>CM056199.1:92189377-92789377 GCA_029692085.1 Gymnothorax javanicus | reverse complement strand
CTTTGCGACCCTAAAAACCATTTGCAAACTGTTTTGCAATCTTGACGAAACCTTGATGGTATCCTCACGAAACCCAATATTTGTCTACATTAGTCAGCATTCGTAGCTCTGTTGTATAGTGGTCACTACTTCGCGAACCAAAAAGAACTTTAGCGACACGTGTTACAACTGTTTGCAAACGCTTACAACTCTTTTACAAACGTCTGCAACTGTTTGTGAGAAAATAAATTTGCGAAGCAATTTTGAACATGCTCAAAATTTCTTTGCGACAAGAAGAACTGTTTGCGATCCTAAAAACTTTTAGCGAACTGCTTTGCGCCCTTTTACGAACTCTAACAAAACTCAAATTTCGCTACATTCATAAGCATTCGCTGCTCAGTGAGACACTAGCTTTAAGGTTTCTTTGCTAAATCCTGCTTTGGTTGGATCAGATACAGTGAAAAGGACAAACCATAAAGCTAGTTGGCAGGTCTTTTAATCATAGCTGCAGAGGACAGTACTTTTCTTGTCTTGGCTATATTTGCAAGAAATAATCAAAGCTGGTGGGGTGACAGACAACAGTAATATTTGACTACTTCACTTGCTAACCCCTCTTTTTCTAACGCTCATGTTTACAGTATTCTGTTTTATTGTCTGATTTTACATACTGATTTTATATCCCAAATTTTAAAAAAAGTTGGCATGTCATGGACAAATCTAATAAATTAAAAAAATACTGTTTTTAAAAGTATGTTCACCCTCCACTACATTGAAAACAGTACATCAACACATTGTTTGAATGTGAATTTAATTGCTTATTGAAGACATACAATGTGATTCCTGCAACACAATCCAAAAAAGTTAGCACCGTCTAGACTGTTTACCATTGTTTAACATCACTATGTCTTTTAATCATACTTATTAAACATTATAGCTCTGGAGGCACCAGGTGGAAAGGTCTAAGCAAGTGGTATTTTCCTCCATTCATCTATTATGCTGGTCTTCAGCTGCAATGTTGTTCGGGACCTTTCTTTCCATATATTTAGCACCCACATTCAGTATACAGCCATGAACTTGTGTGGTTTGTGGTGTTGTCTTGCTTGAAAATTCAACGGCATCCTTGGAACAAAAGGCATAGATAGCAGCATATGTTGCTCCAAAATTTGTTTGTATCTTTTTGCAGGAATGATGCCATTGCAAATGTGCAAGTCACCCATGCCATGTGCACTGACGCACCTCCATACTATGACAGGCACTGGCTTTTGGACCTGCATCTGATAACAGCTTGGGTTGTCCTCACCTGGAGAGCACAACAGCTGTTTATTTCCCAATACCACTGGGGGCCACAAAACATGCTTCAACTGCGCTACTGCCCTTTGCAGATGACATTGAGCTCAGAGAAGTCGGCGACACTTTTGGACAGGGCCGATGTATGGCTTTGCCTTTGCATAGTGAAGCTTTAACTTGCATCCGTGGATGCAGTGGTGAATGGTGTCAACTGACAAAGGTTTACCAAAGTATTTCCAAGCCCATGTCATGATATCCATTAAAGTCACATAATGGTTTTTAAGACTATGATGTCTGAGGGAAAAATAGCTGCCCCAGTTCCCTGACCCAAAATCAATTGAAAACTGGTAGCAAGAGCTGAAGAGAAGTGTCTATAAAATTTGTACCTTGGAATTTGAAGGACCTGGAGAGACTGCTAGCAGGAATGGATGCTCTCAGATCCCTTACCGTGTGTCATCAACCTCATCACACGCTATGGGAGGAGACCTAGAGCTGCTACTGTATCAAGGGGAAGCTGAGCAAAATAATGGATTGAGGAGAACAAATAATTGTGGCATATATCATTTTTTATAAAATATTTTTGTTCATTTTCTTTTTCAATGTTTGTATTTCAGTTGAATGTTATATTTATGATTATATTTTGAATTGAATAACAAGAGGATGAACAATCCAGGCGTGAACTCATAATCACGTTTGTTCATATTTACCAAGGGTTCCAAAATTAGTCAGGGCACTAAAGCTATTCTACAGAAAACTTTAATCACCACTGGGTAGAATTCAAATCTTCTCTCAAAGAGCCAAATTCATGCTCATAGAGTTGTGTGCTATTGAACATAGACTCAATATACTTGTTGATTTTGCACTTGTGTGAAGCGTGCTTGATTTACATCTTCCATGTTAATACTCTTTTTGTGAATTACACTGGTTCATGCCCAGTAGATGCCAACCCCTCCGATTTCGGCGGAGTTACTCCGAAATTTTCATTGAAAATCCGTTCTCCGTATTAATGTCCTAAAACTCCGATTTATCAATCAAAATTTTTAAAATAATTTTAACATCATATAGATTTGCGATTAATTCGAATGACATTGAACCGAGTAGTATGCGGCTAGCGTCTGTGGTACAGTGGGATGTGCACATATTCAAATAATGAGGCTAGCTAACCAATTTTTTTCTTCGGCCAAAACATTCTTTAGCTTGATGAAGACGTGATATCTATTTGGGTATCCTACAGCCAAAGTAAAAAAATCGTGACAAGACGGCGAGTTGCAATTCATATGCAGGAAGTGATTAGCTGGTAAACTGCGTATCAAAATGCTTTTGATTCACCAAATAGTCTGGCGAGCAGTTTCTTTGTTTTACAAAAGGGTAAAAACCCAGCCGTCACCCGCCCCACTACTGAATGATATCACATTAGCTGTGGGCAACAATCATTATTCAGAGCACGAAAGTACAGTCCCCAAGCTTCACTTTGCATGCTGGAAATCACCAATGCACGGACCGAAATAAAAATCTCAGTCCAATCCTTCACAACCACTGTAGCTGAAAAGCTAAATATTTGCCTTAAGAATATAGTCAACTAAAGCTGAGGTTTTTACAAAAGCTAGGATTACGATTATGCACCTTTCAATATTCACTAACGCTACTGGTAAACTGGTAAGCCCACCCACTGCTCAATGTCAACTTGTTCAAAAGTGCTAACGCTAGCCTGTATAACAGCTAAATGTGTGGAATTCAATATGCATCCCGCATGTGACCGTAGATGCACACTAATTACACGCCAGTTACTTTGACTGCGGTGTGTACGTTGCCATTTTTTGCGATAGTTCAGCACGTATTCTTGTAAATAATCTGATTGGTCGAAATTAGAACTCAACGCACGGTAGTCAGACTCGCTTTCATCTTTGGAAAGATGTTACATTTTTGTGAAAAGTTGTAAAAGTATACTGATTCATGATCATCAAGTCAACATTATCTTGTATTGTTAATACTGTATTTGCATGCCTATCAGCATTCTTTTTGAAAGATGTGATCTATCGGAAATGCTTAACAACTGCACGTCCATTACTTTCTTTGAGACCTCAAGGCTGTGAAAAAAAAAGTATAAGTGAACTCTACAATGATTCAAGAGATTCAATTTCGGAAGTCAGTTAAAAGTTTAAAATGAACCTCTGATTTGTTGATATGAATGAGTTTGATACCAACAATAGGAAAATAATAATCTGACGTTCAAAATGGTTCTTTGAGAGGGGGGAAAATTAAATGAATAAAGACAAAAAATGCCACAAAATAGCTTATTTGAGACCAAAATTTGTAAAATTTGCAGTCACATACTCATCTTTGTCATTTCCAAATGTTGGCATCTCTTATGAATGATTGGTTTAACCTTCCTATTATGTTCTGGGTCAATTTGACCCGACTCAATGTTCAATGTCTCTAAAAACACAGTTCACATACTTTTTTCAGCTAGATTTTTTTTCTCCTAACTTTATGGATAAAACATGAATTTAAAGGTGAACTATTATGCTATTTTTCCAAGTTTATATTTTGGTCTTTGACTCCCCTAGAGTACTCCTGATCGCGCAAAGTAAAAAAAGGGTACTTATTTCGCGCATACTGCCATCCTCAAAAAACCCCATTTGTAGTCCATAGTAGTCTCTGCCTGAAACGCCTCTTTGGGGTGGCTCTTCCGCTATGGCCCCCATTCCCCGTGTGCCCACTTTCTTCTGACTGGCCAACTCTGTGGAGGGCGGAGTTGGGCGGGACGAGGCAGCAGAATGCAGTTTTCCATGTCCTTCTCCCCAGAATGAAACGTGAGACATGGTTGCCATCTGATAAGGAAGCGGTGGGCAAATTCCGCAATCTAACGCAGTACATGTGTATAGATCTAATGAAATGAACTTGTTCTAATAAACGCAGCGGTGAAAGTGGGGGACGCAGTGCGAAAGTCTGGCAGCTCTAGCACGAATTTGCTATCGGCTACAGTTTGCTACGGCAACAGTGGTGAGTACAGCGGTTTTTCTACAATATAGCTAGGATGCAGGGAAAGCTAGAATCTACCCCATATAGACACATTTGTAGAACGGGTCGACATGCTCAAGTGTAGACTGGAGACCGTAGAAATCTGGTGGGTCTGAGTTTCGAGGGAAACATGGACAGTGAGGAGCAGCTAAAAGTGGACCAACGGCTTATGGACTTCTTCGGTGTGCATAGCTGTGGTGTGTTGTTAGCGTGGGGAAATGAACAGCTTCTGCGCTGGTATATGACGGAGGGGCGAAAGCTCCAGGCTTAACGGCCTTTTCGGAAATTGCCCATGGTAATGGTTTACTTATTGCTTTGGAATGACCAGCTTTTCATCGTGGAAAATGGTTGCGTTATGGATAGTGCCGAGAGCTAGATAGAGCTCCGGTTATGTCATGAACATAATACAGGTTTTACAGACCGTAAGTTCCGTTTGCGTGAACCGTTGCTTATGTGGAGCTAGCGAATCGATCACTTTTACAGGAAAGAATTTAATATTCAATCGATGGCAATGCAGAGAAATCGTTTGTTATACCGGACACGTTATAGCCTGTGCGCTTCCCTATTGCTTTCACCGGTAGCATCAGAGAGCTTGCCCAGACATTGGAGATGTATCAAGTTGACCCTGGTCATGGATAAGTAAAGCGATCGTTTCACAAGCA
Organism: Gymnothorax javanicus; assembly: GCA_029692085.1. Classification (NCBI taxonomy): domain Eukaryota; kingdom Metazoa; phylum Chordata; class Actinopteri; order Anguilliformes; family Muraenidae; genus Gymnothorax; species Gymnothorax javanicus. The sequence goes on along the minus strand of CM056199.1, from coordinate 92,784,428 downwards.
CCCAAAAACGCACCCCAAGCTCTGCAAAACCTACGTCTGGTCTAACTGCAGCCCAACTCGGCAGACACATACAGCACCTCTCCGGTTAGCTTCAACTGTAGTGGCTACAATCAGGCAACGTTATGATGAAACTGCCACATTGATGCTTACCGAAGTAACACAAGCATACCGATCATAATTGCTGCATATAAGTTAATCAGGAGCATTTTTAATTAGCAGAGCACGCGAACTAACATGCAGTAGCTGTCATAACTTTGAATGTAATCTGTAGCGCGAAAAATTCGTTTTGCGTCCGGTGTGAAAGCTGCTTAACGCGCCCATAACGCCGGTATTCGCGTCTTTGCATTGACTTTGAATGTAGCTAATCTGTCGCGCGAAAAATTTGTTTCGCGTCCAGTGTGAAAGCGGCTTGACGTGCCCATAACGCGTGTATTCGCATTTTTGGATTGACTTTGAATGTAATCAGTCGCGCGAAAAATTAGTTTCGTGTCCAGTGTGAAAGCTGCTTAAACGCGCCCGTAACGCGTGTATTCGCGTCTTTGCATTGACTTTGAATGTAGGCTAATCTGTCCTGCGAAAAATTCATTTTGTGTCCGATGTGAAAGCAGCTTTATGGATAGTACGTGACAGCTAGAGAGAGCTCGGTTATGTTATGAACATAATACAGGTTTTGAAGACCGTTAAGTTCCGTTAGCGTGGACAAGTTGCTTCTGTGGAGCTAGCGAATCGATCACTTCTACAGGAAAGAATTACCTATTTAATCTCCGCCTTTTTCGGCTTTTTATTAGCCACAACAATTTCTAAAGGGGGATGAAATTATGTCAAGGTAGTGCAGAGAAATCATTTGTTATACCAGAGACGGTAGAGCTTCTGCGTTTCGCATTGCTTTCACGGTACCACCAGAGAGCTTGCTCAGACATTTGTGAAGTATCTGGCTGATCCCGGTCATGGATAAGTGAAGCGATCACTAACTGTAGTGGCTAAAATCGGGCAGCGTTATGATGAAACTGCCACATTGATGCTTACCGAAGTAACACAAGCATACCAATCAGAATCACTGCATATAAGTTAACCAGGAGCATTTTTAATTAGCACAGCACGCAAACTAACATGCGGTAGCTGGTAACCGAGCGGTCATAACCACAGAGACAAACCCTTGTAATACAGGTTTTACAGACAGCAAGTTCTGTTACTGTGAACAGTTGTACCAAGCATCCAAATTACAAACAAGTATTAAAAGTTAGCTTCAAATAGGTTTATGTTCACACTCCTTCTGTAGAATTTCCCCTAATATCACTCTTGCATAATAGGACACAAACATTAGCAACAGTAACTTGGCTAAGTTAGCCGCTGTGCTACAGCCACAATCAACTGACTATCACCTAAGGTTGGCTTATGCAGTAAAAGCAACTTACAGCTTGTGTCTGTGAGTCACAGACAGTCGCGACCGATACAGGCTTTATCTTCAGATATTTTACAAAGCCTGCGTTTGAGGCCAGTTGTTAGTGCTAACTATCGCTAGCAGTCCTGCTAGCCACCCGTAACATGTTAGCTTCACCTACAATATTTGCTGTTATATCATTACTTACAGCTTGTGGCTCCAAGCGCTTGATCGATGCAGCTGCTTCAGGTTTGAGAAGCAGCTGAAACGCTTATCCTGTGTTGAATTATCCTTTATTGATAAAGCTGTCTTTGGTGAAATGCTGAGCACAAGCAGCTAATGTTCCCTTTGGCCGTGGCTGTTTGCTGCCAGCAAACAAAAAAAGCTACCCACTGATTTCTGGTGGCATCTTCTTTTGGAAGAGAAATAAGTGTTTTTCTTCGCATCCAAAAGTAAACGGACAAGCAGCTTTAGGAGAGATGCTGACAAAACTGCATCTCAAATGATCTTTGGTTCTTCTTTTGTATTTCCAAAAGTGTCGACGCTACTAAGGCATAGTATGATCTGCTGTTGTTAGTGCCTGCTAGAATAGTTTCCGGTGTGGGCAGATCCAGCGTCGTGATCGGCTCTGGCTAGGTCTGTACTAATTGGACGGCACAACCTAACGTCAGGTTTTGCGCAGATCTCGCGAAGATCTCGGGAGGAGCTGTTCAGAGAGGAAATCACGTTCATGAAATCACGTTCTTGTATTACGGCAAAACCCCTGTATCTTATGTTTAGAAACTTTTCAGAGGTTGAGTATGGACAACTAACATTATAACATTACTAATATATATTAAAAGAAGGATCATCATAATAGATCCCCTTTAAATATAAATATATATTTTATGTTCTGTACACATGTTGTAAGCATCAGTGTTGTTGGGGTCATTTTGACCCCAGGATCAACTATTACATAAAACCATAATTTTGATCCTGTTTCTGTAGTGTTGCCTAAGACTGGATGCATGTTCAAATTATTTTCTCCTTCATTTCACATTTGGTCTCATTCATTTTGCTATAATCATGCAAAAATAATGCTTGATATATGAGGGGAGGATGGGGGAGTTGTGTTTTATTTACAACTTGGCTATTAAAATGGTCAGTAGAAAGGCATAAATGATCCATGCGGAGATTGGGTAACACTTTCAATTACAAACATCTTATCGAGGGTTTGGAGCACAATGGTGATATGTCCAAATTTTGTGATTTTGAGATTTTTACCTCCTGTCACACATTTCTATCAGCTAATTCTTGGAGCGCAATAATTATATGTCCATGCACCTCAGTTTTAAACAGAATTCACATTTTCATTTTGTGGTATGTCCAACAAAATCTGCTTATATGAATTAAACATTGATATTTTGATGAATAAACATGAATAGTATTACAAAATCATCTGTTTTCCATTGCAAACAAACTTAACTTCAGTCTATCACCATTGTGTTAAATGTCACATCAAGTGCTAGAATTGTTGGAGCATGGAGGTGGCATGTCCATTTTGGCAATTTTGGCCATGATGTCGCAGTACCACACTTATGAAAACTTACTTGTTCAATATACTTCTGAACCATGCAGTAAAAGAGTGACTGACATAAAAATGATGTAAATGATGTACCTGATTTAATAGAACATTTGCAAACCAGAAAATCAATTTTTCTCAAAACCTCTAAAATGGACATATAACCATTGTGCTCCAAACCCTCATTATGTAGTTTTACATTGCGGGGATCAAACTGTCCTCAAATGGTTTGTTAATTTGAACACAATAGGAGGATTAAGTACAGTCCCGTTGTTGTACATTATTGTTTTGGTGACACTGGAAGTTATAATTGGCTTTTGAAGATTGGAATGGTTGGCAGCTCTATTTTAAACCACTATGTACCCGGGCCTTTTTATGTCATCTTTGAAAAAGAAGCACGAGAGCTGCTGAACAGAAATAAAAGCTTGAAAGCCTGCAAAATGGGGTATTTTTAGAGAAATAGATGACAGCTCTGTATAAATAGAATAACAATCAAAAGTTTGAGAATACTTTGTTCTTGTTTTAGCATCCTTTTTTTAGCCATATTTATGCTGTTTTACAGCTGTAAATAACCTCAACACTCAATTTAGAAATTCAGAAAGAAGCCATATATGGCTAAATAAAGAATTTTAACAAATTCTCCCCGACGAAAGATTCACACGAGCGCTATTTTAATGTCTTTAAGATTTTGAGTTATCTTCTTTGTAGTATGTGTTTCATAATCTTTTGATTGCTTGAAAATTGTTGGTGCTCTGAAACTTTTGACTGACGTAGTGTAATGTTGTTAACGTTTCAGATAAGTTTTTGACGGTTTCTTGGAAGATGCTGGAAGGTTAATTTGGTAGGACTTTGCGTGTTCTCATGGCAAGCACATCTAAAAGGGGATTGTTGGCTTTGTCATGGTTGCATGAGCACCTCTACTCCTTCTCATGGTTAAACTAAAAAAAACTTCTGGCAGATGCTGCTTGCACCCCTTTATTATTATTTTTTTTTTCTCATTGAGATGGCCATTTTTGTTTCAAAATTTTACTCCCATTTTGTTGGTTCGATCTTGATTATTCTGAATGCTATGATCCAGATAAGTTGATGTTGCTGAGAATATTTTTTTCTTTTAGTTGAGCTTTTTTCTTCCTTTATGCCCGTTCTTTTTGTGGACTTGTGTGTTGATTGTGGACCACTGTCTAACTCTTGTTTATTTTCTTCTGGTGTCATCACAGTCCAGGATGATGACGCTCCAGGTACCCAGGAGTACATTATGTTGCGGCAAGACTCCATTCATTCTGCGGAGATAAGGAAAAAAGAGTCCCCTTTTCGCGCTAAGTGCCATGAAATCTTCTGCTGCCCCCTGAAGCAAGTCGTCCTCAAAGAACACGCGGAGCCCGAAGGTTTGTCTTGAAACCAGATTTATGTCTTTCTTCCGTCCAGTGTTTACATTTTTGCTGTTGTTTGAAGAACAGTTTGGCTTCCCTTCAATTCTGATTTGGAAGATGTTTTGCATGTATGTGTGTCTTTCCTCGTGGAGAGTTTCTCTTATTTTGTCCTGAGTGCTTTATAGTGCGGTCGCTACAGCAACTGGATCATGACAATTACACACGTTAACCTGGCTGTGTCCAGTGATGATGCTGCTGTTGACATCAGCAACAGGAAAATTAAAATTTTGTGTCTGAATTTACAGTAGTGTGCAGTGATGATTAAATGCCACCACTTTCCTCTAAAAGGAGTCTAATATATTACTTCTCTATAATTTTTTGGTGAAAAGGTATTGAAAAATACTATTGTAGGCAATGAGAACCAAAAAAAATCATTCTCGCTAGTATATTGAGGTAATAAATATGGGTAATAAACAAAAACACTGAAAACATCAATTTTTATAACAATTGAAAGGCGTAGCAATTTTTTTTTTTTTTACTCTTGCGTAGACTGAATGCCTGGTTGAAGGCTCATTCCATGATAATTGATGCTAAATATTTGTTTAAACTGGTATGAGGCAACATTATTCTGCAAAATTTCCTCTGATGGTCAGTTGTTCCAGTGTATAAGTGACATGAACTTTGAGCAGTGTCACAGCGTTAAACACTATGGCACAAAGGGAGGAGCTCTCTGAAATTGTTCATTGCCACATTGTGGCCTTACATGATGCTGAAGACATTCAATGCTGCCATGGCACTGTAAGAAACACCATCAAGCAATTAAAAAGAGACTGTTTTGCTTAAAACTAGTAGCAATAGAGGCGCAAAATGGAAGTCACGTGCCCCTGCTGTTTGTTATCTGTGTATGACAAGTAATAAAAATTGGCGGTTGAAAGCACCACAACTCAGTGATGATATTAATAGCACCAGAAGTGAAGAGATGAAAGTGTCAGAAGCTACTATTTCCAGATGCCTGTGTGAAAATGGTCTGATTGTTCGTGTTGCAGTCAAGGGCTGGCAACATCAAAAAAGTCTTGCATTTGCCAAGAAATTCAATAATTGGACACCAATGGACTGGGAACAAGCCCCTTGGACTGATGAATCAAAATCTGAAATTTTCTCACCCAAATGCAGAACTTATGTGCGCTGTAGAGTTGGAGAACATTTCAAAAATGACTGTTTAACCCCTTCAGTAAAACATGGAGGTGGTAATATTATGGTTTGGGGTTCAGTCTGCTTGAGTGGAGCTAGTGATCCTATAAAAATTGACGGAATCGTGGATCAATGAAGTACCACCACATCCTTGTGAGACACGCATTGCCATGTGGAAAGAAACTGATTAGTCAGGGATTTTATTTTCAACAAGATTATGACCCTAAACACAGGTCTAAGTTGTGCAAGAATTATCTCAGTCGGAAAGAAACATCTGGTGACATAAAAGTTATGACTTGGCCTGCTCAAAGTCCAGACCCTCGTCCGATTGAGCAAGTCTGTTGTAACATCGAAAGAATCTCTTTGGAATGAACTTCAAATGATATGGAATGGTTTAGCGAGTGCGAAAATAAAAAAAATGTTAAAACTATGCCTGAACGATAAAATGCTGTGATCAAAGTAAACGGCCACACTAGATATTGACTTTTTCTCTCAAAAAAACAATGGGCCTCATTCACCAATAACTTCTTAAGAATCTTCTTAGATTCTTTCTCACGGTGTTCCTAATAAGGTTCTTAAGAACCTTCATCAACGTGTTCTTAAAATGCAGAACTGTTCGCAGCTGTGTTCTTAAATTGATGAATCCCATCTCCTCGTAAACTGAGAGCGTGTGCCAGTTGAGCCTAATTTACATATCATTAGCATAGGTAACCACCCATCAATGCCCATAAAAGGACATGAAACTGCAGGGCCGTGAGCAGGCACAGATGTCATACAGAGGAAACAGCAACAACAAAATGTCCAAAGCAAAAAGTAAATCACTTGGAGCGCAGTCGGTAAAGAGATAAAAAAACTTTGGTAGTTCAGAGGAGGAGGTACTCCTGCAGAAAAATATATATATATATATATATATATATATAGTAGCTTTAGTGCAGGTTACACTAACACTAACAAAAAGGAGGAGGCTGTCACACATGCAGTGAACGCAGTATCTGGAGAAGGATGCACAACAGAGGAGGTGAAAAAAAAATGGTTTGATCATAAATCTGACACCAAAAAAAAAAAAAAAAAACCATTGCAAAATTCCGACGGGAGATGCAACGGACTGTAGGTGGAACAGCAGACACCCCAAACCTGTCTGAGTTGGACCAGGGCATCGGGCCGATCATCGGGGAGACGGCACTCTCAGTTAGGCTGTGGGAAAAATCTAAATCACTATGGGTTTTCTTTTAAATTTAATGAATAGTTTAATTTCTCCACCCTAGTTTTTAGGAGTACCATCGACTGAGTGTCTGGATACAAACGTGTGTCCTAAAGGCGGTAGTTTACCATAGAGCGTGTAAGATAAAATAACGTCTTAGTATTGGACTGAGGGTCGCAACAATGGCTTGATTTATTATTTATTCACAGATGAAATCCCGCAGAGCCAACCTGCAACAGAACCAGAACCCTCCTGCAGCAGTACCTCCATGCGTACTCGGTCCCGTGCCTCCCCTCGCCTGATCTTGAAAGCGGTGTTGGACAATCAAGAAAGGATAGCTGACACGCTCGATAAGATTGCCTCAACACTCAAAACCATATCCAGTACACTCAAATAAATTGAGAATTAAAAAAAATAAAGATGTGCGCTGAAACCGATCTGTCCTCATTTTTGAAGTGATAGACTTAGTTTTTTAAAAAAAAATCAGACTGTTCGATTCAAATTGTAATATTAATGCAATTTTATTCACAAATGGGCAATTAATTGCACCCAAACTTGAACAGCAGCCTGCAGTCTGGTCCCATCATTGCGTCAGGACGCACATCCTCATGGTGTAGAGGCTGAGGGGAAAGTGGCACACCACGCTTCACAGCGATGTTGTGCGGGACACAGCAGGCCATGATTATCCTACAGACCTGTAATGGTGAGGGAGAGTCATAAATTAGAAGATGCAAGGAGTTTGATTAAACTTGACCTTAGTCTAAGCGGTTTTTACAAGAATAAAACAAATCTTCAGTTCTCTTTACATACCTTCTCCGGTTTGTACCGCAATTTGCCACCTGCTGCGTCCAAACACATCCAACGTCCCTTTAAAATGCCGATGGTGCGTTCGATGGTGGAGCGATTGCGTGCGTGAATCTGATTAGCTATATGAAATCTGAGGACTCTGAGGGTTGGTCAGTGGTGTCATTAACCAGGGGGCTAGGGCATATCCTCGATCCCCTAATAAAACAAATCAAATCAAATTAAGATCTAATCAAATCAAAAGACACTTTTGTGGGAAATTGTAATTATTAAAAGATATGTACCAACGAGCCATGCGTCACCAGCTGCTCCTTGTTCGAGGTGCATTCCCACAGAGCTGTTTTGTGAAGTGTTGGTACATTTAATTTATTTTAAAATAAATTTGAAATTGTAAATTACCAAAAAAATTAAATAAATATGACGGAAATATCACTGCAATATCGCATTTTAATTAACTGCGCAAAAGAAGGCAACACAACCAATGTGCCAACTTGTCGACACTGAAATGTGTGTAAGAATACTCCTGAGTGTTCGTAGGATTTGTTCTTACCGAAGAACAAATCCTGGATAAGAAAACATTCATGAATGCCACAATCTTCGTAAAAACTTTGTAAGTAGGACTTAAGAACAAATTTGTTCGTAAGAACGGTTTGTGAATGAGGCCCATTATTATTTTGGTTTTTCCTATATATTGTTACATGTTTACTTATTTTCATCTGTATGATCCAATAGTACATGAAATAAATACTTGACTGGTATGTAGATTAGCCCATTGACTCAAGCTAAGAAACCTGCCACTGCTGTAACTGGTCCACCCTTTACAATTCATTTTTGCTTTGTGACATGTGATGATGACCATGCCATGAGGATGATGATGATGAGGAGGAGGAGGAAGAGGAGGAGGAGGATGAGGACAACTATTAAATCCCCACCATACTGACAGAATGGATAAATCTGTTGGCTTCACATGTATCGAACCATAGTGGATCTTGGGTGTGTTATATGGGGTTCTCATTGTTGAAACATATTGGCCTGCTCTCGCATGACCTCCACCCAGCAGCTTTGGTTTACTTTCCTCTTCACTACTGTCGTTCTTTACCCTTGGGCCCTATTTCCCCCCCAACCCCTACTCTGCTCCAAATAGTTTGTGTGTCTGAAAGGCTCGGTTATCACTCTGCTCCTTACCTTGCTGGAGATAGAATCTTTTTTGTATGAGTCCAGCTGAAATAGCTGTAGATCCATAAAGCATGCTCAGTAGACCTGCTTGCCCAGAAGATGTCTTGTTTGATGCATTTGCCTCATTTGAATGGATGGTCATAAAATACTGAGTTTCTGAAATATTAAGTGATTTTTCCCCTTTCTGTCCACATGACAAGTTGGTAAAATTAACAAATGTGCGCTTCACTCCCAGTTTCTCATGCACCTTTGCACTGAGGTTGTAAAACATTTTCAGAGTGCTGTTAGCAATGGATGAGTGTTACTGCAACGGTGTTAGTCAAAGTACTGCATGGACTAAATCACTTCAAGTTCAAAATCCTGTCATGGAGACTGGTTCCTTCTAAGTACAAGTCAATGCAGACATAACTCATTGAGGCCCTGGAAAGCACCAAAATAATGTTATTTTGTGACCCCTCTTAAAAACTGCACTATAGAGTTCATGCCTAATTTTTAAGGCACGCCCTTTTCTGACCGAACTCTTGCAGACTGGCCTATGGCCTTTTTATTATACCATTTATACTGGACAAAGAAAGTTAGGGATCACCCAACTTTTCAATATTAAAATATGATATGGAAAAAAATACAAACTATCAAATATTTCAAATTCAAAATTTGGGGTGATCCCTAACTTTATTTGTCCAGTATATATGGACTACATGGCTCACCATATAATCCAATCGTGTTTACAAAAAGCTGAACACCCTGCTTACAAGTGTAAAAGTAACACAAGAAAAAGTGCCTTGAGAAGAAATGAGTGGAGGTGTACTTCTTCTGTGGATGGAAGAAAGTCAAAGATTACATTGACAAGTAAGTCCTCTCCCTTCTGGCTCTAGCTGTTTTGTCAGATCTTGCACACGTTCACTGACTGAATTACTCAGCAGATGATTGCATGCTTAAGGGAGCTGTTTCTGCCGATTCTACGCAGCAGGTGCACTGGAAGTCTTTTTCAGGCGCAGTGTGCTGCTTCTCCATGTGATATTGACACCCTCACCTGAGGCTGCTTTGAGTCTGAAAAGTCTGGCTCTAACTCATCCTTGAATGTGTATTGGGGTCATAGGCAGGCTTCACAACCCTGGTGTCTCACTAAATGCCTCCTCCTCCTTTTCAGCAACCTGTGTGTCTGGTAGAAGCATTGTCTCCTTAATAGGTTTCACATCTTGCGTGCCTCCCCTTTCCAGGTGTGATCCATTTGCCAGCCCCACTCCTTTATGTTCCTGTGGACTATATACCCTTACTTTGTGTCCAGCAGAGTTGATTGATTGTTGCACTTTATTTGTTGAAGCCACCGGTCAGTTTATTCTGCATATCCTTTGGTTTGGAGTTGTACTGTAATTTTCGGAAATTATCGTAACCTTTGTGGCGGTGAAATATGCAGTTACTCTTTAAAGCCTTATTAGTTGGAACTAACTCCCAAGCCTTATCATCAGTCTTCAGGTTTGGGACCGTGTTCCTGTTAACCTGCCTCTCCAGTTTGCTCTTCCGCCCAATGTACAGCGGGGAAAATAAGTATTAAACGTGTCAACATTTTTCTCAGTAAATACAATTCTAATGGGGCTTTTGACATTAAATTTTCACCAGATGTGAGTAACAACATTTTTTTTAATTGAGTAGTTTTACCTCAATTAACAGATGGGATTTTTTATGAATATTCTGAGTGAAAGACCAGGAGCATAGACAGCAAAGACATTTTTTAACAGCTTGTTTTGCTCATATTCTCTATGAGCTGTATATATTGGTGGATGCTGCATACATGGTGTCCTGTGGTATTTGCCTCCATGATGTCCTTTTGTCTGTCAGGGTGATAGCCATGCTCAGGCACAGACAGTAGTCACAGCAACCAGAGTTTATAGTGAATGCATATATATTTTTAATTCTACTACAATTTCTGCTTTTCATTCCCATTTAATTTCCCAGCCTATCATGTATAGCAGGGTCTGCTGGGTTTTTTTTTTTTTTTTGGCACAGCAGTTGAGAAGCAGAGCAACTGATAATTTAAAGCAGGTCAGCCTTCCTCAAAACTTCTTTTAATTTGGTAGTAGTTCAAAATTAAACCTGGTCGAAATATTGTTTTCTCTAAATTATGTACTGACTTACCATACTACTGTCCTCATTAATGTGTGGGAATCCAATCATGAATTAATGTATTAGTGTCAGAATGTGGGAAGTGTTGGCAAAAGGGATAAGTCAGATTCACCGGCTGCCATTGATAACTTTATCTTCCCTCATTTCATCCACATTTAGCATGCTTCCTGAAGAAACCAACTTGTTGCTTAGTTCCTAAATTCCTCGGAGGCCGGAAGGAGATGGCAAGCAGGCAGGGGAGCATTAGCGTGTGGGAGAGAGTGGGACTGAGAGAGAATATGAAGGAGAGGGAGAAACTTCAGATCTGTTATTCCATTTCACTGCTTTACTTTGACATGCCTAAATTTACAAATGATGGGGATTGATTACATAGCATATACGGTATGTATGAACATTTTTGCAGGCTGGTGCGGTATTCTCGGTGTCTCAGCAACAGATAACACTTTGTTGGCACATTTTTTTCCCTTGTACCTGTGCCTGTTACATCTCTCAAGAACATTATGTTAATGTCGGACTGCTCGTCACTCTGAAGTCATGGGGCCTGCTCCCAATAAAATCTCCTCTGAAAGCTGATTCTGCTCCATCTCCTGCTGCTTTGACCTGTCCTTAATTGAAGTCGGTATTTCTCGGCAGCTTCAGCTTAAGCCATCTTTTACCTCTTGCGAATTGCATTCACAGTCATCTGCTTACGTCACCATAAATCATCCAAATAATATGTAGTTTAATAAAACCACCCAGTGCTGTGACTGCAGAGCTCCAGGGAGTGCTCCCTTTGTGCTTTACGTGCAAACTCAATTTTCTGAAATAAATTTTACATCTACACAGTAGTGTTTTGTAAACACGCCCAGGATATGTCTGTGTGATGTCAAAAACAGAGCGCAAGCAAAGTGGGTGCTTTGCATTGCGGACATCCCTAAATCAGTATGAGGAGCATTCCAGAATCTGCTCCAAGGGCAATTAATTTCATAGTGAGCTTCAAGTTAATTTTCTGGCAATTACTGATGTTTATTATTGATGTTTTAAAGAAGGCTTCAAATGAATTTATTTTGATCCTGGCAAGTCGAACTGCTGGGAGCTTGCTGTAATTTGGCAAGTTGGTGGGCGAGAGTGGATGAAGCAATTCTGCGTTGTCGCCCAGCCGTAAATCCCCACTCAATAATGTAATAAGCAGAGACACCTAGGCTGACCTTGATGTAATGGATTTACAGCTTCTGTCTGTCATCTAAGCCATTTAACACAAAAGAGTCAGAGGTCAAGCCAGTTGTTCATTCCAGTCATTTGATACTGACATTAGATTCTTCGGGTAAAAGAAAAGTGGGGGAAAAAAATCTGGATTTTTAAATTGTGTATTTGCGACAGCTTTAAAGTACGGGATTCATGGCTGTAACAATAAGAAAATCTCAATATTAAAATTAGCCACCAGTCTAGCTAATGCCCAGCTTGGTTACCCTCAAAAAGTTGTGCTCATTTTTGATCGACTGAACTTAGTTATAATCAGGGACATGCGGTCAGGGTAGGCAGTGACTTCTCCTTTTTTATCGCTAGATTTTGTCAACCTGTTTCTACGTACTATGCCTGATTGTCAATCAATCAATTTGACCTTTTTTTCTGGTCAATTAAGCCTATAATGACTAAGAGGTGATAGTGACAAAAAGATTAATTTACCTTCATGCTTTGATTCGAGACTGCAAGGAAGTAAATCTTAGTAATTAATTAGGAAAAAATCTCTACTCTCTCGGTAATTCCGTATATTGTTTTGATCTTTTGTTTATCAGATAATGAAAGAAGACTGAAAATAAACTCCCTATTTCTTGAAAGTGGCATTAAAAAGTACGTGTTTAAGGGGGGAAATATTATCGTAAACATATTGGCCACACATTGAACGCCACATTAGAAAGGTTTTAATATTTGTTAATGGCATTGTATTAGCTTCCTCTAAGCAATTATGAACAAACTTGCTGTCTCGTGAGCATTTTAAGTTTGATGCACTGAGCAATAATGTCGTGGATGGAACTGGCACGCCATTCTGCCGTTTAGTCTTGTAAATTAGTTAATCAATCCTCAGGTTGCTAATCAAGCAAAGTAATAGAGTTGTCGTTTGTTTAACGGTGAGGATTCTGCCTACCCTAACTGACCTCCGACGGCTGATCACTAGTTATAATACTTTCATTTGCCAGGGCTTCCAAATCGTATCCAAAAAGAGCTGATCTGGGTCTTGAGTTTTGCATTCGCCTGCCACTGCAACACAGGATTCAAATTATCTTAATTATCTTAATTGAAGACCATGATGAGTTAATTAGTCGGACCGTGTCTTAATCTAGGGGACACAATATAATTACATTAAAAGAGGTGCCATTCAGTTCTCATTGCTTCACGTTGTCATTGCAATTTTAAGCTGAATATTCAAATCCTGGTGCAGGTGGGATTTGATCCCTGTCCGTGGTTTTTGTTTTTCATTTCAATTTGTTACTCTGGCCTCTGTCTGTTCACTTCTGTATTTCTTGACACACTTGGTGCGGTGGGAGCAGATACATCAGAAATTCACAACTCATAACTATTATGATGGACGAAGGTAGTTCAACGCCTAATGTGGTTGCACTGTAAATGGAAAAAAAAAAAGCATTCTTACCGAGCATTTTAATCTTGTATTTAGACTTAAACACTTCTTTGGAGTGCTTTTTTTCTCAAAATCAATAAATACATAAATTAATTCCGCCACTGATATGTAATAATGTTTCCTTATTTTTAGATTTGTTCACGAGGTAAGGAATTTTCACTTGTCAAAGGCAAAATCTAGAAATGTGTCAAAATAGCATCTGTCATTAGTGGCAGAAATTCATTTATTTTCATTTATTTACTTTATCTGAGAAAAAGGTAGTATAAATAAGTGCACCTCAAATACCCGGGGGGTTACACTTGAAACAGTCAATGTAGTCTGCACTTCAGCCAATGTTTTTTTTTTTTTTTTGCTTATACAAGAAGCCATCCACCTTTACTGCTGCAGTCAAGCTTCTGCTGCTTTTGAAGTGAATAGAGTTTGTGCTCTCCAGAGGCTCTGTGCCATAGGTAGAGCAGACAGTTCAACCTGCTTTTTTCCCTTTTGAAATTCAGCCTCTTAGGTCATGGTCTGGGACTGTTTTGAAGCTGTCAGTCAGCCAGGAGTATAGAAATACATGTTCTCTACCTTCATTCCCATAATTTCCTCTGGAATCCCCTGCCATCTTAGGGATGCAGGGCTCTTCCAGTCTGCTCTAACTCTGTGGTGGCCTACATTACAGTGCTCCTTCACTCCTTGCGCCAAATGCTCAGCTCACAGAGGCTTGTGGCTCAGTACTCACCTGTGTTTGTTTGTGTGTGTGTGTGTGTGTGTGTGTGGCAAGGTTGAGAAGATAGAGGTCTCCGATGCAAAAACCCAGATCTGTAACATCTCTGCAGCAGGGAGTTGCATTGACCAACTGGCACAGTGTTATGCATTCTGACCCTGTCTCAAGCACAAATTTGTTAGGTTTGCAGTCCGTTGTATAGTTTTTTTCCAAGAGTGCCTTATGTCTGCGAACCAGTCATTGGTTTACTTTGATTGAACAGGCTTGAAAATAACGTTTTGATCTGGGATAGGGGAAGGTTAAGAGAAATCCAGTTAGCCCTGTTTGGCACAAAAACTGGTGGCCTTATGCTAGGAATGCTACATATGGTTTTAAGGTTATTTTAAATACATTCATTGCACCCTGTGGTGGATCTACATAAGTTCCTTGAGCACGCTCCTTGCCGATTTTTAAAAGGACTATCTCCTCGCAGCTTGTTGTGTTAGCATGGAGTGGGAGTAAGGCCAGATTTTGCAGGCCAGTTAAATCACCAGCAGCAGAAAGTCCATCATAGAGAACAGCTGAAATGTAATTTGCCTGTGCTTCATGTCAGCTGCCTTGCTCGTTGAAATATGGGGCCCCAGACTTTAGTGCTTAGCATTGTCCTCTTTGTCACCAAGGTCAGTGTAATTGTCCAGAAACAGCTTGCAATTAACTCTTGCAACCTTAATTTGAGCAAAATCTTCATTATAAGGACAGTATGAGTTAAGGGTGTAGTGTTCGAGTGCGCAGGCTGATTGCTTCACCTACAGACTAATAGCAACATTTGCCAGTGGAGCATACAAGGTTTATCAGGAATCTTACATCTTTTTTTTTTTTTTTTGACTGCACTGCAATGCTATTTAACAAGCTCTGTGATAAAATACACCCAGCCGACCATTTTGTCTCCTGTCTTTTTCAAGACTCACTCAAGAGAAAGGAGCACAGTCTTTTTTTCTTGTCCTTTTATTTGAATAGACAAGGTTTTTCTGATATTACAGTTCTTATGGCATCAAAACCTGTTGTTTTCTCAACGTTGTTAGCAGTGTCACTTGGCTCAGAGGACTCATGCTACATGGTGGCAGTGATGGTGAAAATTGAATGGGACAGAGTGGTGAAAAATGAATGGGACAGTCAGGATTTACCAAACACCCCCATGCTGTCAGTAATGGGTAGTCCATTATTCACTTGGACACCCAATTACCAACGCTCCATTGGCTTCTCTGGCTCCTGATTGGAGAGCAGAATTTCCTGTGGAGTCAAATTGGCCCCCACAACTCCAAAATGCACATATTATGTGGTCGTGTAGGTTGATAGCCAAACAACTTGACTATTTGCGCTGATCAACTTGCATACTTTTTAGTTTTTTGTTTTTTTTTTTCAATTTTGATTTTTTTTTTATTTTTATTTTTGCTTATGATTATCGATTTATGAAATAATGCATCATGAAATAAAGCAAATTGTCATCAATTCTATCTCACCCAATAAAGTATAAAGTGTACATACATACAACCTCAACTTGGGAAAAGTTGGGACAATATTGAAAATGCGCATAAAAATAGAGATCAGAGATTTCTAAGTTTACTTTGACTTACATTTCATTGCAGATTGTCATGGCTGTCAGAACAGTAACAGCCAAGAGCAGGATCCAAAGTACAATCATAATGAGCTTTATTTGCATACCAGGTCAGAGGCTCGTGGTCAAAACCATAGAGTCAACTTAGAGGGAGCGGGCAACACTCGGGCCCAATCCCAAACTGCTCCCTCACCACTAGCACTTCACCACCGAGTGTCACTCCGTGTGAAGTCTCCCTCAGCTATGGAGGGAGCGTCATTCGTGGGGAGGGTTTAAAAACGTGCATAAACTTTGGGATGCCCTTGCCCTTTATCTAACGGGAAGCAGAGGTAATCATCGCCATGCCTACCGATAGGTGAGTTGCATTGTGTAAGACAGTCTCGTTCCCTAATGATGCACTTCTTTCCCAAACTATTTTAGAGAGGATAATATCATTCAATAAAATTTATATTAAAAATATTGAAAACACAGCATTAACAAAGATGACGGCATTTGCGCACGATATGGTACATTGTGAAACAGAACAATCATTGATTCAATAAATAAAACTACTCACTCAGTGTTTTCTCGGGTGCACATCTGCATGTTCATTTAAAAATACAATGTAACCTTTAGTTTCGTAATGCGCGCATGAGATAGTCAATCAAATGTCCGTTTGAGGTTAGTTAATGTTTCACTTATCTTTCGGAAATAGACGCATGGAACTGACATTTGTAGATATGCAGCGCTTCTACCATCCCGGATACAAAATAAGTGCTGCACTTGAAAGCAGGGTGGTTTGTGAGCTTGCATCGGTGTAGACTTGCTGCAGAGGGTTTAATAAGCCACTTACACTTCGCGCTAATTGGTTTGGGATGGCACTCAATGTGGCGGACCCTCCGCAGGAACGCGCAAACGGAGGGGGAGTGGATAGGGCGAGTGGATAGGGACCGGTTTGGGATTGAGCCAGGGTTAGAGAATGACAACAGACAATGAAGACAACAAGCAGCAAAACAGCCAGTAAGAAAACAAAGAAGGTGTGGTAACTAGGAATAACAATGAACACTGAGAAATGCGAGAAAGTGAGCTCAACACAAATGAAGGTCAACAGTCTGGGGAAAGGGAGATGAAAGATGTGAACTTAAATACACAGAGATTACAATTAACAATGAGGATAAGATGCAGGAGGAAGGCAGAGGAACACACAAGAGGAGGGGCAAAGCCACAGGCAATAATTGAATAATTGCAATCAATCAGGAAGAAAAGCTGAAAAAGACTTAGACAGCCAGATTGTGGGGAAAACTGGTCAATAAAGAGTCAGGACATAACAGAAGACAGTATGAAGACAAGATATCTATGTTTTGTCTGGTCAACTTCAATTTATTTGTAAATATACATCCATTCCAGCCATTCAGGCCTGTGACACATTCCAAAAAATAAGGATGGGGTCAATTTAGGACTAATAGTGAAGTAAAACATTTGAATAATGATGTAATTTGAAACAACTGATGTCAACAGGTGATTGTAATTCTGATTCACCACAGAAGCAGCATCCTGGAATGGCCTAGTCATTGCTTTGCTTTATGAGCAAAGATGGACTGAGGATCACCAATGCGTAAGAAAATTGTTGAAAGTTTAAAAACAATGTACCTCAAAGAAATATGACAAGGAAATTGAATATTTCATCTGTGTGGTGCACAATGTAACTAGGAAGATTCAAAGAATCTGGAGGAATTTTTATGCGTAAAGGGCAAGGGCATAAGCCTATGCTGAATATCCATCATTTTCGAACACTCCAACGGCACTATATCAAGAACTGTCATTTATTTGTAAGTGATGTAACCACATACTGAAGACCAAGGATTACTTTGGTCAACCTTTATCAAGTACTACAATACATAGTTACATCTGCAAATGCAAGTGAAAACTTTGCCAGCGCAAGAAGGGAGCCTTATATTAACATGTCCAGGGTTGCTGTCGACTTCTCTGGGTTTGGACATCTGCAGTGGAACATCACACAGCGGAAACGTGTACTGTAATCATAGGAATCAATGTAGCAGGTTTTTTTTTTTTTTTTTTTTTTTAGAATAAATGGAGACCATGTGTCCCAGACCAAAGAAGAGAAGGATCATACAGACTTACCAGCAAGAAGTCCAAAAGCCAGGCATATAGGGTTGTGTCAGTGCCCTTGGCTTCCGTGACGTCACCATTAAGGCTGAAAACTACACTGAATTTTTTGAACGCCCACTCCACAGGATGCAAATACTGTGATTGCTCCTGTCCATCCATCCGTCCATCCACAATTTATTGTTCTCACTCTACAGGCTACAATTTTTGTTGGATTCTTCTCACTTTTTGTTTTTTGAGTCAATGGTGATAATGAAGAGGATCCCTATTAATTTTGGTCTTGGTTAGAAAATTTTTAGTCAAATAACGTCATCGACAAGGCTGCCATGTGGGCATATTACAAACCCCAATTCCAATGAAGTTGGGACGTTGTGTTAAACGTGAATAAAAACAAAATACATTTGCAAATCAAGCACTTTTTGACCTGTATTCAATTGAGTACACTACAAAGACAAGATATTTCATGTTCAAACTGATAGACTTTATTGTTCCTTTTTGGAAATATTCACTCATTTTGAATTTGATGCCCATAACACATTCCAAAAAAGCTGGGACAGGGGCAACAAAAGACTGGGAAAGTTGAGGAATGATCAAAAAACACCTGTTTGGAACATTCCACAGGTGAACAGGTTAATTGACAGGTGAGTGTCATGATTAATAATAAAAGGAGCATCCCCAAAAGTACAGTCGTTCACAAGCAAGGATGGGGCTAGGTTCACCACTTTGTGAACAACTGGGTGAGCAAATAGTCCAACAGTTTAAGAACAACGTTTCTCAACGTGCAATTGCAAGGAATTTGGGGATTTTATCATCTACAGTCCATAATATTATCAAAAGATTCAGAGAATCCGCAGAAATCTCTACACGTGAGCGGCAAGGCCAAAGACCAACATTGAATGCCCATGACCGTCGGTCCCTCAGGCGGCACTGCATTAAAAACCGACATAATTCTGTAAAGGATATTACCATGTAAAATCATTGTAAGTTAAGACAGTTCGTCGCTACATCTACAAGTGCGAGTTAAAACTCTACCATGCAAAGCGAAAGCCATATATCAACAACACCCAGAAATGCAGCTGGCTTCTCTGGGCCCGAGCTCATCTGAGATGGACTGACGAGTCCACATTTCAAATTGTTTTTGTAAATCATGGACATTGTGTCCTCTGGGCTAAAGAGGAAAAGGACCATCCAGATTGTTATCAGGGCAAAGTTCAAAAGCCAGCATCTGTGATGGCATGGGGATGTGTTAGTGCCCGTGGCATGGATAACTTGCACATCTGTGAATGCACCATTAATGCTGAAAGGTACATACAGGTTTTGGAGCAACATATGCTGCCATCCAAGCAAAGTCTTTTTCAGGGACATCCTTGCTTATTGCAGCAAGACAATGCCAAGCCACATTCTGCATGTGTGACAACAGCATGGCTTCGTAGTAGAAGAGTGCGGGTAATAGACTGGGCTGCCTGCAGTCCAGACTTGTCTCCCATTGAAAATGTGTGGCGCATTATGAAGCACAAAATATGACAACGGAGACCCCGGACTGTTGAGCAAATGAAGTTGTATATCAAGCAAGAATGGGAAAGAATTCCAACTGCAAAGCTTCTACAATTAGTGTCCTCAGTTCTCAAACAAGTTGGGAGTTGTTGAAAGGAAAGGTGATGTAACACAGTGGTAAACATGCCCCTGTCCCAGCTTTTTTGGAATGTGTTGCAGGTATCAAATTCAAATTGAGTGAATATTTCCAAAAAAGAATAAAGTTTATCAGTTTGAACATTAAATAGCTTGTCTTTGTAGTGTACTCAATTGAGTATAGGCCGAAAAGGATTTGCAAATCATTGTATTCTGTTTTTATTCACGTTTAACACAACGTCCCAACTTGGAATTGGGGTTTGTACATGCTTTGCATATCTATTTCTACATGATGGCATCTTTTCCAGAGACACCCATGGATATTTCAGCAAGACAATGCAAAACCTCATTTGGCTTGAATTTAAAAGGCATGGCTGTGTAAGAAGAGGGTGATGCTGACCTGACCTGCCTGCAGTCCCAACTTGTCCTCAGTAGAGAAAATCAAATTGCAACAATAAGGGCCCTTTACTGTTACACATCTTAATACTTGTTGGCAGGAAGAATGGGACAAAATTACACCTGAACCACAAACTTTTTCGGAATTGGGGTTGTATATTCAATTGAATTGCATATGGTGGGCTTTTCCTCTGTTTTCTCTGGTTTGCTGTTCGCAGTATAGTCATTTATTTTACAGCCCCAAGGAAGATATTCTGTATATCACTCCATACTCCATATTATTAAATTGAAAAATTACAGTATCTCTTGTCCATCCAAGCAGTTTAGATAGTGAGCCAATGAGATGACTGAATTACCTGAGTGGTCAGTATCAAATTTGGTGGGAGGCAGGTTAGGCACTTGGCCTTTCTATAAGGGGTTACTCTGCTCAGTAGAGTTGCATGAAACAACCACTGAATTCAGCAAGCTCCTAATTTATAATGCAAGGGATATTTTTTAATACCAACAGTGCTGGAGATTCATTATGTGGAAAAAATCAATTTGTCATGATTTTTTTCCACTTAGAAAAACTATAGGTTTAATGTTTCTTTCAAATCATGCTGCCTATGTGAAGTGGCTTATTTCTAATTGCTATTGTATTATCAAAAGCTTAGGGAAAAGCAGTCCTTAGCATCAGCCAGCACTTGATTGTGTGTGTGTGTGTGTGTGTGTGTGTGTGTGTGTGTGTGCGCGCACATGTGCATGTTTGCATTTTGTGTGTGTGTGTGTGTGTGTGTGTGTGTGTTCACACTCACATGTGGCACTCATCATCACATCAGTTATAATTTGCAAATGTCAAAAAATTAAAACTGGCTAACAACCTCCTGCTTCACCCAGTTCAGTTGATTAGCATTCCTGTAAGCATGTGAGCATGAAAGCATGCTTCAATGCATTTTTTACGTGCACACCAGGTTTAATGAGCTGCTGGCCCATTCTTCAGGTGGTAAACTTGCCTGACGCCAGAGCAGCCTGCTATCTCTCCTTGCGCCAATTCATTTCCGAAGCAGATTCAAAAAAATTACTCAATGTGCCATGTTAGAATTCACCAGCTATGTGGCAGCAAATGGTAGAAGCACCTGCTAATTTTGGTCAGGGTCATGTATAGTGCCTGCTTCTTGCTAAATATAAATTTGGGGTACTTAGATATTATTTATCTACTGAGCGACTCCTATACTTTCTTGCACCATAATTTAATCATAATCACACCTTTTCTTCTCTCATACTATACAGCTCAGGCCAGGTATTTCACCAACTGCACAGTCCCAGAACCATTGGTTCCTGGACCTCTCCTCGTGTATCCCAAATCAAGTCGTACTGTTTCAAACATCTTTGAGGGTCATTCCATGCTTGTCATGATACATGTCACACCCCAGATGGTCAGACAATGCTAATTTCAGGTGGCTTGTCGAAGAGCTGTCTGAAATCTGCCCTTGTTATTGACCTTTAGGCCACTGACTACTTGGATGTAGCATCATGAGATTTAACTTCGGCACAAAAAAAAACAGCAGTCAAAAATCAATACCCTTCGTGGGGGCACCCCGGTGGCACATCAGTCTAAGCGCGCGCAGCATTAAGGCCATGTCCTTCCTGTGGCGATCCGGGTTCGATTCCGGCTCGGGTCATTTGCAGCATGTCTTCCCCCATTCTTCTCCCCAACTTTCCTGTCACTCTCCACTGTAGAACTATCAAATAAAAAAAAAGGATAAAATCCCAACGAAAAAAAAAAAAAAAAAAAAAAAAATCAATACCCTTCGTAACTTGCTTCCCCAGAGAAAACTATACCCACTAGTGTCAGCTTCATTTCTAGTCATGTCCGTGGCTGCGAGCTTAAAGATTTAAGGCTAAAAGCTAGCATCCAACAGCTTTAGATGTGTAATGAAAATAAGATCCCATTGTCCTGGTTTCTCCATTGCTCACAGCAGTCATTTATTGTCCGGCAAAATTGTTGCATATTTACCAGCCGCAACAACATCAGCTGATATTGTTTTCTTTTTTTTTGAGGATTATATTTTGGGATTCTCTCCTTTATTAGATAGTTGTACAGTAGAGAGTGACAGGAAAGTTAGGGAGAAGAATTGGGAAGACGTGACAAATGACCTGAGCTGGAATCGAATTCAGGTCACCACGGGAAGGACACAGCCTTCATAGTGCGTGTGCTTAGACTGATGAGCCACCGGGCAGCCACCAGCTGGTATTGTTTTTATCTTGTCAGTTTGTGTGAAATGGTGTGATTATGGCAAAATTTGGTCCTCGAGACACCAATTGTAGCGGGAACTCTGTGGTATCAAATGAGGGTCATTAATATTTTGAGCTTGTAAACAAGTTTTGTAGCTGTAGAAATGTTTTGTCCATGAGTTAAAAAGTTTTAGGCACACAGATACTGAATGATTTGCACATGCGAAAAAAAGTTTTGTTGCTGTTGAAATATTTTGTGCACGTGTGAAAAAATTTGTGCACAAATATAACTTTTACAAGTGCAAATTATTTTCTTTTTTTAGTGTAGAAATATTTTGTACATGTGTGATTAAAATTTGTGCAAGAATAATTTCAACAGGTTTCTCTGAGAGACGGATGCACAAATTTTCTGTGTGTGAAGACGATATGAAACTTACTGGCTCAAGAATTACAAATAATAAGCACAAATTTTGACCCAGTTCTGACATCTGAGGCTGACTAGTCAATCAACACGTTACTCACTGACCAGCCAGTCAGCACGTTGCCCACTGACAATCCAATCACAGGAAGTAAAACTGTTCAATCAGTCGGCAAAAGTTTCAAGCGAGTTCCAAAGAGGAAAACAAGCCTTCACGGTACCTTTTCATCTTTTTGGTCTGCTAGTTCAAATAATAAAGTGCTCAAATGTTGTTGTGTGACAAGATATACAACAAAGAAGTTGAACATATTTCTACAGCTTCAAAACTTCTTTACAAGCTCAAAATATTAATACATTTGAATCCATAGAACTGCCACAGAAGGAGTTTAGAGCACTTTGCCGGATGTTTTAGTTTGTCTCTTTACGTACAAGAGGCTGTCACGAAACTCTACAAGTGTGTACTTGAGAACAAAATGAAGGCCAACTTTGGAGGTGAGTTTGGCCCGAGCAAGGGCACTGAAGGTAGGCGGGTATGAAGAGTGGCTTGTGTGATCCCCTCACTAGACGGTCCCTTTTATCTTTACATTCTCTTTATATTATTAATTATATTTTTTTCCAATTGACCTCATTCAGTGCTCAGCGATGGGTGAAGGTATGCAGCTGGCACTGTTTATTGCAGTTGCCAAGGTGACCGGGCTGTGCTTGGACATGAGAGTACAACATAGACTTTCCTTCTCAACTAGGCCTTTCATGCAAAACTGGAAGGCATTAAAATAGCAGCTCAGCTGAAGCCTCTCTTCCCAGAGAATGAAGACCAAAGCAAAAGAGGCTGTGAACAGCAAGATTTCTGTTATAGACTATGACCAATGCAGCCAGAAAGAACTGAAGCACAAGATTACTTGCACTCCTCTTTTTCCAAGGAGAACTATGGTGAGCTGAATAACAGAGAATAAAAGGTGCATACAAGGTGCAAATGTAAACATTTTTTTTTTCCAACTTCTTCAAACAAAAAAGGGCAGATAAATCCAAGTGAGTGATCACTTCACTGGCTAGGCAGCAGCCAACTGGATGGCCTCACAAACGCTAATGTGCTCTTTACGTGGAAACTGCCGGGTAGTGCATCTGAGTGGCTTTTTGGAGGCTCTGCCCTCCACTGAAATCAAAATCGTGGCTCATTGCATAGCTAGATTGTTCAAAAGAGCCTCTTTTCTTTAGGCCTGGACCATAAGCGAATCCAAGAAGACTATTTTCACCAGTCCCTTGCCTTATGGGTAGTTGTAAGTAGCCAAAACTCTGCTCAATTATTGATTAGTTGAAAATAAAATAAGAAGCATTGAAGCTACTTATATTATTTTATTGTTTGTAGCTGTTTACCTTTGACTCTAATATGCAGTCCCAGAGTCCCAATGAGTTTTGCAAGAATATGTAATGATGAAAAGGTCATTGAGCCCGTCTACAGTTGCCTTAGTTTTTTGCAACAGCATGCACTTGTTGACAGTTTCCCAGGCCCAGTTCTCAGGAAGCGAACGTAAGCGTGAAGATTTGCCAGAGAAACAGAAAACTGTGCGAGAGGAGAGGGGGAGAAAATAAGCACTGGAGGGGAATGGACCTGCCCACGCATTCAACAAGGAAAGCCTGCTGGGTAATCACAGGGAATCCTCACTTCTGAAAGAATAAACCGACTCAGACGAGCTGCAGGCTGGCTCAGCGGCTGCTGACGAATACTCTTGCGTCACGTAAAGACGAGCAGGGAGTGGGGGGAGTCAGCGACAATTTATTCAGGCTCTGCACCAACTGCCTCCCCCTCACCTCAGCTCCTACTTGTCACGCAGCACCAGAACGCCCAACAGCGGTGTAAACAGGTGGGCTGATCCATTGAGGATTACTGCTGTATCATCCTGGAGATGATTTAACGAGGAATGAAAGTGCAGAAGTACAAACGGCCCATCAGGTGGGAGAGTGGTGTTTCGGCTGACAGAGAGAAGCATGACTGCGGCAAATGGCAGATGTTTTTGGCTCTGATTTTCGGGTGGGGGGGTACAGTATTGTTTCACAAGGTTTCCCCACAGATTTTTGGTTTGCTTAAATACTGGGGCCCCCAAAGCAACATTCAGTTGCTGATGTACTGTAACAATCATAACTGGTGACTCAAAGCAATTGAGGTCTATAACACTGAGTGAACATTTTCTAGAACATCTACTCTTTAAATCGATAAGAGTTCTACAACAGTGTAAAATAAAATAAATAATAAAAATTACATTCCCAAAAGACTACCCTTCAAAGGATTTATCTGGGTCTTCTGCAATTCAAACTGAATGTTACTCCTCTCACTAACCCTCTGCTGTAGTGAAGATAGCCCCCTGGGACTTGCCTGTGGGCGCATGGGAAATGGACGGTGTGAGCCAGCTTTTTTAAAGATTACATTACCTGGAATGCAGGTCCGAAGCCTTAACCCTGCTTAGCCAGGAGAGAATGGGGTGAAGGGCCTGGGTGCTAGTGGCAGTGTGGGGTATAGCTCACTTTGAAACATAGGAGCCAAGAAACATTTCTCAGTAAAGGGCAATTAGAGGGTATAAAACAGACCACATGGAACACATGTCTGAAAAAGGCTTGGTTTGTGACCCCTGTGTCACTATGGGTTCTTACAGGTCCCTTCACACTATAATGAATTGAAGAAATCAATGGGAACGAATTACAAAAGACTGAGTACGCACAAATTCTCGACGAATAGATTTCCGGGGGGTGGATGGAATGAACTGACAATGAATGAAACAAATTCAAAATGATTTCATAAGGAATTCATAACTTAGCATGAACTTACATACTTACGAACCAGAAAGAATGCTGAACGAATGTCAACGACCTCCAAACGAATGACTAACAAGCTTTGTGTATGCTCTCTGTATTGTCTGCAAATTCAATTCAATTCAAATTGATCACGGGTCTGGTCCAGAAACTCCTGTAGTGTTGCCCTCTTCTCCATCTTCTGGCCTGTATAGACACGTAGGCATACAGGGCAACTTCATTCTGGATCGTGTTATGCTGTACACCTGCCAAAATATACTGTCGTCGCAGCCTCTCTGTACACTCCATCTCTGCATCTTCCAAGCTGCTCATCAGAACTGATGACATGGTACTGAGGCTGGTTCTTTATATACCCCGCACGGGTAGGTCGGAACACCAAGGAAAAACGTAATGGTATTGCTAGCGGTACTGTTGTGGAAAATTAAGAGCAAGCAACGCAGGGAACTCAATCACTGAGGAATCGCACTTGCAATGACAATGGTAGACTGACAGATCATAACCAAGAGGATATCAATATAATAAGTTAACAGTTCGTAGTAGAAACGCAACTCATAATTTGTAGGAACGTTGTTAATTTGTTATTAATTCATTACCAATTTGCAAGAAGTTTGCTAAGAAATGACCTCGCTTAGGGTGGAGGAATGATACTGCTCAGGTGATGAACTGCTACCTTACTGTGGACGAAAAAAACGTTTGCATTGCGTTTACTGAGCTTACATGCTGCGTACAGGCTGTTTGTTGGCATACGTTGAAAAATTTTGTGGATGCACAAAATTTTTCGCCGCGCAGATCAAACAAAAACGCACGAGAACTAATTAAAATGAACAACAACAAATTCAAAACAATGTCCAAACAGCTTCAGTGCATGCCAGCGAATGCCAAAATCTTCGTGTACACTGGCACACGCTGGGCCAATTCGGTAGAGTGTGACAGTCGCATAAGGGTTAAGGATCAGGTAGCTTTTGAGCCAGTGTCTTCCTGGTAGGATAGTGTGTAGATACCTTCTGTGGAATCCAAGAGCTTTTCCTGTCTTCTGGCAATTTTGGATGACGAAAGCCGTGGTGACCTTTCATTTGATTTTGTTCATTTATATTACTGCTGTAGCACCAATAAATGATTGATAAAAGGAGATTTGGAAATTGGAGTTAAAATGTAATTACTTGGAAGATGATATCTTTAACGGAGGTTATGTAACTCTCATTAGTCCTACAATTTTTCTTATTTTAAGCCTTAAAATGTTTTGCAATGCTAAGTATTTGATATTCTCATAGTCTGTTCATTCCTAATGTGTGTGTATGTCCAAAAAGCAGTACGATCTCCCAAGAGACCATTGATTTACATTCCAGCTAGTTTTGTTAAATCTCTTCAAATAGAGAAAATTATGAGCCATTTACATAACTTCCTCTTGTTCTCATGCTGTGATAGTGTATGGCCATATAGCCCATTCATAATGATACTGATTTTATGTAACTCTGGAAAATACTCTTTATCTTGTTTAAATCTCATTTCAGATACTCAAACAAGATATTAATGTCCATGTTTATGTTAACTCATAAGAATGCATCACCAAATTCCCATCTACCACATCATTTCTGAGAAATGCAGTTTTCACTTTGTTGGATGTCTGGAAGTCCTTTGGAAATGTGGATTCAAAGGTTTATATTTCAAGTAATATTAAACATTAAACAACATTACTATTGTAACATAAACAATTACTATGAAAGGCAATCTGCTAGAATATCATTCAGCAGTGGGAATCATTTTTGAGATAGACTGTCTTGCAGACTTATTGCCTTTGAGAAGCCAGCATCAACTCATCATGTAGCTAATATGTGCTATAGCTTGGTATCCCCTGAATAATATATGTCATTGCATCTCTACACTGTTCTTATCCTTGTCTCTGGTCAAGCAGCAAGGCACTTGGCACCTCAGGTTTAAATCCTATATAGTGTCAGGAAGGACTCCAAAGATGTTCAACTGCAGCTCCAGATTTCACTCTCATTGTAAGGCACATTGGACCATGTGGTACTTCAGAACCGTCTTCAGCCAGCTGGTCATGCAGGCGGACACAACATGGGAAGTGGGCATTTTCCTTTTGGAGATACAGTTTTTGATTGCTGAATTGAAAAGGCACGCTGCAGTGCATTCATGTCTGACCATCTTGTCAGTTACAGTGCCATTAATCAGGCCAGGCGCAATTCCCAACTATTTTGAGCACAAAAAGTGGTTCAGCTTTCTGTTATATATAACCCTCTTTGCTTGACGGCCTCTTGTCTCATAATGGGATTTAAGGCAGACTTGTCTCTTGGGTCCAATTGGCCATACAGGCTCTGACCCTTTTGTCTGTGGCCTTCCCATATTGGGGAGGTTAGAGTGAGTAACGCACTTCATCGCAGTCAACCTGGGTATCCTTAGGCCACCCAAGTAATAATTCTTGTAATTAGTTTTTTTTTTTTTGATAGCTTTTAATCCTGCCTGCTCTTTAATCCTGCTGTATTGGTAAAATAACTTGGCTTGTGGATCAGAGGTTGTTGGTTCACTTTCCAATTTAACAATGGGTTCCCAATTTAACAATGACAATTGGCACGTAAATTTTTGCCAGAACTGCCACCAAATTGCTGTGCTGTCTCATGGTGAGGCATTTAACCTGATTTAGTCTGCTGGAACATCTAGCTGCCCCAGTGCAAATCACTCAGGATACAGACATGTGCTCAATGCTATTCTGTGTGCTCAAAGGGTATGCAGGCAAGCCTGTGTGCTCCATGCTAGTCTGTATGCTGAAAGGGCAGGCAGCCTGACTTGTGTGGTCCATGCTATTCCATGAGTTGCAAAAGTGATAGTGCATGATGCACTCTACAAGTAATTGGCATTTGGAATGGAGAAGTGAGCAGGTACTGGAGCGTGTTCATCACAATCCAAATTACAGAGTGCTGTGATAAATTATCATTCATTATAATAACTCAGCTTGTACTCGCCCGTCTCCTGAAAAATTATGATTTTCCCATTAAATATTCATCTCAAGTCAAGGGGGAAATAATGGTGGTGTACCTGTCTCAATATTTATAAACCATTTTACTCACATCTTCAGTCTTCAGTCTCTCACAGACGTGAAGGCCCTTTGGGTGAGGCTGCAGGAGATTGAGTTATGATGAGGTTACATTGTATTCCATCAGGTTGGAATAGGAGGACTCCTATGGTGTTCTACATCCGTTTTATCTAGCACCATATTCAAGTCTGATAGAATGAATATAGAGATGCAATATATAAATTTGGAGTGGCTTCCTCATTTCCCACCTCAAAGGTCAAGGTAAATGTAGGACTTGATTGGTGAATCGACTTCCCACATCAGACGTGCTTTAATCAAAGATAAAGAAACTTCCTGCTTAATTACTTTTTTCCAGCTGACATAATAACATGATTATTACTTCCATCCCTCCACCACATTTCATTTGTAATATCTCATGTTGGCAGTTAGTCATATGAATGCTATGCCCTTCAGAAGTTTTGACAGGGTTTTTCATCTGCTTTATCTCTAGCTCCCACATTTGCGCCTGTATACTGGGCTATCAGTTCATTTTACTGATCTCCTCACCACAATGCCTTGACCTCCATGCAATTGTGGCTTGGCCTCCTGGGAGCACTAAATGATAAGTTCAATATGGGAGTGGCGTGTTGTATATGGGATTCATATGTACGAAAGCACCTGGGGCAAATTAAAATGACTAAATACACAGCTTCATCTCTTTGATATCCTTGTAAATGGAGAGTGAATGTGTTTTTATGACCCATCTGAGCATTATGAAATCCCGGAGCCCAAAGGCCTTGAATGGTATTTGTTTGTTCACTCAGGCTTCTCACACTGCAAGCAAGCTTTTTGTTCATGAGCAAGAGAAAGGGAACAAGTGCATATTTATGGGGCTGTTTTTTATAGTCTCTGTCTGTTAGAAATTAGTTCTGGGACATTACTTGCAGGCCGGCACATTTTAAGACCAGCATTCCCTGTCAAACTGTAGACGGTTGCTGAAACGTAATATGTACGTGGGACTGGGGTGAAGGGGTGGGGTGCAGGGGGTGTAGACCACTCAGGGCTGCCATAGCCTCTAAACTCTGGTCAGACTCATCTCAGTCCACCTTAACATTTGCTAAACTGTAAAAAAAAAAAAAAAACTTTCTGAAAAGGTTGAGCTTGTATTGCTTTAAAATGTGACATCATCCTGAGTAGAAAATTTGTTTATATTAATGTGAAGAACTTGCCCTCTCAAGTGCAGTTAACTTGAAATGTGAAGGCACTAACATCTGAAAGTAGAAACAAGAGATTTTTTTGCACTGTGCTTACTTGAGATGTCTCAGTGCCATTGCTTGAGTATTCTGTGAATATTTCGGCCTTTTATTAATAGCTGAACTCCATATGGGCGTGTTTGAATCTTGATTAAAACTTAATGGGCATTCAGTAAACACAGTTTGGTCTTCACAGTTGGAAACAGTTCTGTCTCTTAGGAAGGTACTGAGCTGCATTTTTTTTTTTTTTCAGTAAGCATTCAGCTTACTGAAATGTTCACTTTCTGTAGGTGGCAGCGTGACTTTCTTCAATATTGAGCAAGTGAGGAGGAGTGTGACTGAATATAGCTGTTCTCTGAGTCCATAGTGTATGTAACTGGCTTAGTTCAAGGCAAGACAAGCTGACTTGCTTGTTATAAAATACTGCCTTGAAATGGGCCACTTAATGAAATGTGAGGGTGCTGAAACACCTGATTATTAAAAATAGCCTGCATTTGGTTTATTTCAATGCCTTAATTTTTTCAGTGTGAAGAACATTGCATACCTTGGGATATTATTCTCAACTCCACTGATGTAAAATGTTCTAAAGCCATTGAGCAATACAGATTTATGGGAAATGACTTCCCAAGGTTCCTGGGTAATCATTCCCATAAAAATCAACCGTCTCAATCTCTCTTTTCACCTCATAATATACTACATTATACCAGTTGTAAGAAAATTAGCAGATTTATAGAGTACCTTCAGAATGAAAATTGCTGTGGTCTGGCATTATTATACAAAAGTATTTCTGTCTTATTATTTATTTATTTATTAGCATTCTAGAAAGGTGAAGAAGAATCTTCTCATTGTTCTGGCAAAACTACTGCGTGATGATCTGTAAAATGGAAATGCGTCAGTGGAAAAGTAGTTTTAAATTTACCAGATTGACAGATGTATTTTGTTGTGGCCACTAAGAAAATCCAGTTTTGAAGTCGGTTCAATTTCAAGGTATTGTTTATACAGCTGTGGAATATGCAATCAAATGCTTGGATCACAGTTTAAAATATCAAGCTAAAAAATACAGGCAAAATAGCAGTTGCATCTCAACTAGTGGTATTCTCATGAAAGATCAGAACTGTTTGCAAGCCTGTCTGCACCTCTCTCTCCTCAGCAGTGCTTCCATCTTGTGGTCAGTTTTATGTACCACATAAGCATGTAACATTTATATGGATGATGTCATTTATTTTCCTGGTGCAAGTATTTAGGCTAAGCTCTATGTTAAGCATTTAAAAATGCACTTTTATGTTTCAGTCAATATGGTACTAGGATTTCGAGTCACCTTTGGACCGTTATCCATTGGTGCAATACTACACTCTCAAATTCAGTGTGGATGTGTTATTAAATCAAGATATTCATAAATTACTTGTTGAAGTCTTGAAATCTTCATTGGATTATGTTAATGTCAAGGAAGGGGACAGTAAATGCATTCAATATCCTTTCCCACAAACTTCAGCCTTTGCAATTCAAAACTGCTATGGGACCCTGGTTAGATAGTAGACCAGGCTGTGTACAGTCCTACACAGGGTAGCCTCCAGACACTCCCTAGGCCAAAAAGAAGGTGAGGTTTCCAAAAACACGTGTGTGTGTGTGTGTGTGTGTGTGTGTGTGTGTGTGTGGTAGATCCACTGCATCCCTACGTGCGGCCTATCTGAGCCTCCACACTGTCACTGCTACTCAAAGCAGCCACACGCACGGCCCTGCCCCTTTCACACCCCCTCTGGGACACTGTGCTGGCCAAACACAATAAAACTCTCTGTCACTTGCCAAGAACTGAGCCCAAGCGTGTGCCACTGTCTGCCCGCCTCATTTAAAAGAATAACAAACAGCACATTCAAGCAGCAGTGCTGGGAGGAAGCCAGCTCTGAAGATGGGACAGTCCCTTACAGCTTATTTCAGTACCTTCTCCTGCTGTAGGATCACACCCACAGCAAATGATAACGCACTCACTTGAGTCACAGGAAGGTGCCCCTGCAAAGCACTAGGGTCGTCCTGTTTCACTAGTCCAAGCAGGCGTTATGTTCTGATGAGTCCTAGTCCTGAGAATCTGACCACAACTCAGGATTCGACCTGACTGGCCTCGAGTTTAGTGAGAGGCTCCATAGAGTTAGACAGTTCAGCTGGTTTGGTGGTAACTGTGGGGAGACTGGGCTGGGAGACAACCAGCAGCAGCTTTTTTTCAGCAGCAGGTAAAAAGGCAGGGCAGTAACAGTTGCAATTAAATTTGTTTAAGCTTTTCTGGGCAGATATGATCTATGTTGTTTTTTAAAAACTGTTAAATAATACTCATCCAAAAAGCCAGAGTCGCACCTTATGAAACTGTAACTTGTGTTCTTGTGGCTAGAAGTGTAATAGACAAAGACCAAGATTATAATTTAGAAAGAAAGCATGAAATTCAAACCAGCAATCTATCAGGGAGCAGGACCTACTCTTCTTACGTCATACTCTTTGCTCTTATTACTGTAAGAGATGGCACATTTTTTAAAAAAGTTGAAGCTTAGTATCATGAATCAGCTCACATAGCTCATCTTAACCCCTTTGCGCAGAATACAAATAATGCCAATTTTTCCTGTTATGCATGAGCCTATTTAGGCTTTATGACTCTGTTTTTGTGTCACAGAGACTGGAAAATTATTCCAGTGAAGCAAGACATTTGCGAGTTCTATTGCAGAATTATTTAGGAATTAAATTTCGGAATTTATGGACGCCAGCGTCTATATTTGTGCAAACGGGTGAATCCTGTTTATCTCATTAATTGAAACATCAAATATAAAACACACATTTTAAATTCCTGCAAAACGTTGTGCTTATTTTACAGTAGTACATTCAGAGCTTTGATATTTTCAAGATTGTTTTCTGCATAATGAATGATATTCCAGGAAAAATTAACTGAGTTTACAGGAAGGAATAGATGGCATATGAGATGTAACCACCAACTTGACTCAGTTTATTGGGTTATGTTTGTTTTCCAAATATATTATTTTAAAGTGTAATAGGAAGCAGTTAATGTCATTCGAATTATAATTGCACTTGGTCATCTCAGTGTCCTTATGCTTTAATATCCTGTAAGTCTCTGTTGATTTTGAAATGTGGAGTCTTTTGTGAGTTTATTTGCTTTCATTTTCCATGAGACTTGAAATGTACTTCACTAATTGTCTGTCTTTGGACGGAACACCCATTTGAAATGGTTTTAAATTAAAGCATCAGATTTGACTCTCCATTGACTTTCTAAAACTGATGTTCGACAGTTAGGATGCGATGAGACTCCTCTCATGAGCAAATCAGGAACAATATCCGATATGAATGACTTGCTCCATCTAGTGTTAACTAGTGGGTATTGTATTGTTAGCTCACCTTGGAGGATCCAGGGGAGGTATTGTTTTTAGTTCTGTTTCTTTGTTTGTTTTAGTGCCTGCCTGCTATATTGCAGCACTTAGTTCCAAACGTGGGAACAGGTTGGCCAAAATCTACCGTACAAGCCATATTTTTAGTTCAGAAATAGTTCTCTTTTTTCATTACTATCATTCTGTTGTAATGGTCAGATTGAGTTCAAACCAAGCTCAAAAGATGAAGTTTTCAATTCTGCATCTTCTGATTTGCAACACTACAGCATGATGGCCACCATCTCCTTTGCGGTAGTGGTAAATACTTTACACCCAAGGACTAAAATCTCTCCCAATTGCTGCAGGTAGGAGATAACAAAAGTTATGTGATTATTTTTGGTAAAACTGAGTCAACACAAAAGCACTGAAACTCTTGCTGGGGGAAGGTAAGCTGCGCTTGATACTGCTTGTTTTATGCCTTGTAGTTTACCGCTGTGTATTAATTTTGTCACTAAGTCTATTTTATTGGAGGCTTTGAATTGATTATCGCGATAGTTTGTGAATAAATTCAAATGTAGCACTTCAAGGCTGAGCAGATGACTTCACAATAAGATCTGTCTCAGTTATGGAAAATGCTCAAGGCTGTCTGAATGTCATCAACTTTACTTCTAGAGGCCTAGCTGTCCTGTTATATTGACAAGTTTAATTAGCCATCATATTGAAAGCTGACAAATGTACACGATAGGATCCCCTCTTCGAAAAATTTTAGGATGTGGCATATAAGAGAAATTACCTTTATAGACATACTTATTTCACTAACCACCTGCTATTTGGTCAAGGAGGTGTTTTTAAAACCTGCCATTTTTGTAGATAACCTCCAGAAAATGTTTGGCTGCCAGTGTATTGTTTAAACCTTTCTCTTATGTCCATTGTCAAGTCCGATGATGCACGTTGATGCATTCTATTTGAAAGCGGGGGGCCTGGAATAACTGGTTTACTCTGGTGCATTAGGAGATCATCTTACAGCCATTTTTTGTAATCCGAGAGAAAACTCATCCGGATTCTCTGCTTGAGCAACATGTACAGTTCCAATGCGTATGCCTGATGACTTGTTTTGCAGAGCGCACAGTACCGTTTAGAAAATGCTCCATCAGTGTTGGCCGGATCAACAATAGCCTACTTCCCAATGAATCATTAATGAACATTTTAAAAGTCATAATGGCCTGTCACTAATGTCCGTTAATGATCTCGGATCACCACTCGCGCGGCTTTGATGGGTTCCCGTCGATGCCTTTGAGAATTCTTTAAATACGGTTTAAACTTTGTACCATTTCCTCCCTTTCCCTGCAAGCGTTTTAGGACTACGAACTCCAGATTGCAGACTTTTTTTTTGGTTTCACAATTAAAGAAGGATGACTTTTCCTTTGAGGAGATCAACGTCAGGTATGCTTCCTCGTGTATTTAATGGTTTTGTTGTTGTTCAGTTAGAATAGCCTATAAATTCTCCAACACAAAAAGAAAAAAGAAAAAAAGATTGTGATGACATAACGTCTACTAACCTTACCTAGTTTCATTTATTATAATTATAATAATAATTATTTTTTATTTTAATCTCATTTGTTCCTTCTACGTATTTTTGAACGTCTTAGAGCTGTCCGTGGTCCTGAATTTTAAATAAAAATGTCGAGTAAAGATATATATGTATATATGCTTCGCTTTGAAATTGTGTGTATTGGCATTGTATTGTGTATTTCCCGTCGTCTTACTGTTTCCC
This sequence comes from Gymnothorax javanicus, assembly GCA_029692085.1. Taxonomy (NCBI): domain Eukaryota; kingdom Metazoa; phylum Chordata; class Actinopteri; order Anguilliformes; family Muraenidae; genus Gymnothorax; species Gymnothorax javanicus. The sequence goes on along the minus strand of CM056199.1, from coordinate 92,749,724 downwards.
CAACTTCTGTTTTGTCTGGTTTGAAAAACAAAGATAAATTTAGCATGCTTCTTGGAATGTATAAGCGCAAACAATCCCGGTAAGTTAAGTTTATTGAGTGGATTGGTCGCATGAAATGGGCTATCTGTGCTGTGCACCAACTGTTATATTCAAAAGGAAGTGTGATGTACCGTTTCATCATTATTAGACATGTAATTTATCTGGAAGAATACCCTATTTCACAACGATGAAAGCCCAATAGCCTACCAGGAATGCCACTGTTTTTTTTGTCGGACCTTGTATTTATTTATTTTTCTGTTTTTACAAATGTTTCGTTTAGCTTTTGTTGCCTTCCTTCTGTAGTAGGCCTATCAAAATGATATAATTGCGTGATTGCATTATTTAATTTGCATTTCGGTTGTGTTTTACAGTATTTTGTGTAACCAGAGTCAGACCATGACGGTATTAAAATATTTTATCGGACTTGTATTGTCCCAAACACATTAACAATTACTTGTGACACAGTAACCGTAAACAAAGTCGATAAACGTACGTTCTTGTAAACTATGTTGATGTGTCGTCATTCACCTCATGGAAAAATTGTCATCTGAATTTGCTGCATTTGTCAGTGGTATTGGTGAGTAACACAATATAGCTTGTACGACTCGTTTTGGGTCTCTAGGTGGCCCTGTTGGGAAAGATTTGCTACCATACAAGATACATGGACTACTGGAACGGGAGTGCATCAAATGCAGTCGTTTTATCCACCGTATGTAGTTCGAAAAGGAACAAACAGTTCCGTATGGGGGAAAAAAAACTGTTACGCGGATAAATTTAGCTGTTTGGTAATGGTGCGTACCAATAAATAGCCTAATACTTCCGTCAAAAGTATGTGTGATATTTAGTTCAGTTTTCTGGTCACAAAGCGTATTGTCAATGCTCAGGAGAACAGTTTGCTGACCATTTCAGACTGCTGCATTTTGCTCCTCCCTCGCATTTCTGAATTCATTATTTTATGCGACATTTACGATACTATGCAAATAAATAAATAAATAAATAAATAAATAAATAAATAAATTTAAAAAGCGTGAACGCGAAAGCGTAGCCTCTGGTGGATAAGAGTTAGATGGGCGTTTCCTGTAGACCGAAGGTTGTCAAACAAGTGCCCCAAATGTAACATCTGATTCTAAATGCATTCTGAAATTTTGGGGGAATTGAGTAATTATACAATTGCGAAATACGAAAATATACACTGCAGTTTACCTCCATGTACGTTTGCTTTGATGCGCCCGTGTTTTACCCTAAGCTATCAACAAAATTAGAAGTTAGAGAATCTGTACTTCAATCGAATGAATGAACGAACGATTGCATATGTTCATCGGACAAATCTTCCATCAGAAAATTGTACTTTCACAACTACGCTTTTTCCACGTGTTTGCACTAAAATGAATCGCGCTGTCCTCATACGGAGCGTGTTAATTAGCACATATCAATTCCATGGCAACTATGTTGGCTAATAATGATTCATTGTGTTGCTTTCAGCAAGATGCTACTTTCTCGTAGATGCACATCTATTTGTACTCTGAAGATGATGGGCAAACATATTCATTGCATGTTGAGTAGGGAGATTGGAGTCTGATGCGCCATGGGGACCAATGAGCCATATCTCATAGCCTATTTGTAATCAATAGATGCCAGAGGTGTTTAAAATAGGCAAAATAGTGAAATGAGCATTTATCCCCATGACTCATCAGTCAATGGTCAAATATTTTGCCTATTTTAAGCAGCTCTGTCATTGATTGCAAATATGTGATATGGCTCATTGGTCCCCATGGCTCATAAGACCCCAGTCTCCCCTACATCCATCAAATTGAACCGATTGGTTTTTCTGATGTTAGTTTCCAAATGTGAATCCAGCGCGGGATAATTTCTTTAAATAAATAATTGGCAGACTTATTTAATAAAATAATACCCAAACACTGAAAGCCCCGTGTGAGACAGCAATTGGCCCATTGTGCTCTGCCATTTCTGAAAAAGTTGGCACATCAACGTTTTGGAAAATGCAAATACAATCAAAAAAGACTAATTTGAAAAGTCTATTTAGCCTTTACAATATTGACGACAGTAAAACGATACATAATTTAATGTTCGGCCGTGGCTGTTCGCAAGGCAGCCTTGTGGCTAATATCCAATTGTCTAGTCATAAGGCAAGACTGTGGTGGCGAGATTGGGAACTATGAATTTTGCTGTTTCCACATTATTTAAGACATGTAAAGTTTATGGATTTATCATCTGTAGGTTAAGGGTTTTCAAATGACACCAAGTTTATTAAAATCTGACTATTTTGAAGAGTACAGTGAGTGTGTAAACTTGTAGTCCCACAGTGGTGGGGTCACCCTTCGACCGTTTAGTATGTTTTAAACTGCAGTATCCAATTTCACCACCAGGGTCCAGTGGCGGCACCAGAACCGGAATTTTGGGGGCTACAGAACGTCCCTTTACAACATCAATTAGTCCTGGCTAGTTCTCCATCATTTTCCTTTATTGACTCATTTTCCAATTCTAGTAATAATCCATTGGTAATTGGAGACATGGCTTCTCTCTAACATTGATGAAATAATGGGAAAAATTCAGTACAGAATAAATAATTTACTTGTAAATAGGCCAATGGTTTATGAAAGACAAACTGCTCTGAAACTTCCGCGCCACCTTTTCAGCACATCAAGTGATTTAACTTGCTCTTCACCATCGTTTAAATTCATCATTTAAAAACTAAAAAACCTCAATGCATACTCCAATTCCTTGTGAGAATCTCGTAAATACGCGTTGATTGAATAATGACTGATCCACGTTCCAAAGAAATATCGCCTATCATTCTCGGTACAGAGTGGGTTGATTAATTAGTGGGACTCAGCAATTAAATATTATATTGTTTGCCAAATTATTATTTTTTTTAATCTTCACTTTTGTTATTAAGAGTAAGATGGCAGACTAAGATTGCGTGAGAAGGTGATATGCCACTAAAAAGCTTCAGACTCAATGCCATATGTGTGAGAGTTGATTCAATTTTGAATAACGCTGATTTTAATGCACCAAATTACTCGTCCAAATGAATGATTGTCCTCATACCAAAAGGGGGAGAATTTGTAGTACCTGATAGTGTAGAGTGCTCTTGGAGTAAATCTATTGTTAATTATGAAAATGATTGAGAACAATTTAGGAATAATAATTGTTTCAGAGGGATGTTCTCTAGCCCCCAAATTTCCAGTTCTGGCGCCGCCACTGCCAGGGTCTTGCCTTGTGAAAAACTATTGGCCATAGGGTCTTGCCTTGCCAATGGCTGATTGGAAATTAGCTACATGGCTGCCTAGCAAATAGCCACTTGGTTAATGGCCTAACAAGTGAATTTAATTGCCTATTACCTTCGTCAGGAGGTATTGAGATCAGTTGCATGTGTGTGTTTATGTGTGTTTTTGTCAGCAGGATGAAAAATATTACATGGATTACCAAAAAATTTTATAGGAGGTTGGACGGTATGAATGGGGAGATGTGATTAAATTTCTAGAACAATCCGGATACAGATCTGGATTCTGCTGTTGATTATAAGTGCTTGTGGATCAAAACCTGCTGGCGAAGGGATGCGCTATCGGAGTTCCCTCTGGTTGTGAATGTCATGACAATATGAGAGTCCAAAAAAGTTTGCTTAATCAACCTTTTACCACTTAGTAACATCACCTCTGTCCTTTAATCACTCTCATTAAGCTTTTGGGCTCTGAAGACACCAGCTGGCCAAGTCTAGCAAGCGGAATTTGCCCCAATTTCTCCATTATGCAGGTCTTCAGCAGTTCACTTTTACAGGGCCTTTGTTGCCATATATTTTGCTTCATAATGTACTGTAGATTCTCCATTGAAGACAGATACAGAGGGCTTCAAAATTACTGGCACCACTGGCTGGCAATGCACAAACAATACTTTAAAAAATTCTAAAAATATACGTGTATTTGTAGAGAAACTCTAAATTCCAAAATTTGAGAAATACAGTACAATATTAATGTTCCAATGGAGCCAACCAAAATCATTTACTGATTTAATTAAAAATCAATTTCCTCCCAATCAATGTTTCACAATTAATTGCACTCTTAAAGATTATTGTAAATAACATCTACTAAAATGAAACCAGGCATTAAATTCCACTAAGTTTTATCTACATGTTAAAGAATTATATTGAGCCATTACATCATTTCCTTTTTCTCTAGAGTATAAAAATGAGGTAACACACATGAGATATCCCTTTCCCATCTAACACCATGCAGAAAACAAAACAATTGTCGTTCAAAAGAGGCAGATGGTCAAAGACCTACATAAGTCCAGTAATGGTTACAAGAAGATTCACAAATGATTGAATATGCCACTCAGCACTGTCAGGGCAGTTACTGAAAAATTCCAAAGATATTGAACTGTTGGAAACCTCATGGGTAGAGGAAACAAGTGCATTTTGCCCCCCCAGGATACTGAGGAGGATGTTGTGAGAGGCAACAAAATTCCCAAGAATCACTGTGAAGGAATTGCAGGCCTTGGTGGCATCTTGGGGTCACCAAGTTTCAAAAAGCACCATCAGGCACCACCTCCACAACCACAGGCTCTTTGGAAGGGTTGCCTGAAGAAAGCCTTTTCTGACCAGAAGACACAGAAGTAAGCACTTAGAGTTTGCCAAACATCATTTAAATTATGACTGGGACAAGGTGCTTTGGTCAGATGAGACCAAAATTGCACATTTTGGTCAGATACAGCATCGGCATGTTTGATGTCATAACAGAGATGCATAAAAGGAGAAGCATCCATATCCATGGTGAAATATGATGGTGGGTTAGTTATGTTTTGGGGCTGTTTTAATTCAATTAACGGCATAATGAATCCCACCAATGTATCATGATATTTTAGCTGACAATCTGGTTGCTTCCCCCAGAAGGCTGGGACTTGGCCGTTGGTGGACTTTCCAACAAGACAATGACCCAAAGCATACCTCAAGATCCACACAGAAATGATTCTGTGACAACAAAACCAATGTTCTGTAATGGCCATCTCAGTCACCAGACCTCAATCCAGCTGAAAACCTGTGGGCTGAGTTGAGGAGGGCAGTTGATAAATGCAAACCCGAGAATGTGAAAGATCTTGAAAGGATCTGCTTAGAGGAATGGTCAAAAATTCCCCCAAATATGTGCCTTAACCTTGTCAAAAAATACAGAAAAAGAGTCCACGCTGTTACCCTTGCCAGAGTTGGTTGCACTAAGTACTAAATGTAGGGTAGCAATAATTATGAAACTGTGATTTTGTTGAAATTTATTTTGTATAAAATGGTTGCTATGATTTTGGTTTATTCCATTGAAACAGTAATACAGTAAAGTATGCATGTTGGTATATTCAGTTTCACTATAATTATGTTGTTGACATATTTTTTTTTGTATTGTTTGTGCATTACCAGTCAGGGGTGCCAGTAATTTTGGAGCCCACTGTAAGGACTGCAGGCAGGACAGTTACTCAGCCATGCACTTGTAGTCCGTGCAGAATGTGGTATGGTGTTGGCCGGCTGGAAAATGCTGGGACGACCCTGGAAAAGACAACATATAAATGGCTGCATATATTGCACCAACTTTGTATATATCTCTCTGTATTAATGGTCCCTACACAAATATGCAAGTCAGTCATGCCATTTGCACTGATAAACCCCCATACCTTGGCAGATGCCGGCTGTTTGACCTGATGTTCATTACAGCTCGGGTCGGCCTTGACGTCTTTGGCCCGGGGAACAATAAGGTTGTTTTTTTTTTCTCCCGAAATTCACTTGAAATGTTGACTAGAACAGGAAGCACACTTCCAGTGCGCTGGTCTCTATCTCAGATGACGCCGAGCCCAGCATTGCGGCATTTTCGCAAAGTGTGGTTGTATGGCTTCGGCTTCGCTTGGTAAAGCAATAACTTGCATCCATGAAAGCAATAACTTGCATCCAAGTTGTGATCCTCACACACAAACACATGCACACATATATACACACACACTGCCCCACTTCCAAAAAAGTTGTGACGCTGTGCTAAATGTAAATAAAACCAAATTTTTGCAAATCAATTAAAACCCTACATTGAATTGAAAACATGATGACAGCAACATGTTTTTAAAAAGTTGAGATGGGACAATAACGGCGCTTTCCCACTACGTAGTACCAGTTATAGTCTACTGTACTCCACCCACCTTGGCACTGAGTACTTTTCAGGGGGTCGTTTTCCATTAGAGGATAGTACTGCCTCAGTGTAGCTGGTCGTCATAGTGGTGCAGCACGTAACTGCCGCGACGTCAACCTCTACAGGACACACATACAGCTGCAGTTATATCAAGTTTACATTTATTCCGTTGATTTTGTTAAAGATTTATGTGTTCAAGTCAGGGAACACGCAGTACCGTCACCACATTATGGCACTAAAGTCCAGCGAGTGTTGAATTGTACTTTCTGTTTGACATTGTCATGAAGCGTAGGCATAGCAGCCGGTCTCATGTCCAGTTCAGTTGAACATTAAATTGCCTACCACCTAACAACGCAAAGCAATGATATCTGTAAAAGGCATAGAGAGCGAATGTACATTTCACTCTGAATTTGACAGCAAAACAACAAATTATTAAAGCATGGGATAATTAAGTGATCATTGCAGAGCAGTTTCATGTTGCAAATACGCAAATCGCAGGAGATGCCAGAGAATAATATTACATAACATAACATGAGTGGCGAGAACAGGCCGTTCAGCCCAAGTAGGCTCGCCAGTTTCTTTTAACTATTGTGAATATATCACTTCAGATACTCAATGTCTCAATGGTATCTAGCTTTAAGTCAAGCCTGCTCTTGAAAAGTGCCAAGGTTTCTGCCTCAACAATATGGTCAGGCAAGCTGTTCCACATCGAAATTACTCTTTGGGTGAAAAAACATTTCCTAATATCAGTGCTAAATTTACCCTTGGTCAACTTCCATTTATGACCCCGAGTTCTATTAACAGAACTTGGCCGAAGGAATCCTACATAATTCACTTTGTTAATCCCTTTAACATATTTAAAGACCTCAATCAGATCACCCCTGAGTCTCCTTTTCCTAAGACTAAAGAGATTAAGGATCTTCAGCCTGTTCTCATAGCTTTCATCTTTTATACCCGGAATCAGCTTAGTTGCTCTTCTCTGAACTTTTTCTAGAGCCTCTATATCTTTCTTAAAGTATGGTCCCCAGAACTGTACACAATACTCCAGATGTGGTCTGACAAATGTGTTGTACAAGAGAAGTATCACCTCCTTGGATTTGTACTCAATACTTTTGGCAATGTATCCCAGCATCCGATGGGCTTTTTTAACTGCTACGGCACAATGACTAGAACCTGTGAGGGTTTGGTCAACAATCACTCCTAGATCTTTTTCATGTGGAGCACATTCCAGTTTTAAACCTCCCATGAAGTAATCCTGTCTAATGTTTTTACTACCTACATGTACAACTTTACATTTTGCTAAATTAAATTTCATTTGCCACATTTCTGCCCAACTCTGGATTCTATCCAAATCCTCCTGAATCACTTTAGTAGAGTCTAAACTATTTGCCAAACCTCCCAATTTAGTATCATCCGCAAATTTAACTAATTTGCTCTCAATATTTCTATCAAGGTCTTTAATGTAGATGAGGAACAGCAGGGGTCCCAACACTGATCCCTGAGGGACGCCACTCCCCACCATACCTAGCTGAGATGAGATTCCACTGACCACCACTCTTTGTGTTCTGTCCTGTAACCAGTTTTGAATCCACTCCAGAACACCTCCTGTAACTCCAATGGAGCTCATTTTCAAAATTAGTCTCTTATGTGGTACTTTATCAAATGCTTTCTGAAAATCCAAGTATATGATGTCATCAGCCCTGCTCTGATCATAAGTCTTGGTGGCCTCTTCAAAAAATTCCAGGAGGTTTGTCAGGCATGACCTTCCCTTACGGAAACCATGTTGGCTATCCCTCAAAATATTATTACGTTCAAGGAATAATTTTAGCTCGTCTTTTATGATAGATTCCAGTATTTTGCATGCAATGCAAGTTAAACTGACTGGCCTGTAATTTCCTGGCTAAGTACGGTCCCCTTTCTTATATATTGGTATTATATTGCCCTGCTTCCAATCATTTGGTATTTCTCCAGTTTCTAAAGACCGTCTGAAGATAGCGGAGAGCGGTTTAAAGATGATCTCACTAACTTCCCTGAGCACTCTGGGATATAAGCCATCAGGACCCGCCGCCTTATCTGCCTTTAGTTTTTGCAACTTGTCTAATACTTCATTATCCCTTACCTCAATTTCCGCAAAATAATCTTGAGCGTTGGACATGCCCTCTGGCCGAATAAAAACCCGCTCCAAGGTAAAATTCTCAACAAAAAAACTGTTCAAGGTATCCGCAATATCCTTGTTATCATATAGCAGCGATCCATATTTATTCTTTATGCACTTAACCTCCTCTTTGACTTTCCTTTTTCTGCTACAGTACTGAAAGAAGCGCTTCGGATTAGTTTTTGCCCCTTCTGCAATTTGCCTTTCATACAGTCTTCTAGCATTCCCCAGCTCTTTTTTTGACCACAGCATTTTACAGTATTTAGCCTTAGTATTCTCATTGTTATCCTTTATGTACGTCTTATAAAGATTCCTCTTATTCCTCAGACTCCTACGAATAGTTGTGGTCATCCATGGAGGATTTTGCTTTTTCAGATTACTTGTGGACACCTTTGGAATGAATTTACATTGTGAATCAAGTAAAACCCCCTTAAATCTTTCCCACATCTCATTTACAGACTCACAGTCGAGAAGTGTCTCCCATTTTATTTCACTTAGATATGAGCGCATCCCGTCAAAGTTCGCTCGCCTAAAATTAAAAATTTTGGTTTTCGAAGACACCTTTTTAACTTCCCATGAAACGTCAAAATTAACAGTGGAGTGATCACTAGTCCCGAGTGGGACTTTCCTACACCACGTTCGTAGCCACGTGTTAAACCTCCAGATAAAATTCTGCTTTCCTCTGTTTGCACGTGGTACTGGTAGAATCCTGGAGAAAACTACCGGGGAGGATCTGCTCCTAAGCTTCTCAGCTAATTCCACAAATTTGCCTTGCAGAACCTCAAACCTACCCTTACCTATGTCATTTGTCCCAACATGGACCATGACAACTGGATCTATCGGCCAGGAGCTTGTCCGCATGCTCCAGGAGGTCTTCTACCTGGGCACCAGGCAGGCAACATACCGTACGAGACTCCTTGTCGCGCGAACAGACTAAGCTTTCTATTCCTCTAATGATTGAGTCCCCCACTATCACTAACTCCCTTTTCTGAGGGGAAGAGGCTAGCAGTGTGCCCTGATGCTCATCAATCCCCCCACTCTCAGGGTCAGGGGCCAAGTCGAGTTCCTGCAAGAGCCGGAATCGGTTGGACACCTCAACCACTGGAGGAGCTGTCGCTGTACGGCATGCACACCCTTTCCTGCGCTGTCGACCTACAGTCACCCAACTTTATCTCCCTGCCTGGTCTGTGGTCTCCGCACACCCCTGCTTTGGCGTACACACCATTTTTCTAAACGAATCAGAATTCATCGCTTTATGATGCGTCATCTCATCTGTGATAACTTTAAGAGCAAAATGATTTGTCAACACCCAAAAAGTTATTTACTTGCCAGTTTTCTTAAAACAGGGGTAGCATCACATAACTTTCTCAAGTTGAATTTGTTAGGGGAACAGAACTGGACACAACACCGTCACTTAATTTCGCCACAAACGGGGTCACAGACAAAGAGAAACGCATTTCATGAATTGAGCAGCTTTGGTGAGCAAGTGAAACCGTGTTTGAAAGGGAAGGGAACGCACAGTGTATTGAACAAGTTCCCTAAAACAATACATGTTTCAAAAACACCACAATTTGAAGACCTTTTTCAATGATGGCACATGAGGCCAGTTTCCCGGCAACAACGGTGAATTTGCCCTTTACTATAGCGATGGTTGATGATCGTAATAACAACGCTAATCTTGAGACTTGTCAATCTAACTTGAATGAGATGTCCCGAGGTCGACTACGGAATTGTCTTTCGCAGTGACGATTCTCTCTGACCAATCAGTGGGCTGTGGGGTTGTCACGTCACATTTTAGTACCTACTAGTACCCAGTCTGCTGTTTTTGGAACCCCAGGAGACCAGGTACCAGAAAAGGCGGTAACAGGTACCAGGTGCTAGGTACTTTTTCCTAATGGAAAAGCAAAAAAGGCGAGTTGAGCAGAGTAGAGTAGAGCTGGTACCGCGTAGTGGAAAAGTGCCGTAAAAGACTGTAAAAGTTGTCTGATGTTAATAAAAAGACAACTGGCAGAGCATGTCACAGCTAATCAGATTATTTAGCAACAGGTCAGCAACACGATTGGGTATAAAATAGGGATGCATCGATGCTGACACCAGGCTCTAGGACTCTTCGTTTGCGGACTTTTTGTCCCTGGACTTCTCATCCCCGAATTTTTTGTCCCTGGACTTTTCGTCCCATAGGAATTTTCATCCCCGGACTCTTTGTCCCCATGAACTTTTCATCCCTGGATAGCTCATCCCAAATAATGCTTTGCTCTCTTCCTGTACGATAAAACTATCCCTAACCTTAACCTTAACCCTTATAAAAGTCATCGGGGACGAGAAGTCCAGGGACAGAAAGTCCTCGGGGACGAAAAGTCCGGGGAGGAAAGATCCATGGGGACGAAAAGTCCAAGGATGAAGAGTCCTGTAACCCTGATGGCAGCATCGGGTATCAGTCCGATACTGTACGTTGGTACTTGTACTCATAAAAGTGCCCCAATACAACAGCACCCATTCCAGTGGAGGGCATGGTTCCGCTGATCTGCTGACCATTAATTAGCGAAGATAACTTTTTCTTTCAGTAAATTAGCACTTTCGTTATCTTAACTAAGTCCGCTAATTTTTTACCCCCGCTGGTAAAGAAAATAAAGTTTAACAGGTTGTAAACCCTGTAATCATACATGATTGTCCCTATCTGTTGTGAGCGCATCTTTATGTCAGTCTGGCTCGCTGTAATCTGACTACGCAATTTGTCGACACAGTAGCAGCATGATGTAATTTTGCAGTTAGGTTTACTTCCAGAGGCATAGCCAGGACTGAAAATTGGGTTGGTGCAAAAAATCCCTTTAAAACAATCATTATTGCTTACTTACAGTATTCTTAGCCATTTTCCTTTTTTAACACGTTTTCCAATTACAAGAATTATCCATTCCCAATTAAAGACAACTTCCTTTTTAATGCAATCTAAAATTGATGAGCAAGTAGGCTGATTCAATTCAAAAAGATAATTTAGGCTACTACTAATATGTCTTACAAAAGGTAAAACTACTCTGGACTTCCGTGCTACCTTTTTGGCACATCAGTCAATATAACCTGTGCTTCATGATCGCTTAAATTAAATCAAAGACAAAGATTTGAGGCACCTTCATGCAATTTTGAATGAGGCTGTTTACACTCAAGTGCAAGGGCATGTGGCACTTCCTGCAATCTTCAAAAATCATCAACAAGATGGCGACGCCAATGTTGCTATGCAACCGTCGCAAAAATTTTACTTTATGAACATTTTGCCTGCTTGAGAATAAAAATATTCACAAAACTGATGGTGTTGTCATATCCGATGTTGAGCTACACACTATTTTTTGTGAAACTGTGATCCATGGGTCATTTGACACTGCCAGCTTGATAGCTTGCCAGCTAGGTAGCTAATATTTCCATTATCTCAAGCAATGCAGCTAACTACCGTTTGAATATGAAGCTAGGTAGCCTAGCTAGCCAAAGTTGCTGCTAGTAGCAAGGATGCTATTCAGAACACTGCTCTACTAAGGCAAATTTTTCGCAAAAGAATGTTTTGAAGTGGAACGAAATGCAAATTTTGTGCATTCACGACGCGCTAGCCACTCACGTCACGTCACGTCTCCTGCGTGATTTGCACCGCTCGGCGCGAACTAGCGTCTTTTCGCATGTATTTGCGTCTTTGCATTGACTTTGAATGTAATCTGGTTGCGTGAAAAATTTGTTTTGTGTGCGGTGGAAACGCAGCGTAAGAATTGGTCCCTGGTTTATTTGCACGTTGTTTACATCATTTCCAATGTAATGTCAGTGCAGTGAAAGAGAAATGATTTAGTTGCTTTTGCGTGGAAAAGAGAAATGATGTGTGTGACTTTCTTTAGTGACACATTCTGTCTGGTTAATCGATGCACAGCTTAATCGGGTTTCTACCTGCTTGTGTAGAAAGTACTGTATAAATTTTTTTCAGTAGGGCTTATCAGTCAACTTTGGCGAGACGTCACGGCTAGCCCTATATTTAAGCATGCAAGTAGTGCAGGAAAACAAATCCAATGTCGCAGATTCTTTTTGTTCTGTAATTAAATTGTTTGTTGAATGTGAACGAGTATTTGATTTCATTCATTTAATAATTGAGGCACACCTTGATCATCTGATCTTGACATGCTATACCCATTTGGTTATATAACTACTCAAAATTTGATAGGGATCATAGGAATTTTTTTGTGAAATGACATGCAAATTTGGTACTGCCACTGATGAACAATATATTGGATAAATGACATGCAGTCAGACACAAAACACATTTGCTCGTGCATTTCATGACATTAAATGAGCGTGCAGCCTCACATTTTGGCTTTGACTAACACTTCACCATTTCAACTCAGACGTGTGTGTTGCTTGTTGGTGAAAATTACATTTTGCAATAACAATGTCTCCTCAACGTCTTAGACGTCAATTGACTTCAGAGCAATTGGGAAGATGCATCGGAATGCTTGACTCTGGCTTCTCCTGGCGTCCACGTTGCTAATGCACTTAACGTCAGCCAAAGCGTTGTGAACAGAGCGTGGAACCCGGCATCAAATGTTTGGTACAACAGCACACCGTCATGGGGGTGGTCGTCAGAGATCGACTACACAACGACAAGACCACTTTCTCACACTTCAGGCACGGCGTCATCCTTTCTGGACAGCCACCACCCTACTGAAATGACCTTCATAACGCCTCGGGGTCAGGGTATCCACTCAGGCGATATGGAATCGTCTTCATACTGCCGGCCTCAACTCAAGAAGGCCATGTGTTCGAATCCCACTGACCGTGCGTCATAGGGGTGACTGTTTGGATTGGGCTCACGATCATGTCACACGGACACACAACGATTGGGCTCCAGTTCTCTTTACTGATGAGTCCCGATATTGCTTGGACTTTACTGACAGGAGGCAACGGTGTGTGTGGCGAAGCCAAAGTGAGCGATTTAATGATGCCTACATCAACGAACACGACCGTTATGGTGGCGGATCAATTATGGTCTGGGGAGGAATAAGCAGGAACGGCAGAACGGACCTGCATGTCATGGGGAGAGGGGCGATGACAGGGGTGCGGTACAGGGATGAGATCCTCAATGTGTCACGGAAGACCATACGCTGGTGCTGTTGGCCCTGATTTCATCTTGATGGATGATAACGCCCGTCCCCATCGTGCTAGGGTGGTGAATCAATTCCTAGAGCAGGAGACAATTGTCCGCATGGACTGGCCATGCGTTCGCGGACCTAAACCCTATCGAGCATGTGCGGAACATGCTGCAGGTCGCCATTTCTGGTCGTAGGGCACAACCCACAACTCTAGAAGAGCTCGGAAATGCCCTTGTTGAAGAATGGAACAACATTCCAATTGCAAGCATCCGGGTTCTGATTGACAGTATGACCCGGCGTTGTCAAGCCGTCATTCAAGCTAGGGAGGCCATACCCGTTATTGACATTAACTGTGGTAATGAAACATCAAGCGAACACTGTCTGTTTTCACTTTACATGTCACAGGTGAAACCATGAAGTGTTCGTGAAAAGCCAAAAGTGTGAGGCTGCACGCTCATTTAATGTCATTAAATGCACTTGCAAATGTGTTTTTGTGTCTGACTGCATGGCATTTATCAATATATTGTTCATCAGTGGCAGTTACCAAATTTGCATGTCATTTCACAAAAAAATTCCTATGATCCCTATCAAATTTTGAGTGGTATATATTTTAGCGAAATGTGTGGCAATGCAATGTTTAAGAAAAAACATTTGCTCAAAGATCAAACATCAGTAACAATTTGTTACAGTCAGAAAATGAACTATATTTGATGAAAATCAAACACATTTTCAAAGTAGTAGTCGGAAATGTGATGGCATTATTCAGTGCTCATATCAGTACTCGGTATCAGCAAGTACTTTAATGTAAATACTTGTACTCTGTCTGAAAAAGTGGTATTGGTGCATCCCTTGTATAAAAAGTCTTTCAAAAGGAAATATGGTGAGGGCTTACCCACTCTATGAAAGACTGCATGGGGAAATAGTCCAACAATTTAAGAATAACATTTTCAACTTAAAATTGCAAAGAATTTGGAGATATTTATCCTTTATGGTACATAATATCATTAAAAGATTCTGAGAATCCAGAACAGTCTCTGTACACATGGGACAAGGCCAAAATCCAATTTTAAATGTTTGTGATGTTCAGGTCCTCAGGTGGCATTCCATTAAAAACAGACAGGATTCTGTTATGGAAATCTCCGCATGGACTCAGGAACACTTCTGTAAACAGTTGTCAGTAAACACAGTTTGTCACTGCATCCACAAATCCAGTTAAAACTCTGCCATGTGGAGATTAAACCATATATAAACAAGATCCAGAAACACAGCCGCCTTCTCTCGGCCCGAACTCATTTGAAATGTACTGAGGCGATGTGGAAAACTGCCCCATGGTTTGACTAATCAAAATGCGAAATACTTTTTGGAAATCATGGATGCCACGTCCTCTGGGCTAAAAAGGAGAGGGGCCATCTGGCCTGTTATCGGCAAGCAATTCAAAAGCCAGCATCCACGAGAGCATGGGGGAGCATTAGTATACATGGCATGGGTAATTTGCACATCTGTGAAGACACCATTAATGTTGAACAATATACAGAGGTTTTGGTGTAAGATTTACTGCCATCCAGATGCCTTTTTTATGAGAAGGCCTCGCTCATTTCAGCAACACTATGCTAAACACCATACTCAGCTTGTATTACAACAACATGGCTCTGTAGTAAAAGAGTCTGGGTGCTAAAGTGGTCTGCCTGCAGTCCAGACCTGTCAACCACTGACAATATTTGGTGTATTATGAAGCAAAAAATATGACAATGGAGGCTGCAAAGTATTGAGCAGCTGAAATCCTATATAAAGCAAGAATGGGAAAACATTTTGGTTTCAAAACTACAGCAGTTGGTCTCCTTAGTTCTCAAACATTTACAGATTGTTGACTGAGCAAGACATAATGCAACACAGTGGTAAACATGCCCCTTCTGCCAACCTTTCTGAAACATGTTGCCAGCATCAAAATCAAAATGAGCACATAATTTAAAAAAAAAACTATAAAATATCTCAGTGTCAACGTATTATTTTCAAATAAATATGTAAAGTTCAAATGATTTGAAAGTAATTGCATTCTATTTTTATTGTAATTCTACATAGTGTTCCAACTTTTTTGGAAATGGGGTTGTGGATATATATATTTACTTATTTATGTGCATGCTAGCCTGAGAAGGAAATGATGTTAGATAACTTTGGGCATCTGGAAAACTACAGAACTTTGTGAGACAGGGATGACACCAATAAAGTCACAGCCTACACTACAACCTTCCATAAATAACATTTGTAGGGATGTACACTCTACTGTTCGATTTTCTTTATTTTCCTGTTAGCCATGAGACAAGTAGCTATGCTGCTAACACCAGGCTATGGCTCCAGGCCCATAGTTGGTGGTATGAGGTAGTTACTGCTGCAAAGTGTTACGCAAATTGGAGCACTGAGTGGGAATGACAGATGCACCATTCTCCCCATACGATTCAGCGTAACATAAAAAATATTTTTGAAGCAGGTAGTTTACGGTAAAATAGCTGCATACTGTTGCTTTAAAGCATCAAATAACCTGCCGTTTTTGATAAATGGTAAATCGACTCTTCAAAGCACTCTTTTTTGATTTTGTTTATATTTTTTATATTTTGTCAGCTCTCTCAGAATTAGGTTTGTACTTATTTGCTGGATGTGCCACACCTTGCTGGAGTAACTGCCACAAAACAGTCTTTGTATCATTTCACAAGTTTTTTAAATCAAAGCGGAAGTTTAAGTCCATGCATAACTGATTCCATTGAGACAAAAAGCTACTTTTCCTTTGGTATGAATCATACACTGGATGCCTGCTACGAAACTCTTGGTCTATTAGATAATAGCAAGTTGTCTACAATTTTGAAATAGTTGGGACGAAGTGTAAATTGTGAATAAAATCAAAATGGAATGACTTTCAGATCACATGAGCCAATACGTTATTTACAATAGAACATAGATGACATTTCAAATGTTGAAACTGAGACATTTTACATTTTTATCCACAAAATGAGCTTATTTCAAATTTTCTGGCTGCAACAGGTCTCAAAAAAGTTGGGACACAGGCAAAAAGGGCTGAAAAAGCAATTAATATATAAGACAATCAGCTGAAAGAACATTTAGCAAGTCCTGCATCTTTCTGCATCAGTCCTTATCTTTCACCGATTGAGAACGTTTGGCGCATAATTAAACGAAAGGTCCTTAAAAGGAGACCCAAAACTCTTCAGCAGCTGGAAGCCTGTATTAAACAAGAGTGGGATTAAATTCCAATGGCTGAACTCAAGAAACTTGTCTCCTCAATGCCCAGACACCTCCACTCTGTGTTAAAAAGAAGAGGGGATGCTACACCATGGTGAACAGGCCCCTGTCCCAACTTTTTTGAGACCTGTAGCAGCCATCAAATTTGAAATGAGCTCATTTTGTGGATAAAATTGTAAAATTTCTCAGTTTCAACATTTGCTTTGTTATCTCTGTTCTATTTTTAATAAAATCCTGGCTGGTGTGATTTGAAAGTCATTACGTTTTGATTTTATTCACAATTTACACTTTGTCCCAACTATTTCTGAATTGGGGTTGAGGCAGAAAGGCATTTCCATATTATAACCCAACTTCCACCATTTGTTGCTATTTATATGCTTACAACATGAATCTATAATTGCTTTACTCCTCACATAGTAGGCCCAGTATCATCTGAAAATTTTTCGAACCTTCCTCAGGGGTTTACGATGGCAGATTTACCAAATGTTCTCCTTTTGGGATGATGGCTTTCACTTTTGAGTTCCAAATATTATAAATGGCTTTATGGCTTTTTTAATGGAGTGGCCCTATCATAGTCCTTTTGAGATGCTGCAGCCGGACCTGAAACAAAACTGTCTCCAAACAGCAGCTGTTCTGCAAAGAATTATTAGTTGAAATTGACCTTTAGCATTGCGAAGGTCTCTTGTAAATTATATGGAGAGTTTAGTTGCAAGTATTATCGATACGGGTGCTGCAGCAGGTGATTAGGTTGAGGGGGAAATTATTTTTTTGCATGGATGATCTAGGCATTTTGTGACGTTTATCATTAAACAAATTAAAATTCCATTGTATAAAATGTGTTTTGTGTTTGATCAAGTTCCATCCATCCATCCGTTTTCTTCTACTTATCCTTGACCGTGTCGCGGGGGTAGCAAACTAAGTAAAGTGGCCTGCGGGCATCCTGCACCCCAGCTACTTCTTCCAACTCTTCCTGGGGGACCCCAAGATGTTCCCAAGCCAGCCAGGAGATAATCCCTCCAGCAAGTCCTGGGTCTTCTTCAGGACCTCCTCTCAATATGACATGCCCAGAACACCTCTAAAGGGACGCATTAAAGAGGCAACCGAACCAGATGCCCAAACCACCTCAACTGCCTCCTCTCAATACGGAGGGGCAGCGGTTCTACTCTGAGCCTCTCCTAGATGTCTGAGCTCCTTAAGGGTCAGCCAAGCCACCCTGTGGAAAAGTTCATTGCGGCCACTAGCATTTGCAATCTTGTCCTTTCGGTCACTACCCCAAGGTGATGACCATAGGTGAGGGTTGGAACGTACTGTAGATCGACCAGTAAATCAAGCGCTTCACTTTTAAGCTCAGCTCCTTCGTCACCATAATGGATTGGTACATTGCCCGCATCACTGCAAATGCTGCATGGATCTCAAGCTCCATCTTACCCTCACTTGTTAACAAGACAAACTTAAACTCTTCAATTTGGGGTGACAACTCACCCCCCACTTGGAGGGGACAATCCACTGTTTTCTGGCAGAGAACCATAGCCTCAGATTTGAAGGTGCTGATCTACATTCCAGCCACTGCCCACTTGGCTGCGAACAGCTCCATTGTGGGTTGGAGGTCACAGACTGATGAAGCCAAAAGGACCACATCATCTGCAAACAGCAGAGATGCAACCCTGAAGCCACCAAACTGGATGCCCTCCAAGCCTCGGCTGTGCCTTGATATCCTGTACCAAGAAAATCATGAACAGAATTGGTGACAAGGTACACGCTTCATGGAGTCCAACACCAACTGGAAACGAGTCCGACTTTGCAACAAGAATGTGAGAACAACTCCAGATTTGGTTGTACAAGGATCGGATAGCTTTAACCAAGGACTCCGATGCCCCATACTCCTGCAGCATCGCCCTCAGGATACAGGGCACAGACTTTGAACAGGGTCCATTTGAACTCCCTGTTCTAAGCCTCGCCTGGGATAGGGGATAAGCTCAAGTTCCGTCTCTCCAAAATGATTTTTTTTTTTTTTTCTTAAGATCTGGAGCCCTACAACAGGGGTGTCCAATCTTATCCACAAAGAGCTGAAGTGGGTGCATGGTTTTATTTTAGCCCAGCACTACAATGCCTGATTCATCTAATTAAATAATCATGGTAAGACCTTAATAAGTAAAATCAGGTGCATTGGTGTTGGGCTTTAAGGAAAACCAGTACTTACACTGGCCCTTGTTTGCGGATATAAGCTTGGACACCCCCACCCTACAGAGAGGAAAACATTAATTTTATATTGACGGATTTCATGTTTGTTATCCTATCATGGGACTGACAAAATGTCATTCAATTTATTCGGTATTCTTGAATTCTTTACTTTGGGTATTCCTTAAAATGCACCCATTAATTTCAAGAAAATAAACCCCCAGGCAAGCACCTCCGTAAAAATCTGAGAACTGGGTGAACCCTCGCAATTAGAACAAGTTCTTCAGTTAGTTCATCGCGAAAGACGTATTTTCACCTACGCGTAAAGCAGCTGTTGCTTTCAGTAGGTTACACACTGAGTTGGTTACCAGGTTAGTGGCTGGTTCTTATGGAACTCGAAACGTAAAATGACTGTCGTGACAGTGTCTCAGGTAGCCTGCTTGATAACCACGGTCACGTTTGTTTGGGTGTCTGTCTTCATCCTTAGCGCAGAGCAGGGGATCTGACCGCCTTCATGATTCCGCAGCGGGGTCTCCCTTAAAATGATATCATTCTGCAATTTAACGCGTTCGCGGATTTTACCGTCTTGTGCTTTGAAACGTGGTTGCTTGAGAAGCGGCAGATCCAGACCATTTTTTTATTTCTTCCGCAAGAAGACCTCTGAATTCTTTATGCGAGAGAGGTTGGCTTTCGTTCCTTTTATTTACTGGTTTTGACCCGAAATTTCCTGCGTCTTCACCCCACCTCGTAATATAACTGTGAGGTTACTGAATCCTTATTTGCTTGGGGATAAAGAAATTTCTTATGGCTCACAGAACGTCGTCACTCATAATGTGATTTCTGCTCATGCCAACGGCTGTATAGACTGCGCCGCGGTGCTGGAACCGATTACCGCAGCAATATTTACTCCAACATGCAAACGCTCTCTTTTTAACCAGAAAAAGAGGGATAAAAGACTTTATGCTTCAACTATTCCAATCTTCGAATTCCGTGCACTGCATTGATCTCTCTCTCTCTCTTTCTCTCTCTCTCTCTCTCTCATTCTCTCTCTCTCTCCCCCCATTTCTACATATCACCCCCCCGCCTTTCTCTGTCACACATAAATTCCATCCAAACATTTTGAACAGGTCTGCGGTCATCAAGAGAAAGGCACCAATATCATCATATCCACCTGTTAACCGGTGTTATTCAGGCTGTGTGTCAGAAACTGACCTAAAACATCTGCGCGTCTTTTCTTTCAGTTTTGCTGTTGGGGCTTCCGAAGAAGTATTTATTTAATCTTTCAGCTGTTTGGTGACACGAGACGGCTCTCATTTTTGCAATGGATCGGAAAATTTTAACGTGCATTCACTTGTGAAGTCGGTACCTTTGCATTTCACAGCAATGCCTTAAATGTACTGCGCGAATGGGAGTCTAAACGTATTTTGTCCGGGACTGCTTTTTCTCGGGGACAAGATGCACCGTTGTCGAGATACGCCCTGGAGAGAGAAGAGTATGATAGCATACGACTGGAATTTTTGAAAAGTGTGAATTCAGTTTTAGATTATACCGCTGCGAGAATATTTTTCACACCGATGTACTGTCTATGCAGAATCACCGTTTGCAATTAAACACAACAACAGCGCCAGCTGTAACAATGACTTCGTTACGCATTTAAATACGACTGTGGATTGATCTAACCTTCAAACTTCAGCACATCTGAATCAGTGTAAGCCCCCCGCGAACAGTGGGAGGGTAGAACATTTTCTCCTGGAAGTTGGACCTTTAGCCAGCCGCCAAACTGGCTATGGCCGCAGCGATCGCCAGCTCCCTCATTCGGCAAAAAAGGCAGGCGAGGGAGCGGGAGAAGTCGAATGCCTGCCGCTGCGTAAGCAGTCCGAATAAAGGCAAAGGAACATGTGAAAAGCCCAGTAGGCTTAACGTGTTCTCACGGGTGAAACTCTTCGGGTCCAAGAAGAGGAGAAGGCGGCGACCAGGTCTGCTATCTGTCATTTTCCAGTCTTTCAGTCTTTTTTCTCGCATCGTGAAGGAATCATCATTAGTAGAATTCTTTCATTCACCCTCGCCAATGTGTCATCACCATTAGCATAATCTGCTGCAACAATTGGCAAAATGTGAAGTGTATACCACAACAAGAGTAACAAAACCATAGCAATAATAAAAACAACACTGCCATCGTGATAAAAAATTAGGCATGGTTAAAATATTGTTATCCATGACTAATCTTAAAGAGAAATCAAATAGCTCCTCATTACAGTTTCAGGTAAAACACAAAGGTTTTGTTTTCATTTGACCATTTATATTTATTGTGTTGGATGTTATGACAGAGAAAAGCTGTAATACCAGATTCACACACTAGCTTTTTAAAGGCAAGGTTCAAAATATATCCAACCTGCTTCAGTACTTGGAAGCTCTTGATGATATTTCCATATAGTCTATAATAAGGTCCAACAATCAAACATTCGTACATTCTGAATATGCCTGATGTCCCTTTTCATGTCTTATGACACTGTATACCATCTGGATTTCAATCACGTTCTACTGTTTTTCTAACCAGAGTGTACCTGTGCCTCAGAGCCAGTCATGTGCAGTACTCGGTCTTAAGCCCTGAGAAAGAGCATTCAGGCGCTTGACACACAGCTGGACCATGTGGTCATGCAGCATCAGAAATGACCCTTCCCAGTGTTTGTCTCGCCTTTATTCTGTCAGATCTGCACTCCAGGTGCATAGCCATCTATGCTCTTAGCGTGAATTTTTGTCCACAAATGTGGATAACCTGAGCTATATTAAAATCATAATAAATAAAAATGCTATCACTGAAATGATTACTTTTGCTAACGCTTCTGCTACTTCAAATGCAATTACTGAAAAAACCATTGATGCTCATTAATACTTCTAAGCCTACGTTCCATTGATGTGCCCTCTTAGTAGTGCGGTCGAATGCAGGAGAATTATGAGATTTGAAAAAGCACTTATAAGAGATGGAGGCAGAGAAGAGCAGTCTCACTGCGGCTAAAATCAGAGGATGAATAGTCCTTCACACTGTTTCTCCCTGATTTTTCTCTCTTTATCTTGTCCTTATAGTCTTGTTTTTTTCACTTGCCATCGTTTCTGTCATTTCAAAATTGTGTATGTGGAAGACTTGACAGACATTATGAATTGACTGCTCGAATAGTGTTTGATTCCTCCCCTTCTGAGTGGTCATTTTGGCACAGTGGCAGCCACACCCACAAATGCCTGGGAACAATTCGCCATGTTTTATATGATTGTAACTACTATTACAAGTATTGGGTTACATGTTCAGATGTGCAATATGATGTCTAAAAATATTATAGAATGCAGCGTGTTTGCAATGGAACTTATATTGATATAACTTTTTACATATTGAAATGTTACTATTTTCTTGTCATTCCATAAAAAAACTACCAGGGTCAATGCAGCTGTTTGAAAGTTATGTGCCATGTCTAGTTGCCTGGCCACCCTTTCCCCTGATAAAAAATTGCATAACATACATGTCACAGCACGACCCCGCCCCACAATGCAGCAGCATTTTTTTGGGAGAAGATTTCAGATCTGTTTTCAGCAAACAGTGACCCAGTCGCACCATAAATCTGCCCACTACACTCTGCCCACTCACCCCTAGCACCTCGCCCTGGCCTTTGCTGCGTTGAGAACAGCCTGCTCTTTTCCAAGAGGAGCTCTGTCTTTGCTCCTTATGGATACCTGTACCAACCCTCATGTTTCTAATCAACAGCTGGCTTTGGGGGTGCATTATAGTTCTGGAATAATTCCCTAGTATTAAATTGAATGGGGGTAAAGGATTTTCCCAAAGGTGATCCTGAAGAAACAAGCTTGTTAGCTGTTGAACCAGTAGCTTTTTTTGCTACATGCACACACAAAATTAATGCATACCTGCTTATATCACGGCTGTCCAACCCTGCTCCTGGAGATCTGTCATCTTGTAAGTTTTCATTTCAACCTTAATTTGGGGGATTAGATTTGGAAACCAACCACTAAATTAGGTGTTGGAGGATGTGTACTTTGTCATGGTAGGATCTGAGAGAAAAGCGATGAGGCCATTAATATCAAGAAACGAGATTGGGCTGCTTTGACTTATATGCGTGGTTTGACATATTAAACTTTCAATGCAGAGGTGAAAGCTGAAAAAATTCAGGTCTTAGTGCACAGGTAGCAGCTGGTGAAACTTATCTTTGTTCATGATTATTCGCACATCTTCTTGCTGCTTACAGCAGCAATAGAGGTGCAGCCTTGCTTTCTGTAAGCCCATTGTTCTCAGTTACTGGACAGTGGCTCGCATTTTGGTCAGTCAGATCCACTGTATTGCATATATGTGTATCTCCCGCTGTTGCAGTTGAGATCAAAGCTCCCAAGCATGAGGATAGCAAGTGTGCCACCCTCCAAAGTCTATGAACAGAACAGTAGAGTTGTGACAGAGAAAATCGTCTCTGCATGTCACAGAGACAACCTCGCACTGAGGTAAAACTGAGTGGGATGTGAATAGCTTAAAACTTTATTAAGGCACAGTCTGTCAGTATCTGAAAAGTAGTTCCAGGATGTGAAGAAATTGTAGGAATTTTTCACATGCCGGCACTGCAGCAGCACAAGATGACCTTTTTTTGTGAGGTTTCATTCAGCCATCTTTACTTCAACACACTGCCTCACTCCCGGCCTCTCCTTTCTCCACAGAACCGCAGCTGAAGGGAATCGTGACAAAGCTGTACAGCCGGCAGGGCTTCCATCTGCAACTTCAGGCGGATGGAACCATTGATGGAACAAAAGAGGAAGACAATGGCTACAGTAAGTCAGTTCCAACACTGATAGGACAGAAGGCACCATCAGTCATCTCCAACACTGTTTACACTATAGCTGTACTGACCCTGTATGGATAATGAAAGCAGGAAGTTAGCACCCAATATTATCAGTTAAAAGCAAGGGTCAGCTTGAACTTAGTGTGGACAGCATACCATATGTTCTTTGTATTCTTTGTCCAGTTCTGCGGCCTCTCAAATGTGTGACTCTTATGAATCTCTACAAGGAATCAAGTCCAGGCTAGAGAAAGCACTGCAGCGTGCTCTGTATGGAATGGTATTGAAAATGTGTTTTATTTAACAAAGACTTATAATTTATGCGATGCAGGGAGTGTGAACTGAGTAGCACAATTGAGTAATTAACACATAACCGTGCAGTTAATATGGATTCCATTGAAATGCCTTTATTCGAAGGGATGCATTGTGTGAAAAGGCCCGTTATTATGTTCTGAAATAAAAAATGTGATGACGCAATCCTCAGATCCCTAGTAGGCGCCTTGAAAATCCTAACATGCCTCCTCACTGACTCAAGCGACTGCAGCATTTCATTGCATTACAGCCACTTAGCAGTCACTGTTATCAGACTGATTTGTGGAAATGGAGAGCATCAGGGCTGGTCTCAGGAATACCAAGTGCCATGTTGTCAAGAAGGCACAAATGGCCCATTTATAATCAGTTAGTGGCACCAAGATAGTCGAACAAACTGCAAATGAAAGCAAATACCACCGCACAGCTTATCTACCAATGCATGGCTTCACTTCCACGAAAGTAAACAGTACTTTCACGGAAGCAAACCTAAAATGAAGTGCTGTGAAAATGTATTTGCCCCCTTCCCTATTTTTTTCTATTTTTGCAAATTTTGTAATGTATAAGGGTTTCAGAACATCGCACTAATTTCAATTTTAGACAAAGATAACCTAAGTTATCGCAAAATTTTCAAATGATTATTGCATTTATTGAAGGAAAAAAAAACTATCCAACCCTACTTGGCCTTATGTGAAAAAGTAATTGACCCCTTGGTTACTAAATGAACCAATTAAACACATGTAATTGATACTTTGGTTCAGTTTCTCTAGACACGCTCGGGAACGATAACAGCCAGCACTGGTGAATCTAAACATCAATTAAACAGAACCTGTCTGGCAATGTGAAGTCACAAAAAAGCAGCATGTGATGCCTCAATCTAATGAAATTCAAGAACACATGAGAAACAATGTAATTGACATGCATCAGTCTGAAAATGGCTACAAAGCCATTTCTAAGGCCCGGGGACTCCAGCAAAGCATTGTGAAAGTCATTATCTTCAAATGGAGAAAGCTTGGAATAGTGGTGAAGCTTCGCAGGAGTAGGGAAATTTCACCAAAATGCATCAAAGGTTCGTGCAGGAGATCACCAAAGACCCTGGGCTAAAATCTAACAAACTGCAGGCCTCATTTTTCTTTGTTAAGATCAGTGTTCACAATTCCACAATGAGTAAGAGACTGGGCAAAAATGGCATCTAAGCAAGAGCTGCAAGGTGAAAATCACTGCTGTCCAAAAAAAGAACATGAAGGCTCATCTCAATACCAAAAAAGAATCTTGATGACCCCAAGACTTTTGTGGTAATAATCTGAGGATTGATGAGTCAAAAGTGAAACTTTTTGGTCACATCTATCATAAAGCTTAAATGGCATTCCACAAAAAGAACATAATACCAGCAGTCAAACAAGGTGGTGGCAACGTGATGGTCTTGGGCTGTTTTACTGCTTCAGGGCCTGGGCTACTTGCCATAACTGATGGAACCACAAACTCTGCTCTCTACCAGAAAATCCTGATGGAGAATATCTGTCCATCAGTTTGTGACCAAAATGCTCAAGCTCAGTCAGGTTATGAAGCAGGACAATGAATTGAATTACACAAGGAAGTCCACTGCTGGCTGGTTCAAAACAAACAAAATGAAGATATTGGACTGGCTGACTTGAATCCAAATGGGATGCTGTGACATGACCTTAAACAGACAGTTCATGCTCGAAAACCCTCCAGTGTGGCGAAAAAAAAAAAAAAAAAAAACATTGAAGAGGAGTGGGCTGAAATTCTTTCACAGAAATGCGAAAGACACATTGCCAGTCATTACAAATTTTTCATTGCAGTTATTACCACCAGCGGTGGCACAACCGGTCATTGGGTTTAGGGAGGCAATTATTTTTTTCACAAGATGATGTAGGTTTTGAATGACTCTTCACCTTCAAGAAATTAAATTATCATTTCAATTAAGTTTACTCATGTTGTCTTGATGATATATTTCAATTAGTTGGATATTCTGAATCATTTATAATTGACCAATAAGTAAAAATAGAAAAAATCAGGAAAGGGACAAATACTGTTTCATGGCACTGAATAAAAATCCTGACTAATAACGGCCCTCATTAATAGCTTAACACTGTCAGTCCCATTGTGTGAAAGATGATACTAAGCCAGTTGACCTCACTGTAATTCAGATGTTGTCCATCAGATACTAAAAACTGAGGCAGAGCGCTTTAACCCCAAAAAACCTATGGTTACATACATGGGCCCATCAAATGCAGCTGCTGTATTCAAACCTGTGGAACTTCAGGCCAATTTTAAATTCTAGTGGAGATCCGAAGGTTTTGTACGATTCCAAATTGGTCCTGCTGAATTCCAGGGAAATTTGGATAAATTGATTTGCAAGATTTAGGTATTTTTTTCATTTTATGTTATTCTGTAGCTATAAAAACATGGCATCCTGGGTTGAAATATTCCTTCAATAGAAGTGTGATGTCGCTTCAGTGAAGCAGTGCAACCAGCAGATTCAAAATTTGTATGTGACATTGTCCTGCAATGTGGAAAAAAATGCTTTTTCTGACCTAGGACCTACTTAAGGGAAAATTTATGTAAAAAATGAGTTTACGTGATTAACTCACTTTTCAACGAAAGACCAAGATTGTTAATTTTAAAGCTAAATCTCTTCCTGCTTTTTTTTTTTTACCTCAAAAGTAAAAATAGCAAGGCAAGTTTCATTTAGAAGTGAGTGATGAAGAAACTAGTGCATGTATATATCAAATGAATATGTTGTGCTATTAAGGAGAACTAAAAACTAAATGGAATTTAGAAGAAGAAAAAAACTCTCTAATTCTTGAATGAACAACAACAGGCAATTTTATTGTACAGCCTCTCAGCAAATCATCCACATCTCTCTCTCACTCTCTCCTGCGTTTTCTCTCTCTCTATCTCTCTTTCTCTCTCTCACACTCTCTCTCATTCTCTTTCGCACATTACCATGCTCACTCAAATACTCTTTGCTTATTTGGCTGGCTGTCCACTTACGCATTCTCTGTTACTCTCAGTCATGAGCTTGTTGCTCAGTGCGGTAGCTCTGCTCCAAATCACCCCCTGCCCCCCTCCCTTTCTCAGCCCTGCGCAAGTGCGTTGCCCATCCAGGGATGGTCTGTGCACCCACATTTTCCGACATTAGATTAGTCAAAAAGCACTGCAGGACAAAAAAGGCAGCTCTACCTGCAGCTTGATCTAAAATTTCTTAGAATAATTCAAATATTTAGAAGTAAATGGTTTATTAAATTCCACTCTTATTACAAGATGACTTATCGAGCCCAAAAAGCCCAAAAAGTGTATTTTATTCCCTAGGATGCTTATATACTCAAAATACATCAGGTATTCCTGCATATCCGGGAAATTTACCCTTATGGCACTGTCTGCCAGTGGACAGCATGTGCCCGCGCTCAGGCAGAATTATTCTCGGAATGTGAAATACAGCATTTATTCTATTGATATGAAATAGATTATTATATCACTCTGAAGCCGTAGAGTTGGATTCCGACTAGCATAAAGATGCTGCAGATTTGAGCTGCGGCTCATGATATCAGGCTGAATTCTGGCCTATGTCCAGTTCTAGGGCGAATGCCTGGACATCGTCTCCAGTCAGAGGCAAGAATTTGCTTTCATAATTAGGACTGTGAGGGAAAGGGTGAAGTTTTTGTGTATACATTTTTATGCAAGTAACTGCATTTTGTCTCTTTACCCTTTCCTGTTCTTTCAGACTAGTTCAGTGTGATATCATCATTTTTAATTTTTTCACAGAAATAGCTTTATCAGTCCAAGGAGCCAATAGGAATGGCATCCAGTTTGAGGAAAAGAAGAAACAAACTAAGTAAAGACTCCAGCTTTCCATTTGCATCACTGCTCAGAAACTGTTGCAAACATCTTTAGGTGCAGCTGTATTTGAATCCTGAACAGAAGGGGATTGTGGGAGTTTCACTCACCCCGACAAAGCTCTGGCTGGTTGATGGCCATTTGTTTGTTCAACACTACAGTTCCCCTGGCAGTTCAGGTGTGGGTGACTTTCAGGAACATCCCATTCTATCCCCAAAAAACAACCATTCACTATATTTACTGTATATTATCCTGGAGCCTACCATCAGTTGCTGCTTTTAAGGCCAGATTTATCAATGCCCTCCAAAAACATGATAAATTTTTTACATGCAATTTCACTGACATGATTTCTGAGAGGAGTGAATGTACTACCTTAACCAATCCCATGCTGTGTTCATCTTTTTGCTCCAGTAAAGTGGTTTTGCCTGTGCTAAATTGTTCATTAGATCAGGCCCTATGTGAAATATTTCCCAATGAAATGCTTGGCCTAACTGCTCTGCAGTAGGTGAAAAGGTGGTCCTATAAAAGGACCCCCTATCAAGGGGTCAGAGCACAATAGTTACATGCCCATTTTGAGAAAAATGGATTTTTAGGTTTGCAAGTGTTTAATTACTTCAGGTGTTTTATATCATTTTTATATCAGTCACTCCTTTGCTGCACGTTTCAGAAGTGTATCGAACTCGTACGTTTTCATAGGAGTGGTGCAGCGACATCATGGCCGAATTTGCCAATAATGGACGTATCACCTTTGATCTCCAACAATTCTAGCACTTGACGTGATATAACACAGTGATGGTAGGTTGAAGTTAAGTCTGTCTGGAATGGAAGACAGACGATTCTGCAATATAATTCATGTTTATTCATCGAGATATCAATGATTAATTCATTTAAGCAGATTTTGTTGGACATACCACAAAATGAACTAGAGTAGATAGACATATAGTTATTGTGCTCTGAGAATTAGCAGATAG
Organism: Gymnothorax javanicus; assembly: GCA_029692085.1. Lineage (NCBI taxonomy): Eukaryota > Metazoa > Chordata > Actinopteri > Anguilliformes > Muraenidae > Gymnothorax > Gymnothorax javanicus. The sequence continues at coordinate 92,720,843 of CM056199.1, read as the reverse complement.
AAAGCTGTAACGGGGTAAAAATCTCAAAATCGCAAAATTTGGACTTATCACCATTGTGCTCCAAACCCTTGATATCATTGATATCATTGATGGTCATTGCTGAATGCAAATTCTATTATTATAAGTATTAGTTCAATGAAGCAAGTTTGGCTGGTGATATTCATTAGCATTAAATAACTGGCAATAAGCGAATTTTACAATACTTGTACATTGCATGCTATTCTCTAGGTTTCCCCTGGGCTTGTTCAAATTATATACAGTGGACTCCAAAATGACTGGCACCCCTGACTGGTAATGCACAAACAATACTTAAAAAAATTCTAAAAAGTATAGAGAAACTCTAAATATCAACATGTGAGTAATACTGTACGATATTAATGTTCCAATGGAACCAACGAAAATCATTGTGATTTAAGTAAATATCAATTTCCTCCAAATCAAGGTTTCACAATTAATGGCACCCTTTAAGATTATTGTAAATGACATCTACCAAAATTAAACCCGGTATTAAATTTCACTGAATTAAGTTTTCTCTATGTGTTAAGGAACTATACTGGACAAAGAAAGTTAGGGATCACCCAACTTTTCAATATTAAAATATGATATGGAAAAAAATACAAACTATCAAATATTTCAAATTCAAAATTTGGGGTGATCCCTAACTTTATTTGTCCAGTATATATTGAGCGATTTCATCACTTCCTGTTTCACTAAGTTATAAAAATGAAGTAATACACATGCAGTATCTCTTTGTTATCCAACACCAAGAAGAAAACAAAACAACTGTCGTTTCAAAAGAGGCAGATGGTCATAGACCTTGATAAATCTGGTAATGGCAACAAGAAGATTCACAATTGATTGAATATGCCACTGAGCACTGTCAGGGCAATTCTTAAAAATTCCAAAGATATGGAACTGTTGAAAACCTCAAGGGTAGAGGATGCAACTGCATTTTTCCACTCAGGATATTGTGGAGGATGGTGAAGGATGCAAAAAAAAATCTCCAAGAATCACTATGAAGGAATTGAAGGCCTTGATGACATCCTGGGGTCACCAAATTTCAAAAAGCACTGTCAGATGCCACCTCCACAACCTTTGTCCTTTTGGAAGCGTTGCCAGAAGAAAGCCTTTTCTAACCTGAAGACACAGAAGCTAAGCACTTGAAATTTACAAAACGTCATTTGAATTATGACTGGAACAAGTTAATTTGGTCAGATGACACCAAAATTGCATGGTTCGGTCAGATATAGCATCGGCATGTTTGGCGTCGAAACAGAGATGCATACAAGGAGATGCACCTCATAGCCATGGTGAAATATGATGGTGGGTCAGTCATGTTTTGGGACGTTTTTAATTCAAGAGGTCCAGGGCATTGGTTAAGATTAATGGCATAATGAATTCCACCAAGTATCAGGATATTTTGGCTGACAATCTTGTTGTCTCCGCCAGAAGGCTGGGACTTGGCCATAGGTGGACTTCCTGACAAGACAGTGACCCAAAGCATACCTCAAGATCCACACAGAAATGACTGTGTGACGACAAAATCAATGCTCTACAATGCCCACCTGTCATGCCACAGCACTCACAGATGTTCAATGGGTGCCAGGACAAGGAGTGGAGCTGGAGGACCCAAGTGCATGGACTTGAATTTTATTAAACAATAACGGTGAGGAGTAACAAATAAAAATCTAGAGGAGGTACAGAAAGGGGTGCACCAAACAAATACAAATAGGGGGAACCGACTATGGCGACCTGCGTTAGGGGAGGGGTATTAGAGTACACCCCCCCCCCGAAAGGCATGGCTTCCAGATTGGTGTGCAGCTGGGCCAGAGCTGGGCGGGTGTGCTGCAGCTGGGCCGGAGCCGGGAGCCGGGCGGTGGGCGGAGCGGGCTGGGCCGGAGCCGGGCGGGTGCGCCACTGCTGGGCCAGAGTTGGGCGTGTGTGCCGCATCTGGGCCGGAGCGGGCGTGTGCGCCGCAGCTGGGCCGGAGTTGGGCGTGTGCGCTGCAGCTGGGCCGGAGTTGGGCGCGTGCGCTGCAGCTGGGCCTGAGTTGGGCGCGTGCGCTGGAGCTGCGCCGGAGTTGGGCGCGTGCGCTGCAGTTGGGCCGGAGTTGGGCGCGTGCGCTGCAGCTGGGCCGGAGTTGGGCGCGTGCGCTGCAGCTGGGCCGGAGTTGGGCGCGTGCGCTGCAGCTGGGCCGGAGTTGGGCGTGTGCGCTGCAGCTGGGCCGGAGTTGGGCGTGTGCTCTGCAGCTGGCTGCTGGAACTGCAGGCTTACTGCTGGGGCGACAGGCTGACTGCTGGAGCCGCGGGCTTATTGGTGGAGAGACAGATTTGCTTTTGGTGCCGCAGGTTGGTTGCTGGGGCCACAAGTTGACTGCTGGAGCCGCAGGCTCACTGCTGGTGTGACAGACTTGCTGCTGGTGCCGCAGGCACACTGCTGGGGCAACAGACTTGTGGCTGGAGCCACTGGAGCTGCAGGCTGACTGCGTGAGCTGCTGGAGCCGCAGGCTGACTGCTGGAGCTGCTGGAGCCGCAGGCTGACTGCTGGGACCGCTGGAGCTGCTGCTTGACTACTGGGGCCCCTGGATCCGCTAGCTGACTGCTGGGACCGCAATGGGGCACCAGACTGACGGCTTTGGCGGCAAAGGGGAACCAGTCTGATGGCTGTGGCTGCAAGAGGGAACCAAGCTGATGGCTGTGGCCGCGGGGGGGCACCAGGCTAAGGCTATTGCTGAGGGGATAGCAGACCAAGGTGAACTGGCCTTCTTGTGCCGGGGCGAACTGGCCTTCTTGTGCCGGGGCGAACTGGCCTTCTTGTGCCGGGGCGAACTGGCCTTCTTGTGCCGGGGCGAACTGGCCTTCTTGTGCTGGGGCAAACTGGCCTTCTTGTGCTGGGGCAAACTGGCCTTCTTGTGCTGGGGCAAACTAGCCTTCCTGTGCCTGGGCAAACTGGCCTTCGTGTGCGGGGGCTAACTGGCCTTCTTGTGCCGGGGGGAACTGGCCTTCTGGTGCTGGGGTGAACTGGCCTCTTGTGCCAGGGCGAACTGGAGTGAGGCATAGGAAAGTGCGCAAATGCAGGAATTGCACCTGCTGCGCGCATAAACGCCCGGCTTCTATGGCTGAAAAAGGGAGGGAGTGATCCAGGGTGTTGTGGTGTGAAAGTCTCTGCTGGGTCCTCGGGGTGAGGTAGCCATCTTTTATGCCCTGGTACCCACAGATGTTAAATGGGCGCCAGGGCAAGGAGTGGAGCTGGAGGACCCAAGAGCAAGGATTTTATTAAATAATGAAGGTGGGGAACAGAAAGGGAGTGCACTTTAAAAAAAGGGGGAACTGACTATGGCTACCTGCCTGTGAAGGGAAAAACTAAGCTTTAAATAGCAAAAGGGATGATAATTAACTAAAAAGAAATAGGTGACAATCATTAACTAATAAGAAGTAAGGATAATTGAATAATTAGGTCATTTGAATGCCTAAGGGGCGGGGCATTACACCATTTTAGTCCCCTGACCTCAGTCCAATTGTGGGCTGAGTTGAAGAGGGCAGTTGATAAAAGCAAACCTAAGAATGTGAAGAATCTTGAAAGGATCTGCTGAGAGGAATGGTCCAAAATCCCCCCAAATGTGTGCCTTAACCTTGTCAAAAATTACAGGAAAAGACTGCTTGCTGTTATTCTTGCCAGAGATGGTTGCTCCAAATGCTAAATGAAGGGTACCAAAAATTAAGAAGCCTTGATTTTGTTGAAATTTATTTTGTATTAAATGATCGTTATGATTTTGGTTGTTTCCATCAAAACATTAATCAAGTAACATATTTCACAAATGTTGGTATATTCCGTTTCCCTATAATATTGTATTTACCGCCGCCAAGGAGGACATGTTTTTGCCGGAATTGGTTTCTCTGTCTGTATTTTTTTGTACGAGATAACTCAAAAAGTAATGAACGGATATCTCTGAAATTTTTTGGGTGGGTTGCTATTACATCAGGGATGGACCCCATTGATTTTGACCGCAGTCAGTCAAACAACTTGGCCACCACAGCAGCCATCTCGAAATCCCATGTTGCAGATTAAATTTCTTATGAGCCATGTTCACTCAGCAAGATTTTGACTGTACTGCCTTGGCAGAGGTTTGCGCTCTCGGAGTGCCTCTAGGTCTTTTGGTATTGTTTGTGCATTGCCAGTCATTGGTGCCAGTAGTTTTGGGGCCCACTGTATATATCCCATGTTAACAGACCATTCTGCAGCAGTGAAATTTCTGACTGAAACTGTAAAATCACGTTCACTAGTGCACCATGTTTGAGAGATTGCATGTATCATGACATGTACCACTCTAGAAATTGAAATGTTTGTTGGAAATTTGAAAAAAAAAAAAAAAAAACAGTTAAATTTCTTGTTGTTGCGTCATAATATTAAGTACATGGCTAAACTTGATCCACCTAACTTAACACATAGCACAAAAACAGAGAGTAAGTGATCATAAAAAACTCTAAATATTACATGCATTTTTATTTATATGCAACTACTATTAGTATTTGATTTTTCACCTTTGCAGAATAAAATCCTGAACCAGAAAATGTGAATATGGGATAAGATAGGGGTTTCCCATTAAAATATAACCCCGGTGGTATGTTTGTGTATATATATGTATATATATACAGTGCTGTGAAAAATTATTTGCCGCCTTCCTGATTTCTTCTTTTTTTGCATATTTGTCACGCTTAAATGTTTCAGATCATCAAACAAATTTTTATATTAGACAAAGACAACCCAAATAAATACAAAATGCAGTTTTTAAATGATGAGTTCATTTATTAAGGGTAAAAATCTATCCAAACCTACCTGGCCCTATGTGAAAAAGTAATTGCCCCCTAAATCCTAATAACTGGTTGTGCCACCCTCGGCGACAACAACTGCCATCAAATGTTTGCAAATACTGGCAATGAGTCTTTCATATTGCTGTGGAAGAATTTTAGCCCACTCTTCTTTGCAGAATAATTTTAATTCTGCCACATTGGAGGGGTTTTGAGCATGAACAACCTGTTTAAGGTCATGTCACTACATCTCAATAGGATTTAAGCCCGTACTTTGACAAGGCTACTTCAAAATCTTCAAACCATCACACTACCACCACCATGTTTGACTTTTGGTATGATGTTCTTTTGTATGAAATACTGTGTTATTTTTATGCCTGATGTAATGGGACGCACACCTTCCAAAAAGTTCAACTTATGTCTCGTCAGAATATTTTCCTAAAAGTCTTGGGGATCATCAAGATGTATTTTGGCAAATGTGAGACGAGCCTTCGTGTTTCTTTTGGTCAGCAGTGGTTTTCGCCTTGGAACCCTCCCATGGATGCCATTTTTTGTCCAGTCTCTGTCTTATTGTTGAATCATGAACACTGACTTTAACTGAGGCAAGTGAGGCCTGCAGTTCTTTAGATGTTGTTTTGGGTTTTTTTGTGACCTCCTGGATGAGTCGTTGATGAGCTCTTGGAGTAATTTTGGTAGACTGGCCACTCCTGGGAAAGTTCACCACTGTTCCAAGTTTTTTTCATTTGTGGATAATGGCTCTCACCGTGATTCGCCGGAGTCCCAAAGCCTTAGAAATTGCTTTGCAACCCTTTCCAGACTGATAGATGTCAATTTCTTTGTTTCTCATCTGTTCTTGAATTTCTTTAGTTCGCGGCATTACCTGTTTCTGAGATCTTTTAGCCTACTTCACTTTGTCAAACAGGTTCTATTTAAGTGATTTTGTGATTTAACAGGTCTGGCAGTAATCCGGCCTGGGTGTGGCTAGTGAAACTGGACTCAGAAAATGTGGTAAATCACAGTTAATTCATGATTTAACAAGGGGGGGGGGCAATTACTTTTTCACATAGGGCCAGGTAGGTTTGGATAGCTTTATCCCCTTAATAAATGAAATCATCATTTAAAAACTGCATTTTGTATTTACTCGGGTTATCTTTTTCTTATATTAAAATTTGTTTGATGATCTGAAACATTTAAGTGTGAAAAATATGCAAAAAAGTAAGAAATCAGGAAGGGGGCAAATACTTTTTCACGGCACTATATATATATTTTCTGTAGTGTGCAGTGATGATTAAACACCACCACTTTCATCTAAAAAGGCACCCAAATGTATTTCTTCTCTATAATTTTTCGATGAAAATGCATTGAAACTTATGAGTATATTGAGGTAAAGATATGGGTGATAAACAAAAACACTGAAACAGTCAATGAAAGGAGTCGCAAATAATATTTTTTTAACTCCTGCATGGCCTGAATGCATGTTTGAAGGCTTTTTCCATGATTATTGATGCAAGGAAAGTTGTTTAAACTGGTTTGAGGCAACATTTTTTGTCAACATTATCTCTGACGGTCAGTTTTTCCAGTATATAAGGTGACATGAACTTTGAGATGTGTCACAGTGTTTAACACAACGGCTCGACGGAAGGAGCTCTCTGAGATTGTTCGTAGCCGCATTGTGGCCTTACATTGTGCTGAAGATGTAAAATACTGCCATGGCACTGTAAGAAACACCATCTAAGAGCCCGATTCACCGAAATATAGTGGCAACAGAGGTGCAAAACAGAAGTTAAGTGCCTCTGATGTTCGTTATCTGTGTATGACAAGTAAAAAAAATATCAGCGGTTGACAGCACCACAACTCTGTGATGATATTAATTGCGCCAGAAGTGAAGAGATAAAAGTATTAAGATCTACTATTTCCAGAAATCTATGTGAAAATGGTCTGATTGGTCATGTTGCTGCCAAGAGCTGATGATATCAAAAAAAAAAAAAAAAAAAAAGGCTTGAGTTTGCCAAGAAATTCAAGGCTACACCAATGAAGTGGGAACAAGTCCTTTGGACCGATTAACCAAAATTTGAAATTTCCGCACCCAAACACGGAGCTTATTTGCACAGTAGAGACGGAGAACGTTTCAAAAATGACTGTTTAAACCCTTCAGTAAAACATGGAGGTGGTAATATTATGGTTTAGGGTTCAGCCTGCTTGAAAGGAGGCGGTGATCTCATAATATCAACGGAATCATGGATCAAAAGAAATATCACAGCACCCTTGTAAGGCACGCATTACCATCTGAATGCAGACTGATAGGTCAGGGATTTTATTTTCAACATGATAATGACCCTAAACTCATTTCTAAGTTGTGCAGGAATTATCTCAGTTGGAAAGAAACATCTGGTGATGTAGAAGTCACGACTTGACCGCCTCAAAATCCAGACCTTGATCTGATTGAGCAAATCTGTTGCAACATCAAAAAAAAAATTTTGGAATGAACTTCATACCATATGGAATGGTTTAGCAAGTGAGGAAATAGAAAAATATATGAAAACTATGTCTGAGAGATTAAATGCTGTAATCAAAGCGAAGGATGGCCACACTAGATATTGAATTTTTCTCTCAAAATTATTATTTTTGTTTTTACTCTATATTGATATCTGTTTGCTTTTTCCCCTCTATCTGATCCAGTTTTACATGAAAATACTTGAATAGTACTTGATTTCTGATTTATCTTCATTTTGTTTAGTGTATAATCATCAGTGCACACTACTGTATGTGTATATGTATAAAAAACAGGATGCACTGTGCTTTGTATATTGCTATGACTGCCTGGTGACAGAGAAGGTAACCAGACAGCAATGACTACGTCACCCGGTAGCGTGATGGCACACAGACCAGCCTAATTTAATTACTGCACCAATGCTGAGAGTACTCTTCGCTCCAGCTGATCCCAATTAGGGGAAATGAAATCAACCAGGTGCACTGGCTTAGAGCGTCCCAGGTTTTTCCGAGTTGTAAGCTTTCCTATCTCCCAGAACACCCCGGGAGAGCGGAAATAGGTGAGGTGATCCTTATGCTGCCAGCCTCCCATGGGCTTCCTCCTTATGAAAAGGATGATAAAACTGCATGTCTTTAGACTGAGGGTTGTTTTCTTCAGGTTTTTTCATACTCCTGCAGTTGGCTTGCAGCTGTAGATTCCCGCGGTCATATTAGAGAATATATGTTATGTAACATCTTAGTATCTGTATTTCAATTTTTGAATACTTTAAAGAGAAAGTGGAAAAAAGCTTGTGGAGACAGGAGAAAGAAGACAAGGCCATTCACACCAATACAAAAAATGGGAAAAAATGTTATTAGAAGCTAGGTACTCTTGTCTCCATGGCGACTGCAGTGCAGTCCTCCTGCGCTGTTCAGTGCTGGCGGGTGAGGACCTACTCGCGCGTGTCGACAAACGGTCAGACGTGCACATGCACACACAACGCGCAGACACGTGAACTCTCACTTGTAGGACCTCACGAGAAACACGCACCTTATCTGTGATGAATCTGAGATTAATTATCAATTGATTTTTATTTAACTTTTCAGTCACAAGCCCATTTTTTCAAATTTTTTTACTGATTTACAGAAGCATCTCATCTCATTTTAATTTTGCTCAGCAAATGTGTGGGAATGTTATGCAACATTAGAATTTGTAATTAAGAACTGTTGTCAAAGGATGCTGTTTGTTTTTAAACAAAACATTAAAATGACAGATGATTTTGTTCCCTTTCCTTGGTATGTACAGCAGGGTTTAACATTTGACTGAATAATCAACACCTTTCTTGGGAAATACACCATTACTTCATCTGTATTATTTTTGTGTGTAGTTCTTAAAGTGTATTAGAAATGGAAATTTGTCGAGCTGTGCATGTTAGACTACAATGGCAGAGGATTGCTGCTATAGAGAATCAGCTTCATGAAAGCCCAATCAAATCCTATCAAAGCAAGGAAATGAGTCGCAAGATGGTGGTTTTTTTTTAGAAAAGAGCAAAGTTATGTCCATTGAGAATGCGTCAAACTGCTAAAATGCCCCCATCAAAGAATGAGACATCCTGGCTGCAATTCTGAGATCCCTCGAAGGTGTGGCTCGCAAATTTTACTTGACTCGGCAAATTCAATTAAACCAGCTCAGCTAGATACTGTGAAATATTCTGCCTAATATTTAGCCTTTCTCAGGGAGCATTTCCTTTTCCTTGGCACAAATTTAATTAGAAATGAAAATTCATAGAAGCAATTTCCAACCTTAGTGGCTCCATCGGTTAAACTTAGCATAGATTAGACTAATACTGTAACACTGAAATTGAGTTTTAGTTTTTTTTTTGTGATATTTTCAGTATTTCTCCAAATTTGATCTACTTTGCTGTCTCGATAGCCTCCCGTGAAAAACGACCACAGTGAAAGTCATTGGAGAGAGATTCATTTTGTTCCTTAAATCATCAAGTTTTTTAAACGTGTCCATCAAACAGTCCTGCAGCCAAGGGTTGAGCCAGGCACCTGTCTACCCATTTTTAGAAGGGAATTTAGAAATTTACGCAAGTTTTGATGGATAAAAATCAAAATAGATGTGTGTTTAAAAATCTCCATTTAGTTACTTCTGGCTATGCTTTGGTATCTCTTGATTGCAAACTAGGCACATTTTTCACTGTAAGATCCTAACTGGGCCCCAGTTGACTGCTTCTGTCCATGTGCTCCTCGTGGCCCCCAACTGGGGAATCCTGTATCTGACCTTTATTTACGGAGATATCAGCAAACTGGGAAAGTGAAATAATACAGTATGCCAATCACACAGAGCACAATCTGATTCAATCAGTGTCTTTATTGGTCAATCCATAATTTAATTCTTTAATCTCTCAATTCTGAAGAATCTTTGTAACAAAAATTTTTGAAAACATTTTTAACTGCGCTCAACTTTGTGTTACTAAAATGCAGATTTTTCTGTGCTTCCTTGACTGTGGTCAACCAGCTGTATGTGGTGCACTTGTGCTTCCTGAGTGGTTGAATCTCGTGAGTTCTCTTGAGATCTGGACAGCCCATGTGGGACTTGCATGGAGCCCAGTGACAAGCCCACTTAGAGCTCAGCCCAGTTGTGCCCAGTGTGCAGAGTATTCTTGAAGCTGAGGCCCACATGGGCATACTGACTGAGAATTTGCCACTTTTGAATCCTCAGATAAATTTAAATGCATTTTGGGTCACAAAAATCGTAGTTGCAAACTTTGGAAGCGAAGGCTAAAATAGGCTCAGACACCATGTTTGGTTTTTCGACATAGCTATTAATGTCTTTGGTAAGTATGGTGATTATGATTATGACTAACAGGAGAATGCACTATGTGACAACTGAGTGGAACTATGACAGTGTGGAATTAGTTACTGGAACCCTTGTTTATGGAATTATATAGAAATAGAACTAACGACTGCACTCTACATACCAGGAGAAGTTTCAGCTGTTTTGATGCAACATAAATTAATAGTGGCATAAGCAAATACTCCACTTATAAACATAATTTTTGGACGAGAATGAAACGAGAACACAAAAAAATGTTTTTACCTGAGCACGTGTGTGGTATCCATGGTATAAGTGCAAAGAACAACTACATAACAGTCATTATACAAAAATTATTGCACATCTAAATGCACAGACAATATTTCTGCATTTTCGAATTTAACTATCTATATCTTTGCTGACAATATGTCGTTCTTTATTTCATCTTAAACTTTGTAGACTTTTTTTTTCATGTTGATTGTACAAAAGTTTGTGAATATCCGCTTGAATTTTACCCATGCTTGTTCAGAGATTTTTGATGAATAACAACTCCTGGTTCATTGACACATCATTTGCCATAAAGTGTATTCTTCTGTTAAATGTTAGGGTAACTGGTTATTTTTACCTCGCCCATGACAGAGTTAGCAGGGCGAGGTATTGTAATCGCTGCAGTTTGTTTGTTTGTCTGTTTGTTTGTTTGTTTGTGTGTCCATTTGTTAACCATCTAGCATCTACATGGTTGCACTGATCGACTTCAGACTTTCACAGTAGGTGAGCAATGGTCTGTAGATGACACGATTAAATTTTGGGGGTGATCGGGGCAAGGCCAAGGGATTTTTTTGTGACAACTTTCTTTGAATTCATCACATTGACTTCAAATTAAAACCAAAATGGCAATCTTTCCATTCTTATTCCAACCATATGCTGCATGATTGGGTAGCTTTGATAGTTTCCATAGCGGTTGGGGGTAAAATTTCAGGAGGGTCAATGTCATCGGTGAAAATAATATATTTTCCATTATAACTCGGTTAAACGGTTGCAGATAGACAGATGTTTACAATTATAAGCATATAGGAACTCCTATATGGGCTTTCTTTTGCCACCATGACCTTTGATCTTCAGTGACCTTGAAAGGTCTAACTCAAGGCCACGGATTTTCAAAAGACTATTAGTTAAAAACGGTTGATGATAGACAGATATTTATTACAACCAACATATAGGAAGTCTCATATGTGCTTTCAGTTGCCACCAGGACTTTTGACCTTTTGTGACCTTGAAAGGTCAAACTCACGGTAACGGATTTTCAGAGGGTGGGCAAGGTTTGTTTTGCCTTGCAACACTTGTTGATTACTTCTATTGGTGCACTTGTTACAGAAAACACTCAAGAGACATAATGTGCAGAGGTTTGTTATCTTAATCAGTCATTCTTTTTTGATCATCACTTCATGTTTGTCATCTGACCTCCAAAGCAATTTGATAAGTACTCTAATTTTGTTCAAAATACTAGCTGGTACCTTTGCCTAAATAAATTGGATGAAGAAAAAATTAATTGCCCTGACTATAATTATGTTTGCGATGAAAACTGATATGAAAACACCAGGAAGGAATCTTATCTATATGGTTCTAAAATACACCAGATTGCACCATTTTTACTCCTCTAAATTTCTTCCGAACATCTGTAGCCTGCGCCCACTGCAAACTGGCGGGCGCCTCACAACGCACCACCACTCGTGAACAGGTAACACACAATGTAAACATCCGCTTTTCAAATCCTTGCCGGCAGCTCCAGTCTTCTATACAGGGGCTCTGTGGAATAAAATCTTCCCTCTCCACTATCACAGAACCAGGCACAGGAACATGCAGTCATACATTGACTCCGATATTGGCAGGTGAGACTCGTTATTTTGGGTCACATCTGTTTTCCAAGTATTTAAAGAGTCGCCGGCAGATTTACAGTCAACACTTGCTTGGCTGCGCTCAGCGCTTGGAGAGTCATTTTAGATCTTAATATGCGTTAATTTGCTGCACAATAGCGAGCGCATCCACTTTATCGCTTGTCATTTTGTGCTGGGTGCTGTCAGAAATTACTATGGTCAGTTGCATGTACTTCCATTGCACATCTCTCAGTTAGAGAACCGTGATTAACTTTTCCAAATGACGCACCTTAATGCTCTAGCACGACGGGAAAATATTGGAGATTTTTTTAGGCTTTGTAAGATTGGCTTCATTACAGTTTGTGCTTTTAGATCTGGTTAGATCATAGAAAGATTGATATTGCTGTCTTTACATGTTTAGTGTGATGCATTTTGTTGAATGTAGAGAGGGATTATCAACCCTCACAGAGAGCCTGTCAGTTGTATCTCAGGTGGAGGGCGATGGCTGGACAGAGATGGCAGCATCATCAGTATTAATGAGAGACGCTCAGACTCAGGTGCCGTGTGAGCTGCAGTTAATTGAGTTCTCTCTTGAAATCCCTGATGGGCGATGGCTTCTAATCCCTCTGAAATGAGGTTTGTCGCATTCGCCTCCTCTCTCCTTGAAGGGCTGATTGGTCACTGCTTAAGGTATATTGAAAATCAAACAATACACACACACACACACACTCACACTCACAAACACATCTGGTGACATTAAATATGTTGACAAACATAGCAAATGCAGATGTGTCTATGCATTTCCTGGCATGGTTTAGATCCACTTGTCCCCTTAAAGGCAGAAGGGTCACTTGACATCAATGCAAAGTTACCATTCTGTGTGATCACCTTTATATCCTATGATGAAGCATTACTACCATGATGGAAGTGGTCTCTTCCAGGATGACAATGGCCTAAGCCTCAAATGGCACAAGGGATCACTGAATGGTTTGTGTATGAAAATGATCCTAAGCATATTCCACTGCCTTCACAGTCAACAGATCTTAAACTAACGGAACTCATATGAGAAATTTTGGAATGACATGTTAGACAGCGCTCTCCATCACCATCATAAAAATACCAATTAAAGGAATCTTTTGAAAGAAAGGTACTTAATCCTTCCAGTAATGTTGTGCACTTATTATAAACCCTACACAAAGGCATGCTTACCTGATCTGCATCTTGCAGCTTGTGGGCTTGTGGAGACCCTACACCTCACTGGGACTGTATATGCCAATTATCCATGAATTTCTCACCACCCGCCTGCTTGTCACACACACACACACACACACACCCACACACACACACACACACACACACACACACATATATATACTACATTCATTCCATGAAGAAACTGGCATCATTAATTGTCCTTTATTAAGAAAGAAGAGAAGCAAATGTTTCACACATTTTTATAAAATATATTTCCTTCCGAATTGCGAAGTAAAATGGCCTGTTCCAAACTGTTCGGAGGAACAACATAATTTGATTAAGAGGTTGATTGGAGAGGGAAAAGCATGTAAAGACGTGTAGCAAATTATAAGATGCTCAGCTAAAATGATCCCAAATTCTTTATAATGACGACAAAAACCTGAAACACACGGAAGGAAACGAGCAACTACTGTTAAAACGGATGGAAGAATAGTCAGAATGGCAAAGATTCAGCCAATCATCACCTCCAGAAAAATCAAAGATTATATAAAATTACCTGTAAGTGCTGTTAGAGTCAGAAGACATTTGATCGAAGCTAAGTTATTAGCAAGAGGCCCCCGTAAAGCACCATTGTTAAAAAAACGGCCTTTGCAGAATCAGTTAAAATTTGCCAAGGAACACATCTGTTAGCCCAAAGAGAAATGGGGTAACATTCTGCGGACTGATGAGAGTAGAATTGTTCTTTTCGGGTCCACTGGTTGTCAACAGTATGCCAGAGGACCCTGGGTACTGAATTCAAGCCACAGTGAAGCATGGTGGCGCGAAAATCATAGTATGGGGATGTTTTTCATACTATAGTGTTGGGCCTATTTATTGTACACTAGGGATTACGTATCAGTTTGAACACATCAAAATACATGAAGAGATTATGTTGCCATATGCCGAAGAGGAAATGCCCCTGAAATAAGTATTTTCAACAAGACAAAAACCCCAAACACACGAGTAAGTGAGCACTATCTTGGTTCCAGACAAACAGGATTGAGGTAACAGAGTCGCCAGCTCAATCCTCTAACCTCAACCCCATTGAAAACTTGTGGGTTCACATCAGAAATGCAGTTTCTAAAGCAAAACCCAAAAATTCACAAGAACTGTGGAATGTAGTTTGTTCATCCTGGGCTGAAATACCTGTTTCTAGGTGCCAGAAGTTGTTTGACTCGATGCAGCGCAGATGTGCAGCAGTTAGCAAAAACAATGTTTATGCAACTAAATATTAGTTCAGTAATTTAAAGTGAAGTTTAATCTTGAGTTAAATTTAGTTTTTGAGTTTGAAGAGAAAATTGTTGACACTATTTTTTTGAACAGATCAATACTCCTTTTCTTTGCTTCCTGTAAAAGAATAACACAGACTTGATCAAATTTGTTAATATTTTGATTTGGAATTGAATGTGTAATGTTGCCACTACATTTGAAATATGTAACTGATGGCTGTTAAAAAAATATTTGCACTTTATTCACGTTTTATGACATACTGCTATATTTTGAACACAACTGTAAGTGTCAGATTTTGTTGGAGCAGAGGCCAGCTCAACTTTCAACTGCTTGCTGTGATGCCACCATGGGAAATAACGATATGGAAGAAAGTCTCTCATGTAGGAGACGAAGGGATTCACCAATACTGGCCGGTCATTCTTGCACCATGCATTTGACCCTTAAATTCGTCTTAGACCAACAGCGCAAAAGTTGTGCTATCATTTCCTGCCACGAAACAAACATAATGGAGTTAGACATGCCTGGTTTTGATCATGATATCTTTAGCACTTGCATTTACCGACTGCATATAGGTCATCAAATTAGGGCCCCTAATGTTTTTTCTACCTCATGGGTTTATTCATATTTTCCAGCTTGATTATGGCTTACTTCACTGGCAGTGCCCAGACGTAGAATTTCATGTAGAGAATTTACAGCAGTAATTTCCCACTGTAAATTTATCATGATCAATGTGCATGCTTAAAAGTTATTCTTACACCTCCAGTATGTAAAGATTACCTGAATATTTTTAACCCTGTGATGAAATAGATTTTTATTTTTTGGGTTTTTCAGCTCTGGTGATTCTAAAAACCAGTTTTGTGTGAGATGCATTGGCCAGCTTCATGATAAAGTTTGAAATATTTCATTGAAGCTTTAAACGGTTTGTACTGTTTTCTTTTCCTACCTGCCAAACATTCAATAGTGCTTCTCTGGCGATTTTTTTAATTCTCCCTGAGAAATACTTCCAGACCACCAACAAGTACCATGTATACAAAAATGTATACTTTGAGAAAAATTTGGGTTATGTTTGCAACAATCGTAATGAAAAGGCATTTATAATTGACGCTATTAAATGAAAAATTATACATTAACCTTTGGTCACATTGCAAACTTTGAGCCATAATTTCATCATCAAGAAAAATGTGAATGTAAAACATCATGTCTTTTGTTTTATTTTAAACAAGATAAAAACAAGAAGACCATTGGCCTTCTCAGAATCTTGCAGAATTTATAATCAATTTATAATTATAATTAATTTAATAATTAAATAATTTTAATTAATTTCATTCTTAGTCTAATTCTGAGGGAATATCAGGCCATTCAATGTTTTTTTTTTTTTTTTTTTCAAAGAAGAGGGGCACCCACATGAGGCCAGATTTCAAACATGCATATCTTGGGAAATTTTGACCTGAAAGAAAAAAAATTATTGTGCTAATTTCTTGACTTGGTGAGATTAAAAACTCATAAAATTTACCTGACAGATTTAAAAACAATTTTTCCTCTCACAATTGACAAGCACTTGAAACGGAGTAGACTATTTGAATTGGGAGATAGGTGCTAAAATGTGGGACTGAACTGATTAGATATGGTTAAAAAAGGGGGCGATGCAGGAAAGGAGGGACATGAGAATCCCCTAAGCTCCCTAACACCTGCCTTACATTTCCAGTGAGTCATATCCTACCTGAACTTTTGGTTCTCAGCAGGTGTAGGTTGTTAGGTTGCATCCCTGAGGGTGGTGGCTTCATCCTCTTTCCCATGCTGAGGCTTCTTCGGACAGCAGTGTATGTGCGCTATATCTTTCAGGCATTAGCTACACCCCAGTGCGTGTAGCTATTTGCACTCTGCTGTTTGAAGTTGTGAAATATTAATGTTAAGGATCACGTGCTAATGAGACTCTGCAGCAGAAATGGAGGTGCACCATCATTGCAGAGTGAGAGCATTGAGGGAATATGGCTGGGAAGGCTCCACTTGTTATATTGTCAGAGAGAGCAGTGGCTCAAGGTTTACAGCAGACTTCTGAGAGCCCCAACCCTGTTGGCTGCAGTCAGTGTCCTGATGACTTCCTGTCACTGAGATTCTGCCTTGCCTGGTGCTTGAGCAGCTGGCTGACAGAGGCAACACGAGGGGCTGGTGGGTGTTTGGCAATGCCGTTTGTCTTCGGTGATGCACATCTCTTGCACAGGCACAGAGAGCATGTGCCAAATGCTGCTGTATTTTCTCTGTCTGCCCTCGTGTTGTACTCGTAGCTCCTCATTGTTCCTGTCAGCACATCTGAGGTAGACATATTTCCTACAATAGGTGTGTCACACTGAGGCTGATAATGACTGCACACTCTGCACAAGCAGCAAACACCACTTTAAGAGGAATGGGATATGGCCTGCACTGCATTTTGGAAAGGCCTACTTTATAAAAAATATATTTTTCTTTCTTATACCTTTCAGGAAAAGAGTGCTTCATAGTGGCTCAGCAGTATCTTCTATTATTCTGCAAAATAAACTAGAAAAACGTTGAGACAGTGTGGAAAATGTACATTGAATCAGGAAGCAGTGATATTTAAATCTACTTTGACTTGTCTTTCATTGCAGACAGTATGAAGACAAGATATGTAATGTCTTATCTGTTCAACTTCATTTTATTTGTAAATATATGTGCAAGCCTGCTATTCAGGCCTGCAGTTCCAAAAAAGTTGGGATGGTGGAAATTTATCACTAGGAATGAAGTAAAGTTTTGAATAATGAGGTTTTTTGAAACAGCTGATGCCTGCAGGTGATTGTTATCATGACTAAATGCAAAAACAGCATTCAAAAAGGCATAGTTTTGCCAGAGCAAAAACTGGCAGAGGATAGCCAATTTGTCAGAAATGCATGAGAAAATCATTGAAAGGTTTAAAAATAGACGTGCATGTGGTCACTGCTGTGAAGTCATTCACTCGCCACATGTGACTCATGCTAGTAACCCCGCCTGGTTAAAATTACAGTACAGACTCAATGGCATAGTGACTATGCCTCTCAGGAAGGAGTAGCCACAAAAAGTGTTTGTCAAAGAAGGATAGGAAGCAGTTCCAAGTTTTCTCCCATTGGAGATAATGGCTATTGTCTAATATTAAATTGAATTTGGCGATCTGAAAATTTTAAGTGTGACAAATATGCTCAAATGGAAGGAATCAGAAAGGGGGCAAATACTTTTTTACAACACTGCAATCTCAATACCCGAGGCCTCTGATCACTCCGATGGCAATGCATTATGAACCGTCATTCTTCGATGAGTGTTGTAACCACATGGAATCAGGATTACTTTGGAAAACCTTTTACAAGTACTTCAATACATCCTTACATCCACAAATGCCAGATTAACTTTACTGTGCGCAAAGGACGCCTTATGTTGATAGTGTCCAGAAGCGCCATTGACTTTTCTGGGCTCAGAGCAACACGTGCTGCTTTCAAGCCAATATCTTTTCCAGGGATGCCCATGTATATTTCAACAAAACAATGCAAAACCACATTTTGCATGCATTAGAAGGGCATAGCTTCATAAGAAGATGGTTTGGATGCTGCACTGGCTTGCCTGCAGTCCCAACTCATTCCCAATAGAAAACGTGCGGGGCATTTTGAAACACAAATTGCAACAGCAAAGACCCTGTGCTGTTCCGAACCTTCAGACTTATTTGCAGGAACAGCGAGGACAATATTGCACCTGAAACACTTAATTGCTCAAAGTCTTTAGTCCCTAAGTTATTAAATTTTGTGAAAAGGAACAGCAACATTGTAAATTGGTGAGTACTTTATTGTCCCGTCTGTCTTTGACGTATGTTGCAAAAACCAAAGCTAAAACGAATTTATTTAGAAAAATCAATATAATTAAGTGTCATTGCATGGATAGACCATGCAAAATCTGAAAAAAGTGATAACCTGCGAGTTAATGGATTTTCTTCAAATTCCTACCATAGACTGGTCCTGGGCTAGAATGAGGGCAGGTAAAACCTTTCGGTGAATAATCACTCAGGGGTAAGGGGCAATTAACCCTTCCAATGCATTTCCAATGCAAAATTTTTATGAAATTGACAAACTTTGGCAATTATGGCACAATACTTGACAATCAAGACAGACTTTGCTTACTGGTAAACTACAGCAGACATCCTAGGCTTTCTATAAAAAATATAAAATGTTACATACTGCAAGGCATTATGGGTATATTAATCCCTTGAAAAAGGTTAACCCCTCAAAATCATAAAATAATGCTATATTTACATGCCAATATCCCAACTGCCACAGGGAGTTGGGCGTCGGTTTTCCCAGAGGAGCAAGTCCATGTGTCATTTGATCATTCAAAAAAAAAAAATTTCTGGGCGCTCATTTAGGTTCTGATATGGAGCACTTTGATTGACCCCATGTCCTTATACTTGGCCACAAGCCATAATACCATGTTTTGTGGCTGGATATGACTGTAGATGACTTAAAAATGCCTGCTAGCCCATAAGGAGGCAAGTGGAGGTCATCCCCCATCTAAACAGCCCCACCACCTCATACCTGCTTCTCAACTGGCTTCACCGCAGCAGCAATGTTGGACTGCCCCTCCCATTGGGTTACAGGACTCCCAGATTTTTCGTCCCCTAATGATAAAAAAATGTGCCACCACTGCTGACAGACGGATGGACGGATGGACGAACAGACGAGGGACAGGGTTAGGGTTAGAGATAGGGATAGAGATAGTGATATAATGCCGGAAGAGGGCAAAGCATTATTGGGGATGAACCATCCAGGGATGAAGATTCCAGGGACGAAAAGTTTATGGGGACGAAAAGTCCACAGGAACGAAGACTCCGGGGACAAAAATTCCTAGGGGATGCAAAGTCCGGGGACAAAAAGTCTGGGGACGAAAAATTCAGGGACGAAAACTCCTGGGACAAAAAGTCCGGGGAAGAAGAGTCCAAGAGCCCTGTTATTGACACTTGACACACATTCCGAACAGAGAGTTTCAAAATGGCAGCCATGGCTGCTGAGCGTGATGAATCCCAGGTCAATATGCGATAAAATGTCTCTCTTGCCATTGCATGCGGTGTAATGAAGAAATATCCGATTTTATTGCTTTGAGAAAGTGTGACAAGTCCGTTCAAAGCCATTGTTCGGGGCTAAAAGTTCCTCTTAGAGGAGAACATAGAGAGAGGGGCTCACGACTGCCACTGGAGAAGGAGTGTGACGACATTGCACTATGTGCTGGGCTATTCCATGCTGTTGACAAGGACATCACTATCAGTCCAGCACATAGATACAAGCTTGGCCTTGACTGGAAGCCGTCGCAGAAGTGCCAGCACTCCTTCCACCATTCGTCGGCCGCGTCAATGCATTCATGCAGCCACATTGTTATCCCATATACACAAAGTAGTCTGATCAACCACAAGGTCTATGAGAAGAGTAGAGACTGGAAGGAAGGAAAACCCTGGGGCGGTGGCTAAGAAAATCAAAGCCCGTTTTGTGAAAGAGGACTGGCTAACTACCCAGCAGGCTTCAAGCTACTTCTCCCATCTCTGTCCAATAGAAGTGTGGCCACTTGACCAAGGATAATACTGATACTCCTTTAGATGACCAGCACCTGTTAGCCTCCTCCATGACAACACGATCGCAACTGCGGGCAAAGGTCATCGAACAGGTGGATCTGTGAACTCTTAGTAATTCTGAAAGAGTTCACATGGATTGTGTATCATGTATCATATTGGCTGACAACGTGGATACTTCAATTGTTAGTAAAGTTTTGTTCATTCTTGATGTGATTGTCTATGGTGCCATTATCATGATTATTGGCTGAACCTGGGCATACTAGCATCATTTTTTTCTGTGGAGTTACAGGACCTGTTGGGCCCAACACTGCTTTATATATTTGATCCTAAATATTTTGAAATACAGATAAATTTCAACAGGTTGTTTTGTCTTTTTTTTCTTCACTTCCTAATACTGGCTACTCTGGCGGTCTGGTAGTTTCTGTCATTCACGGCCAGTCTCTAGACTTTATTTTAACAAGACCTAAATTTTGAAACGAGCAGAAACGAAGTGTTCAGGTCTATATTGGGTTGTTGCCAATCTGTTCATAGAGAAAGTAATTAGTCAAAGACAGTCTGTGCCATATGAAAGATTTACGGAAAATTGGATTTGTGCATGGAAAAATTCCTGACACACTCCTTTCCCAGGGAAACGGCCATATTTATGGTAGAATACCCTTAGTTTTCATGTGTTGGCATTATAATTGAATGAATAAGGCCAGGGCAGACAAAATAACGTTGATAGTGTTACTTGTTGAGTGTACAGGTTTGTAGTTCCAGATACAGCATATAGGTGGCAGCACTGCAAAACGATGAAATATTCTCCTCATTTCTGGTGCTACTAGGAAGTACTGAGTTGAGCGGCCAGTTTTTTTATTTCTCATTATGAAAGAGCAAGTAATTAGCCACCATTTCCACCATGATTCTTAGTTTCTACCCCTGTGGCAGATGACTTATAAGCTGTCGAATAGGGCTACACACAATTCCAAATTTTGGGTTGAGGGAAATATGTTGACACATAACTGGCACATTTGGAAATATTTTTTGATCATTCTCGTCAGTTTGGTAGGCCATACTATGGGCAGCATTCACACAAAGGGGCAATGTTGAAAGTTTAGTTGTTTTATGTGGAGGATGACCCAATTTAACTCCCTGAAAATCTTTCAAAAATGGTCCAAAATTCATTTTTTGGTGATTACTCCAACAAAACCAAATGGATGACGCTCATATTGTAGGTTCATTTATAACTTGGTAAGGTGCATGAGTATACCAAATATTGGCAAAATCGGCTGACCCCGGGTTATCACCCTTATCATGGTCTATCCATGCAATGACACTTAAGATAGTGAAATGTCAAATAATGTGCTGTAGTACTGTTTTCAACATAATGCAGGTCAAACATAATTTACAAATCACTGTTTTCGATGGTAATTTTAATTTAACATACCATCCCAACTTTTTCTGGTTAGGGGTCATTATTGTCTGTGCAATCCTGAGGTGTGTTGTTGAACAGCTGACATGATTGAAGTAAAGCGCCGCGCTGATGAGAAGAGGTTAGCGCTCTGTCCTTGACCATGCATATTAGGTGATATAGCATTCATACAGTAGATGCTCTAATTCAGAATGAAGAAGGCAGGAGAAACAGTGGTGCTTTCACCTGATTGATGTGAGCAATACTCAGGTTCTCTGCCTCAATAAACCACAGGCTTACTTTGATCACATTATTGTCTCATTGCCTGCCGCACTTCCTGCAGTTTCAGTTTTCATCTGATTGATTGATGCTGAAGAATGCACTCAGTTATACATATGAATAATGGCAGTCCATGCTCCTATCAATGCAGTCCAAGTTTACATGTCTGTCTTACCAGATTTGCTGTGTGTAATTCTCTGTGCTTTACCTTGTCAGCTACTTTTTAATTTATTTGCCTTTGGGTGTTGTGCATTTATCATCGTTGATTATTCCTTAGTTATTACACATTGGGCCCTATTGTGACGTCTACTACAACAGCATGGTTCTGTGTTCCTAGCCCCATTGTGATCCACAGATACAGTTTATTGTGTGGGGTTATTATTTTCACATGACTAATTTGTCCATTTTCACAGTTTGTCTTGTTTGCTTGCAATATTTTTAATAAACAAATTTCCAGCCTTTTGTCGTTAAACACTTTAAATTGGAGGATGCATTACAAGTGCTGTTGTAAACAATGACATTAAATCAAAGGTTTTCCTGTAATGGTTTGGAGTTACCTGTGGGTGCTCAGCATTTCTCCTGGATGCCTAAAACCGCGAGCATCCTCGGATTTCCCATCTATCATGGATAGAGCCTGGTTCACTAGGTAATGTGTTTTGTATGAAAAGACGTGGGCCATTTAAACCATACACAAAATGACACTCATTGTTTTAAAACAAGGGTGAGGCTGAAGTTAATTATGTCTATTTCCGCCTCATTAAGATAATATCCACACATGTGAAAGTAACTGTTCATCCTCCCCTTCCCATTGGATCTCACCACACTTTTGTTAGCATTATTTATAGGGCAGGCAAACATAACAAAAGTGAAAATTAAGAAGGGAAAAAAATCAATATGAACCAAATGCGTTTATTTGCAAACAGCTCCGCTGGCCGAGATTCATTCCCATAAACTACCATTGAGACAGTGTTTGCATTAAAAGGTGGTATGGGTGAGTCAACATGCATGCCAGTTCTTGGAAACGAAATTTGCTCAGTGCCAGCTTTATGCACTGACACACCCTTTAATGCACTGGCCAGCCCACTGTGGCGCAGGCGCTTGTATGTCAGGGCACCAAGCTACCAAAGTGGCTGAAGGCGGTGAATATACTGGCTTGTGATGGACAGAATTTTGCATAGCGTTCTTGCCACGAGCATTTTCATTTGCAAGGGAATAAAAATTGAGCCCTATTTTGACAACCTAAATGCAGTCTGCACATGCAAGATCGAACGCAGATTAAAACTTGGCATGTCTAACGCTATTCTGGTAATTTAGTGACGTTAGGAGATGCTGCAGCTGTCGTGCTATTGTTAAAAGGGTCGGACTAAGATGAATTAATCAACTGTAGGTGTGGTGGGGGTTTGGTTCAATTGAGGCCTAGTAGATTAGCCGCTGTCAGCAAGAGATGTTGCATAAGTACATGTCTTCCCTGTACTGCTGTTGGAGGAAGTCTCAGATTTATAGTATTACATAACGTAGCAGCATATAGCTTCTGATAATTATGTAGATGTTTCTCTGAAGCAGATTGAAGCAGAACCCTCCGTTCCTTTCAAATTATGCATTTTTGATGACACAATCTCCTACCAGGAAAAACTCCAGTTTCCTCTTCATAATTCATTCCCATCTTGATAAATTCCCCTTTGCAATGTATTTGATTTATGTCTGCTGATCCTCTTGGTCATTTCTTTCATTTGCTTATTTCAGTCTTACCCAACTTAATGGACTGCAATGGAAATGAACCTTGTGTATTTTTCGATAACGCTTCTAAATTTACTACTCCTAAAGAAGTCACAGTTTGGAAAATGCATGAAGAATCAAAAAGGTGTGATTTGAAAATTAAATTTATCCTCCACTATGTTGAAAACAATATAGAGCCACATTATTTCTGACAAATTAATTTAATTGCTCGCTGAAAATATTCAGTGTGACTACTGAAATAAAGAACTCCAGAAAGCTGGCATAGTTGACTGTTTACTACGGTGTAACAGCTCCATGTCTTCTCATCACACTCCTGAAGCTTGGCCCAGTCTATCAAGCAAGATTCTCTCCCACTCCTCCATTACGCATGTATTCTGCTTTGCAATTTTACAGGGCCTTCTTTGCCACATATTTCGCTTCATACAGTCTCAATCAGGACTCCAGGCAGATCAGTACTGCAAGCAGCCCGATCTAGCATCCGCACTCTGAATTCACAGCCATGAAGTTAAAATCCCTGCGGAATGTGGTTTGATGTTACCTTGCTGAAAAATGCAGGGGTTTCCTTGGAACAGATTACATTTAGATGGCAACATGTGTTCCTACAAAATTTGTACATATCTTTCTGCATCAGTTTTACCCTTGCAAACGTAAAAGTCAACCATGCCATGTGTTGAGACGCAACCAAATACTATGACAGACGCTTGCTGTTGGATCAGATGCTGAGAACAGCTCAGGTTGATCTTGTCATCTTTGGTACCTTTGTTTTCCCTCAAGCTGAGTGCTGATATTAGATGGCTTCTCCATGTCTCTTTCGCAGCAATTTTCAACCTCATCCCTGTGGGACTTCGAGTGGTTGCCATCCAGGGTGTACAGACCAAGCTATACCTGGCGATGAACAACGAGGGCTATCTTTACACATCAGTAAGTGACCTCATTTCTTCAAGGGGGGAGAATAAGGGGCAGTCCATTACTTTGGATCATTTTTTGGTTTTGGGAGTCAGGAATTTTTGTCTTCATACATTAGAGTAACTGCGTAGCTTAGTCCCCACTTTCACATTCTGATTCGGTCCAACCATTTGTTCTGCAATTCATTTTGGCTGATGATGAGAGTGAGTAAAGCCTTCCTGACAGCCAGTTGTGCCCCTTGGTGAAACAGAACAATGCAAGTCACCTCACGGCAAGCCAGGCAGATAACTGAGCTTCAACCAGCCGCACTCAATTAAAGAGGAGGACCGTCACCTCACGTCTGTCCTCAGGGGCTGGGATAATATCCAGATATGTTTCCTGCTTCTACTTTTGAATGGCCAAACAGCCAAGACAGACAAGCAGCGGTGAGACTCTCAGAAACTCCAACCATAAATCAAGGTCTAAAAAGATGCAAACAAATGTTATTTATCGCGTACAGGGAATGAGTGAAGAACTAAACGAAGGTTTTGAGGATCAGATTCTGGACCAGATTAATTCACCATTCTTCAAGTTTGTCCATGCAACTAATTTTTTGTTTCAGTATATATTAAATTGATGTTGTTATACATTATAATTGAAAATAAAGAATATAAAATAAATGAATAAAGTATCTAAAAGTAAATAAATCCATGTATAATAAAATAAATGAGCCCCTAAGAACCATACCGGGCCATCCCGCACTTTTGGCGAAATTGAGTTGAGGTAGTCAGCATGTGCAGAAAACTAAGATCTACATTTCCTAAATGAGCCAACCCAATCTACCCACATGGATTGTTCATACAAGCAAACATCCTCTCTGCCACTGTACATATGCACTGCACTGCCTTAGCCATAGTGGACCATCCCACAACTTCCCATAATTCAATGTAAACATGGCGGCTAGGTATCTCACTGATGAGGAACTGCATCCTATCATCGATGATGATGGTGAAGTGTAAGATAATGGAGACCCACAGTTTGTCCCAAATTAATCAGAAGATGATGGTTCCGCTTCAGAAGGAGGTACCTTTCACTTTAAACGAAACAGAAGGGCATCCAAAACCTGCATAAGAAGTGCATTACGTAATTGTACATATCATGAGTTTTTAACAGAAGCAGTGTTTCCAGTTCCCAGATACTCTAGATGACACAGGAGGCTGGCAACTTTAAGTCCCATTTTCTCAAAAGTTGCCCAACATGGGTTGGCCCAGTATGGTTCTTAAGGGCTCAAATCTTACATTTCTGCATACTAATTCTTCCAGCAGCACAAATGCCGGCTTTAGGACCTGCCATTCAGACAGGTTACAGATCCTTTGCTCTTAGTGGCAAACATTATGTCCTCAGAGTGGTTCCCATCTTAGAGCATCTTACAAAGAAGACCTGGATTCTGATTGACAATCAAAATTCCGGTCTCAGATTAAATTTTCACCAGAATTAGAGTCAGGACCATGAGTATTTGGACAAAGTTATTATTTTAGCTGTCCACCACAGCATATTTCAGTTGCAATTTTTAAAAAATAATAAAACCTCAAAGTCAATGTTATCAGCTTTGACTTGAAAGTATTTGCGGCCAAATCTGGTCATTAGTGTAGGAATTACAGCATTTTTTATACATGTGATGGACAGTGTCTGGTGATGACAATGGAATCTAGACTTCAGGCAGTCATTGACTATACAGCATTTGCCACCAAATAATAAAAATTAAAATTTAATTCATGATTATTTTTGTTTGACCAAGTACGTTTGAGCTCTGAAAATTGGGGGGTTACGTATAGAAATGGTTGTGATTCCTACATGGTTCATATGATACCTTTGTCAAAGCCCTTAAATTAATGCTGAAAGTCTAAACTTCAAGCAGATATTACATTGTTGCATTTCTAATCTTTATCGGTGGCATGCGGAGCCAAATGATGAAACTTGTGCCACTGTTCAAATACTTGTGGAGCCAACTGATCAGTATAGTTTGTCTTGGGCGGACCGTTCGAGAAAAGAACACCCCATGGGCCAGTTTAATCCTCCAGCTTGTGTAATCAATTGTCATAATGGTAATTTGCTCCAGCAAAATAATTTTAGTAAATGGTTTAGCAATTCGGGCCCTTAGCCTGTGCTGAGGCCCAGAGTTTAGCGCATCTGTTCTCTAAACAAGTGAATACCTAAAAACTTTCTGTTCTTTTTTTTTTATTCTCCTGCGATTGCGCTATCATGGTGGACCTGTGGCAGTTACAGTTCTTATGTGTTTTTGCTCACTGATGTGAACAAGCTTTCATGTAGAGGCTTGTGTAATTTAAATGTTGCATTGAGAACGATGTGATGTCACTCCACGACTACAATAGAGATTGTAAGGTATAAAAAGAAAGAGTTTTATAAATGGACTTCAGTGAATGAGACCTTCTTAAGCAGCCTGTGTCTTCCTGATTAAATGTGCTGTCAACCAATTAAAAATTCATTGCCATTCTGATGAATGTTCTTATTCCTCACAAATGATTATGCAAGTTTCACAATGTTCCTGGCATCGCTGGTGTAAATAGCCCACAGTTTTTCAAATGAGTACATCCCATATCGATGAAGGTTTGTCCAAGAACTAGAACCTTTTGGGCGAGTTTGAGAGCATGATGTCTCCTCTATTCTGCGCAACATGGATGCAAAGACGAATGCGCAAAATGGATGCATGAACACTTTGCATCTGTCTCGTACTTCAGTGCCTGTGTCCATTTTCCATTGGTGTTTGCATGGAACAATTATACACTCTATAACAATTGCTGGATTATACTGTAGCACCATTGTTTTATGTGGACAGAAGTTTTGTTGAAAAATAAAAGGGATGTTGCTTGCGTAACTTATTCAGAAATGCCGTCATTCTCTGAAACACTCCCATGCATATGTATCTGCTACTGCTTCACCCCTGTCTAAAGGCCCATTCACAATAAGCTTAAATTTCCGTGCGGATTATTTATACGGATTTTTATAGGAGCTATTTCCATGGGTTCTAATGTAAGCTTGCACACCAAGGCGGAATTTCCGTGCAGCAGAAAAAACATCCGCACGGACTTAAGCTTCAGCGAAAATCCACCTGCGAAATTGCACTTTTAGCCAATGAAATGTTTTGTTTTTATTGATATCACAGCATTCGAACCTTTTGATTAGCTAGATAGCTTGTTTTCAGTTAACATTGAAATTTAACGTTACATCTTATAGCTATGTGCGCAGTTAGTTTACTTTTTCATAGTAGTTAGAGATCTAGCTAATCATAGTTGTTTTTTTTTTCGATTAACGTTTTCATATTTTGAATATTTATGCACCAAATTACGAAGCTGTGCATCGCCGAGGTGCAAATTATGACACAGCTTCATCTGGGTTGGACAAGTTAAAGGGGACCTATTATGCTACATTTCCTTGTTTATGTTTTGATCTTGGACTCCCCTAGAGTACTCCTGATCGTTCAAAGTCCAAAAAAGGGTCCTTATTTAGCTCATACTGCCATCCTCAAAAAACCCAATTTGTAGTCCATTGCAATTTCTGCCTGAAACGCCTCATTTGGGCGGCTTTTCCGCTATGGCCCCCCCTCCCCATGTGCCCACTTTCTTCTGATTGGCCAGCTCTGTGGAGGGCGAAGCTGGGTGGTACTCGGCAGAACGCAATTTTCCGGGTCTGCCTCCCTAGTGTGAAACATGAGACGCGTCTGCCATCTGAGCTAAGGAATTCCGCAATCAAATGGTGTACATGTGTATACATCTAATGAAATGAACTTGTTCTAATAAACACAGAGGCAAAAGTGGAGGACGCAGTGCGAAATTCTGGCAGCTCAAGCTCGAATTTGCTATCTACCTATGGCTTCTATGGTGAGTACACCAGTATTTCCACTATATAGCTAGGATTGAGGGAAAGCTAGAATCCGCCCCATATAGACACATTTGTAGAATGGGTCGACATACCCAAGTGTAGACCGGAGACCGTAGAAATCCGGTGGGTCTGAGTTTAGAGGGAAACATGCACAGTGAGGAACAGCAAAAAGTGGACCAACAACTTATGGACTGCTTCGGTGTGTATTATAAGGACCTGCTGGTTCACGTGCATAGCTGTGGTGTGTCGTTAGCATGGAGTGAACAGCTTCCGCGCTGGTATATGACGGAGGGGCGAAAGCTCCATGCTAAACGGCCTTTTCGGAAATTGCCCATGGTAATGGTTTACTTATTGCGTCGGAATGACCAGCATTTGCTTGTGGAAAATGGGCGCATTAAGCCGCTTTCACACCGGACACGAAACAAATTTTTCGCGCGAGAGATTACATTCAAAGTCAATGCATTGTCTTTGCATTGACTTTGAATGTAATCTGTTGCGCAAAAATTTGTTTCGCGTTCGGTGTGAAAGCGTCTTAACGCGCCCATAACGCGTGTATTCGCGTCTTTGCATTGACTTTGAATGTAATCTGTGGCGCGAAAAATTCATTTCGCGTCCGGTGTGAAAGCAGCTTTATGGATAGTACGCGACAGCTAGAGAGAGCTCCGGTTATGTCATGAGAAATCGTTTGTTATACCAGGCAGGTTAAAGCTTGTGCGTTTCGCATTGCTTTCACGGTAGCATCAGAGAGCTAGCCCAGATATTGGCGAGGTATCCGGCTGATCCCGGTCATGGATAAGTGAAGCGATCACAAGCAGCCGCAAACAAACCCAAACACACACCCCAGGCCCTGCAAAACCTATGTCTGGTCTAACTGCAGCCTTTTCAGCCCAACTTTGCAGACACACAACACCTCTCCGGTTAACTTCAACTGTAGTGGCTACAATCAGGCAACGTTATGATGAAACTGCCACATTGATGCTTACCGAAGTAACACAAACATACCGATCAGAATTACTGCATATAAGTTAACCGGGAGCATTTTTAAGTAGCTCAGCACGCGAAGTAACATGCAGTAGCTGGTAACCGAGCATTCAATACAACCACAGAGACAAATGTTACCCTGCAATACAGGTTTTACAGACAGCAAGTTCTCTTACTGTGGACAGTTGTACCAAGCATCCAAATTACAAACAAGTATAAAAAGTTAGCTTCAAATGAGGTTTATGTTCACACATCTTCTGTTGAATATCCCCTGATATTACTCTTGCATATTTAGGACACAAACATTGGCAACAGTAACTTGGCTACGTTAGCCACAGTGCTACAGCCACAATCACCAGGCCATCACGTTAGGTAGGCTTAATGCCATAAAAGCAACTTACAGCTTCCGCGTCTGTGAGTCACGGACAGTCGCGACCAATCCAGGCTTTATCTTCAGATATTTTACAAAGCCTGCGTTTGAGGCCAGTTGTTAGTGTTAACTATCGTTAGCGGTCCTGCTAGCCACTCGTAGCACGTTAGCTTCACTTCCATTATTTGCTGTTATATCGTTAGTTACAGCTTGTGGCTCCGAGCGCTTGATCGATGCAACTGCTTCAGGTTTGAGAAGCATCTGAAACGCTTATCCTGTGTGGAATTATCCTCTATTGACAAAGCTGTCTTTGGTGAAATGCTGAGCACAAACAGCTAACGTTCCCCTTGACCGTAGTTGTTTGCCGCCAGCAAACAAAAAAGCTACCCACTGATTTCTGGTGGCATGGTCTTTTGGAAGAGAAAAAGGTGCTTTTCTTCACGTCCAAAAATAAACAGACAAGCAGCTTTGGGAGAGATACAGACAAAACTGCACCTCAAATGATCTGCGGTTCTTCTTTTGTATTTCCAAAAGTGTAGACACTACTAAGGCATAGTATGATCCGTGGTTGTTTGTGCCTGCTAGAATAGTTTCCGATGTGGGCAGGTCCAGCTCCATGATTGGCTCTGGCTAGGTCTGTATTAATTGGACGGCACAACCTGACGTCAAGTTTTGCCCAGATCTCGTGAGGATCTCGGGACAAGCTGTTCAGAGAGG
Source organism: Gymnothorax javanicus (assembly GCA_029692085.1). Classification (NCBI taxonomy): domain Eukaryota; kingdom Metazoa; phylum Chordata; class Actinopteri; order Anguilliformes; family Muraenidae; genus Gymnothorax; species Gymnothorax javanicus. Next base: position 92,690,556 of record CM056199.1, on the reverse strand, counting down.
GAATCAAGTTCACAAAGTCACGTTCTTGGATTACGGCAAAACCCCTGTATCTTATGTTTAGAAACTTTTCAGAGGTTGAGTATAGACATCCAACATTATAACAATTCTTATATGTATTAAAAGAAGGATCAGCATAATAGGTTCCCTTTAAGTTTATTGGAACAGCCCAAGGTCCAAATGTCAATAAGGAAAACATTCGTTGGCTACGTCAGTGCAAAAGTAGACTGCGAGGCTAACGTTATCGTTCAGATACATACAAACAATGTCATCGTCGCTGCTGCTGCTATCATGGTTTGTTCAGGTTAAATTATTACTCACGGATTTGGTTGCGAAATTGGAACACAAGAACGCAAAATTTTGCACCGAGTTCAGTGTGAATGGTTTCACGCGGAATTTTCGTGCTGCGAATATTCCGCAAATCCGTGCTGCTTTTTCGCTCCACCCCGGTGTGAATGGGCCTTAAAGCTGCTTTCACACCGGACGCAAAACAAATTTTTTGCACGACAGATTACATTCAAAGTCAATGCAAAGACGCGAATGCACGCATTTCGTATGTATTCGTGTCTTTGCATTGACTTTGAATGTAATCTGTCGTGCGAAAAATTTGTTTCACGTCCAGTGTGAAAGCAGTGTAATGTGGACTACTTAAGCTTCTCTTCTGCTCCACCACCGCTGCTATTTCACGTAGTCCGCTGCTGCATCAATCTTGCAAGCTGCTAGTCAACATGCACTTCCCCCTGCATGCAAGCTTCTGCATGTAGCCGGTCTAAAGCTGGTATTCTCATTAGCATTTTACCATGGCATGTTGTTGTTTTAGAGTACATGCCAAAATAACCTTGCAATTAATTTACTTTCTTTAACCACTGCATGCTAGTGGTCGATTTTGGGCTTGCCACGAAAGCTTGTTCTTTACTGAGAATGTTCCCAAATAAACCCACGGCTGTTTTGGTTGCACATTCTCTGCCTGGTTGCCTCATTGTGAGGTGCTAAGTTTTGCATTGCTTTCAACAGATGTTTGAAAACAAAAGACACCATATTTCAACTTGGAATTTTCTTCGGCATTGTTATGGACTCGAATGATGAAGCCAATAGTCTTTTATCCAGTTTCCTTTGGTAGTCAAATTTGTGAGGAAATAATTGAGCAACAGTGAAAAATGAAGAGACTGCTGATGTCTGTGGCCCCTTGGTATCAGAAAAGAGGCCCCAGAAATGGCATTTACAAACTTATACCAGAACAGAGTTGTCTGTTCTTTACGGTACAAAGTTTATACTGATAGAAAATGGAAAAATAAATGGAGGGGGAAACCAATGAATGGCCTACAGGGGGTTTTGGTGGAAAACTCAAATGATGAAAATGGATAGGGGTAGGGAGAAGCCAGGTGCAGATGCAGAAACAGGAGCGGGGGTGAGGAATGCTTTCTTCTTCCACAGTATCATCTTCTCATGTCTCTGATATGCACTTGCTTTTTGTTATTTGTTGAAAAAGAGCAAAGCATGACCAGAGTGATTTGGAGTCTGGCAGATGCTTTAGCTGGTGCTTTTAGACATCTTGCTGATATTTATTTGAATGTTTAAAAGCACACATTTTGAGAAGGTAAGATGATTTGCATTGATGGTGAAATCTTTGTTTCTGCTTGGGGACAGGAAGCGAATTTTCCATTTTTATCCCCTCCATTAGGCACTCGGCTGGCAAATATCCAGTGAGTTAATTTAACCCTTCCTTAGAATTTTTATTTATTTATTTATTTATTTATTTAGTGGTTTCTGGCCTTTTGGGAGTAAATAGATTTTAAGCTGAAATACATAAATAGTACTTATGAATTAATTAATAAAGTATCAAGGGCTTTTGTTCTCTTCTGCTTATTGCAATCTATCTTACTTTAAGTCATTTAATTACAATCCAGATTTATTTTGTACTTGGACACCATTTCCTGGTTATGCAATGGAATGGTTGCACTAGAGCTGTGGTGCCCAGTCATCTGCCATGGAGGGCTGAGAGTATGCAGGTTTAATTCCAGCCAATTATAATACCTGCTCATTACCCCAATTAGTTCCCTCCCGTCTGCTTGACGGTGTGCTATTCAGTGAAATCAGCAGGTATACCAATGTGTTGGAATGAAAACTTGCGCACTCTCAGCCTCCATGGTACAGGATTGGGCAACGCTGTACGAGAGCAGTAAAAGAGGCTGTTTCTGCTTTAACATGTACTATTGTGTCTTTGCATGAGCAAATTGTGGACTGTCCCTGGGTAATGTCCTCTTTTTAAATTTCACTGAGCTCTGAGTGTGATATATAAATCTTGATTGCTGAAATATGTGTCTCTTATGATCATTAGTTGGATACTGGCCCAGTTGGCCTTTTCAATGGAGAGACTTGGTTTTCAAGTCTTTTCAAAGCCAGTGTTTGCTAGAATTGTTGGAGTGTCTTCATAAAGTCGGGTATTCTTCAACAATATTAGCCGCATGAAAGAAGGATTTAAAAACTAATGGAGTCTCAGCCATTGCCTAAACCTAATTTGGTTTAAATGCTTTAACAACAGATCAGGTGTTTGTCCGTAGCTGCTTAGCTTGGTGAATTATTGATAGGCATAATCACTCATTCATAAAATTCTGAAATGCATATCATGGTTGCTTTGAGAACTTGCTGACCCTGAAAAATTTCTGGGGAATGCACCCCACACCCAAAGTTGTGGTTAGGAATGAGACGATAGGACATAACTTTTTTGACAATTCAAACACAGCCAGTTAGCTGATCGAGAAGGTTCACTTCGGTAAGCAAGTCCTGTTTGAATAAATTGATGAGCTTTCCGTTCAGCTACAGCATTTGCCGGACAGAAATGATTCCACTGGGGATGTCAATAGTTTTTTTTTGTGTGAGTGTGTTGGTGTTGTTTAATTTAGCCATGAGAATTTTTCTATTATCTGCATACGTTTTTATATTTCTTATTTCGCTATCATTTAAATTGATTTTCCTTTCCTGTGGGTTGGCATTATCCATTGGCTTGCTACCTAACTTGTTAGCTAGCTTGTTCGAACAAAGAAAATAGAGCACACTAAATAAAGGGTAGTTGCTTGACAGTGAACCTTGCTTCACGTCACTTTACATGGATGGTCACAAGCATCATAAGACTAGGTGCAGCTTTGACCACATTCTGCCAGGCTCGGTGCACTCAGTGTAAATTCAAATCACAAAGGTGGATGTAGCTTAGATCAGCCTAACTGTGAAGCCCCATAAGAAAAATCTGGATGCCATCTGCTCTACACTTCAGGATTGCTCACTTGGGGCTGTATTTGACCTGCTAGATACCCTGAAGAGCCACATGTATACAGTTGGTAAACCTTATTGTTTATGATGGCTTGCTACAAAGTTAGCTTACTTCGCTAGTTAAATTATATTCTAAGTTTGTGCACAATTAGGGCACAATAGAATTTTTTTTAATCTCCTCCACTTCCTCCAATCTTTGGCGCAGGCACAGATTTTTTTGCACAGTAACAATGCAGATCCATTCGAACCTTTACTAGACGAAACGAGGTTAAATCACAAGACTGAGTCAACTAACTGAGTTTTGTTCTGGAGTTTTGATAAGCAAAGGAACTTCAGTCTGTTAGTTTTTACTTTATATTGACAAAGAACAAGTAGCCCAAGTGTACGCCCACTAGCCATCTCGTTCCACATGTAGTGGGGCTTCACTGTAAGAATAAAGACCTACTGCAGATGAGCTCTGTTCCAGAAGTGTGCGCCAGGTCACATGGTACAAACAAAAATCAGAACAGCATCGGAACAGAGAGATTTCATGACATTACAATGCATTTTTGTGGCAGGAGGTCAGGAAAACAAGTTGAAAATGGAAAAATGGGTTGTTTTTTCACTAACCCAGCCAGGCAAGTGACAGACATAATTAATCGGACCGGGACCTTTGAAAAAGATCGTCAGGCCAGCAGGCAAATGGCAATGTCAGTCCCTGTTGGTGACATTTCTGCTTGCCAGTGCCGTGAGTTGTTTTTTTTTTTTCAAGCCCTTGACTGGGAAGACGAGCCCTTGACTGGGAAGCTTCCCTGTATTTCTCAGTTAAGGTCTGGGGCAGAGGATGAGAAAGTAGCACTGGCGAGTGCAAGATATGTTAATGTAAACGTAACGTGAACTAAATGGCACTGTGAATACTTTTTGGACTTTAAGGCAAATATCACGCTACACTGATATTTATGAGCTTCGCACAAAAGTCTTCATCTCTATCAGACTCTATTAAGTGTGACTGTACATAAAATACCTTGAGTCATCCTGCAACTGTCCCAAACAATCCTACTCTATGACTATTGCTGGATCATAACACCAGTCTATTGTTTCAGATGGTCAGACACTGCTGAAAAACGAAAAGGGCATAGGCTAAGTAGCTAATTCAGGCCGACAACTTGAGACTTGTCCTAATTGTTATAATCACTACAATGTATGTCTACCACTGATCCACCCATCTCTACGGTAGCTGCTACTCTGTTCCACCTGCTGTTGCACTGCTAGATGACATTCCACAGCGGCCCCAGTATCCACCTGTGAGCACTGAATATTTCCCCATTTGGGGATATCCTCTCACTTTCTCCTCTCTTCGCTTCAAGCTCAGTCGGCCGTAGGGTGTGTCAGTCAAAGCCTAGGAGTCAAAGCACTTATTTATGCATTGTATCTAATTGTCAATCCTTTTAGGCTACCTGGGGCGGCAGAGCGGCCAAGTGGCAGGTTGCTTAACTGGTAACTGAGGAGTTGCTGGTTCGAGTCGCTGGTGGGGCCTGGGATTTTGGCTTGCATCTGTTGGGAGGACCTCTGTCAATTGGCAATTGAGCAAGTCCCTTAACCCCAAAAAATCATTCCAGGGGCATTACCTCTTTCTCTCTATCCTTCCTTTCTGGCATCTGTTTTCTCTGGCATTTCTCCGAGGTTGTCCTGGGAGACATGTTCTCAATAGAACTTTAAATAAAGGTTAAATAATGCCGCAATTAACTATTTGCACATGAGTTATCTGACCGAAGTACCTTTAAATTCTATAGAATGAGAGCGTAGAGAGCGCACCGAGTATTAAATAAAAGGTAATAACCATGAAAGAAGAGTGGATAATGTTTCTCAGCCATGGAGCCATGCTCACAGGTAAATCTCTGATCCCCCTCAGGGTTTTTAATGATCTGTGTGGAACAAGTGTGGGAATATATCACCTATTCCAAAGCTCTAATTTCATGAAGTTGGATCTATGTGATCCTGTGAAAGTTAATTTATTACACACATCCCTGCATGGTAATAAAAACTTGGCTACACACTGCCTAAAACAACTAAAATCCTCTATCTCCGCTCAAGGGATACAGTATTTTCAGAAAAATGTTTGCTGTGAATGGCAAATGGCTTTGCTGAAGGTGGTTCTGAGTTATTGCCGGCCATTGGTGCTTTTCTCTGTGTGCGTTAGATCTTAAATAACCCTGTTTCAGGGCAGAATAGTCAGTGCCTTAGCACTTGCTGCAGGACAGAATGTGCTGTGAGAATGACTCAAGAACTATAGTAAATTTATGGTAAAATATTATATGCCATGATAGAGAAGATTATTTGTTTGCTGGTGCAGAATTATTAATTGCTGCCAGGAACCCTCCCCTTGAATTTCTCCAGACGTTTGTATATGCAGAGATACATTTATAAGTGGAAGGATGCACCCGCTTTCCTTTTTTTATAAGCAGGTACATAATCATGTTCCATTTCATTTTACATTTAATAAATCATTTATACTTTATAGCCTTGTATAATTGCCTAGAGGGCTGCGGATGTGGATATGATTTCTGAACACGAAGATATAATATTCATTTTATGAAGTGGCATGTAAGCACTCCATGTAGTGATCCACTCTTCTGATAATGATATATTGTGTCTTATAATCTTAATTGTGGTAATCAGAGTTCTTAGGAAGTGTAAATCAGTGCTTGCATTTAAAATTAATTACTGTTTGTGTGCAGTAAGGTCTTGTACTGCATTGTGAAGGCGGCAGTTTGTATTTTGTTCTGGTGGTAACGACAAGGTCTTCAATGTAAATTTAACGGATAGCAGCTTGACTATGATTGTAAATCTTTGATGTAGGATATGACATCCAGGCATGGGCTAGTGGCTGATAGAAAGGTTCATTTCATAGCCTTTTGTCATCAAGATATAAGAGCTTCCGCAGAAAGTCTCTCTTACTATCAGGCTCTCTCTCTCTCTCTCTCCCTCTTTCTTTCTGAGGAGCTGGGAAAAAGGAGAGAGGATAGAGAATGTGTGCAAATGTGAGTGATAAAGAAGATTCCTGTGAAAACCAAAGCCATAGTGTGTGGGAGAGTACAAATAAATTAAAAAACACATTTTCCTCAATACTCTGTACTTCACTGGTTTGTCCCAGTTTCCTCAGACTCGAGCAGAACAATCTAAGGTGAGATTATTTGAAGTCTTATATCAGAGGTGCCTTTGAAGCATACATTAATTTTGCAATGGCTGAGATTGGCAAAGACAGGGAGTGTTTTGTGGGGTCCTGAGTGAGTTGGCGCAGGCATGGCGTGTTTAAGGAGCTGCCAGGTTATTGCTGTGGTTGGGGGGGGCAGCAAAGTGTCAGTTATCAAAAGACATGGCCCCTGCACAAGTGGTTCAGGGTTGCAAAAGGGCTGCTGAAATCTATTATTTAGTGTTCTTTTATTCATTATTTATCAGGATGCGAATAACGCATAGATCAGTAAAGCTTAAGAGCACAACAGGAGTACTCACCTGGAGGATGATTAGATTGAAGTCGAAATAAAGGATGGCGTTTTTTTTTTTTTTTTCCTCCAAAGGTGGCATTTTGTATGGGGAATTACTGTAGCACTGAGTTGAGCAATCGGCTGTTTTGTTTTTATTTGCCTGCCCTCTTCTATTGCTTTTCCCTGCATTAGCGAGCCAATCACAGAATTAATATTCCTCCTCCTGCCCCTCATGTAACAGAAGACCTGCTGGTTATGGTTAAGGCATACCCAATGTGGTGAGTATTCCATTTTGAGAGGGGTTTAAAAGATATGTGCTCTATGGCCTACAAGTGGTGCTGAGGCTGTATAATCAGATCCACTTGAGCAGATATAGCAGAAGGATGAGGGACTGAGCACATGCAGTGGCAGCACAGCCGGAGGAAGCATGGAGTCGCTGGCTTTTTTAATTAGTATAGGAGAGGTTGGGCATTCATAAGGAGAAAGACTGGGAGATGGGGTAGCAGGAATCGCCCAAAGGCCTAATGGAGCCGAGATGTTGTAGCTGTGCAGAGGCTGAAGCAGCTTCTGACTTTAGCTTAGTCCTTTGAGTGGGGCACATGGCGACGGACCAGAGAGCACAGAGGATGTGAGAGATGCTGGCAGGGGAGACACGAGCCAAGACGTGAGCTCTCAGCTCATTGGTATGCTGCATGTGTACCCATGCAAGCGCACACAGCTGAGCACGTGCACACCCACGTATCCGTAGAACCCTCAATCACTCAGGCTCCTTCGTCAGCGACCCAGGCAGGGGATACCCTGTGGGGGTGGGGAAGCAGTGAGTGAGGTAGGGATTGGGGGAAGGGAAGGGGATTCCGAATTTCCTGTGCTGCAAGTAAAGATGAGGTACCTCCTGCGTCTCAGAACACGTGACTGCAGCTGGATGGAGGGATCCTGCTGGTGATGCAGAAGTGGGTTGGAGGAGAGGAGAGGAGAGAAGAGGGGAGTAAACACGAACACAAACAGCAGAGGTGCATCCTGCTCCTCCCCTGGGGAGCTCACAGAGCAGTGCGTCACCCCCCCCCACTGGGTTTGGCTCAGCTCCCAAGTAACTCGTTTCTCTGGCATTTGTAGGGAAAAAAAATACTCATTACGGTGGCCCCATCCCAAATAAGCATGGCCATATCGTCTGAGCCGCAAAGCAGCCAGTAGTTTCTGCTGTATTTGTAGTGCACTCTCTGTGTATTTATTTGTTTGCCTCCTGTTTAGTGTTTTTTTTTTTTAATAATAAACTGCTTTTTCAGGTCAGGCACATTTACCCAGAGTAAATGTTTTCAGCTGAATGAAAGCTGCTTCGCATTTTTTTTTTTTCCATAACCAGTGCAGGTATCCTCTCAATTTATAACAATTGTACCCTAATGGGGTATTTACACTCCTTAACAACCCCTTAAGCCCTGAGCCTCTGGCTTGAAAATGACATGCCCAAAATGAAATGACTATATCTCTGCAACGAATCGGCTGATTTCAATAATCTTGGCATCATAATAAAGGTAACACCTTGGGGATTTTTGTCATCAGTGTATATGTCACTGAGTCAGAGTAAATGAAGATGGAACACTGCATAAATGAAACATCTTTTTTGCACCAAACAAAGTTTTACTTTTATCTGTCTTAAAATTACTCAGTTGCAATCTGAAACCCCTAAAAAATTACTGCACAGAGTCTCACCATTATCTGAAGTTTATTCTAACCAAGTAAATCGGAGCAAAATTACAGAGATTTTAGTGCAGGAATGTCTAGGTGGCATCTCCAAGCTGATGCTGTGTGCTGTTTCATATTTTCTGGAACCAAACTACAACCCGAATTCCGAAATAGTTGGGACGAAGTGTAAATTGTGAATAAAATAAAAATGCAATGACTTTCAGATCACATGAGCCAACATGTTATTTACAATAGAACATAGATAACATTTCAAATGTTGAAACTGAGACATTTTACATTTGTATCCACAAAATGATCTTATTTCAAGTTTTCTGGCTGCAACAGGTCTCAATAAAGTTGGGACACAGGCAAAAAAGGGCTGAAAAAGCAATTAATATATAAGAGAATCAGCAGTAAGAACATTTAGCAAGTAATTACATTAACTGGCATCAGGTGTGTAACATGATTGGCTATAAAAGGGATGTCTTAGAGAGGCTGAGTCTCTCAGAAGTAAAGACGGCCAGAGGCTCTCCAACCTGTGAAGGCTTGCGTAAAAATATTGTGGAATACTTTAAAAACAACGTTCCTCAATGTCAAATTGCAAAGGCTTTGAAGGTCTCATCATCGACAGTGCATAACATCATCAAAAGATTCAGAGAAACTGGAAAAATCTCAAGGCCGAAGACCTTTACTTGATGCCCGTGATCTTCGGGCCCTCAGACTCCACTGCATCACTCACCGGCATGATTCTGTCATTGACATTACTAAATGGGCCCAGGAATACTTCAAGAAACCACTGTCTGTAAACACAGTCCGCTGTGCCATCCACAGATGCCACCTAAAACTCTATCATGCAAAAAGGAAGCCATTGTTGAGCATGATTCAGAAGTGCCGCCGCATTCTGTGGGCCAAGGCTCATTTAAAATGAACTGTAGCAAAGTGGCAAAGTGTCCTGTGTTCAGACGAGTCCAAATTTGACATTCTTTTTGGAAATCATGGGTGTTGTGTCCTTCGGGCTAAAAAGGAGAAAGACCACCCCTCCTGTTCTCAGCGTTCAGTTCAAAAGCCAGCATCTCTGATGGTATGGGGATGCATTAGTGCACATGGTGTGGGACACTTGCATGTTTTAAAAAGCACCATGAATGCTGAAAGGTATATAACGGTTTTAGAGCAACATATGCTCCCCTCCAGACGGCATCTATTCCAGGAAAGGCCTTGTGTATTTCAGCAGGACAATGCGAAAACACATACTGCAGCTATTACAACAGCATGGCTTCGTAGTAGAAGAGTCCGAGTGCTGAAATGGCCTGCCTGCAGTCCTGATCTTTCACCGATTGAGAACATTTGGCGCATAATTAAACAAAAAGTCCATCAAAGGAGACCCAAAACTCTCCAGCAGCTGGAAGCCCGTATTAAACAAGAGTGGGATCAAATTCCAATGGCTAAACTCAAGAAACTTGTCTCCTCAATGCCCAGACGCCTCCACTTTGTGTTAAAAAGAAGAGGGGATGCTACACCATGGTAAACAGGCCCCTGTCCCAACTTTTTTAAAACCTGTAGCAGCCATCAAATTTGAAATGAGTTCATTTTGTGGATAAAATTGTAAAATTTCTCAGTTTCAAAATTTGCTATGTTATCTCTGTTCTATTGTGAATAAAATACTGGCTGGTGTGATTTGAAAGTCATTGCGTTTTGATTTTATTCACAATTTACACTTTGTCCCAACTATTTCGGAATTGGGGTTGTATATAACTTGTTTAATTTCACTTATACGTCACTACAGGCATACATTCCATCCAAATACAACCACTTTTTAATTTTTTGAATTAAAAAAAAAAATTATTATTTTTGCTAGTCCTGTTGCCTATATAATTTCCCATTCAAAGATAATACATACAAAGAAAATGAAGTTTGACTCCACTAGAGCAGATTTATTTTTTAATAAAGCAAATAAATAAAATTATAAATAAGGTAAAAACAAACATTAAAAAAAAGAACAAAAACCCCAGCCATTATTTAGACAAGTAAAATACTATCAATGCCTAAGAAAGTGCATGTCTTCCTCGGGGATTGAGCCCTGGTTGGCTGGGAGGCAGTGCTTCAATCTTAGCACAAGGCTACAATCATCAGTTTGAAACTTTGTAAGAGATGCTTATCAGTTAAAGCTTGGATTTCAAATATGGCAAATTGATACAAAGGGCCTAAAGAGTAATGTTTGGAACTACTTCATAGGTGTGCAGTTACGGAAAATAATGCACACCTTTGGAGCATTTTCCTACCAATTACAATTGAGTATTCAACAGAGCTGTGGAAAAAAAATTAAATAATATAGCACTAAAATTGACATTTTTGGCTGTAGGCGCCATCGGCCCAAACACAGAAAATTATAAAAAGTGAAGGACCTGACACCTGCGCTCAAACTCATGGTGGTGAGTCATTGATTTTTGGCAAGATTTTGCTGCCAGAGGTCCAGAGTGACAGACTAGGGACTAAGGACTCAGGTGCATGCGGAAGTTCAGTTTCACAAAGTTTACTGAATGCAAGCTCAGGGTCAAACAGTTAATTCTTTAACACACACGAGAATTGCAGTAACAAGACAGCAAGCAAAATCATTATCAATCAACCAATGCTAGTCCAGTGACCATGGGGGCAGAATGCAGTACAAGGGAGCAAGTCAGATCAGAAGTCTTATAGCAAGCAATAATTTGCAACCAAGACCAGTTAAATACTGAGGGCAATCCAAACTGATGACACTGTGAAACAAAGAATCAAAACTGAGAATCAGACACTGGAAATACAAGGCTCAGAAGCAACTGAAGAAACACTGAGACAGACGTGCAATGGGAACTAAAACTAAGGGCTACTTATTCACCTAGAACTAATCAAGGAAAACTATCACAGGTGAGACACGGGAACAGACCATTTGAGGGCGTGGCTACAAACAAGGAAATGACCAAAAATGCGAGCACGGAGTGGGGAGGTCGAGCAGGCAGCAGAAGCTAAATGAAGACACGTGGAGCATGGCAACAAAGGATAAAAAAATGACAACAAACAGGGAAATCATAAAATGAAAAATAAAATAAACCAATCGCAGAACACTGACACAGAAGCACTAGATAAGTCAATGGCATAATAAGAGCCACTAAGCATTGGGAAATTCTGGTGTAAAATCTGATTGTTGGTGCTAGGAGAGTAAGACTTAGTTGTCAGTGGATTTTCCTGCAGGACAATGATCATAAACATAAAACAAAATTCACTTTTGATTTGAAGTGGTATTGTGAAAACTGCCCCCATGCTCTGCAGTGGCTAACCCTGTGTAAACTTGTCTGGACTGGAAGGAGTAGATGCTGACCCAAGAGAATTATTGATCTCGTCAATTTCTGCATGGTAGAATTGGTCAAAAATCCTTCCAAACTCACTCTCTAATCATCTCAAATTATAGGATAAGGTTCACATGTCCTATTTGCCAATAGATTTTCATGAAAAGTTAGATTACTGATTGCAAGCATTGACACATAAGAATGCAAGTATTGAAATAAAATGATGAATAAAATGGGTAGTTTTCCCCACGTGTTTGAACCTAACAGTTGGTTTGCTTTGAGATGGTTTTCTAGCCTTAGTATAAAATGAAAGTCTTATCCCAATAGCGCTGAAGAGATGGTTGTGCAGTTTGAATTTCCCATGTTAAAGTGAGTAGCATCACAATCAGTCCAGCTTGTTAAGCACAGACCGATACCACTCTCCACATACTGTGCACAGACAAGGTACTTGTTGCACACTTCTGGCTCCTGTGAAGTGTTTTTCTTTAATTGGAGCAATCAATGTGATTTTCAAATTGACTAGGGAAAACACGAGTGTTCTAGACTTGCCCCATGGAGAAAAATAGGGCTGTTGGCTTAGTGGCATCTCCATTTCCTCTGAGGTGCTTACAATCGCATAGTTATTAATACCGTCACTTCCCTATGAGACGCACACCCTGGCATCGAAAGAACTAAGCCTGAGCAAGCAGAGCCCTTATAAATAGTTTGACGCTCGTCCTTTTTTTGACAAAACTCAATTTTTTGTTTCCAGCACAGCAAATAATGTGCTAGTTTTGCATCTTGATGAATGGGTCATGTACAGCAAGGCATAAACATACGGCAATAAACAAAAGACGCAGTCTTTCCCACTCTCTTTAGGTTTGCGATCTCTTTGTTTTGGAGATCCGACCTGCATTCGCTTCTGCGGCTGCTCTGTGCAGCTATGTGCGTCACACTGCTGGGGAGGGAGTCCCGCCCATCCCCCTCCCCAGTATCTCCTCCTTGTTTTCACCGCTGCAGTGCACGGTTGTTCTTGTTGATGTTGCTATCATGACTCTAATTGAATATATTTTGCAATATAGAACTGAGAGCGTAATCCAATCGTCCCTCAAAGCAGATTAATGGTTGATTTATAGTTAATTAATCTGACCTTCAGCCGCGGCGGTGTGGGTAGCAGGAGTCACGGTTATGTAAGCGTCGCCAAACTGCTTGATAATCCTTTTAAAGTGTGCAGAGATTCCAGCTGTCGGCAAAGATGTGTATTTATTGGGGGGAATATTGCCTGTGTGCAGACGTTCTGGCTGAGCGCTCAGTGGCGGCGAGCAGAGCAATCTCAGCTGCCTGTCAGGAGCTGCAGACTTCTCCTCAGCCCCGAGACGCATCACTGATTGCTGTGAGCTCGGCTACGCCAATCGATGTCCGTGCTTTGAGTTTTAAGATGGTTATTGATGACAGCGATGGTGCCGTCGAGGATTCTGCCAAGTGGCGCGTGCTGTGTGTGTTTTCTTCCTGCTCGAATGGCCTGTGTCTCTTCAAGATCGGTCCATTCGTAGTTTAAGGTGAGGAAGTGGGTCCACTGCAGCCTATAGTATATGATTTATCTTAATACTTTGCAAAACCCCAGAAAGTTGCTGACGCATTTCTTCCTGCAGTACATGCACTTCTGGTACCTTTCCTCAGACTCATTAGCTGTCTTCAGATTCACAGGCACTGCATCCTTTGTTATTGCAGTGTGTAAAGCGCATTACAGAATCTCATGTGGGAATGGGTACCCCTCACCTGGCCAGACTGGTTGTGAAACGCAACTATGTAGCGAAGAGCCAAATATGATATATGGCTTTGCTTTGGCTTCGAGCCAGACCGCAAAAACAATGCTCAGCTACAATGTCTGTTGCCTGCTGTAGCAAAGCCTGTCACAATTAACTAGGTATTAGAGAGAAGACAAGTGCTTGTTAAACATATGCGTGCGTGCGCACACAAGTAGCACGAGCATTTTCTTGAGACGCTGTATGTATCGATCTTTCCCGGCTGCAATAAATGAGTCAGACAGCTGTCAAAAACCAGGCGGTTTGAAATTAATTAGCACCTCTTCGTATATTAGTAAGGGAGCTTGAGAAAAACAATGCTCCAATGTGCTGTGCGGCTGACACTCATTATGAGACACATTTTCACACATATTGCACATGCATCATGCATCGTGGTGGATGGGACTTGATAGCTGAAAACAAGAAGTGCTGGTATGGAGATGAGGTCTGACAGTTAAACTAAGCAGAAAATGTCATACCTTCCTCTTATCTAATCCAGCTGTGAAAATTAACTTGGCTCTGTTGACCTGTCACGATGGCTGGGAGAACCAATCAGTATGGTGGCCATGGAGTGTGCACCTTTGAATGGGTGGAGCTGTTCCCTCGTCAGCTAAGAGTGATGCATACGAATGTATCTCCCCATATACAAGTGAGAGCATACTGTATGGGTTACCTCTCAAGTGAAACTGCTGGTGGAAACAAAATCATATGCAAGGAATCTCAAGTTCCAATCAGCATGGTGTTTTTTTATGTGACGTCCTCTCGCCTTGCATGGAAATAGACTTTTTAAAATGCCAGATATTATGCAACTGACGAGAGGAGATGGCATTATGGAGATGGGTGAGGACAGAGAATACGAGAAGGCAGAGAAAGGGGAAATTAAGGGGAGGAAAGAAAAGGGTGGAGAGAATTAAGAGGGAGAGAAAGCAGGGTGAATTGGAATGGGAGGCTATGATGTCACTGCTAGAGGCGGCCAGGCGGAGTTCTTAAAACACCCGCTTCTGAATCTTGATGCTTTTCACGGCATTTTCATTGTAGCTGCCGGTTTATTAGACCCTGGAGTCAGCGTAAGGTTTGTTTTATTTTTAAATGAGAGGACAATGAGAGATTTGCTGCAACTCTCTGCTGTAAGTGGCTCTTTACTCCTGGCTTTCAGTCAGTTACTCTGAAATATATTTTTATTGTGATATGCCCAGACTGAAGACAGATTTACAAGTTACAATATAAAATTCTAAGTTTATTCACCAAGACTAATGATAAAGGGTTTATAAACTAAGCAGCCTTTTTGGGAAACTAATGAGAGGCACCAATTTCCTTTGGGGAAAAGGAAAATGAATGTTGATATTTTTTTTTCAAATTGTTCTCTGTCTGTGTGTATGACTAAGCCCAAAGTTACCTTGTGAATGAGATGTGCATGGCTATGGATGCCTGCAGTTTGTGAGAATTTTATTTGAACTATGTTATATCGTTCTACCAATGACCTTCAGCATGCACTTATCATGTGTCTCTTTGGATAAAAGAGTGTGTCAAACTAAAATAATTTAATGCAATGAAAAATAAACTAATGCAATTTAAGAAATGTTAAATTGGTTTCTTATCTGTGGCCTCCTAATAATTAAATCACTGTAAATTGCCAAAGTGAATTATCTGTCTTATGCAATTCAGTATAGTAGAGGATGTGTGAGTGTCTGTGTGTGTGTGTGTGTGTGTGTGTGTGTATGTGTTTGTTTGTCTGTGTGCATGCACATGCGGGCACCGGCGCGTGCGTGCGTGCGTTTGTGTGTGTGTGTGTGCATTCATGTATGTTAGTATTTTTCAGCACATTCGTGCTTCAGTTGTGTGCAGGAGATGAATATCGCCACTGGTATGAGAATCTTATCTGCAAATATTTAAAGGATCACAGACAACATTCAGAATGGTTCTGTTCCTTCCTCCTCCCCTGGCATCTGAGTGTTGCTCCAGCTGCTCTCCCTGGCTCCTGCTATAATTACTTTTTTCAACTGACTTTCTCCTTTATGTGGTATTGCTCTTTTTCTCACCGACTGTATCTCTCTCTCCCTTTCTTCCTCTTTCTCCCCTGGTCTCTGTCTGCTTGTCTGTCCCTTCCTATTTTCCTGTCCACTCTCTGTCCTCCTCTCCTTCAGGAACACTTCACACCAGAGTGCAAGTTTAAAGAGTCAGTGTTTGAGAACTACTATGTGACATACTCCTCCATGATGTACCGGCAGCAGCAGTCGGGCAGGGGCTGGTACCTTGGTCTGAACAAAGATGGGGAGATCATGAAGGGGAACCATGTGAAGAAGAACAAGCCAGCTGCCCACTTCCTCCCCAAGCCCCTGAAAGGTAAACCCCATTTCTGCATCAGAATATAAAGGGAAGACTAGCAGACTTGACTTGACTTTTTTGGGCTGCAGGTTGAAGATATTTATTTATTTATTTATGTAAAACCTCCTAAGAAGGAGAATGTACAAGGTATGAATACAAGCATTACAGAACTAAAAAGTCTTAACTAATAATTGAGTGAGAGTTCGCTTCGCCGAACCGGCCACGCCGTGTCCGTCCCCGAAGATGAAGGACTTCAAAGAGTCCACAATCCCATCCTAGGAGGCATACGCCCCACCTGCCCCGCCCAGCGGGCGAACCCTTGCAGAATAGGCTAAATTAATTGGATCATAAAAACTGTGCTTTAATATATTTGAAATCAAAGCACCCTTGATGACGGAGCCATGGCACATCCATTCAGACAATAAAATACAATTGAGCTTCCTACACGGGGACTCACGTTTAAAAATTCTGTTGAGCAGACTGGCCCTATCCTCGCACAGAAGATCAGACACTTGAGATATACCCAAGGCTTTTAACAGACGGCTATAGTGGCTCCTCTTGGGTAGCCCAAGAATATGTTTTATCATATCACTCTGGAAACTTTCCAGATAATTTGGGGTTCTCTCTGAGACAATAAGGTGTGTCATTAAGAAGGTGTTCTGATTCTTTGGCTTGGAAACCAATACTATTGATGCAGCTGGGGGCAGAGCCTGATCTGCCTTGGCAAGGAAAAGGCTCTTGTTTGTATAAAGGTTTTTGGGGTGGGGGTTCTTAGTCTTGGGTTTCTCACCTTCATCCTCCCATGTTTCCTGTAAGACTGCTCTTCATGTAGCCAAATTGAAGTGGATCTGCTCCAGTATGGAGCTGGCTTCTGTTTAATCGCACCTGCCCTATTGTTCGCTCTCTGCGTTGAGCAAGTGTTCCGGTTCCGAGGCTCAGTGACAGGCGTCAGGGAGTGCCCCAATTGGCCCTGGCAGACAGGACCAGACAGGGAGAGAGAGGCACAGAGATCTCCTTTTCTCAAAAGAGGAACAGAGCAGCACCGGGGGGGAAGGAAGAGCAGGCTGCTGCTTTCAACCTTGAAAAGGCTGCATCTCTTTCGTCGACAGCTAAGCGCAGGCTTGTCTGTCAACAAAAAAGAACTGTGTACATTAAAATCCAGTGCAGCCAAATGAAGGAAGCGGAAAGCAGGCTTCTTTTGCTGAAACGGCAGCAAATGAAAGGAAAATCGCTGTAATTGCAGAAATATCAATAATAACGACAAAGGGGAAAAAAACTGTGATTACAGAATTACCTTGTGTGAATGGGCGGGGTGCAAGGTGCAGGATGCACAAATGTAGTATTCCCATGTAAGATCAAATTTTAATTACATTTAATGAAAGCTGCAAGAAGTGCCATTGCGCACTTTACGGATTTGTGTTGTGTCAGTAAGGGAGGGGAGAAAATGTGCCCTCTCCTCATCTCTTGGGATATTGATACATGCGTCTCCTGGTGTTGCCAGCAGCAATAATCCTTGTGCAACACATGTGGGTACAGAAAGGGCCTGTCCTTTGACGCGGACTGCAGATCTGTTCCAAATACGTATACTTCAGCATCAGGTGGCCTGATATAAGTGACTAATATAAAATAGAAAGCAGGAATAAGTGGATGGATTCTTGTGCTCAGCGATTGGTGTTTTTTTTTTTTTTTTGGCTCAGTTCAATTTCACCTCAGATTCAGATTAGAAAATAACCACAGTTTATAAATTAAATTGTTTTTTGGAAATTGGAACTATGGAATAATAAAAAATTGTTATTAATTTTTGGATGTTTTATTGAAATTAAAAGCACTATCTTTAAAAATAGCTTCAAAAACTTTAATTCCAAATGGTATGCATATTACAGCAAATCATATACATAACCGATTGTCTTTCAACGCACATTTCATTTTTAATGTCTCGTTTTTAAATGAAATCAGAAGCAATAAGCTGCTATACACAACTGGATCTGGAAGTTGGGATTTTTTTGATGTTCAACTAGTCATTACCATCAAATAGTGTATGCACATAGTAGTATGTATTTGTTGGATGCCATTTTACTGTACAGTACTGTGAAAAAGTTTTTTACTTCCTGCCCGATTTCTTCTGTTTTTGCGTATTTGTTGCACTTAAATGTTTCAGATCATCAAACTAAGATCATATAAAAACATTAGTTAGTTACCAGCCTTCACATTTCAATTTTCAAGGAGGAGCAGGAGGTTATTTTTTTAGCTCACCTGGACCAGAGGTCCTGTGGGCTTAGGTATTGGCCTGCTTGTCCGTCGTCGTTGGTTGTCGGTTGTTGGGCATTCGTCATCGATCATTGTTCGTTGTCCATGTGTAAACATCTTCTCCTCCGAAATCAATGGGCTGATGAAGCTGAAACTTAGGATGCATGTTCATACCCGTAAGGACACCAAAGCTTGTTAGAGGCGTTTTGATCCATCGACAAATATGGCTTCTAAGGTGACCATCTTGAAAATGTCATTTTGACTCACTCATCAATCATTTCTGCAGCAATTCAGCTGAAATGTGATATGTACATACTCAATTCCGAGACTGAACACATATATCAGGTTTTGGTGCACATTCTATTTTGACCTTGATTTCACCTCTCTTATAAGGCCACACCCCTAATTTCATGAATATCTTTAAAAACAGTTGTCTCTTGGGGCGCCCTGGTGGCTCATCGGTCTAAGCGCGCGTACCATAAAGGCTGTGTCCTTCCCGCAGCGACCTGGGTTCATTTCCAGCTCAGGTCATTTGCTGCATGTCTTCCCCCATTCCTCTCCCCAACTTTCCTGTCTCTCTACACTGTACAACTGTCAAATAAAGGAAAAAATTCCCAAAAAAATAATCTTTAAAAAAAAAAAAGCAGTTGTCTCCAAAACATCTTGACCAAAGAAGCTAGCACTTGGCATGCATGCTTCTACCCACGAGTAAATCAAAGTTAGTTTGAGGCATTCTGCTTTAAATTCAAATATGGCCACGGCAGCCACCTTAAAAATACAATTTTGACTAATTTGTTAATGGCTTTCACTTCAGTTCATCTGGAATGTGATGTATACATACCAAGTTCCAAGACTCAGCTCATATATTCGAGGGTTTTATATATGTTCAATTTTGACCTTCATTTGACCTCTGTCATAAGGCCACACCCCAAAATTTCATGTTTATCTTTAATAATCTTCTACTCCTAAACTAAATAAAAAAATAAAGAATAATACTAAAAACATTGGCAGTGGGTGTTTTTACTTTCGTGGGGCAGACAGGGAAGCTAACCAACTGATTTTTTTTTTAATGTACGGCTTAATTTTTTTATGAGAGACAGTTAACCTGATTAAACACAAATTGCAGTTTTTGAATAATGATTTCATTTATTGAAGGGAAAAAGCTATCCAAACCACATTGAACCTACGTGAAAGGGTAAATACCCCTTAAGTGACCAAATCAATCAATTAAGCAACTTAATTGATTATTGGATACAATTTCACAATATACACCCAAGCATGGTTACTGCCAGCCCTGTTGAATCTAACCATCGCTTAAATAGAAGCTATCTGGCAATGGGAATTAGGCAAAAAGCAGCACATGATGCCGTAATTTAAAGAAATTCAAGAACAAATGAAAAACAAATTCTTTGACATTTATCAGTTCGAAAAGATGACAAAGCCATTTATAAGGCTCTGGGACTACAGCAAACCACGGTGTGAGGCATTATCTATAAATAGAAAAAACTTGGAACAGTAGTAAACCTTCTCTGGAGTGACCAGTCAACCAAAATTCCTCCAAGAGCATATCAAAGACTCATCCAGGAGGTCAAAAAAGAACCCAGACTAACATCTAAAGAACATCTTATCTCGAATCAGTTAAGGTCAGCGTACACGATTCCACTATTACTAAGAGGCTTGTCAAAAATAGTATCCATTGGGGAGCTGCAAGTTAAAAACCACTGCTGACCAAAAAGAACACAAAGGCTCTTCACACATTTTCCAGAAAACATCTTGATGACCCCACTTTGATGATGGGACCATTAATTGTGCTCTCTACCAGAAAATTTTGAAGGAAAATGTTGTGCCATCAGTTTTTGGCCTGAAGCTCAAGTGCAGTGGGGTCATGCAGCAGGACAATGATCCAAAGCGCAAAAGTAAGTCCACCTCTGAATGGCTCAAAAGAAACAAAATAAAGGTTTTGGAGTTGCGCAGTCAAAGTCCTGACTTAAATGCCATTGAGATGCTGTGGCAACAAGCAGTTCATACTCAAAAACCCTCCAATGTGACTGAATTAAAAAAATTCTGCAAGGAAGAGTGGGTCAAAATACTCATATAGCAATGTAAAAGACTAATTACTAGTTATAACAAATGTTTGATTTCAATTGTTGCTGCCAAAGGCGGCACAACCAGTTATTAGGTTTCGTGGTTCAATTATTTTGTCACAATATTCTTTTTGAATAATGGAATACAGTTACATTCATACATGACTGTTTAAACTTTACTGTGCAAAAAGGAAGTCTTATGTCAACAACAACATGAAGCCCTTTGGACTCTCCAGGGCTCTGAGGCATCTGCTACGAACCATCACATAGTTGTAATGTGTCTTGTGGTGAGATAAATAAATATTCCAAATCTTTTCGGGAAGAAATGGACGCCGTGTGCTCTGGACCAAAGAACAATGGAGCCATCCAGACAGTTACCAGCAACAAGTCCAAAAGCCATGTCATGGTATGGTGTTGTGTCAGTGCCTTTAGCAAGAGTAACTTCCACTTCTGTGACGGCACCATTAAGGGTGAAAAGTACACTTTTAAAGCAACATCAGCTGCCTTCAAGATGACACCTTTTCCATGGATTCCCATGCATATTATTTCAAGACAGCACAAAACTGCTTCTGCACGCATTTTAAAGGCATGGCTGCGGAAGAAGAGGGTGCTGGTGCTGGAATGGCAGGCCTGCAGTCCTGACTCATCCCCAATATGGAATGGGAGTTTGTTTACTGTGGAATAGACCTGCTTCTGCTTTGTGGTCTGACCAGTGGGTATACATCTTGTGGACTGAGGTCATGATTGAGGTCAAAGGACTTCCTGTCAGAAAGACTGGATCGACTTCTGTTTAAAATTATTTTAAAATGATAATTACTCAAAAACCAAGCACAGAAATGACTAACAGAAACAGTCTGTTTCAAATGTAATAAACCACAAATGTAATACAAATCTTCAGCTTTTTAAACTTCTTTTTTTTTTACCCTCCCACGAGCGTAACAAATCCCTGCAACTGTAATAGTTATTTAATTTCAGGTACATTTCGTATTACATTTGCGCAGACAACTCCTATTACATTTGTGGGAAATTGATTACATTTCATCACTACATTAAAAGCTGTAGATTTGTACTATGTTTGAGGCTTATTAAGTTTGTGGGCTGTTATTACGTTTGTGGATGTTACACTGCTCCTCTTTGTTACCGAGGCATGGAATCTTGATGAGTCTATTGCAAAATGTATTGGTAACTGCATCAAGCCCTATATTCAAATTTGTGGAAATACTGCTTGACGACAGGTTTGCAAGAAAAATGGCACAAAACTAAACCTGAAACACTAATCAAGAAGTGCCCTAATTTTACGATCAAAGCGCCTCGCCCAAAATACATTTTTGCTAGTTTAGTGGTGGGTAACCTGAGACACTCATATCTACCTATGTGCTAAGTTTCATTCAATTCCAGGGGGGTCAACTGCGCACCGAATGTCAATCTCTCGTGGAATGGCTCTTAATATGTAGGCTTACCGTTGTCCTCAGAAAGCCAACCCTCCAGGGGGATCCACTTGAAGACTGCAGGAATGACTGAGTTTGTCAGTGTTTCTCCAGAGTTGTGGCTTTATCCAGAGTAATTTGCAAATACCTACATGTGTAACCTCACATGTTGAATCGCAGATTACCTGATGGAATAGGTTCCCTTGCAATTCAAATAGCCTACATCAGAGCATTCCCTGATCGGGGATGACGATCGTACTAACCATTATGCCATGCATTTTAAAAATATCATGATATCAAACTCTTCTGTCGTAATCTGTTTATTTTTATTAATTGTTTGCTTGTGTGGATGCCTCTGCTCGGCCCAGTGTATCTCACAAGCAGAGTGTACGCGCGTTGTGCACTCGCCAATAAAGGCGCATAATACCATAATATAATGCATGCATAAATTAGCAGTCAAAAACTGGCTGTAGAGTTTAGACCAGGTTTTTGTTAGTCTATCGCACAATAGCTTTCTGGTGCCACAGCAAGGCAACAAACCATCACACCTCATTTGAAAACCAACACGCCTGTTGGCACTCAGTTTGGCTTAAGTTCATTTGCTATTAAAGCAAACTGGGTGCCGGATGGGAAAGCAACAACTGCACCACTCATAAACTAGCAAAAGCACTTGCGTCACCACAGCCCCCACAGACCCCACAGCCTCTTCCGTCCCAGTAAGTTTAGTAAGTGCTGTGAAAAGAAATGAATGTCCAAATGTAGCAAGAATCAAAATTGAAATATTTTTAATTTTGAAAAATGAATGAAATTCATGAAATTACACATATAATAATAAGCTGTTATATTTTTTCAACATTATGCAGGGCAAAGATAATTTACAAACTCAGTGGGCTCCAAAATTTACTGGCACCCCTGACTGGCAATGCACAAACAATATAAAAAATATGTATAAACAATATAATTATAGAGAAACAGAACAATCCAGCATGTGTGAAATACTTTATTAATGTTTCTATGGAAACAACCAAAATCATATTTATCATTTAATACAAAATACATTTCAATAAATCAATTATTAGCACCCTCTATTTAATACTTAGTGCAACCACCTCTGGTAAGGATAACAGCATTGAGTCTTCTCCTGTAAGTTTTGATAAGGTTAAGGCACACATTTTGGGAGATTTTCGATTAATCCTCTAAGCAGACCTTTTCGAGATCCTTCACATTCTTGGGTTTGCGTTTATCAACTGCCCTCTTCAACTCAGCCCACAGGTTTTCAATTGGATTGAGGTCTAGCGACTAAAATGGCCATTGCAGAATGTTGATTTTGTTGTCCCAGAACCATTTCTGCTTGGATCTTGAGGTATGCTTTAGGTCATTGTCTTATTGGAAAGTCCACCTACGGCCAAGTCCTAACCTTCTGGCGGAGGCAACCAGATTAACAGCCAAAATATCCTGATACTCGGTGGAATTCATTATGCTATGAATCTTAACCAGTGCCCTTGGACCTCTTGAATTAAAACAGCCGCAAAACATGACTGACCCACCATCATATTTCACTATGGGTATGAGGTGCTTCACCCTGCATGGATCTCTGTCAAACATGCTTATGCTGTAATTGACCAATACGTGCAATTTTGGTTTCATCTGACCAAAGCACCTTGTTCCAGTTATAATTCAAATGACGTTTGGCAAACTCCAAGTGCTCGGCTCTGTGTCTTCTGGTCAGAAAAACTTTCTTCTGGCAACCATTCGAAAGAGCCTGTGGTCATGAAGGTGTCACCTGGTGGTGCTTTTTGAAACCATGCCACAAGATTCCACAAAGGCCTGCCATTCCTACACATGATTCTTGGGAATTTTGTTGCTTCAATCATCATCCCCCTCAGTATCCTGGGGGGCAAAATGCAGTTACGTCCTCTACCCTTGAGGTTTTCAACAGTTCCATACCTTTGGATTTTTTTAACAATTGCCCTGACAGTGCTCCGTGGCATATTCAATCGTTTGTGAATCCTCTTGTAGCCATTACCAGTTTTATGAAGGTCTATAACCATCTGCCTCTTTGACACAGACAGTTGTTTTGTTTTCTTCATGGTCTTGGATGACAAAGCGATATTGCATGTGTGTTACCTCATTTTTATACAGTACCCTAGTGAAACAGGAGGTGATGTAATGGCTCAGTTCCTTAAAGGTTTCATGTAATCAAAATAATTTTGCTCATTTTTACATTTAAATATGTATACTGATTTTTTTTTTTTTTTTGCATGTTTCGTCTGTGAAATCACTGCTTTGAGAAATAAATGGAAATTTGCGTGCATTTTTTAACTTCCTTAGCCCCGCCCCTTAAAAAAGTTCCCAAATTTGAGTTTTGTGACTGTATACATCATCTCAGGAAGGGAAGTTTAATGGTGCAAAGTCAGTATATTAAAAAAGTGCATCTAGGTATACATTTCTTTCTTTTTTTGTCAAACATAAAAGGTAGCCATTTCATGCTTACTTGCTGCATAGATTATGGCCTGAAACTACCATCTCATTGCTGCTTGCTGTATTTACACCTTTTTTTTCTTTTTTTTTTTACATTACTGGGCAGTGAGAGGCAGCTGGCATGCATAACAGTCCACGTATAATAGCCAAGGTTGATGCAACTTTTCAAGTCAAAATATGCACCATCACATGTCAGTCAACAAGAATAATCAATGTCAGATGTCAGTAATGTAACCTCTGTAACACAACAGAGATTCTCAGATGCAGCAGGTTTTTAAGTGTTCAGCATTAACTAGAGGCTGACAGGAACAATGAAACTGAGTCACTGGATAGGAAGGAGAACTGTGAAATCATGAACCAGAGCCCCTAGCAGTCTCATTTAGAAGGTGGAAAACAAGCAGAAATTAACCTCTCCTGCTCAGGTTAATTCCGTATCCTAGCATTGCGTCACACTATTTCACAGGAGATATTTCTGAAGCAAGCATGGAACATAATCCAGCACATCACCCTCGGTGGTATTTATAGCTATTTCCATACTCAGCTGAGATTTGAGCTGGAATTCCAATAAACAACAGACTAACATGTATGAGCTGAGTGGCCTCCCATGCAAAATGGAAACACTTTCAAGATTACAGTACTGCTGCTGGCAATGGAAGTCTCATCCCAAAGATGGGCGGCCCTGACCATGGGCAGGACTGGCTACTGGCTATTAAATTGCCTTTCACCTGAGCTAATGCTCAGGCAGGACACAGCTGCCCCATGTCCCTATGCAGAGTCTGTAATGCAATGGTCATTAATCCTTTTCCTAGAGATCTATCACCCCATATGTTTTCACTGCAAAATTAACAAAGCAAACCTCAGTGAGACAAAAATTCTGCCAGTAAGTTGAGACAATTTTTACTCATTTCTAAATTTGCCAATGGAAGGTGAAAATTTCACTTGTCAAGCACATGGTAGTTTAAGCTAAAATTCTCTACTTCTCAGAGAAAAAATTTTAGAAGAGTGGTTAAGACTCAAAAGATTAAATTACTTGTTATGACAGATATTTTTGCAGTGTAGAGTAGGCCCGCTGTCTTTAAAAAAAAAAATCTAAACTTTTGGAAAAAAAAAAAACATTTGGAACAACTAAGTCATCAACTAATTTGATGACAGAAAATGAGGAAACCTGCATCTCTACTGGGCAGGGCTCTGGACCCCAACAGCTGAACCACTGACCACGAATGCAGACCTCACACACCCTGTTGCATAAAGCCACCAGTAATAAGCCTACCATCGATCCTCACAGCCCCCTCCAGGAGTGGCATATTGATTGTCTCTAGGTGTGTGAAGACACTCTGTACGAAACCTTAAACACAGGAGGATACACTGCGGGAAGATGCGGGAAAGGTAGTTTAATAGCAGCAGATGTACCTCCAAGCACGCACAGAGTTTTGTACGAAAGGTTTTGTGTGGGCTGTAACATTTCCTAACCAAAGAGCTGCTGCCAATAAGTAGTGCAACCATAAATTTGCAGTTGCTTTTCAGAACCCTGTATTCGGTTTATTGCAGTAGCGGTTCGTCTGTGGTAACAAATGCCTTCAGTAAACTCACCTTTAAAAGTTTAATTACCCAATCCTCCCGCAATTTTCTTTGCCTGATTAGCAACAGTTCCTAAGACTAATTGGTAGAATGACTGTCAAAGTTATTTTTGATAGAATTGTTGTACAGTGCATGACAAGGTTATGAGATGTTTTCTTCTGTGCAGAAATGACAACGTAAAATGTCTATAACTGAACTGAATAACTGAATTCTGAACTCACATAGCTCATGAAACGGTACAGATTTGTGTAAATTAGTAAGCGAGGCTCTCTAAGTAATAAGGTATGAGAATCCGTTCTATATTCTGAATATGGTCTCGGTAACAAGGTGTTGTTAGGCACGACGCGCAGCGGTGTGGCATTGTAAGGATGCCAATAGTCTGAATCAATGCAAAAAAATTCAAGAGGGATGGAAGTCAGTGAGAGTTTTGGATTTTTTGCATCCTTACAATGTCACATCAATCATATAAATGTAGCCTATGGACAATAACTTTGTAATTATCGTTTCTTAATCATTACAGATCATGTATTGGTCTTGGTGGTCAATAATTTTTTTGATGGATACTCAGGCAAACTTGAATGGGAACAGCTTGAGAGCCATCATTTGGTGAAGGCTGAGTTAATGAAGGCCCTCTTGAACATCTGATGGCACGCCACTGGTTTATTGTCATTGAAACATGCTATAAGTCCCACTGCTTTTCCTGTTTTGAGAAAATGGATCCATCACACTGTTCACTGACTGTACGGTGGGAACCACAAAAGTGTCATGAGGGGGCTCAGATGGGTTGTGAGATGCACACAAAATAATATTACTTACTTTAAACTGTACTTCCTATTGTCACTCGCGATCATCAGTAGTGCCCCTGTCACATACATTGTTCCAGCTACTGCATGCATTTTGTAACTTGTCATACTGTATGTTAAGTGAATTTTATTTAATATTTTAATATGTGTTTGGCCAGAAAAGAAGGCCTTTGTGTAATTGTTGGCAAGTTTTAGGTGATTGACCACCCACGTTGTCTCTGTGTCCCACAGTGGCCATGTACAGAGAGCCCTCATTACACGACTTGACAGAGTTCTCCCGGTCCGGCAGCGGCACGCCCACCAAAAGCCGGAGTGCATCCGCCATGTTGAATGGTGGGAAGGTGGTGAGCCAGAATGAATCCACGTAGCCGTGCCTCGGGAGCGCTTCGCGGGCAGATTCCTCCGCTTACCTCCAGCCGCTCGCCACTCCTTGCAGATGACTCAACCCTCCCCCTTCACCATCATCAGCGGTTCAGGACACAGAGAGCAACTCAACACAATTAGTTTACCTGTGCTCTTTTTAACTACCATGATGATGCCTATAATTTAAAAAAGTGTTACAATAAAGCATAGGAATAACAAAGCCACTGATAATCCGTTGGCCTCTCTCATAAAGAAAATCCCCACGCCATTTCACTGCCCCAGCATTTAGATTTTACTGCAAATTACCACTTTACCCAGTCCTGGTGGTGTTGCATAAAACTTCCATTTATTTTCCTCAATATCAGGGCAAATGGCATAAGCATTGCTGCTTGGTTCAGCTGTTGAGACGTGACCAGTACCTTATGTCATCAGCGCTTCCTACAAGCCAAGCTAGAGCCTCTGGTGTCGCAGTCTGCAGGAGCTGAGGCCAGGGGGTGGCTATCATGCATTATAGTGTTTACGCGCTGAGACAGAGCTCTGAATAAGCTGCCGTTCAGCTTATCCGAGGAAAGGGGAGGGTGTCAGGTCCTCTCATTGAAGCCGTGCCTCCATTTTGTTTGCTAATCTACTGCATTAGCGAGGAGCTGTTATCCTTATCCGTGTCTTCCCCTTCTTTCTGTCTCTATATGGCTGTTGCTGAGTGTGAGTAGGCGCCCAGCACACCAAAGACATGAGTGTGCCTGTGTCCCCTAAAGCAGTTTCACAGCCATTGTAGAGGTTCCGACAGAATTGGTTGGTTGCCTTTGTTACTCATCAGGTCTTTAGCAAAAAGCAAGGAGAGAAAAGAAGGCAACGCACTGTTCAGCCTAATAGTTCAGTATTAAAGGAAGTGTTTCTAATGGTATGATTTCTGCAGTATGAGTTACCTGTCCAGTGTGTCCTTCATTGTTTGAACCTCATCATGTTGTCTCTGTCTCTGTCCTGTATTCTATCATCAGTAGAGTCCTTGCGTCAAGCTCCACCCCACTTTTATTCTATGAAGTTCTCTGGCTGACTTTGTTTGCGATACCGATACAATGAGGCTCCCGAGCACACCACTATTTTGTGTATAAATGGTGGTGATCATTTTCTATGAAAAAAGATGATACTGTGGAATTTTAGGTGGCTTTACATTTTTTATAGTTTATGTCTTATTTGTAAAGTGAACAAATCTGTGAGAGAGGGAGAAAGATACTTTTCCTTTCTTGTACAAGGCATGTACAATTATTCTTGTATAATGCAAGGACCCTTTTTGTGGGCAAAGTACTTTTCCCCTTGATATCTTCTTCTTATCTGCTACTGGGAGGGTCCTGATTATTTTATTTTTATTCCATTTTAGGTAAACATATCTGTTGCATGGGAGACCGCTGGGACATGAGGAATAGAGCTGCATGATGTAGGCTATGTGTATTTACCCATGTTGGATCATGTGTTCCAAAGCATACCCGGATAAAAATCATTATATTCAAGCAGGTGTTCAGCCTGATATCCTTCCAGTTGTTTATTATTTGTTGTATACACAGGAAATTGCACTGAATAAAATGTTTATATAAAGATATACTTTCAAAAGGAGTCCTTGAATTTCTTTTGTCTGTTTCATTCTTCTTTTTTCATGCTCTTCCAAGATGGCAATTTTTATCTAGCTTTTGAAATGGTAAAATCACTCTTTCTTTCAGGATCTGGCAGTAATGCTGTTTACAGTTTTGTTTGTTGCAAATGTCATATTTATCACCTTAACCCAGTTTGGTAGTTTCATGGTCTGGAGGGCGTTTGTGTCATAATGGGTTGAATAGCACAATTGGGGCTGTGTCATTGAATTGAGCTGGTGATGTACAATCTTTTTTTCAAAGAACTTGCTTGAATTTTGACGCATGTAGACCACCTTTCAATGCAAATGTTGTTGCTTAATGGTAGTTTTTATTGGGAATAAATTCCAGCCAGCATTTTCTTGCAAACAAACTGACATCTTTCATATTGTTTTCTTATCCTTCTTGATGTTCAATTATGTTATTTACCCCCCTACAAATAATGTCTACAAATGGTGGCGAAGTCTAATGGCAAGGGAGGTGTGAATGGGGTATTTTTGCACATATGGACATTTTCTAAGTATGGGGGAAATACAAATAATTAACTTCAGTCCCACCTTTTTAAATACAATGAATACCTTTTTTTTTCGGTTTAAATCGGGAATTTTTAGATGCAAGATTAATTATCTGGTGAACCAACCTCTATCCCTCCAAACAAGTAGATCCATTTCCTCTTGAGGGAAGCATTCCCAGTGGAACCTATCACAGTTAGGTGCTTGTTCTTCACCTAACATGATGAAATTGCCAGTTTGCCATGGCATTAACTCACTGGTTTTAGAGGGAATAACAGAGGTTGATTTGATTGGCCTTAATGGAACCATTACCCCCACCACACCCACAGGTAATTAATTTGTCTTTGATCAACTCTTTCAACAACAGTTCCACAATGGGTCACAAAATTACAGGACTGGAATTAAACATGTTCTGAGATATTGTCTGCACTGTTGCATTTCCTCACTGTATTTGGGTCATCAATTTATCATCAGTGGATGGATCTTCCTAGTCTGAGGCCTTGGGAGGATGGGCTGGGAGGTCCCTCTGGATGGCACCCCCAGGCCCTGGGGCAGCCCGGGCCAGTTAGTCAGGGTGTTGCAGGTGGAAGTCCGCAATGAGCTGGGGGTCCAAGATATGACAAGCCAGAACCCAGATCCTCTCTTCTGGGCCATACCCCTCCAGTCCACCAGGTACTGGAGGCCCCTTTCTTGGCAGCAGAAGCAAAGCCGGTGGCGGACCGTGTAGGTGGGACCCCCAGCGATGAGACAGGGAGGCGGTGGACGTGCAGCTGCAGGAACCAAGGAGCTCTTTCTGGCTTGACCTTGGACACATGAAATGTGGGATGAATCTTCATGGACTTGGAGAGCTTGAGCCGCACTACCACAGGGTTGATGACCCTCTGAATCTTGAAAGGGCCAACCAACTTGGGGGCCAGTTTCTTGGACTTCATCCTGAGAGGTAGGTCCTGGGTGGAGAGCCAAACTTTCTGGTCAACCCAGTCGATTGGAGCTTTGATGCGATGCCAGTTTGCTAGGGCAGAGTAGCAGTTGGAGAGCAAAGGAGGGCAGCCCGAGCTCGGGACCAGGCTGTGCTTGCACTCTGGAAAAAATATGTGTAGCCACTGTGGCTAAAGTCAGAAAAAATTGTTTAGCCACAAGTAGCCAAAATGTTGGTGCTCTGCATAAAATTTTGTTAAGAAGCAATGTCATGTGCAGGTTCCACATCTGTGCTCTGAAAAAAAATAATAATGTCATGACATTCATGTAAAAGTTCCCACACATGTGCCATGTTTGATGCAAGAGGGGCATCATCATATAGTTTAACAGGCAATTTTTGCTTACCATTACCTTTGTAAAATATTTAACATTAAAATAAAATCATACAGGAGGGAAGTGACTTGTCAATGATCAAACGTAATAATAATAATTATGACCACTCGTCGTAGGAGTGTCAAGAATACACGTTGTTCAAGTCTACAAAAGGCCCCGCTACAGCAGTGATGTGCCCTCGGAGGTCAGTTAGGGTAGGCAGAACCCTCACCATTAAACAAACGATAATTCTATTACTTTGCTTGATAAGCAATCTGAGGATTGATTAACTAATTAACAAGACTAAACGGCAGAATGGCGTGCCAGTTCCATCCATGACTTTATTTCTCAGTGCATCGAACTTAAAATGCTCACGAGACAGCAAGTTTGTTCATATTTGCTTAGAGGAAGCCAACTCAATGCCATTAACAAATATTAAAACCTTTCTTATGTGGTGTTCAATGTGTGGTCAATATGTTTATGATAATATTTCCCCCCTTAAACACATACTTTTTAATGCCATTTTTTAAAAATAGGGAGTTTATTTTCAGTCTTCATTCATAATACGATAAATAAAAGATCAAAACAATATACGGAATAACCGAGAGAGTTGAGATTTTTTCCTAATTAATTATCAAGATTTACTTCCTTGCAGTCTCGAATCAAAGCATAAAGGTAAATTAATATTTTTGTCACTATCACCTCTTAATCATGACAGGCTTAATTGACCAGAAAAAAGTTCAAATTGATTGCCATTTAGGCATAGTATGAGGAAACAGGTTGACAAAATCTAGCAATAAAAAAGAAGTCACTGCCTACCCTGACCGCACGTCCCTGGTTTGCAGGTATGGCATTGTACATCAAAGTTGAAGTTTTGCAGATTTTGTATGCATAAAATTACCTTACTTTGTGTAATAACCCATCCCAATCTTCTGTTTATACTTCTAAATATTCGACTAGTCATCTACACATGTGGACTTGTCGCACGCTGTGGAGGAAATGGAGCGAATCAGACAAAAATACCGCGCACTTCTGGACAAAATGTTCGGAAATGCTGAGGTCGGGTGAACTCGGATGCGCTCTTCCGAAAAGGAGGCGCATTTGCTTTTCCTTATTTATCGCTCAAAGAAAAGCTGCAAAAAAAATTTCTCAGTAGATTTTAGCTTCGCCACAGTGGCTAAACAGGCTAAAAAAGCCATCGCCATACAGAATATGGCTGCGCCTACGGCTAGCGCAAGCACAGCCAGGTCAGGCAACAGTGTTGAATAAAGGCCTGGACAGAGCAAGAAACTTCTTTCTCCTGGGTCAGAAAAAGCTGAGGTTGGTACCAGTGGACACACTAGAAAGGGGAGAGTCTGGTGGCTGAACTGGGCAGGGCGTTGTGGGGGTATTCCACCCATAAAAGCAGCTGAGACCAGGACAAGGGGCTCTGGAAGACCATGTATTTCAGGGCAGTCTCCATTTCTTGGTTTTTTTCTCTCAGTCTGGCCATTATACTGTGGGTATAACCCTGAGGACAAACTGACTGTGGCACCAGGCACGGTGCAGAACTCCGACCAGAAGACTGAGGTGAATTGGGGACCTTGGTCTGACACCACGTGGACAGGGAGACTATGAACCCTGAACATGTGGTTCAAGATGAGTTTCGCTGTTTCTTTACCAGTGCCCCATCACCCAATGTCCCACAAGCTGCCCTCAGCTAGAGGATGCAGGAGTCCAGCAGGGGTCTGGTGCGAGGGCTTGTGCTGGTTGCGGACTGGGCAGGTGTTAACAAACTCCTGGGTGTCCTCCTGCAACGTGGCCCACCAGAACCTCTGTTGTAGGATGCTCTTAGTGCGTTTGATCCCAGGATGACAGGTGAGTCAAGAAGTATCGACCCACTGGAGACCGTCGGACCTTGACACCAGAAAAACGAACAGGCGATCAGGAGGGTAATTACTGGGACAGGGTTCATTCTCCAGGGGGATTTTGACCTTGATCTATGTATCTTAGGTGACAACAGCGACCAGACGCAGGGCTGGAAAAATAGTATGAAGTCGGTAGCTATCCGTTGAGAGAGCACGGTTCCCACCGCCACATCGGAGGCACTTAACTCCACCACAAACCGCTAGTCAGGATTGGGCACCTAGAGGATGGGGGCAGACGTGAAGAGGAACTTGAGTTCCAGAAAGGCCCTGTCAGCAGCCAGCGTCAACTGGAAAGGCACTTTGGATGAAGTCACGGCTGTGAGTGGTGTGGCCAGAGCTGTACTCTCGGATTAAGCGCCAGTAGAAGTAAGCAAAGCCGAGGAAATGTTGGAGCTGCTCACAAGTTTCATGGAAAGACCAGGACATGACAGCTGACATTTTAGTTGGATCCATCAGCATGCTCCCCTGCACCACTATGTACCCAGGAAGGAGATGAAGGTGGTGAAAATCTCATAATTCTCAGTTTTTACAAAGAGTTTTAGGAGGC
Organism: Gymnothorax javanicus; assembly: GCA_029692085.1. Taxonomy (NCBI): domain Eukaryota; kingdom Metazoa; phylum Chordata; class Actinopteri; order Anguilliformes; family Muraenidae; genus Gymnothorax; species Gymnothorax javanicus. The sequence continues at coordinate 92,657,855 of CM056199.1, read as the reverse complement.
ACTGCAGGATGGACTGGGCATGATGAATATGTTCCTCCCTGGACTTGGAAAAGATCAGGATGTCATCAAGGTAGATGAACTGAAAGCAGCTCAGCATATCTCTGAGAACATCAGTGACTAATCTCTAGAAAACAACAGGGGCACTGATCAGGCCGAAAGGCATCGATCAGGTACTCATAGTACCCGCTGGGGTGTTGAATGCCATCTTCCATTCATCACTCTCACATATTCAGACCAGATGGTATGCTTTGCGCAGATCGAGGCTGGCAAAGTCAGTAGCTCCCTGAAACAACTCGAAGGCAGAGGAGAGTAGAGGCAGGGGGCACTGGTTCTTAAAAGTGGTATTGTTGAGGCCCCTGTAGTCAATCCAAAGCCTCAACATCTCGTCCTTCTTTTCTACCAAAAAACGCCACCCCAGCTGGTGATGAAGAGGGTTGAATGATTCCTGTGGCTAGGGAGTCATTGATGTAGGCCACCATGGCCTTTCTCTCAGGCTCCGACAGGGAGTACAGGCATCTATTGGGTGGGGACATGCCGAGTAGCAGGTCTATAGCACAATCGCGAGGCAGTGAAGTGGCTGTGATGTAGCTTTGGCTTTGCTGAATACCTCCTTAAAGTCACGGTATTCAAGGATTGTGCCTGATAGGTTTAGTGGGAAATTGGATATAGGCACTGACTGGGGAACGGAAAACAGGTGGCAGGACAAGCTTCAGCCCAAGATGGCCCCAGTGGTCCAGTCTATGTGCAGGTTGTGGCAGAGAAGCCAGGAGTCCCCGAGGATAAGGGGACGTTGCCAAGACTGCGGGATGTGGAACTGGACTGTCTCAAGATGGCTGCCGGACAGGAGCACGTGGACAGGACTGGTCATGTGCATAACAGTTCCCAGAAGGTGACCATTAAGGGGACTGGCTGGAACCGGATAAGGAAGAGGAAGATGCTCAGCAGTTCCACAAGTTCCCCATCAATAAAGTTGTCTTCTGCCCCAGAGTCGATGAACGTGGCAAGGGTGTGTGACCCTTCAGGCGACAGGAGTTTGGCGTGGCTTATGGGTCTTGAGTTGGGGGAGAGTCTTGAGGGAATTCAACTCACCAGTACTCCTCCTCCCCCACCTGCTGGGGAGCCCTACATTTTTCTGGACATCAGGCGACAAAGTAGCCGGGCTGCCCACAATACGGACACAGGCTCCCCTGATGCCAACGTTCTCATTCCTCTGGGGTGAGACTGGTGTGCCCCTATTGAATTGGCTCAGTCTTATCTGCCAGTAGAGCTGTGGTGTTAGCTGACTGATGAATCGTAGGCTTCCCTCATGGCCAAGCTGGCAGGTGATGACCAAATGCCATCTGATGCTTCTCCCACCTGTGCACCTGGATATGGAGGTAGATGCGGGTGGGGAGCTCAGTCAAGCCATCAAGTGAGGAAGGTAGCTCATGGAAAACCAGCTCATCCTTGACATAATCTGCCAACTCGATAATAAAAGTGTCACATAGGGCTGCAGTGTTCCAGTCACTCTGATGAGCTTTGGGTCAGAAATCGATGGAGAAGTCGACCACTGACTAATTCCCCTGATGCATGGTCATCAGTGCTTGGGCTGCCTCCAACTCAAGACCCCAGGCTGAACGCCTTATGAAGATCTGAGGCGAACACCTGGAACAAGGAGCAGGCGGGGGAGCATTTCTCCCAAAGGGCGGTTCCCCAGAGTTGGGCTGTCCCTGTCAGATGATTGATTGTGAACGCCATCTTAGCCTCTTCAGTGGCGAATGTATGGGGTTGCAGGGAGAACAGAATGGAACAGTTTGTGAGGAATGGGTCACAGCTCTCAGGGTCTCCAGCATTGCACTCTGGGGTTTCCACCTGGGGCCCTAGTGCTACTCTTGCCAGCGAAAGTGCTGAAGCGGAGGATGTAGACTGGGTCAACGCCATAGCTAGTTGTTGAACCTGGGCAGCTGACGTGGCTAACACCTGGTCATGGGATGTAGCTGACAGCCTCGCCTCCGTGTTGACAACCTTCATCATCGTCTCATGTTGCTGGAAGGCAGCCTCAGTCCTCTCGAATGGTACTGCAGTGAGGTGGTGTGTGCTGGGTCCATTGCTGGCCAGATTGTACTGTAACAAGTTTGCTTTGAACCCCATTGCAGCACAGAGAACACCGAAGATAGTTGGCATTGATCTTTATTTTTACCACTGGCATACACCATAGACAGTAGGCAGGTGATTTGGCTGTTAAGCAGAACAGCAGACAACAGTACTGTGAAGGAGTGAGCAGGAGACGTAGTGGACGACCTGACTATGGAACTTCCATTTAATTATAAAAAATGCATAAATAAAAGAATGAATATTTCTGGCTGCCGGGTTAGCTGACTCAGTTAAGGTGCCGCATTTGTGGAGCAGTAGTGACTACTACGGCGCGGGTTCGATCCCCGGTCATACCAGCCAGCAGTGGTCGGCAGCTTTTTCAGAACAGCGCACAATTGGCTAAAGCGCTGTAGGGATGCAAATTGGGAAGGGACTGCCTGGAATGGAAATTAAAATTGATTGCCTTGTTCGTTGCTCAAGCGCCTCCTGTTGGCCAGCCGGGCGCTCATCAGTGAGATTCTAAGCTTGCTCATGTTCGGGTATCCTCCGCCCTCGTTTGAACTTGCAATAGTTTCGACCAATGAGTGTAAAGATGCAGGGGCTGACAGGCGGGTGCTTCGGAGGAGAGCCGCGAACTGTCTCTCTCTCCTGAGCTGGCAACAGGGGGTTGCATACGAGCAAGCCTTGTACATAGTTCTCAGATTGGGCATTCCAGATTCGAGTGGGATTGGAGCTGCCAAATTTATTTTAAAAAAAATATATATATTTGTAAGTGTAAATGTAAAGAGGAATAAATTAATGAATAAACAAAAATGTTAAAATATGATCTTATACATAAAGCACTTTTTATTTCACATTTATGACCATTTATTTCCATATGGATTTTCTTATTTCCATTTATTTTATTTTACACGTATTTATTAATTTTCTTAAGTATATTTTTATACTTTTTCCAAGTATATTTCAGTATTTATTTCTGCTTTTCCTGACATACACAAACTGCCAATCAATTTACTTTGGCTTAGTTTGCGCACTCAGTCCATGCAGCTGCAATTGTCGCATAATCCGTGTCATTGGCATTTCTGTCAGTGTGAAAAGGCCGAGGTTATTCACCCGGCAGCCAAACTTTACGAATTTGTAAACAAACTTTTGTCGTAGTGTTTGTTGCTGTCGACGATCTTCTAATTTGTGATCTGTATGGTTCTGCAATTGTCTTTAACCCATTGTACTTTGTTTTCGTCACCCGAGTAATCAATAAATCGTTCTAGTGTGGAAAGGTTGTCCACTTCTCCATTGAAATGCCATGCATGCATAAAATTTGCATCCTCATCTAGCGGAAGGACCCTCTTGCCTTCCCTGCCTGGCGAATAGCAATTAACAATATAGGTACTCGGCTGCCGGGCAAATTTCCACTTCCGTGTGAAAATAGGGAGGCTAGTAATATGCTTCAAATGGGTTTCATTATTAGCTAGTATAGAGGCAAGCATCACAAAATATGGGCAGCTGGGATGGAGCCAGTGCATTACATGTCAAATCCAGTTACATTTTACAATAAATCTTGGCTGTGTCCAAAATTGTTCCCTCAGTCACTTATTCACTATTCTCTAACTTACATAGACAATTCTACATAGAACACTATGTAGGGATTGATGAGTGGACCAATTTGACAGCACTACTCAGGGAGCAAGCTGAAATTTGCGCTAGAAATGTTGCTTGCCTTATTAACATCTCTCACATTAACAGTCAGAATCGTGTCAGTACAAAGGCTATGAGATTAGAAGGTAGACGTCAGGGCAGAGGTTTGTAGCGCAGCGCAAAATAGGGGCATGAATCGATAGATGGAGGGAAAAAGAAAATAAATAAATAGAAAAATAAGTGAGGAAATATTTTTGTGAGAATGAAATTACCAGACTGGACGATGTTGGACTATGTCGCATGTTGGACAATGTTAGATAGTTTTTAAAATTCTATATTTTTACTTAAAAAAAAAAAACAACAGGGAGGGGGACCAAACCCTTATTGCTATCTAAAAAATAGCGCGCCGTCGCGAGCGGGACCCCTCAGCCTTGCGCTTGCCCTGCCGTGGCAGCCATATTGATTATCGCAGCGGGACAGAAATTGATAGGGAGCTTCCTCTAACCACCCCCAATATACCACCAGAAAATGAGAGCATTTGGCCAAGGCGTTTTTCAGTTATCGTCCGGAAACGAAAAGTTAATGGACGGACAGACAGACGGACGCCGCTCGCCACGACAATACCCCTCCACGACTTTCGTCGGCTGAGGGGTAAAAACCATATGCAAGTCCGAAATACAGGCGCGCACCATTGCCTTTCCAAAGCTGCACGACCTGGAGGACTGGGTTAAAAAAAACATTCAGTATATCTTGGTCACATATAGCTTTTAGCTGAATGAAATGGAACACTTTCCCATTCAAATAGTATGCTTGGCTGGTGGTTTATTCTGACCTGGCAGCTATCAGTGCTGCTGGCCACTTTACTGAATTCCTCAGTCCCAGTCATGCGGCCAGCTAGCCGGGGTCTGTATATGATTGGCATGTACTAAAGAACAGCCTGGTCTATACACAAGAACTGGACCCACCTGAAGGACATTATTCGCTAGGTGATGGTAGCAGCCCACCGATCACAATCGTGACCCTATTCAGCATACATGTGCAATCCCATGAAGATACCATTGTCACTATTATTTGAAAGCGCTGGAGGTGGCAACACAGTTTGTCAGTAAAGTGATCATGTGTTCTGTCACAACAAATGCCTGACAACTGGGGACCATGTGTTGCTTGTAAACAATGGGACCTTTTAATGATGCTCCTTCTATATCCAAGCATGATCGTGTCACCTGTTCAACACCAACACTTTCCAAGTCTTAAATTACCACCGTCCCTACTTTTTTGTAACCTCTTGACAGGAATCAAATTCAGAATCAGTATGTATTTTTTTTAAAAAAGGGTAAAAATATGTCTTGAACTGTTATAAATTTAAAGGGAACATATCATGACTAACTCACTTTTTCCGTTTTTGTACTCACACATTTCGGTATCTGAAGTGCTTACCTACTCACTAACTTAAGAAAAACAACCCATTCATTTTTTTGTGAGCTGATTTTTTTTTATAAAACAAGGAATTCAGCATGGCTTTCATATTTGGCTTCCCTTCCTAAGTCACATTGTCACGCCCTGGCACTCACAAACGTTAAATGGGTGCCAGGGCAAGGAGTGGAGCTGCAAGACCCAACAGCGGGGACGTGGCTTTTATTAAATAATAAGAGAGAAGAGTAACAAACAGAAATACAAAAACTAGGAGGAGAACAGAAAGGGAGTGCACTACACAAAAAGGGAGAACCGACTATGGCTACCTGCCCATAACGGAAGAAACTAACACTCCGTTTACAAGTGGCCAGGTATTTTCATAAATGAACATTTCACCGTCTCCGCTTTCAAAAATAATATCATGCACACGTATCAGTTTTCAGAAAAGTTTTTGTTTACACGTACCTGGATATGCCGTCAAGAGCATGCCAAACCTGTAGGTGGCAGTGTAACGAGAAGCTCAAGCCCACGTTAGCCAATCAGAATCCCGAAAATAGCAACAACAGAAACGAATCACGATCATCCATGATCACCACAGCCGAATGAAAATGTAAACATAAGTCGCAATTTTGGCGCAGGTGCAAGTTCTGGCGCATACTGTGACGTCGGCTGCCTAAAACTCTGTTTTTTTTTCAGTTTACATGCAAACTTGCAACCGAAGTTTTCCAAAATCTCCACTCTGGCCGGAGTTTTTAGAAAGAATCGTTTTCAGAGGCGAATTCTCCGTTTGCTTGTAAACGAAGGGCACAAACACAGGGAAATGTCTCCATTTGTCAAAATTACCATGTACGTGTAAACGGGGGCTAAGCTTTAGATAGAAGAGGAATGTTAATCAACAAAAAGGAAACAGGTGACACTATATGACTGATAAGAAGAAAATTAGGTAAAGGCAGGTAGCCAGGCATTGGAATGCCTAAGGGGAGGGGCATTACACACATGCAGACTCGAAAGAATTGTTCCACTCCTCATCTGTATATCTCCTCCAATAGCTTATTTTTTATGGCAACACCCCAGCCTCAGTCGGCAAAAGCCCACACCTGGCTATATGTGTGATATCCACTTTTTGACTGCTTTATACTGTAATGTGGAAAAAAAAAAAAAAAACCACTAGATGGCAGTATTGACATTTTTTTTGTTAAGCTCAGTCTGGAGCTAGGTTTGGGGCATGTCCTGGGCAGGCCTCAGAGGGGGCTGGAAAAGAGTATATAAGGAGAAAAATTGAGAGAGTGAAAGGTAGTAGGAGAAATTGCAAAGAGAAATTGTGGAAGGATACATTTGACCAGACCTGTCACTCTTTTCAAGACCTGTGAAGCTTTTTGTGGATTTTTGCCTGTGTTGGAGCATTTTCCTGTCCCAGGACATCGCAACATAGCAGCCCATCTCAATTACCAAGGGACTGTAAATATCTTTTTTTTTATTTCAATCTTGGTCAGTAGGGTAGAGTGTAAATTAGTTCTAAGTGTTTGTGTAATAAAATCTGTTGAAGTTTAAGAATTTTGTCTGTCATCCCTTGCTGTCCGTGACGTCATAACAATACTACTAACCTGGACCAGTACAACGCAAGACAGGCAACACAATTTATATCAAAGGAGACCTACTATGCTTTTCTGAAGATACAAAGAAGTGGTGATCTCATTTTCTGGAAGAATCTGCAGCTATCCAGCTAGGTGAGTGTTACCAAATTCATAGTGTTAATATTCAAAGTGAATTCAAAGTGTAACCTTAATTAAATGTGTATGGCTCGGCTGTTGATGTATCTAGCTAGCTCGCCAGCTAATTGTTTCTCTCAAAACTAACTTAGTTAACCATCATGCACCTCTCTGTAATTATTGTGAGGTTTATCAACTAGCTAGCTGTCAAATTAGCTACTGAATTCACTGTGAATTTAGAAACTGTTACTGGCTCAGCTAAAAGCAGCGCAGGAGCCACTAATAGGAAAAGATAGAACAGGTGACCATTAGTAATCAAATTTTGTCCATTTTTAGTGGAGTGGCTGGCACAGTAAATGGAATGTTAGCTAATAGTTGTTATTGCACAGATGCAAGCTACGGATCAATGTTTAACAGTAGAGACTGAGTCACAAGTGAAGTAAAACTATTATGTCAAAGACACGTCACACTTTTGTGAATGTAACGTCCACGCTTATTTAGCCTGCTTGCATTACCTTTCCATAGTAGTTTAATGGATAGCTAGCAAGCTAGGGATTCATTCAGCCATTTGTATTTAGCTGGGGGATTATGACATTGTCGCTCTCTGTTGAGACACGGGCTTTATTCGCTCACGAATTAAAACAGAGCTCATTCCATAGAAGTGAAGCCCACTCAGAACAGCCTGTTTTTCAGAGGGCTAGGGATGACAGGAGTCATATTGCCCAGAAATTATGGGAATTTTATTTTTTCCTAAAAAGTTTATAAAATTCCCTTTTGGATATCCAGGAATATTATTACTTGAAAAAACAGCATAATAGGTCCCCTTTAACAGAGCTCAAAGATTATCTAAATTACAGCTTTGTTTTTTTTTTTATTTATTTTTTTTTTTTTACTTTAAAGGGGACCTATTTTGCTATTTTTCCAAGTTTATATTTTGGTCTTTGACTCCCCTAGAGTACTCCTGATCGCGCAAAGTAAAAAAAAGGGTATTTATTTCGCTCATACTGCCATCCTCAAAAACTGCATTTGTAGTACATTGTAGTCTCTGCCTGAAACGCCTCACTGGGGTGGCTCTTCGCTATGGCCCCCACTCCCGTGTGCCCACTTTCTTCTGACTGGCCAGCTCTGTGGAGGGCGGAGTTGGGCGGGACGAGGCTGCAGAACGCAGTTTTCAGTGTCGGCTCCCCAGAGTGAAACCTGAGACACGTCTGCAATCTGATATGAAGCGGCGGGCAAATTCCGCAATCTAACGTTATACTTGAATATAGATCTAATGACATGATCTTGTTCTAACAAACGCAGCGGCGAAAGTGGAGGACGCAGTGCGAATATCTCTCAGCGCAAGCTCAAATTTGCTATCGACTACAGTTTGCTACGGCAACAGTTGGTGAGTACCGCGGTTTCTCTAGTCCTAGCTAGGATGCAGGGGAAGCTAGAATCCACCCCATATAGACACATTTGTAGAACGGGTCGACATGCCCAAGTGTAGACCGGAGACCGTAGAAATCCGGTGGGTCTGAGTTTAGAGGGAAACATGGACAGTGAGGAGCAGCTAAAAGTGGACCAACAGCTTATGGACTGCTTCGGTGTGTATTAGGACCTGCTGGGTCGTGTGCATAGCTGTGGTGTGTTGTTAGCGTGGAGCAACGAACAGCTTCTGCGCTGGTATATGATGGAGGGGCGAAAGCTCCAGGCTAAACGGCCTTTTCGGAAATTGCCCGTGGTAATGGTTTACTTACTGCGTCGGAATGACAAGCGTTTCCTCGCGGAGAATGGGCGCGTTATGGATTGTCTTGAGAGAGCAAGCTAGAGATCCGGTATTGTTATGAGCATAATACAGGTTTTACAGACCATAAGTTCCGTCTGCGTGAACCGTTGCTTATGTGGAGCTAGCGAATCGATCACTTTTACAGGAAATAATTTAATATTCAGTCGTCGATTTAATATTCAATCGACAGCAATGCAGAGAAATCGTTTGTGATAACCATACACGTTATAGCCTGTGCTTTTCCCTATTGCTTTCACCGGTAGCATCAGAGAGCTTGCTCAGACATTGGGGATGTATCAGGCTGACCCCGGTCATGGATAAGTAAAATGATCGTTTCACAAGCACCCAAAAACTCACCCCAAGCTTTGCAAAACCTACGTCTGGTCTAACTGCAGCCCAACTCGGCAGACACATACAGCACCTCTCCGGTTAGCTTCAGCTGTAGTGGCTACAATCAGGAAACGTTATGATGAAACTGCCACATTGATGTTTACCGAAGTAACACAAGCATACCGATCAGAATCGCTGCATATAAGTTAACCAGGAGCGTTTTTAATTAGCAGAGCAGGGGAACTAACATGCAGTAGCTGATAAGTGGCCATGACTTTGAATGTAATCTGTCGCGCGAAAAATTTGTTTCGCGTCCGGTGTGAAAGCGGCCCGTATTCGCGTCTTTGCATTGACTTTGAATGTAATCTGTCGCGCGAAAAATTCGTTTCGTGTCCGATTTGAAAGCAGCTTTATGGATAGTACGCGACAGCTAGAGAGAGCGCGGTTATGTTAGGAACATAATACAGGTTTTGCAAACCGTACGTTCCGTTAGGGTGGACAAGTTGCTTATGTGGAGCTAGCGAATCGATCACTTCTACAGGAAAGAATTACCTATTTAATCTCCGCCTTTTTCGGCTTTTTATTAGCCACAACAATTTCTAAAGGGGGATGAAATTATGTCAAGGTAGTGCAGAGAATTCATTTGTAAACCGGTAGAGCTTCTGCGTTTCGCATTGCTTTCATGGTAGCACCAGAGAGCTTGCTCAGACATTTGTGAAGTATCCTGCTGATCCCGGTCATGGATAAGTGAAGCGATCACTAACTGTAGAGCCTACAATCGGGCAACGTTATGATGAAACTGCCACATTGATGCTTACCGAAGTAACACAAGCATACCGATCTGAATTACTGCATATAAGTTAACCAGGAGCATTTTTAATTAGCACGACACGCAAACTAACATGCAGTAGCTGGTAACCGAGCGGTCATAACCACAGAGAAAAACCCTTGCAATACAGGTTTTACAGACAGCAAGTTCTGTCACTGTGAACAGTTGTACCAAGCATCCAATTTACAAACAAGTATTAAAAGTTAGCTTCAAATGAGGTTTATGTTCACACACCTTCTGTAGAATTTCCCCTGATATCACTCTTGCATATTTAGGACACAAGCATTAGCAACAGTAACTTGGCTACGTTAGCCGCTGTGCTACAGCCACAATCAACTGGCTATCACGTCAGGTTGGCTTATGCAGTAAACGCAACTTACAGCTTCTGTGTCTGTGAGTCATGGACAGTCGCGACCGATACAGGCTTTATCTTCAGATATTTTACCAAGCCTGCCTTTGAGGCCAGTTGTTAGTGCTACCTATCGCTAGCGGTCCTGCTAGCCACCCATAACACGTTAGCTTCACTTACATTATTTGCTGTTATATGGTTACTTACAGCTTGTGGCTCCGCTAAGCGCTCCAGCGCTGTTTTGATCGATGCAGCTGCTTCAGGTTTGAGAAGCAGCTCAAAAACGCTTATCCTGTGTTGAATTATCCTTTATTGGCAAAGCTGTCTTTGGTGAAATGCTGAGCACAAACAGCTAACGCTCCATTTGGCCGTGGCTGTTTGCTGCCAGCAAACAAAAAAAGCTACCCACTGACTTCTGGTGGCATCGTCTTTTTCAAGAGAAATATTTGTTTTTCTTGGCGTCCAAAAGTAAACAGACAAGTAGCTTTGGGAGAGATACTAACAAAATTGCAGCTCAAATGATCTGCGGTTCTTCGTTTTTGTATTTCCAAAAGTGTCAACGCTACTGAGGCATAGTATGATCTGCCGTTGTTAGTGCCTGCTAGAATAGTTTCCGGTGTGGGCAGGTCCAGCGCCATGATTGGCTCTGGCTAGGTCTGTACTAATTGGATGGCACAACCTGGCGTCAGGTTTTACCCAGATCTCGTGAAGATCTCGGGAGGAGCTGTTCAGAGAGGAAATCACGCTCACGTTCAAATCACGTTCTTGGATTACGGCAAAAACCCCTGTATCTTGTGGGATGTTGTTTAGAAACTTTTTTCAGAGGTTGAGCATGGACAACCAACATTATAACATTACTAATATGTATTAAAAGAAGGATCAGCATAATAGGTCCCCTTTAATTTTCCATGCCATCCCAACTTTCTTTGGAGTGAGGCTGTGGATCTATTGTGTGGTATGATAAAATATACAGTCGAAGCTACATATTTTACTCAGTCATCTGCTCATGAATACTTACATGCAGGTTTTGGAAATTGCAGACATTTTTTTTACCAGTCTGGCAGGATATTGGAGTTAAAGCTGCTCTTTTACATTGCCCTTCAAAAGTGCTGGACTCCCAGAAGTGACCAAAACATGCTATAGTAAAAAGGCACTGTTGTTTGTTAGGACCTTGAGTTCTTGCATTCAGTACGAGAGATCTAACCTTCGAGGAAACTTTTTTTTTCTAGAAACTACACATTATGTCAGAACCTATACCTCCACTTGAAATAAGTTGTTGGGTAAGCAGGGTAGAATTCTTCAATGTCACTGTGGAATAATAAAATGTATAGCTTCAAGATTTAGATGACACCACCTGTTTCAAGTCCATATGCAGTGTTTTAGCTCAACAGACTTCTCAATAGCATATTGCCTTGCTGTTAATGAAAATGTTAGGAAGTGTTTCATTTCAGCAAGTACTAGAAATCTTCACTACTTTCAATCCTTTTCCAGGATGAAGGTAATGGCATGGATATTTGCCGAAGAATAATTCAAATAGAATTAATGATGGTTGAAGCTGATACCCTATTCTCAAGGTAGTGATGCAATCCCGAGTTTTAGAACTTTGAGTGGAATTGTGAGCTGCCAAACTTATGTTTATCATAATTTTTTTATGCTTCTACATTTGGAGATGAGAACATCCTTGTTTGCATGGGCTGCAGTACACAATGGTCATCACTGACTGATGAGCCTTGGGTCCATGTAACAAGCCCCATTTTGATTGCAATACACCAGTTGTCAGGCACTGAAAGAAAAGCAATACACACATGCAGCTAAATACTTGTCTATTAGTATTTGTACTTGTCACGTTCAGCATTTTGTGAAACACATTTAAGTTTGTAAGGACAAACAAAACGACACTTCTGTTTCAAGCCAAGTGCTCAATTGTATTGTAACTTCCGGTAGCACCATAATATACAGACACATCGAATTAACATCCGGGTCAGACGGTAGGGCATAATAATGTTTTACACAACATGACATTCCTCTCCTTCTGGATCAATGCTTACTGTTTACATTGTGAACAAAGGTTATCTGAATCCTTTCAGTCAATAATTTCATAGCATAGCTTCTTTTGACTTAACAGGCACTAAATGTTTATGGAACATAAATTTGAATATTAAAACACTGTTTAAGGATTTTTTTTAACAGAAAACATCAAAGTGATGCCACAAATTTTATGCTATTTAAAGAAACTTTGAAGGAACTCTGAAAGAACATTAACTTGAGCGTTAAAACACTACATGAGGACACCCTTAACAAAAAGCATCAAAGTAACACCATTCCTTTTTTTTTCATTAAAGAAACTGATTAAAGTCCAAAATACTTTGCAAGAAAGTCCATCAAGTGATTCCATAAGTGTCAGCCACATGAAAACAATGCATAGATTAATGCTCTTGTCAATGTCCATTAACACAACTAATAAACCAATTAACAAAGACACTGAAAAAATGTTACTGTTCATTTCTCAAATTTCATTTCAGCACACAGTTCTCATATTTCATTTGCATCATTGTTTGGCCCTGAGGCCTGGATCTTGCCAAATTTTCCAATGAAAACTTTTTCTGTCCAACATTTCCAACTTGGGCTGCTCATCAGATTGATTGGACGTTTCGTAGTTAGGCCCCGAATCTGTTATTTGTGGAAGGGACCCATTTCCCTCATGCCTAACTCCTGGTGATTCAGCGCTCTCTTGAACAGAACTGGACTTGATTGCGGATGGTACCTCCTAACATGAGAAGTATACTACTCAAAATCTGATAGGGATCATAGGAATTTTTTTGTGAAATGACATGCAAATTTGGTAACTGCCACTGATGAACAATATATTGGATAAATGACATGCAGTCAGACACAAAACACATTTGCACATGCATTTCATGACATTAAATGAGCGTGCAGCCTCACATTTTGGCTTTGACTAACACTTCACCATTTCAACTCAGACGTGTGTGTTGCTTGTTGGTGAAAATTTGGAAGTTCCATTACATTTAGCAATAACAATGTCTCCTCAACGTCTTAGATGTCGATTGACTTCAGAGCAATTGGGAAGATGCATCGGAATGCTTGACTCTGGCTTCTCTGGCGTCACGTTGCTAATGCACTTAACGTCAGCCAAAGCGTTACAGAGCGTGGAACCCGCATCAAGCGTTTGGTGCGGCAGCACACCGTCATGGGGGTGGTCGTCAGAGATCGACTACACAACGACAAGACCACTTTCTCACACTTCAGGCACAACGTCATCCTTTCTGGACAGCCACCACCCTACGAAATGACCTTCATAACGCCTCGGGGTCAGGGGTATCCACTCAGACGATCGGAATAGTCTTCATACTGCCGGCCTCAACTCAAGAAGGCCATGTGTTCGAATCCCACTGACCGTGCGTCATAGGCGTGACCGTTTGGATTGGGCTCACGATCATGTCACATGGACACACAACGATTGGGCTCCAGTTCTCTTTACTGATGAGTCCCGATATTGCTTGGACTTTACTGACAGGAGGCAACGGGTGTGGCGAAGACAACGTGAGCGATTTAATGATGCCTACATCAACGAACACGACCGTTATGGTGGCGGATCAATTATGGTCTGGGAGGAATAAGCAGGAACGCAGAACAGACCTGCATGTCATGGGGAGAGGGACGATGACAGGGGCACGGTACAGGGATGAGATCCTCAATGTGTACGTAAGACCATACGCTGGCGCTGTTGGCCCTGATTTCATCTTGATGGATGATAACGCCCGTTCCCATCGTGCTAGGGTGGTGAATCAATTCCTAGAGCAGGAGACAATTGTCCGCATGGACTGGCCAGCGTTCGCCGGACCTAAACTCTATCGAGCATGTGTGGAACATGCTGCAGGTCGCCATTTCGGTCGTAGGGCACAACCCACAACTCTAGAAGAGCTCGGAAATGCCCTTGTTGAAGAATGGATGGAACAACATTCCAACTGCAAGCATCCGGGTTCTGATTGACAGTATGACCCGGCGTTGTCAAGCCGTCATTCAAGCTAGGGAGGCCATACCCGTTATTGACATTAACTGTGGTAATGAAACATCAAACGAACACTGTCTGTTTTCACTTTACATGTCAGAGGTGAAACCATGAAGTGTTTGTGAAAGCCAAAAGTGTGAGGCTGCACGCTCATTTAATGTCATGAAATGCACGTGCAAATGTGTTTTGTGTCTGACTGCATGTCATTTATCCAATATATTGTTCATCAGTGGCAGTTACCAAATTTGCATGTCATTTCACAAAAAAATTCCTATGATCCCTATCAGATTTTGAGTAGTATATTATGGTCATACCTAACCCCTTCAGATGACTCATACCCCTTTTCCACCAAAAAGAACCTGGTGCTAGAGCCGTGCTGGTGCTAGTGCCAGTGCTTAGTTGGTCAACCCGCGCACCTCCTAAGAACCTGTTTGGTTTCCCATCGCCGAGGAGCCAAATCAGAGCCATGCAATCATGTCACTGTAATTTGAGACCATCAGACCAGGAGAAAATGAACATTGTTAGAGACCTGTGTCTCTCTCAGCAGCGCTCACGTAACATCTGGCAATACAGAAATACAGTATGGACTGCAGGAAACCACGAATAAAAATGTAAAACTGAAATAATGCTTGTGTTTCTATCCTCAGTAATACTATTATTGTCACTTAGGTTTTATTGTTTTTAGAGGGGAAAAGGAATATAGCCGATTAGATTGCTATGATCTTGAACTGGATTAAGATCAGATATTTAAAAAGCGACAATATAAGGCGCATACAATATCTTGCATTGTTGTACGTGCATTTTAAAAATACCGAAATCTTGTGCAGAAATAGGGTGTAATAATAGGAACACGCGATCCATCTTTACTTTTCCAAAGGAAGCAGACAGGTAATAAATAAACGAGCAACTGTCGTATTTCATTCCAGCTTCATAACTTTGAATGATCTAATGTAGTTTCGTTTTGAAATGCCATTCAAGCTCGCAAATGGCAATAACAGTAATTCGCGAACACCCTATCTAGTCAGCTAACTCATATGCGTAATGCTTAACATAGACGTAAGCAGCGCATATAGTAAAATGAAATATAAATGCATCAAGCAGATAGATGACAGATGCTTATACATCCCAACGTTTACTGCGAGCAGAATGCTCAAAATACTTCCACGACCGCGCTGGTCTTGTTGGTCAAAATCCGCCCCACGTAATCGGTGCTAGCTCTGGACCAGCAAGGAGTTGGTGCTTACTCTAGCACCAGTTTTAAGAGCCAGGAGCTGGTGATTAGGCTGTGGAAAACCAAAGAACTGGTGCTAAGTCAGGCTCTGACTCCGAACCAGCACTGGAACCAGCTCGGTGGAAAAGGGGTAACAATGGTTACCTTGCTGCCAGCTTTGGACATAATTAGGTGAGGTTGGGGAAAAATGGAGTTTCCAGTTTGCCAGGTTGTTCCCTCTTTACCAAAACACAGTCACCTGGGGTCAAATAGGATTCAACTGTGCTCCTTTTGTTATCAGCGTACAGTTTTACCATTCCTTTCATTTCACAATCTTTGTCCCGGACTTCTTGATCAACAAAATGTGCCGTGATCTCAGGGAGTTTAGTGCAGATTTTTCTCCCAAATAGTAATTCTGCCAGACTTTTCCCAGTTGTTGTGTGTGGAGTGGCCCTGTATGCCATGATATAATCTAAAAGCACATTTTTCCAATCATGCCCGAGTGTGTGCAATTTTCATTCGTTTCTCAAGAGATTGATTCTGGCGCTCTACCTCGCCATTCGCTTGAGGCCACCTTGGAGTCACTTTGTGGTGGTCAGTTCCCATCTCCTTCATGTAAGTTGCAAATACCGCTGACACGAATTGTGGTCCAGTGTCAGATGATATTGCAACCGGCAAACCACATCTAGCAAAAATCCTTTTCAGAGCACCAACGGTTTTCTCAGCAGTTCATAATAGCGACTGTAGTAGTCAATAACAATCAATTTTGACTCAACTAATGGGAGGGGTCCTAGGCAATCTACTGCCAAATCTTCCCATGGTTTTGATGGCAGACTAGTACTCCTGACTGGCTCTGGCGGATTGGGTCTACTGACCAACTGACATCCATAACATGTTTTACAGAATTTTTCAGCATCACGCTCCATGCCTGGCCACCACACACGCGACATTAAATTCTGTTTGGTACCTACTACTCCTAAATGTCCTTCATGAGCGAGAGCCAACACCTGTGGTCTCAGTTTTTCCAGCACCACTATACCAGTCCCACGCAGCACCAGTTTGCCAATTTTACACAGCTCACTACTCACGATCACAAATTGTTTGTGTGTACAACTGTCCCAAATTCCAATGTCGATACAATGACGAACATCTGTAAGTTCAGAGTCTCTCGCACTCTCACATTCAATATCCCGAGCCGTCACAGCAGTGGGGGCGGCGCTCAAAGCTACAAACCTCACATATTCTTTTGCCTGTACTGCAGATCTAATTGATTTTGAAGCCCTAACACATGACAATCGTGACAGAGGATCAGCGATGTTACTTCTCCCTGGAATGTAAATAACTTTAAAGTCATATGGTTGTAACCGCAGTACCCATCTCTCTATCCTTGCGCATGGCTTTGATTTCGGAGAATAGATCGCTTCAAGTGGTTTGTGATCAGTCCAGAGTTCAAACTTGATTCCATAAATGTATGGGTGGAATTTCTCACACGCCCACCCAAGACCAAGGGCTTCCTTCTCAGTCTGAGAATTTCGACGTTCAATGTCACTAAGGCTACGACTTGCGTAACTGATCACTCTTTGCTGACCATTTTGTTTCTGGAGTAAAACAGCCCCCAAACC
The DNA here is from genome assembly GCA_029692085.1 of Gymnothorax javanicus. Lineage (NCBI taxonomy): Eukaryota > Metazoa > Chordata > Actinopteri > Anguilliformes > Muraenidae > Gymnothorax > Gymnothorax javanicus. The sequence continues at coordinate 92,640,884 of CM056199.1, read as the reverse complement.
CACTGGGCTTGCGTCGGTTATCATCCTTGTATTTGCATCGACATCGAAATAACCTAAAGTTTCGCTACTTGACAAGCAATTTTTCAACTTTTGGAAGGCAGTTGTTTGTTCCGGGCCAAACACAAATTTTTCGCTCTGAGGGGTGAGTCGCCTGAGCGGCTCAGCTACAGTCGAAAAGTCCGGTACAAACCTTTAGCAAAAGTTGACGAGCCTGAGGAAACTTAGGACTTCACTGGCGTTTTCAGGCTCCCTTGCCTTTTTAATGGCCTCAACTTTATCCTCACTTAGATTGATGCCTTGATCAGTCAGTTCATGACCCATGAAATTAATTTTTGATGTTCCAAATATACACTTTTCAGGGTTTAGCGTCAAGTTTGCAGATTCCAAACGCTGGAACACCTGTTCAAGTCATTTTCTGTGTCGCTCCATATTTGGTGAATGTATTACAATGTCATCTGAGATGTTTGCTACCCCAGGTATTCCCTGTATTACTTTATGTATTTCATGCTGATAGATTTCTGGGGCTGCATTGATACCAAACAAAAGTCTTTTTTACCGGTACAGTCCACAGTGCGTGACAAATGTGGTAATGTTCCGCAAATCCGGATGTAATTCCAGTTGATGATAGCCCCACCTTAAGTCCAGTTTGGGGGAAAAAAACACAACTTTGGCTCGTGTCCTGCAAAATTTCATCTACTGTGGGGATTGGATGTTGCTCCCTTTCTATAGCTTCATTTGCACGCCTCATGTCTAAACACAGCCTGATATCTCTATTGGGCTTGGGCACAACCACCACAGGGTTTACCCATGGTGTGGGTTCCTCAACAGCTTCAATAATATCTTTGTCAATGAGTTCATTTATTTTGGCCTTAACTTTTTCCTTAAGACCAAACGGAACATGCCTTAGCGGTTGGGCAACTGGTTTGACACTGGACTTGACACTGAGCCTTATTTGGTGCCCTTCAAGTTTGCCTATTCCCGTAAACAGTTTGTTATGTTTCTGCATGATAGTATCTTTTAATGATTGGTTCACTGCGTTCACATTCAATCCTATCTTAAGAACTCCCAGCTGTAAGGCTGTTGCTTTACTGAGCAAGGCCTCACCTTTGCTGTCAATAACAACAAACTCTCCCTCAGTACTATTCTTACCAGCTTCAATTTTAGCAGTGAAGGAGCCACTTGTTTTCAGCGGGGTGTCTCTATATAGGAACAGTTTCTTTGAGCACTTTTTGGATCTACACTTTATTTTATTGGCTTTCAGTGACTCCCACATCTGACGATCAATAATGTTACATTCACTACCCAAATCTATAATGATGTGCATTTCTACACCCCCCACTTTTATTGGAGCTTTGTCTTTGATCACTTTTTCTGATTTTTATTTCACAGTGAATGCATAATCATTTTTACTATCAGAGTCCGCCATTAGTTGATTCACTTTTTTAAATGTTTTTGGTCCAAATCCGTTTTTATTCCGATTCTACTTTTTCCCATTTTTTTGAGAGTGTTGGTCCCTTTTTGTTTTACATTTACTAGGAAGATGGTTCCAGCCTTTGCAGAGATGGCATTGCTTCCCTCCCGCTGGGCAGCATTTGTCACGACCATAACGATGAGTTCCACCACGCCTGTGACATTCACCTCTAGGCCTATCATTTGTTTTGTCCCACCTTTGTTTGTTTTTATCGTCTCTTTGGTTTCTGTGTTCCACATGGTTCACTGTTGTTTCTGTTACTTTCATGTCTTTAAACTGACTTTCAACCGCTTCAAATGTTGTGGCTATGTTTAACCAGGGTTGCCAACTCTCACGCATCTGGCGTGACAGTCATGCATTCAGCCTCAATCTCACGCTCTCACGCTCAAGAAAGAAATCTCACGCCAAATCTGACTTTATTTTATGTTGTAAATTTTTCCACTCATGTACACTCATTTCTGAATGACTATAAACAAGCTCTAGTTTTACATAGGCTCTTAACTCCTAATTAGACCACTCCAGTGTCTAATGCGTTATTTACACTTTTCTCTGATTGTTGATTCGCTGAAAAACATTTGCCGTCATTACGTCAGTGACGTCCGTCTGCGGCCTATTTATGGGCATAAACTTCAGTGTTGGTCACAGGGTCAGAGCCAGTAAAGCAGAGGTGGAAGTGGCGAGGAGTGAAATCCGAGCGGTTATCGAGGTTAGAAAAATATGATTTATCAAAACAAGATAGGCCTACTTGCTCGACTGTATTTCATAGTTCAACGTTGTCTGATGGAAAGTCGCATTATGTACGCTTAGCGTAGCAAGGAAACGGTGAAGTTTTAGTTGTAATGAAAGCTAGTTTGCATAGGTCAGCTGGGTAGCTACCAGTGACGTGCGGTCGGAGGTTCGTTTGGTGAGGCACAGTCCTCCTCTTTGCTTGATTAGCAATCAGACGATTAACTAGTTTAGTAAGACTATTCGGCAGAATGACGGGCCAGTTTAAGTTCCCGCGGCGTTATTACTCAGTATATCGAACCTGAAATGCTCACTAGACAGCAGATTTGCGCGTACTTGCTTACAGGAAGCCAGAGACGTGCGGTGAGGTGAGGCAGTGACCTGAACTTTTATCACAGGATTTTGTGAACCTGTTCCCACGTACTATGCCTGATTGACAATCAAAACAATTAAGACCAATCCTATAGCAAGCCCGTATACTGATAGAGGAGATAATGACAAAAAGATTCATTCACGTATACTCTTCAATTCGAGACTGCAAGGATGTAAATTTGAATAATCAATTATGAAAAATTCTCGGCTCTCGGTAATTCTGTATATCGTTTTAACATTTTGTTAATCGGATTATGAAAGAAGACTGAAAATAAACGTCCGCTTTTTTTGTTTGGGTGTAAAAGCGCGTATTTAAAGGAGAATGCATTGTTTATTGATCAAGCATTGAACGCTGCATAAGTCAAACTGTTTTAGTATTTGTTGATGACATTGCTTCGGCTTCCTGTAAGCAAGTACGCGCAAATCTGCATTGCCAGTTCATTTGTTGTTCCAGTTTACAGCGAAGGCACTTGTAAAGACAGGACTTTTTGTGAGCACATGTATTGTTCCTTCAGTTCACAAATACTGACACTTGTTGTTAACAAGGTTAAATCAATAAATGAACTGGATATTTTCAAGAAACTTTCCCACTAATTTTGTTCCCACTGAAATTAGCCAAAGCAAAATTATTGAGATAGACAAGAGCATACTGGACCATTCTAAGGGCCCAATATACAGTCATTTCCTGAACATAAGCTGCACCATGTGTCAACCTCAGGTCAGTGTTTTATGCAAACTAAAAAAACAAAACCATGTTTTAACCTCACCAGTGTATTAACCTCAGTTTCCTAAACATTACCTATTGAATTAGAGTCAGATCATGATTTAATGACAAGGTAGAGTGATGAAAAGATGCATTCCAATGTATAGCCCCCACCCACATATTAACCTCATAGATTATGACCTCGGTTAATAATTGGGAAATTATGGTAGTCGGTGGCCGTATAGGTTTACACCAGTGGTCTTCAACGTTGTTCCTGGGGACCCACTGTGTATGCTGGCTTTTGATCCAACCACAGTTGCAATCGCAGAATTTTAACAGGCAGTTAATTTGTCTTAAGTGTATTTAATGTTTAGAGCAGTTATTTGCCCCCGTCATTCACAAGATAACATAAATGGCTATGTTTGCCATCAAGAATTTTAAAAATTGCCATACCCACATTGTGATGCATTGGAAATAACAGCATAAAATGAGAGAAAACAATGTAACCAATCAAATTAAATGTTTATTTGGCTCCTAATTGGAGATAAAACTAATTGGCACATCATGACAAATTTATTCAACATGCAAATGGTATAGAGTCAAACCAGTTTTGTGTTATGTTGGTCTAATTAAGTTCACCTGAAGTTTTTTGAAATAACTTGAAACAGTTGAGTCCAGCAGTCTAATTTGGGGTTCCTCAGTGTCCAATTTGATCTGTTTGAAATGTTATAATGCTTGAAATTTCTTGCAGTATAGAAATAAAACCACTATTTTCAAGGATATTTTATTCTTCATAGCATGTATGGGTGTTTCTATGTAATATTTGGCCAAAGACGGTAAGTAACAAGGCTAAACATGAAAAACAACTAATTAAGACATCAACAGCTTGTTAAAATCCTGCGATTACAACTGTGGTTGGAACAAAAACCAGCATACACAGTGGGTCCCCAGGAACGACGTTGAAGACCACTGGTTTAGACGGTAAGAGGTTTGCGGCGGCGGCCCAAAATTTTTAGTAGGCCGCTACATGCACATGTTTGGGGAGAAATCTCACTCCAGCCAAATGACCAAAGTTGGCAACCCTAGTTTAACAGTTTGCAATGTCAGTCTGTCACCCTCTGAGAACTTTTTCCTTAACTGGTCTGACTTACAAAATTCCACCACTTGGTCTCGGATTTGATTATCAGTATCGTTCCCAGGGCTGGCGCTAGAACAGGGAATTGGGGAGGGGGCACAGACACGTCCCTTTATGACAAGAATTAGTCTTGGCAAGTTCTCAATTATTTTCCTTTATTGACGCGTTTTCCAATTATCGTAATTGGCAACTGAAGACACCGTTTCTCTCCATATGAAATCTAACAGCGATGAAATCAAGGGCTAAATTCAGTACAGAAAAATAATTTACTTATTAATAGGCCAATGCTTTGCGTTGATTGAACTGGTCCGCATTCCAATGAAATATCGCCTTTCACTCTCGGTATTGCGTGAGTTGATAAAAATAAAGTGGCACTCGGCAGTTAAATAGGCTATAAAAAGCATGCGGCTCAAGCTATTTGCACAGGTATGCAGTTTTGAATAACATTGATTTAAATACAGCAAATACGCATCCAGATGAATGATTGTCGTCTTACCTTATCGGGGAGAACCAACAGCACCTGTAAAGTGAGTGCGCTCTCGGAGTGAACCTTTTGTAAATCATGAAAATGACTGAGAACAGATAAGGACTAATAATTGTTTTAAACGGATGTTTTGTGCGCCCCAATTATCAGTTCTGGTTCCACCACTGTACTGAATTTAGCCCATGATTTCATCGCTGTTAGATCGCATATGGAGAGAAGCAGTGTCTTAAGATGCCAATTACGATAATTGGAAAACGCGTCAAAAAAGGAAAATGATTGAGACCTTGCCAGGACTAATTCTTGTCATAAAGGGATGTGTCTGTGCCCCCCCCAATTCCCTGTTCTAGCACCGGCCCTGGTCGTTCCCATATTCACATCCGTCAAACGCATGTCGTAATCTGGTTACGTACTGTGCAATGGTTTCATTGCCCTGAACAGTTTTTCTGAATAAATGTCTCTGGTAGGTGACATTTGGTTTCACGATATAGTGCACATTCAAGGCGCTAACAGCCGCGAAATATCGTTTTACAGTACCTGTATTTGGCAACGTCTTAAATGTGTCTCTGACGGAAGCACCCGCAGAATACAGGAGCAGGGCTCGTCTTTGAGCTTGATTTGTCTCTGACTCTTTGTCAACAAACAGTCCTTTACTGTCGGCATACGCCTTGAACTCCTCCAGCCATGACTTCCACCGAAGACTCATGCTGCTAGCATCGCCCGCTGTATCAAACACCTTCATTCCGTGTAGATCGCTCAAATCAGCTGCTGCCGCCATCCTTATGACACACTCGATAGTTAGTAAAAAATGTCTGATATCTTCGTCACCAGTGTCATGTTCAGCATTTTGTGAAACGCATTTAATTTTGTAAGGACAAACAACACGACACTTCTGTTTCAAGCGAAGTGCTCGATTGTATTGTAACTTCCGGTAGCACCACAATATACAGACACATCGAATTAAAATCCGGGTCAGACAGTAGGGCATAATGTTTTACACGACATGACAGTAGTAATATTACAATAGCTACAGGTGATTAGCTAGCTCACCTCAACAATATGAACATGAAGAAAATTAACATAGCAAGCTTGTTAGCGACCAAAGATGTATACTGTATATGTATTTTTATTTTTTTTGTGTGTACCTGGCAAAGACCACATCGGCCGAAACTGTTGTACAATAAATTATTGTGAGCTGATTTAACAGTGTGCAGGCACTTCATTTTCATTTTTGATGTGCATGTTAGTCCTGCACTTGTTGTAATACTTTGATGTGCGTGTAATCACTTTGAACTGCGACTGTATGTACTGACATGAAAGCAACAAATACAACAAAAGAATTATTGCCAGGTGAAACATATTCATCACTGCAATAATGATACTGTCATAGGGTCTGGAGTATTTGCTTATTTAAATCCAAATGTCAACCTTTTTTTTTGACAGGCAGTGTATATTTCCTCTGATAGTGGTCTAATATTGTCATATTGGAGGTGAGTGAGTGAATGATTCACAATCATACTCAATATCTCTAGAATGGTACGAGCCATAACTTTTTAACTGTCCACATTGTAAAACCCACAAAACAATACCAAATACGGAAATTGTAGGGGCGAAGGCTCAACATGTTCTTTTGGGCTGGTGTTAACAAGCGCGACCTCCTGGCTGGTGCAAATCACAATAAAATGGAAATATTTTCTCCGTTCGAAGAACAGGGCACAAAAGCACAACGGTTATAGTTAATCTGACTCCACAATACATTTAGAATACCACATTTAGTTATACCCTCGTTAAATATCTGACTCCAAATTAGAATTAGAATTTATAGTTTAGGGACACATGCGTGAATCTTGGGGCAGCTACGCCGCCAGACTCTTCCGTGAAAACCAGTTACTCAACCGACGCCCCCGGGTAATAGCGCAGTTGCCGGATCTTAGTTCGGTGAGAGTTCTAGAGGATGGAAGAAATTACCATGATAGTAGCAACTTTGGCATAAACATATCATGAACCCAGATTTATGTGCACCACAGGGCCCCTTAAGGGGATCGGCCAGGCACTGGCTTATAAGCCCAAGGGTGCCCTTAAGGCCAAATCCCCAGGACCAATACTACATAAACCCTTTATATTAGTAGACCGTAATCTGCAATCCAACTTAAAACCCATAACTACCTAAAAACATCAGCTAGCTAGTCTGGAATAATAAGGACTTGCCCCCTAAGTACCGGTCGTAACGTAGCTAGAAAGAATAAAAGGATTAGGAGCCACAGAGACCACGCAAGCTTAAAGGAATAACAATAATTTATTCACCAGGTAGGCAAAAGCTTAAACCAAACAAATCAACGTTAAACCAATTACAAGTTACACCCAATTTAGAAAAGGAGAATAAAGTCATACCTGGAGGAGAAGGATACACACGCACTGACGTGCGCGGGAAGTTCGAATTACGATATTACATAATTGAAAAGGCTACTCACGCACTAACATGCGCGGGGACAGATCGGATACGATCTTCCCAGAATGGATTGTTTCTCTTTGTTTTAAGCCAAACCACGTCTTTGATCCAGGCGGCATGGCCATAAACACCTGGAAGGGGGGTCAAATCCGGTTTTTGGGTTTCCACCATTGGGAGGATGTAATAAAACACTTCAGCAGAGAGAGGAGAATAGGGTGATTACCCGAGAGTATTCTGACCAAATTCTCAGGAGTTTCCAAAAGGGAATGAACCATAATTTCAATGGGAATGAAACATACTCCATTCAACTCCCTGGATTTCCCCGAGAATAACAAGACCAAACATGATATGAATATGTACTAATATGATGCAGTTGTCATGAAAAAGTGTTAAGATGAATTAATATATAGGTAATTGGGTTATAAGTCCAGAAGTGATTTCTTTACAGAATATTGAACATATAAGCATATTATGCAGTTCCCAGAGGTTTAGATTATTTTAAACAGATTAATATAAGTGGACTTTAACTTAAGAATAAGGATAGTAATATGACTCCCACAGGGGCATTGTGTCAGCCAGAGCCTTGCACCTACCCCCCGTACAGAGTAACAGTGAGACCATCGACATCTTCCCCATGCAGGCTGAGTGAGCATCCTGGAAGTCCACAAAAGTTTTATTGCTATCTGGCATGGCTCTGGACTGAGCTTATCAGCCATTTGTCCCTTACAGCCTCTGGGCTCCCCCACGCATCAGCGTTTGCAGATCCTAAAGAGGTGCTGCTCAGAACCCAACCCCAAGGCACAGATGAATTTTACTGGTTTAGAAATGGAACAATCTTTTGTAAAATGAAATATGCAATGTTTACAACATTACCAGGTATATTGTAGCAGATGAACTGATTAAAATATGGTTGAATCTGAAGTTACATTATATTAAAATAATATGTAAAAATGCATCACATCACATGGTCCTGTACAATCCAGTGGGACTGTTAGTTGCTTCTATCAGTTAGCTTGCAAACCAAGCTAGCTAGTGCATCAAAAATGGAGCTTGATGTAAATTCTTATAGACCACGGAGTCAAGCTTGTGATCTACAGGGGGCGCTTTTCTAGCCGGAAAATCACTTGAGTGCTTATGACTGTCATCTGACTTTGCTGTCTCATGAATGCTTGACAGATAATATACTGGCTTACTTAAGCTTTAGCTTCCTGAGAAGCGACTCCTCAGCACGTAGGCTTAACACCGCTCACACAGGAACCTGAGCCACCAGCTACAAGGTTTGTGGTTTTCGTTATCACTGCAACTTTTATAACGCTTATTTTGATTACCGCACTTCGGCAGAATTGATGTGGCTTTTGGTTTCTTGATGTCATGCTCGCCTACACTGCCATGGTGGAAGTGCTCAGTTATGAAGGCTAGCCTGCAAAAAACTTTGTCTTAAAATGTCGCTTGTTTTGAAAATACTGCCTTTGTGTTTGCTGAAGTAACCTTTTGTAATTAGTGTGTCATTTGTTAAACTGTAAATTTTAAGCAGCACATGCTAATCCGGAAGCAGCCATGAACGCTCGACCATTCATTCCAGTTCTCGTTTAGCAAGGCAGTACTCTTAATTTTCAGAAGCTAGTCTTTTCCTGGTGTTGAAAAAGCATTTGGATTCTTTAAAAAAATGCTGTTAATGTACTGCGGTCTTGTCCTGATTGGGACCGTGGTGCTTAGACCTGCATGTCTTACAAACAAAGTGTGTTGGAATGCAAATATTTTGAGTCTTGGAGTGTTCGTACACACGGTGCAGTAAGATGCTGTTATGTCTCATTGCGTTAAGTTACCCGAGCTGCTACAAGTTTTCTTTCATATACAGGATGCTCACAAGATTATTTTCTACAGTCGGGATATATGATTAGGAGCCTTGCAAGTGCATGTTCAACGTTATCTCACCGCGGCAAAGAACAAGCTTGCGGCTTTTTCGAATCGAGTTCATGCCTGATGCCTTATGGATTCTACAAAAAATAACTTTGGCCATCCAGCTGGACCCAATTCACTCGGCTATAATGAAGAATTTAGAGATGGCAAATTCATACTTTGTCGCAACCTCTGGGTCAGATGCTACTAGGTCAAGTGACTTAAGTTTTAAACTTCTCCGCTTAGTTCCATTGGTTAACTCTACTTCTACCTGGGCTCACAAATATGACGTCACATGGATTGACTGTGCATGTTCAATCCGAGTTTTGCTCGAACTGGTTCTGAGGTCTCGTGGATTGCGGACCAAACTTCTTTTGCCTTGTCTCAGGCCTGTTAATAGCAATTTGTGGGCAGAATTACTACAATTTGCCAGTTATTCCTGTGTCTCAGCGCTCATAATGGTCATGCAAGTGGAGTGTCTATCAAGCAACGTCCTGCTGTTCTGATTTGTCTTTCACTCTTTATATTTAGAAAAAAAAATCTTTCATGCATGTCTCCATCAAGTTCATTTAAAGCAATTGGTTCTTCATAAATGCTTCAGCTATGGTATGTTTGGCACAGGAAATTGTTTATGTTAATTTTCAATAATTTCGTAGTGTAAATAACCGTGGCCGGAGTGTTATTCAGATGACGGTTGCCCTAATGCTGTTCAAATGACTGGACCAAATCGTAATTGGCATTAATGTTAAAATCAATTGCCAATATGCTGCTTGAATTTCAGTCATTTCTATTCCTAGCAGGAGCTGCCATTAGTAGCAGTGTTCAGTTAAGGTAACGGTTTGCAAATCGCATTGCATACACCTTGCGTCAGTAAAACCAACGGCAAATGCTAGCTACTGGGGTGCTCAACGATTTAAAATAAATAAAAATTCATTTCTGCTAAATGCTGTGGAATGATCCGAGTTCAGAGCAGCCATTCCATTTGGCATTTGAATTTTTGCAATCAAGTTGGTCATATTCAAACTTGATAGTAAATTAACTACTATCATATTTACGTTACCTTTCCAAATCGGCAGGTTCCTCCTGTAACGTTGGCAGAAATGTTCTTTGATTGCACACGCACTAGCACCCTAGTTTAGATAAAATTTTGATGGCTGTGTTTTTGCTTGGCAAGTAAGCCTTAGAGTGCTTGCCAACATCAAGCTCACATGCTCAAGCTGGGCTTATCTTGTGCACGCTCAGCAATGCGATGGTGCCATGGCATGTTGCTGACGCTTAGCTAATATTTACCCAACATCAGCGACTAGCTCGGGCTTGTGGTCTTCTACTTAATTCATTCAAATCGCTTTGCCTCTGCCTGCTCAGTACGTTCTATAGCCTGTGTAACTGTGCCAGGTTCAGGGTTGACCCAAAAAGTCATAAATACTAGATCACATGGTCTCTAACTCCAAGTCTCACTGTCCAGACCTCTGGTCTTCGGGTTTTGCCGCATCATTGGTTTTCGGGGGGGATTCTAGCAGCTTTCTCAGCTTTCAGATTCAAGATTACCCTTTATAATTTCCAATCATGGTATTTTTTTTTTGTTTGTTTTATCAATTTTATGGAATAGACAGTATTATCTCATGATATATTCCCAGCACTGCTTCCACCTGCTGTTCTCCACTAATTGCCTGGTTTTGTGTTCTCTCCTGTCCACGGCGGGGCCCTGCCCTGAGCATGCTGCTGCAGGTCTCCGCCACCATCGACACCTGGACTCTGCCAAGTGCTGATCAGTCTCCACCATGGAATATGGTGTCCAGTATTCTGGACATACTGTAACTTCTGGAGCTGGTGCTTTGGACATTCAAACAACAAAGAATTGCCGTAATCAAGCTTCAATGTAACAAATGCATGGACAGCGACAGCGCAAGATTCCTTAGAGAGATACTTCCTGATGCCGAACAGATTCTTTAGATGATAAAATGATGACTTGCATATCCCTCTAATGTGGGCATCAAATGACATATGCTTATCAAAAAGAACTCCCAGACTCTTAGCTGTTGTCGAAGTAGCCACACTTTCATTGCTAATAGTGAGGCCATCCAAGGGTGGGCAAATCCGATACTTGGAATGAATAAGCATGATCTCCGTCTTGCCATGATTGATTTTAAGCTCATTGTCAACCATCCATCGACAAACAGCAGCTATACAACTTTCAACACATTCTCTTGCTTTCTCAACATCCTCCGTTCTATAGTCCAAATACAGGTGAGTGTCATCAGGGTATAAATGATAATCAAGATTGTGATTTCTAAAAACATTTGTAAGTGGTGACGTATACATAAGATAGAGAATGGGACGCAAAACAGAACCTTGTGGCACTCCAACAGAAATGTGTCTCTCTTCAGAATATGTTCCACTAATACTCACAAACGGCTTTATACCAGTTAAATATGATTCAAACCACTGCAGCACAACTCCAGTGAAGCCCAAACTCTTGTAGAGTCTTACTAGTTACAAAGTGTGGTTGACAGTGTCAAATGCAGCTGATAACCATTAACTCATACCCTGGGTCGGTCAGAGGAGGATGGACCACTCCTCGCAAGCCTGGTTCCCCTCAAGGTTTCTTCCTATTTTTGATCCACATAGGGAGTTTTTCCTTACCACTGTCCCCGCTGGCTTGCTTTTGGGGGGGTTCAGACCAGGGTTTACTATGAAGCCCATCATGGCCATATTTTTCAATTCGGAATTCTGATGAAATGAAAAGTTTCTATTATATTGAGTTCCCTTGTTTGTCACAGAGGCTGGGAAACCCATTACTCGGTCCTGGTTTGCTGCTCAGCTCCACCTCATTTGTCATTACTATGGCCTCTTCCTCAGCTCTACACTTCTCACTCATTCCGTATTGGAGCAGCAACAACTGCCGCCTTGGTGGTCTCTATTGCGATACTAAAGGCTACATGACATTGGACGTCAGCCTTCAGCCTACGAATTATACCTTCACCCAGGAATTAAGGACATTGTGGAAGCTCCAAAAAATTGAGTAAAGGGGCGCCCCGGTGGCACATCGGTCTAAGCGCGCGCACCATAAAGGCTGTGTCCTTCTCGCGGAGACCTGGGTTTGATTCCAGCTCGGGTCATTTGCCGCATGTCATCCCCATTCTTCTCCCCAACTTTCCTGTCTCTCTCTACTCTGTGACTGTCAAATAAAGGTAAAAAATCCCAAAAAATAATCTTAAAAAAAACTGAGTAAGATAATGTAAATTGTTACCATGTCTTGCATGTTAAATCAAATCCATCTTGTACTTATTTCTATTTCACGTGTCGTTTAGAATACCTTTTTATACATAGACAGGGCACGAGGCATCACTCCTCAGCACCCATACAATCTCATTCACCACTACGTACACTTCAATTATTAAATGTAACAACCTTCAAGATATCTTTTCTGGTTATTCTCATCAAATGATATAGAATAATTCTCATGAATCGGCTTTGAGAGAAATTGTGCCAGCCGCCGGGTTATTACTGCACATAGAATATTTCTCTTGTTTTTAGCTTTTACAAAAATTGTGCCAGCTGCCAGGCTGTCACTACACATAATACACCTCACATAGAATATTTCTCTTGCATTTAGCTTCAAGCGAAATTGTCCCAGCCGCCAGGCTGTCACTACACATAGCACACTTCAGATAGAATATTTCTCTTGTATTTGGCTTCAAGAGAAATTGTACTAACTGCCGGGTTATCACTGCACATAGAATATATCTCTTGTTTTTAGCTTTAAGAGAAATTGTGCCAGCTGCCAAGCTGTCACTACTTATAATACACCCCGCATAGAATATTTCTCTTGTATTTGGCTTCAAGACAAATTGTCCCAGCCGCCGGGCTGTCACTACACATAATACACTTCAAATAGAATATTTCTCTTGTATTTGGCTGCAAGAGAAATTGTGCCAGCCGCCGGGTTATCACTGCACATAGAATATTTCCCTTGTTTTTAGCTTTAAGAGAAATTGTGCCAGCTGCCAGGTTGTCACTACACATAATACACCAAGCGTCAAATATTTCTTTTGTATTTGACTTCAAGAGAAATTGTCCCAGCCGCTCGGCTGTCACTACACATAATACACTTCACATACAATATTTCTCTTTTATTAGGCTTCAAGAGAAACTGCCAGCAATCTGGCTGTCACTACACACAGTGCACTTTACATACAATATTTCTCTTGTATGAGGCTTCAAGAGAAATTGTGCCAGCCGCCAGACTGTCACTACACATAGTACACTTCACAGAGAATTTTTTTCCTTGTATTTAGTTTCAAGTGAAATTGTGCCAGCCGCTGGGCTGTCGCTACACATAGTACACTTCACATAGAATAGTAGTCAGTAGTTCCTCACCCTTTCTGAAAATGGCCTGGGCAAAACCCTGCCTTCTCTTCCTGAGTCATTTGAAGGTTTGCCAGGACCTCTTTGAGGCCATGCGAAAGTTCTTCTCCATGGCCTCCTTGAAGTCCTCCCAGAGTCGAGATTTTGCTTCTGTGACCACTGTGCCTGACAGCCTCCCTCGCTCCTGGGGTTGACCCACAGGTCCTTGGGTTGCTGCCACAACTGGAACCAACAACCATCAGGCTACAACTCAAGGCAGCTTCTTCCACAATGGAGCATTTAAACAGGAGTCACTTGAAGTCCATGTCCCCATCCTCCCCTGGGATATGAAAAAAACTATTCCGGAAGTGTGAGTTGAAAATCGTTTGGACAGGCTCCTCCATCAAACATTCCCAGTCGATCCTCACGACACAGTTAAATTTACTAGGTCTATCTGGCAGTCTTCCCTGTCATCTGATACAAATTACCACCTGGTGGTGATCAGTTCACAACTCTGCCCCTCTCTTTACCTGAGTATCCAAGAAATACGGCTACAGATCTGATGAAATGATCACAAAATTGATCATCGGCCTTTGCTCCAGGGTGTACCGGGTACACTTATGAACAACCTTATGCTCGAACATGGTGTCTCTAATAGCTAACCTAAGATTAGCACAGAAATATAGTCACAAAACACTGTTTTGGTGCAGATCAGGGGGGCTTTTCTTCCCAATCAATTCCCCCTAAGTGCTACCATAATTGCTCACGTGAGTGTTGAGATCCCCCAGTAAAACTACAGAATCCCCAGTTGAAGCCCCTTCCAGGACCCCACCCAAGAACTCCCAGTGGATCAGATACTCTGAACTGCTGTTTGGTGCATCAGCACAAACATCAATCAGAATATTCAACTGCGGAAGCTGCAAGCGCATTGTGGACACTCTCTTGGTCAGCAGCACTCAGCCAAGGAGATGTAAGTATCTGCATGCCTGCGTGCCACCTGTCACCTTGGGCAACTCCAGAAAAGGAGAAAGCCTAACCCTTATTGGAGTTTTGATCCAGAGCCAGTGTTGCACGTAGACACGAGCCCGATTATATCTAGCCTGGACTGCTCAACCTCCCGCACCAGCTCCGGCTCCTTCCCTGCCAGTGAGGTGACACATCCATGTCCCAAGAGCCAGTTTCTTTAAACGGGTCCCAGAACACCATAGTCTCTGCCTTTGTCTGCCACATGGTCTACAGTGCACTCAACCCCAGTTCCTCTCCTTACAAAGGTGAGACCACAAGGAGGTGACACTGCATAGCCTTTTTAGGCTAAGCCCAGCTGGGTCCCAGGAAAAACCTGGCCATTAGGTGCTCAACTTTGAGCTTCTCCCCCAAGCTTGGCTCCAGGATGGGGCCTCAGTGTCCCTAATCTGGGAGAGGTTACTTTTTTCCCACATGTCCTTCCAGTGTATTGCATTTTTTCTTGCCCTTCACCTTGGACCAATTTGCAACCGAAAACCTTACCAGGACCTAATGCTGCAGGCAACATTTTACCCAAGATCCCAAAGGCATGCAAACTCTTCAACCACGATAATGTAGCAATTGCAGGAGGAGGTATATCATTAGCTTTCACTGATTAGAAACCACAAATTATTTACAACCCCAATTCTGAAATAGTTGGGACGAAGTGTAAATTGTGAGTAAAATCAAAATGCAATGACTTTCAGATCACATGAGCCAATATGTTATTTATAATAGAACATAGAAAACATTTCAAATCAATGACCAAAGCGCAAAACCTCATATCTGCAAAATTTTTCTGATCGGCGAATTTCACTTTAGATTAGCAGCCTTCCTTGTTCACATCATCCAAAGTGAAATCCGCCAATCAGAAAAATTCTGCAGTTAGGAGATTTTGTGCTTTGGTCATCAAAATATTGAAATTGAGACATTTTACATTTTTATCCTCAAAATGAGCTTATTTAAAATTTTCTGGCTGCAACAGGTCTCAAAAAAGTTGGGACACAGGCAAAAAAAGGGCTGAAAAAGCAATTAATATAGAAGAGAATCAGCTGAAAGAACATTTAACAAGTCATTAAGTTAACTGGCATCAGGTGTGTAACATGACTGGCTATAAAAGGGATGTCTTAGAGACGCTGAGTCTCTCAGAAATAAAGATGGCCAGAGGCTCTCCCGCCTGTGAAGG
Source organism: Gymnothorax javanicus (assembly GCA_029692085.1). Taxonomy (NCBI): domain Eukaryota; kingdom Metazoa; phylum Chordata; class Actinopteri; order Anguilliformes; family Muraenidae; genus Gymnothorax; species Gymnothorax javanicus. The sequence continues at coordinate 92,625,113 of CM056199.1, read as the reverse complement.
CTTGCATAAAAAAATTGTGGAATACTTTAAAAACAATGTTCCTCAACTTCAAATTGCAAAGGCTTTGAAGGTCTTATCATCAACAGTGCATAACATCATCAAAAGATTCAGAGAAACTGGAAAAATCTCTGTGCGTAAGGGACAAGGCCGAAGACCTTTACTGGATGCCCGTGATCTTTGGGCCCTCAGACACCACTGCATCACTCACCGGCATGATTCTGTCATTGACATTACTAAATGGGCCCAGGAATACTTCAAGAAACCACTGTCTGTAAACACAGTTTGCCGTGCCATCCACAGATGCCACCTAAAACTCTATCATGCAAAAAGGAAGCCATTGTTCAGCATCATCCAGAAATGCTGCCTTGTTCTGTGGGCCAAGGCTCATTTAAAATGGACTGTAGCAAAGTGGCAAAGTGTCCTTGGGTCAGACAAGTCCAAATTTGACATTCTTGTTGGATATCATGGGCGTCGTGTCCTCCGGGCTAAAGAGGAGAAAGACCACCCCTCCTGTTATCAGCGTCCAGTTCAAAAGCCAGCATCTCTGATGGTATGGGGATGCATGGTGCATATGGTGTGGGACACTTGCATGTTTTAAAAAGCACCATGAATGCTGAAAGGTGTATAAAGGTTTTTGAGCAACATATGCTCCCCTACCAGATGACATCTATTCCAGGGAAGGCCTTGTGTATTTCAGCAGGACAATGCGAAACCACATACTGCAGCTATTACAACGCATGGCTTCATAGTAGAACAGTCCGTGTGCTGAACTGGCCTGCCTGCAGTCCTGATCTTTCACCGATTGAGAACATTTGGCGCATAATTAAACGAAAAGTCCGTCAAAGGAGACCCAAAACTCTCCAGCAGCTGGAAACCTGTACTAAACAAGAGTGGGATCAAATTCCAATGGCTAAACTCAAGAAACTTGTCTCCTCAATGCCCAGATGCCTCCCCTCTGTGTTAAAAAGAAGAGGGAATGCTACACCATGGTAAACAGGCCCCCGTCCCAACTTTTTTGAGACCTGTAGCAGCCATCAAATTTGAAATGAGTTCACTTTGTGGATAAAATTGTAAAATTTCTCAGTTTCAACATTTGCCATGTTATCTCTGTTCTATTGTGAATGAAATAATGGCTGGTATGATTTGAAAGCCATTGCGTTTTGATATTATTCACAATTTACACTTTTTCCCCAACTATTTCGGAATTGGGGTTGCAATTTGATTAATTACATTTTTTCTCCTCTGTATTTGTTGGCAATATATCACAATGTGGATACAGAAGTTTCATTCATCGTGGCATGCATGGATATTTCTGTCAACTTGTGGCTTAAGAGGGTACTGTGAATGACTGCTCAACATAAAATGCACCTATTTAGGGCAAATTAAGTGCTTGTTAAAATCATATGATTACAACTCTGGTTGGAACAGAAACCAGCATGTATGTTGGGCTACCAGGACCACCATTGAGAACCACTGGTTTATGTAATGCATTCTCTTAGCCTACTCTTAATGCTTGTTCAGAAGACATCCAGAGTCTATCGTCATAGCTCGCAGTGACATTGCACAATGCTGGAGCAAAATTTCTGACTCTGTCCTTTGGAGGCTAAGATTCACCAACATGATTAGGCTAATAACAGACTGAAGAGAGATAAATTTGGCTCAGGACAGCAGATTTATTTTTTCTAAGATGAACACATTTTTTTTTAGCAACAGCAGGGTAATGGCTCAAATACCCAGCTTTCTTTATGTAAGGAGCTAGCTGAACCAGGCTTTTCTGTTCCAGCTCATTTTGTAATATTATAATCAGCTCTTCTGAATCACCACAACCTTGAAGATTGGCTTTATCGTAAATAGCTGGGACCCTGCCTGGGAACAGCTATATAAAGCAATATTGAGCAAAAGATGCCATCATTGTTTTTATAACCTTTTTTATTGATGTCAAAATTCTGGTCAAAAATCAGCTTCATAACATGGAACAAGCTAACTGTCTGGATGGGAATAGAAGACTCGCTTGTGTGCATCTAAAAACAAACCATAAGGAATCAATGCTGTTTCATTTGACAGAAAAATTGTCTCCTAGACAGTATGAACTGAAGAATCTCAGATACAATTCGACCACAGTGCTGAACCTGAGTAAAGAGACCTTTACTCATCACGACAAAGATAAATCACCACTCTGGAAGGCTCGCCGCTTTAATTTCCTGCCAGATTGAGGCTCTGGCCTGCTCAGGCTGCATTATATGAAATCATTTCATGTTGCAGATTAACATTTGTTTATTTATTGGATGGGGACGGTGCACAGCCACTTGACTGTCTCAGGCGTATCATGCAAAATTTAATCAGTTATTCCTGGGCAGGTGATATCAGAGAAACAGCACATATCGAAAACAGTAATGAATAAAACAATAAACTGACACACAAGACCGGAATTTGCAGGCTCTGTTGAGATCACTGTTTGAAGATGAACACAGAAAAACTAAACATGCATAAATTGAATTACTTTTCAAAATTTTATGATTGCACATGCACTCAACCATGGTCATGGACACAAATATAATGTACAACCCCAATTCCAAAATAGTTGGGATGAAGTGTAAATTGTGAATAAAATCAAAATGCAACGAATGGTGCCAGGCACAACAAGCCCCGCCCCTCGCACATACTTTCACCTACTTGCATGAAACATTTCAACATTTGCTATGTTATCTCTGTTCTATTGTGAATAAAATACCGGCTGGTGTGATTTGAAAGTCATTGCGTTTTGATTTTATTCACAATTTACACTTTGTCCCAACTATTTCGGAATTGGGGTTGTACATGCTTACTCAATAAAGGCAAACAGAGAGAAGTAATGGAGGTTGGTGATAGTGAACTCAATGAAATGTGCAGTATTGTACAATGTCTGAATCTTTAGGAAAGAGATAAGAAGTGTCTGTCAGCTGTTAGCCTTCAAATGATGCCTTATAATGATGGATTTGATAAAAAGTAAATCCAATTATAGAGCACTATTTTCGAACGGCTGTTGTCTTTTTTCTTGTTTGCTTGAAATATATGTTTTGAGTGAAACAAAAGAAGAGAATTGTCCAATTATTGCTTGAGTAATCAGGTCAAGTTTTAGTTGCAAGGACAGAGATTCAAGGGAGTGATCTACCCTTTTAGACAATATAGCGACAGAGGCACGTAGACATTAATGAAAGCTGACCAAACTGTGTCAGAACGGCAGCATTCAGTGCACCCATTTAATCCGGGAGAACATTTTAGTTTTCTGCTGAGATGTGCCTAAATGGTGCATGGATAAAGGACAATCACATTTCTCAAACATTCTAATGCATTTTTCTTCTGAATCTACAACTAATCAATTTACAATTCCTCAGAAATTACCTATAAATAGGCAGGTGAAAGGATGCCTTCTGTCACAGCCCTTGTGTGAATCCCTTGTGTGTCTCTTAGCAGTTCAGCAACTTGTGTGTCAATTAGATATACATGTCTTCTGTGATTTGTTTAAGTTTTGTGCGTTTCCCCTGCCCCGGCTGAATCTCGTTACATGGCTGTTCCTTAATGACCATGTGATATGGAAATAAGCTGCTGGATTGTAAAGTCACATTTTTTCAAAGATCTCTGTCAGTATTACTTGTAGGTACTCTTCATCTTCTTCTAATGCAACTAATGCTTTAGTGACAGCAGTTTCATTAAGTCTTCATTGTAATTTAGTTAATTTAAACAAGCTTCCAATCCTAATCAGGATCCAGGATTGGGACCAAGGTCAAGTTAACCCAGCTCATGCCAGTATGTCAGTTCAGTTATCAAGAACAAGCTTCCAGTTTCAATCAGGGTCTAGGACTGGGGCTGCTTGTTGACTTGTTAACCCTTCCAAGTTTGTTCTCTTTATCCAGTTTGTTAGGAACAAGTTACTAATCCTTGTGTGGTCATCAGGATTGGAACCAAGCTCCCCTCAACCTACATCCTCCTCATCAGGAACTGTTCGGTGCTGAAGAATTCCACACATCTGGCTGCATCCTGGAAACCACAGGCCAGAGATTCGCAGCTCAGCCTCACCTGTTACATCTGTAATGAATTGTGCTATCATTATCTGGGGTTCCGTCCCTAATCTGAATCGTATTGCCCTCAATAAACTACCTGTTGGATTACACACTTGATTCCTGGTCTAGATCATGACAATACAATCCAGCTACTAATGGAATCAGCGGAGATGTCATGCCTGGTTGACGCCCTCAGGCACCAGGGTGAGCAGACTGGTCAGCAGGGGAATGAACTCCAGCAACTTCGCCAGTCTATTGAAGCCCTTTCCAATCAACTCGTGGCTGGAGCAGAAATTTCACGGGACTCCGCCTCCACCACTCAAGTAGCCACCACCCTTCTGCCGCAAACTCTCTGTTAGATGCAAGCCCTATATAAGCCCAACCAGGCGGTTCTGAAATCCTACAGTAGCGACCCTACCTCCTGTCGCAGTTTCCCAGCCCAGTAGCTCTCTGGACATGCCAGGGACTGGGCTGCTGCCTGCTGAGATGCGGGTCATCCTGCAGTGTCATCATTCGCTGCTTTTGCTACAGAAATGAAAAAAAAAAGGTGTTTGATCATTCCCGCTCCAGTCATGTTGCTCCCCGCCGGCTGCATCAACACAACCTGTCAGTGTCGAATTACTCATTCGACTTCCTCATCTTCGCTGCCTCCACGCGCTGAGATGCCTGGGCCCTATATGATGACTACCTTTTCGCCTTACCATGCGAATACAAGACACATTAATCACCTTTGTCCTACCCCAAGATGTGGACCGACTGATTGACCTGGTGCTGAGAGTTGACAACTGCCTGCAAGAGGGGTGGATAGACTGGCAAGCGAGGTTACAGGCACCTTCCCTGCCTTCATCTTAGGATGCTCAACTCGGAGCTTCTACCTGGTTCTATCTGGTTCCTCTGGTACCCGTGGCAGTTGACCGGGCTCAGCTTCACAAGCTGTCTCCAGAGGAACTGCTGTGCCACATAAAGTTAAAACTAGAAAGTTGGAAAGTGACTGGTTGGTCACTAAAGGTGCAGTTCTCCAGTTTTTTTTTTTTTTTTTTAAAGCTTTGAACCATATTTCTGGCATTCATAGTTTTTGTGATACAGAGCTTTTTCTTATAGTAGTCAAAGTGGGCAGAATTTTACCCATTTACCCTTTGGGATGGAAAAAACATGGTGAAATTTTGTGTTTTTTGTGCACTTTATTAGGGGTCTAACCCGCAAAGCTGCAGGAACCCGATTCTATTTGTTTAATTCGTTGATGAAATAACTACGGAGATCTTTTTTTTTTTTTTTTTTTGCAAAGGGCCAGGTAGGGTTGGATAACTTTTGAAATTAAATCATCATTTAAGGACTGTATTTTTTGTTTACTTGGGTTATCTTTGTATACTATCAATATTAGTTTGACAATCTGAAAATGTATTTTATTGTGACAAAAATCAGGAAAGGGGAAAATACTTTTTCACAGCACAGTACGGTGCTGTTTTGAGCCCTGTTCATCACCAAATGTGCTAATACACCATACAATAGCTGCGTGAGGACATCTGTAAACACATTTTGACTGGCGAAGTAAGTTTCTCTTTTTTTAATTTTCATGAATCAGAAAAGCAGAGCCCGTTATGATCAAAACTTGCAGTTTATCTTAAGGTGCTCAATTGTTCCATGCTAGGGTATCTTTTTCACTGACTTAAATGCAAAGAACTGTATTCTAGTGAGTGAGTCATGCTGTTGAACCATGTAGAATTTCTCTCTCTTGTCTTTATTATGGCTTAGTCCAGCTGCATCAAGCTTGTTATAAGCAGAGGTGGACATTCCAAAGGCCTGAAATTAGAGGTCCAGCCATGTTTTAATTCCACCTAAGCCCTCAACCTGTTGGTTCAGTTAATTATTTCAACCTTCAGGAAAAGGAATTTTTTATTAACTAAGCCTCGTGATTGTAACCAAATGTTGGAAACGACTTTAAACCTGTATTGTCCCCATCTGGTCACCAGATCGTGTGAATCACAAATGATCAGCACCAAAAGCTCCAGAAACATTAAAAATCTGTTTTCTGTGTCATCCACACATCCTCACATCTCTCCTCCTGATGACATCAGCCTATTGAAGTCATATGATCTGTCTTCACATAATATATGACAACTACACCACTATAACAAGGACTATTATATCCTGTGTATGAATATTTAATATTTGATTCATAATTTATCGAAAATTCAGGATTTTTTCCAATTAATTTGTGAAAAATGATAGACAGATTGATTTTGGCATAAAAGGAGAAAAGGAAGACTGTTAATATTTATGAAGCGATCTCTCATTTTGTCCACTAAGGCTTCCAAGTGAGGGCTCTTGCTACAGAGGACTGAGCTCCTCTTTGGAGAAGTAGAACTTGAAGTTGGTCCCAGCTCACCCCTGCTGTCTGCTGCCGTTCTGCTGCATCTGCATATAAGGAATAAGAGACTACACACAAGGGAAAGTGTTGGTGCTGCTGCTTTCCTGGCAGTCACTAATCTCCATCAAAACCACATTAGCGTCCACTGCTCCAAAATAGCACCGCGATAAGACACCTCACAGGGTGAGGATGTGCCGATAAAACACCCTTTAATACCAATTCCCTCCAGTACGCAACCTTCCCAAGGAAAACACTGTTCCAAACTAAGAAGCATCCGCTGGTCCCTTCATTTTATTTGAATTATGAAAATTACTTTCTATTAATCCAGGCTTATGGTAAACAAGCTGTTTAACAGCCATCTCAGGGATGAATACAACCTGGGGCATTTGACAGTGAAGTGCATGTTAACAGTACAGCACAGGGGATTTCAAATGAATATCAATTGTGCAAACTAAATAGGCTGAGTCTGCAGGGACGGTAGAGTGTTTGGGGGGTGTTGTTTGGCAGGGGGCGTGTCTACACAATTCGAGTAGTAGCTGCATATGCAACAAGCAGTGCAGGGATACTGAGTTTTGGGATAAAGAGAGGTGCACAAAAGTCTTGCCGAAATTCTTCTGCACATTATCCATACACAAAGAAGCCAAATTCACATAAAACCTTGAAATAAGTTGTTTTTTTTTTTGGCAAGCACTGATGTTGCATGTACATATTTTTCATGAAATATGCAACATATTAACACTGCTATTTTGAAGGCTGTAAACTGCAGCGAAGCGTAACAGCACCAAATCAATGGATAGCACTCAAAGAGATTGCACCCTTCAGGCACAAAGCATCATGGGTAAATAGGGAAATCGTGCTCTTGAAAATTCCCCTTTTAAGTTGTAATCCCATAGTGTAGCTGCAGGCTCAAGCTGAATTAGACCAACATGTGCGTCTACAGATGCAAATTCAAAGTTGTAAGATAAGTCATAATTTAATTTGTTGTTCAGAAAACCATAACCATAAAAATAATCACAACCATGAGTACTCCCTGCAATTATCAGTTGCCTCCCTACATTTGGCTTAAGGATTAATAAAGATCTCTTGGCAGCGCTAGTTATTTGAGTAATTCTAATGATTTACAATGCCTATGAAGTTTTTTTTTTTTTTTTTTTGTATATTTATAAAAAAACGTACGGCTTGAAATACATGATTCCAAAGTTTAAGATGTAAAGGAATGATATTAACAATCTTACAATCTTCACAGTTGTGCCGTTTTGCCCTCAAAAATAGTATTCAAACTGCATGGCCAAAATACCAAGTGACAACAACCACTGACATCATTGCAGCGTTGGAAGATCAATTCAGTATTGCAGAGAGTAAGCAAAATAAGCGGCAATGGGAGCAATACTGTATTGCTGGTGCCCCTAGTTGTGAGAATACATTGTTCACGCCTTGCATTAGAATGTACAAGTCTTTAGGATTTGATTGTAAGAGGAACATGAATACAATTTTTCCACAGACACGATTTAAAAAAAAAAAAACACACCGATGAAAACGAGGCAGACCGACTGTAGTTGCCTCATTGGGGAAGCCCAACGTCCCCCGAGCGGTAATGCCAGCGTTACGGAATTTTCAATGGCATGCAGTGACCCTCTGACCCTTAAACACATAAATGCTTTCAAGCCGTTCCTGTTTAATAATGTTTGATTAGTAATCACACAATTTATTTGCTGAATAATCGAGACCAATATATAAGCCTGAAATTATTAAGAAATTTTAAACAAATGACAGAGATCCCAGATGGCCTACATTCACAACATACTTAGTGATAACGCAGGGATGGAAAAAAAAATTACTATTATAATTAATTAATTAATACAATACTTTCTCTGAATTCCATCTCCCGTGTTTGCGGTTTTTCAGCTGTAAAACCCAATTAATTTTAAGATTGCGCTTAATCAAAATGTTTTCAGCGTTCAAAGAATAGTCTACATTTGCAGGGAAGAGCTTTTGCACACTCCTTTCCACCTATTTTGTTTGCTCAGTTTCAGTGCTAAGAGTTGTAATCTGCCCTACTTCTCAGAAATAGTCTGTGCTCATCAATAATGCTTTTTGAGAATTGACAACTTCAAATGTCTTTTGGCATTCTGCCAAATTCTTTACTTCCAGGAAAGGGTACTTAGTGAGCACCCACCTTCACCCGTGCAGAGGAACTTTTCCCCTCAATGAACTGTGAACTGTTTACCATGACAGCAGCATCTACAACAGATGAAAGTGTCATATTCACGGGCAGCATACTGTCAGCCAGGAACCCATTTTCCCATGTTTTGACAGGTGATTTTGATAATCGATGGGCAAGTTTTCCATAAGACCAATACAAAGCAGTAATTGGTAAATCTGCAACATTTTCCCTGTCCTAATGACATAGCACATCCATCCCAACGTTTATTTTAAGTGAAATACATAAACCACAAAAGAATTGCAAGTCACAATGTTGTGGAGGAGTCCACTTCCGTCAACTGGTCTGCATTTTATGAGTCTTCACCCGATTGGCTAATTCAGGTTACTTTTTTGAGAGCATCACTGTTGCCATTCTCAAAAAAACACAGTTGAAGGTACTATGTGCAACCCTCATAAATTTGTGGTCATAACTGACACCAGTGGCTGATAAAGGGGAACTGAAACAAAAATGGGATTTTTTTGGTAACAGCCACCACATTTTCAAATGAATTTGATCTACAAGGAGTTGTAATTAAAATGTAATTTTAATAATACAATCATAATCATATAGTTATAGCCTTCAGCCTCAAATTATGTTTCCTTGCTGCAGAAAGAATGCGCCTACTGAGCTAAACTAATCTAAAGAAGAAGTGTGATCACAATTCATTAATATTACTGGTCTAATCATAATGTGCCAAGTATTTTTTTTGCAACGTTCACCAGACAGCAAAAAAAAAAAAAATTGTTCAGAGCACCATGATTTTAGTTCAAAAGCTAACACAATCTCAGTTATTGTTATTTTATATTCATCTGGTTTTATTAAAAGTCATTAGCTAGCTCACAGATTGCCTATATTAGTAAAGTAAATGTGACAAGTTGCGGCACTGTGATTTTGATTGTTAACTAGCTAATTTTATTTGCTTGGAATAGTTTGAACTATTAAATTCAAAACTATTTATTTCAAGTTGGTATTTGCAGAAAATCATATAAGCCTAACGTGACACTATTATTAATGTGAAGCTAGATGGGTGACTTGGCCCACAATTGTACTGAGGCACTGGAGTTCATGTTAGGCAGCCCTGTATGGCAGGCATTAGACTGTACAATCAAAGTTTCTGAGATTCTAGGCTACCGCTGTCTTGAGTCACTCTCCTCCTGGTGCTGGGCCAGTAAGGACAGCAAAATTCCACTGCCTTGAGACACAAGCTTAGTAGCCCAGGCCAGTACCCTAGTGGAGCAGGACAGTTACTGCACTGGCAGGCCACTGCAAAAATTATTCAACCCCCATTGCAAATTGGGTTTATCAGCAAAATTTACAAACTTTCAGCTGTTTGTGATTAACAGATTAAACAAGAACATTTTAAATGGCTCAACACAACAAAAATTACAAGTGGTTTCTCCAAATTTAAAACAAAATGCCATTTTTAATGACTACTGGAGCTCAAAATTATTAAACCCCCCCGAATAGAATCCCTCATAAGGGCATATTTGCAAATCAGGTGTTGTCTCAAGCACACCTAATGCAGCTAATCAAGAGCTTAATTAGTTGCATCAGGTTTGCTTGAGATAGAACACATCAAATACTTGCACTAGCTAGGGGTTTGTTGACAGTGGCATTTGATTGCATATTAGAAATATGGCTGTCAAAAGAATTGTCCAAAAAGCTAATAAAGGAGACCATTGCCTAGCACAAACCAGGAAAAGGATACAAAAAGGTAGTGCAGGCACTTCATTTTTGTAGAGATAACTTGCGATCTATGCTTCCAACTGTAAGACTTAAAGGAAGAGTGGCAATAGTACCAGGATGTGGTAGAAAGAGGAAGCCATCAATGGCTGTCACCAGATTCCTGAGGAGACGGGTGGCCAAAAACCCTTGAGTGACTGCAGGAGACCCGCAGCAAGACTTGGAGGCAGAAGGCACTGAGGTTTCAGTTTGCACAGTAGGGCCCATACTAAATGTTAAAGGTCTACAAGACCACAAGTGACCCAAAAGCACAAGCTCCAATATGCTCAAAGCCACACAAATAAGCCCCAGAAGTTTGGGGTTATTGTTCTGTGGAGTGATGAAACAAAACTGGAATTTTTCGGGCTGAGGAATCAGTGGTATGTTTGCAGAAGGAATAAAGAAGCATATGCTGAAAAGTACACCCTGCCTACAATGAAGAATTGTGTGGGCTTTTTGATGGTCTGTGGCTGCCTAGCTTCCTCTGGCACTAGACATCTGCAAAGTGAGGAGGGCAAGATGGATTCAGTCAAGTACCAGGATATCCAAGGAGAAAATGTCATGCCGCCTGTAGGGAAGCTGACGCTTGGGCATCATTGGACCTTCCAAAAGGACAATGATCCTTAGCATACCTCAACATCCACTTGGTTTCAGAAGTCTGGAAAGATTCTAGAGTGCCCATCACAGTCGCCTCACTTGAACCCCATAAAAAATCTCTGTTAGGATTTGAAGAACACAGTTGCAGCATGCAAACCCTAGAATATTAGTGAAATGGAGGCCATTGTCCATGAGGACTGGGCTAAGATTCCTTGGGAATGCTGCCAAAAGCTGACATCTGCCTATGCATCACATTTCCAGCAGGTCATAGCAGCAAAAGGGTGCTCTACTAAGTATTAAAGATGCTTGTCATGAAGGGGTTGAATCATTTTGAGCCTGCAGTAGTCATTAAAAGTGACACTTTGTGTTGAGTTTGGAGAAGCCACTTGTAATATTTGTTGTGTTGAGCCATTTAAATTGTTATTGTTTTATTTGTTCATTGCAAACAGCTGAAAGTTTGTAAATTTTGCCAGTAAACCTAATTTGTAATGGGGATTGAATAAATTTGATTGCAACTGTGTATATATATATATATATATATATATATATATATATATATATATATATCGACGCCCATGATTTCCAACAAGAATGTCAAATTTGGACTCGTCTGACCACAGGACACTTTGCCACTTTGCTCCAGTCCATTTTAAATGAGCCTTAGCCCACAGAACACGGCGGTGCTTCTGGATCATGCTCAACAATGGCTTCTTTTTTGCATGATTGAGTTCTAGGTGGCATCTGTGGATGGCACGGCAGATTGTGTTTACAGACAGTGGTTTCTTGAAGTATTCCTGGGCCCATTTAGTGATGTCAATGACAGAATCATGCCAGTGAGTGATGCAGAGGCGTCTGAGGCCCCGAAGATCACAGGCATCCAGTAAAGGTCTTCAGCCTTGTCCCTTACGCACAGAGATTTTTCCAGTTTCTCTGAATCTTTTGATGACATTATGCACTGTCAATGATGAGACCTTCAAAGCCTTTGCAATTTGACATTGAGGAACATTGTTTTTAAAGCATTCCTCAATTTTTTTACGCAAACCTTCACAGGTTGGAGAGCCTCTGGACATCTTTACTTCTGAGAGACTCAGCCTCTCTAAGACGTCCCTTTTATAGCCAATCATGTTACACACCTCATGCCAGTTAACTTAACTACTTGCTAAATGTTCTTTCAGCTGATTTTCTTATATATGAATTGCTTTTTCAGCGCTTTTTTTTTTTTTGCCTGTGTCCCAACTTTTTTGAGACCTGTTGCAGCCAGAAAATTTGAAATAAGCTAATTTTGTGGATAAAAATGTAAAATGTCTCAGTTTCAACATTTGAAATGTTATTTATGTTCTATTGTAAATAACATATTGGCTCATGTGTTCTGAAAGTCATTGCATTTTGATTTTATTCATAATTTACACTTTGTCCCACCTATTTTGGAATTGGGGTTGTATGTTTAATAATCTTGTTAATATGTTTATATTATCTACCCACGTAGATAATTACATTTTTTATTGAAATTGGTGGTGGTAAGGCTGCATATTTTCTGTTTACATTATGGAAAATATCCTTCCTCTAGCTTTCTTTTTGAGGAGATTTATGGGAAATATGATGACCAATCAAATGTTCAAGTAGGTTTTAGCTTGTTTGCAACCATGTGATCCCGATGGTGCGCGAAAGCCAGATTGGGGGGTGGAAGTGAAGAACGCCAATTGGGAATTGTTGGGAATGGAGGAAAGTGAATATGCTAAAGCTTAAGATGGTCAAGATATGTAAAGTTAAGTAGCTCAATGATTGTAACCTACCCTTCTATGAAGTTGTCACCGCATAGATGAGCGAAGCAGTTCTCTGTTGCTTCAGGCTTTAAATGGAAGTTTTTAATCTGCTGCCGTTTTTCCGTGAACTTTTTAAATTTGTCACCTTTACGTGTCAATACTTTTGGGACTCGAAAGTAGCTCTTGTTGTTTTCCTGATTTGATCGGTTGGCACTGCTGTAAACAGCACAAAACTTTAGCATTTTGATAGCGCTCTCTATGGAGAAATCACTTCCTACCCCCCATCTGCAGTTCCTGCTGTGATGTGACATCATCTGCAAACAACCTATTTTGACTAGCTAGCAATCCTTACTCAGTAACTTCACAGAAAATGCAGGCATGAACTTACACACATATATGTAAATGGGAGAAAAAAAAGTGAGGATTAAGGAGGCGAGGGTAAACATGCCTTAATTACATTCCTATTTTGTCTCTTTGTGCAATGTGCAGCAGTTGAACACCTGAATAAAAACAGATGGCGTTATCTTACGGTGTTATTTATCTTGCTGACTCGCTAATTAACTGGCTACTGAGACTGACTCCTGCCCTCTGGCATGAAATTTTCTTTACATGCTGCTGGTTTATTGTTTCCAGCTCGTCTTTTTTTGCCTGCTCAAGGCAATTGGCAACTGGATGTGAATACCTAGCTAGCACAGTTTTTATTTGAAGTTCAAGTCGGCACTGAAATTGAGATTTTACATTTACAAGAATGCGTTAAATAATGATGAAATAATTATTTATAGCATAATATTATTTTTCATTAATAAAGAAAAATTCAAGTTTTGCATTGCTATTGAATTGAGATGGATCTGAAAATGCCAAATCTTGGTTCCTCTACAAAAAATTCACAATGTTAAAACTAGCTGGCAAGATGGATAACTGATGAATTGCCGTATGATGATTGTAATGATCCTTAATAATACAATATGCTATCACGAAATTAAGTGACAAATAAATTGTGAAAATTTTTATCGGCTGTGCAGTATTGGTTAGCTTCATAATAAATGTTCATAACATAAATAACAGACGTCAACTTGTATTCAAAAATCAATTTAAAAGCATTTAGATTCAAAATAGAAAAACAAGTTAAAGAATAAGATAACCTATAGCGAACTTGCATTGTCAAATAAAGTGCATAATGTCTGCTGTCTAAAATGATAAGCCATTATTTTATTTACATTTTTTACACCGTGTTATCCACGTTCAAACATCGCATAACCCTACAAACTTGAGAACCTGCCATTGCCGCCATGAAAAATAATGGGAAACAATGGGAAATATTCTGCCCAGACCAGTGCATGATGTCACGAGGGCTGGACGTGTCTTACGAGTGTGCGGAGTCACAGTATAAGTATTGAAACTTGCGTTGATGATCAAGAGTGTTTTGAGAGATACCAGTTGTTTGAATAACAGCCGACTGTTTGCTGGAAATCTATATTCAATCCTCGACAATTCCGCAGTGCGCAGTTGTTGGTTATTCTCACGAAACGGGTGATTTGAACCTGATTGATGTGACCTTTCATCATTTTACCTTTAATACAAAAGAGCTACCAGCCCGGGTGACATAGGCATCTTCTTCCAGCCAAACGAACATGGCGGTTTTTTATGCCGTCTTATACCCAACATTTACATGCAGTTTGCAGGGTACAAAAAATTATTTTTAAAAAATTGCTTATTGTTTTGGATTGCTGAGATTATGTAGTTTATTTGGCAATGTAACTTGACTATAGTTTTTTCTTATCCTTTAATGAATAAGACATCCTTTATGAAAATTACAGAGGCATCTCTCTTAGCACCTTGAAAAGAATCAAGGAACACTCATCAGATAGTAGCATTCAAATTATTGCAAAAAATTTTCCAGCTCACCAACTGCATGCCTTCACTTTATATATGTCCCGACCAACTTTTAAATTAAACCTACACCCTTGATGAAACCACAGGTTGATATCAAGTTTATCAGCTGGTAAGCTGATTAACTTTTTGGGTTCTATGTCTTAATGTGCACCTATTAAGTTACTCTTCATTGGTCATTCTTGTATTCTTGAAGTCTACTTAAAAAGGTTTAAATGCATCATTGTTAAAAAAAAAAATCATTTGAGTTTTCTCATGCTGGTCATTTCTGCAGTACCTGCATGTGAAATGCTCTGTTGAGGTCCTGGCCCCGCCCTCCCGAAAAACCCCAGTGTGCTGTGATTGGTCAACTTGATCACTCAGTTGTGATTGGTCATCCGCTTTCCTTGTGTCGGAAATGTCACGCCCCTTACCATAAATGGATTTCTGCTCCAGAGTGTAAATGAGCTTTAGAAACAAATACCGGGGTAGCCTTGTGGTCTTAACCCGCTTGATTCTCGGGTGGGCCAAACTATCTGCTAGGCACTAAAATTCTGTTGGTGACATCACTGATTGATGAAATAATGGCTAGAAGCTATTATGGCGTTTCATTCAGCTCTGGAGCAGTGTGTTTATTGGCAGAGAGCGCTTCTTCTGGAGGTGACTTCAAGATGTTTCCGACACAGACATCTAAAATGTGCATAAAACAGTATGATTCACACAACGACATTAAAAATTATGAAAAAGCGTAATAGCTGCACTTTAAGGATTATCATCATCCACACTTACCTCAAGTCAAAATGCAATTCAGAGCATCATTGTCAAACTAAATTTGGAAGAAAAAAGAAAACAACCCACCATAAACAACACAGGCATGAAAGACTGCGTTATCCTCCATGCGTTTACATCTAAGGTCAAGAAGACTATCTGCGCTACATATGAGTGGCAAGATGACAAGTCACCAATCTAAAGCAGCATGGTTTGCCAGTTAGCAGTAATTATTCTATGGCAATTACTACATGCTATAGTGAAATGTAATTTTTGATGAGGTATTACAACACTTGTCTTAATTTTCATGTGGGAGTTGCCCCTTCTTGCGTGCTTGTCAAGTTAGCACCCCAACAACTTTATATTTTTTGAACTGGAATATGTGGCCTGAATATCTGTTGATGGATGGGTAACACAGACTTCAATGCAATGCATAAGTGCCTTCACAAAGTTGCAGAGGAGATTGGAATCGCAGGAAATTGAGAGAGGAAACAAAGGAGGCTTTCTATGCTGGCTGTCCGAATGACATTCATTTTGTGGGTTTTCTGCACTCACCAGAAGTTCTTATTTCCCTTGCAGATTTGCCCCGGGTCTTTCCCCACAATCTTCTTCAGAATAATTGCTTTTTGACCTAAACCAACACTGCTTTAAACAGAGCTGCATTTTTGATATATTGTGTGGTTTACGTAATTGTTGGTTTTCTTGCAAAAGATATTTTGCTTTCAGTGAAAGATTTTTGAATTTGGAACAAGTTCAAAGCATTTTTAATCATTGGCAATGCGATTAGCTGGCTATGCTTTCTCCTGTTGTATTGTTGCTGTAAGGAGTACAGACAGTGCTTATTTTGAACACATTACTTGAGTACGTCTGTGTGTGTGTGTGTGTGTGAATACATTTGTGTTGACTTGCCCACACATGGCGCGATCTCAAACACAGACATGCAGTCCTGTTCTGGAGTATGAACCTGACCTGTGAGCATTCAGACTTGCCAGCAGAGGGTAGGTGGGCGTTGTAAGGCAGAATGGGTGTTGGTTGCCATGGTGTCTGAGTGAATTATCACTCATTTGTGCTCCAGAGCTCCAGAAAGGCAGAAAGTCTCCCTCTCACTGGCAGATGGAAAACCAGGGTTTTCTGGTTTTTCTCCATGGAGTACACTCACGGCCCAATTTTTCTACACGTGCTGCATCTGACAATAAGCACACAGCAAACTCACTATGTCAACTCCTATCTTCCTCCAGCCACAAGGACTGACTGATAAATTTCTGCCGACGCCACAGAGGGGCAATTTAATGCATGGGCTTCCCAGGGCTGAAGCCTTGCGACTCCGGGTTTGCCCCTGATTGGCCAGATTTCAAAAAAATTGAAAAGATAAATTTCTTGTGATTTGAAGTTTTACTATGGATGTGTCTCGAATGCATCTACCGTGCTCCCGATTTTGCACTCCCATCAGGGCTTGGGAGTACACACTCAAGCATGTGAAGCTGCGGAAGCACGGGCTGTATTATCCACTATAGATTACACTTGTACTTTGCGGAAACACCTGACTCATACAGTTGTATTTTCATGCCTATGCAAAGGAAAGCGCATGTTGCAATAACGTTATTCACAATTTTGTCAGTTGCAAACCACATAGTATTCATTGTCTTCGCCTGGTTTAGTATATCCCTGTGCTGCCATAAATGCATTTGCAACACAGTGGGTTGAACTCTACTTCAGGTGGGAGTGTCAGTAAATAAAGCAGGCTTTGAGCAATTTTCGTGTTAAAGACCTCGCTTGTGTTTTGACTCCGCCAGTCCACCTTTTAATTCAAACGCTGTCTTTCTCTGGTAATTTCATGGGACTGAATTGAAGCCAGCGAGCTGTGCTCAATTAAGACCATATCGTATCCTTCTCATTATCATTTTCATTATGTACTCTATACATCATGCCACAAAAGTGGTGGTGGGGTGAAATGGAATGGGGAGTGTGAACTGGTACTTTTATTCATTTGAATATCATGTGAATATTTTTTTTGTCTGTGTGTGGGGTGGGGGGGGGGAGATACAAATAAATGATTTCAGTCTCGTCCTCATTGTATCACAGCTTATACTTATTAGGATGCACAAGTATATCGATAACCTGCGGATTGAATTGCAGTATTTAAAATGATAAGACTCATCGCTATTTTCCATCTCCATTCCGCATATGAAGCCCCATATTTGTGCATTGTCTTTTGTTATCTTTCAATTCTTTTAGTTTGGCAGAGAATATCAGCTGAGTGTCAAAGGGAATTCAGGGAGTCTGCAAGTGACTTTTTAACAAAGTTTTGCTTAATAAAATGTTATGGTGGAATTGGCATAATGCCATATGCTGAAAACATCGGATGTATCCTATAATGCTCATAATTTAAAGCTATAGTTCGTAACTGGAGAAAAGAGCAAGAAAGAGATTTTGATCATAAACCCCATCGCCCCTCCCTCCCTGCTCCTTCTCTCTCTCCTGTAGCCCCTACCCCTCGTTTATGCGTCCCTACACAATGTTAGCATTAGTGACATAACCTAATAACTAGCCGTATGTATTACAAAACCTACCTGATGACAACATATATTATTATTATTTATACATTTTTTTTACATTATTAGAGTGTACAATATAAGTGCCTTTATTGGCTCTGATGATAACTGTACTCCAGGTCCAACCGCAAGATGAGAGAAGTGGACAGACTACCAAAGGACAAGCTAGTTAGCATTCCTGTACACTAAGGTTCGCTTCCCAGGTGCGAGCTAGCCACTGATCTGGCTCCATGTGGTCTATTATTCTCACCGCCAAACTCGGTACGATAAATTCAGCTACAACGCTATGCTAGGATATCAAACACATGTAGGCACTAGTTAGAGCTGCAGTCTGTAAGTGTCACATGCTGTCGACTATTCTGTGACCAATGGATTGGTTTTACATTAATAAAACTGGAGCCCAGTCACAGCAAATAAATATGCGGACAGTGCTAATGTAGATGCACTCTAACTAGCTACTTAGTTACACGATGCCAGAAAATCTTCCGTACACTAATGTCCAGTATATGCATGTAGCAATTATGAAAACCAAACTCCATCAACTTTTTGGTTGATTGTTTTTTTGCTAGTCTCTTTACTCTTTTTTCTGCTAATTGAACAGTTATGCAGTTTTTGACAAAGGAGGAACTGGAAGTGTAGATGGAGAGATTTCAATGTTACTGGATTTTCACTGTCTGGGTCCACTATACAGGGATCCAAATTTAATCTCGACCACTTCAATTACTGATAGTGGAAAGGGTATTATGACATCTTGTTTACCAAATTGAGAAGTATGAATGAATGATTTAAAAGGCGTTTTGATAAAAACTGGCAGAACTGAAGGCTTTTTGCCGATAACCCACCCAAGGACCATCCTTGAAACAATGAGCAAAACACTAGCAAAATGTCAGATCTGACCCCAGTGGACCAACAGTGGTCCATCGGCCCCTTGCTATGTGGGAGGGCTCAACTTTTAATCTCATACAATTCTGTTTTCTATTTGAGTTATTTCACATTGTTTTGGCCAATGGATTAACATTCTAAAAATCGCATGGAATGCTAATAGTTTATGAAGTAATGAATGAACAGGAGTTAGCACTGGTCAGCATACACACTTGTTAATATACAGTACATGATCAAAAACTTAGGTTTACTTCATTGGATGGTATGAAATTGCCAAACAAACCACCAATACAACATGTATTCTCCACAATATGCTTGAAGTTAAAGCTGCTGTAAGTGTAAAACTTCCTGTTTTAGTGCTAACATCCATACTATAATCTCTACACATCTTAAATGTTGATGTATGCTTGTAACTGCAAGGTTTATTGTACTAGGGTATTGAAGTAGGTTTTATAGCCTTGTATTAATGCATTTGTTTGGGCGTTTTATTTTTCATTGTATATTCTGTAAACATTTTTTATGCATTAATTTATTATTGCAGAAACCACACCCTGTTCAAAGTCAAGAGCATTATAACTCCATGTAATTTCAAACGTTGTTGTTCCATCCTTGTTGGTGGTAAAAATAAAGACAAAGTTACTCCCTGGATCGCCAGTGTATTCCTTCTGAACGATTAAGATTTAGGGGTTTCACAAACCAACCAGCTGCTAGATGCACCGTCTACTTTACAAAGCGGTCCTTCGAGCTGGATTTGCATTGCCTGTATTCAGACAACATGGCCACATCCAGAGATGATGATGAACCACGATGTCCCCAGCCCAGCTGGATCTGTAAACTCCATGTACATCTGGAGGACTTTGAGTTGGCTTACCCTACACCCAGCCAAATGTTACCACCCACTGTGCAGGAGGAATATACAGCAGAGTCCTTGGACCCCAGCTTCACATTGGGCGCCTTCACTCCAGGGCAGGGAATACCAAAAAATTTCACACATTCATTTGGTTTGGTTCACTTTCACACTGCACTTTTGAAAGAGGGCCAAACCGCCTGGACAATATCATGCAGTGACAACAGCTGCTCATTTAGGGCGGTATTGCCCGAAACAAGCACTGACCAGGTAGAAAAAAAAAACATGGAAGAAGAAAATCCGGCTCATCGATTGGCCAGGACCGAAAACGGAAATCCATCCCCTTCAGCCGGCTTGTTCACGACAAAAACAAACAATGGAGCAACACCAAATTTATGCAGTCTTGGAGTTTCTGTTTTTACTTTGGTGTTCAGACAATGAGACAAAACAGATTCAGGATATTCAGAGAATTAAAGAACAGATACGGAGGACATCAATCCTCCTAGCCTGCTCTTTGACACCATAAATACCCATAATTAACGTGAAATTAATTTTGGTGTAAGAGTTATTTATCTTTAATCATTCCAATGTGATAAGTGAAAGCGGGTTGAGTATTAGCCAATAAATTATGTCTAACATTACAATCAGGGTGAAAAGGAGATAGGACAGAAGCAAGTAGTCTAGTTTTTGATGGTTGTTAAAGAAGGCAAAATGATCAAACATTTTGGATATGTAACTGTTGCTCGCACAGTGGATGCAAGATTGTGTCATCTCTTTACATGGCTCTGGTTTGTAGAGATGAGATAAACTTCTGACGAACAGCATCTCATCCCTACTAACCAGTGGTTGAAAATGTCACATAATGGTTATGAAAACGTACTGCATACATGCTAGCTAGCTAGCTAAGTGACATGAACTTAGTTATATGAGTGGCTCCTAGCGAGCTCGGTATTCAGTTTGACTAAACTTTGTATTCAGTTCGGATAAATATTAACAGTGTGACGTAACGCGGAGCAAGTTTTTTTTTTTCCCACACTCTCTCAGCCAGTTAAATTTTTTGCAAAAGTGCTATTACCTTAGGGTAATATCAAAAATATGTCATTGGCTGTGCCATGGGAAAAGTACCGCAGTTACTCATACGTCATAATGCTTGTTCTCACGCTACAAGGTACAATTTTTCTTGTACCCCTCTCATTTTTGTTTTGTGGGTCAAAAGTGATAAGAGGAGGAATCCTATTAATTTTGGTGACGTGATACGGCATGTCACTGTTTGTTGCTTAACTTTTACTTCCATCTTTAACCATGCAGCTTTAAATCTTTTGTATTAGTTATTTTTCATGATGCTGCGCCATTGACAAGGATTAATAACTGTTTTAGTAATGGATAATAGTGACCTCAATTTTACACCTATTATTAGTCAACATGTCATTGATAAGGCTGCCTTGTGGGTATATTACCAGGCTTTGCGTGGCCATCTTTTGAATATTGGGTGCTTGCTGTCAATAATCTGTAATGTTTTTATTTTATTTTTCTTTTAGTTGAAGTTTTCTGCCATCCTTTTCCCTTGTTGTTATTATTTTAGTTCCTGTGTTTAGCTTCCACGTTTACATTCACTCTCTGAGCCAGCCATCCCCATTCAGCTTGTTAATTATTTCAGTTAATTTCCCCATTTGTAACCACGCCACCAGTGATGCTTCCTTGTTCTCCCCACACCTACTTTGAGTGTGCTTCCCTTGATTTTTTTTTTTTTTTTTTTTTTTCTTGATAAGTTCCCTGTGTTCAAATTTATTTTGTGAGTCTGTCTCTGTGTATTCATAGTTACTTATAGGGGTGGCTCTAGGTACCTGACCTCCCCCCAAAAGCCTGTCACAGCAATATATGGACAACTGCCATCAAACACACAACAGTTTAATTATTTCTCAACCACTACAAATAAGGCAGCACAATACAGCAATACAAAATAAAATAAATTATGTGTGCGACATCATTTACCCGACTTTCCCCCCTACAATTTGACTGAAACATGAAATGCCATGCTGCTGTATAACTTTTGAGTCTTCATTTTATTATTTTGCATAAGTTTCAAATTCATATTACTTTACTGATCTTCAAGACTGTCAAATCCGACGTCTACTCCACGCTTGAATATATTAGATAAAGGTCGATGACCACGCCTATTGTTGATTATATTATAGCTATGGGAAAGTGGAAGGATTGCAACCACTCCTGCATCTTTGGAGCATAGTAGCTGCTTTTTAGCATCTTCCATCAATAAAAAATTCACTCAGACGAACAGAGATACCCCTCCTATTTATTCGGTCTGCAACCTTTTTGAAAACGTCCCCATTGCGATGATTTCGGCCAACCAAAAACTTCATGAGAACCATTTCCTACAAAACAAGTACGATAAATAGTTTTAGCTTCGATCCAAAAATATTGCGCCTTTTTATCAGCAGCAGTTATTTTAAAGCAAAAAATTGAAAGGTTGGGCATGTGTTATAAAGTTTGACTGCCGTACGTGTCGTAAAATGCGGTGAAAACTCCCAATGGGATAATATTGTGGGATTAAGATGTATACATGTCTACAATACACTTCAAAAATGCAAATGAAATCAGAGTACTCCAGATCTCTTAATCTGATTATTGCTTACTCTGACTATGACCTTATTCTGATTCATTTTAAAAGTTAATGAGCACTAATACTGGCAAGAAAGTTGGTGGATACTGTCAGACATGCTCACACACAAATGCATACTGAGAGAAATTATCAGGAATAAATAATGCAAACTGAGGCTGTGCAAAGATGAATTAGCTTTGATTGTGAAACAACAATTGGTGAGTGAGACACCCACTTTGGAAAGGAGGAGCCACGCTCATTTAATGGGTTAAAAAGCCATCTGGCCCTGGTTTGTAAAAAAAAAAAAAAAAAAACTGGTAAAAAAAAAAAACAACTACAGTTTTGCTCACATATAGCGAATGCTCTTAATTTTCTTTGAAAACATGAATAAGCAGTTGAAAGGAGAAAGTAAGTGAGAGTGTTTTGTGTTGTATACCATAAGTACCCCCGAGTTAATGATGTGCAAGATTGATTGGTGATCCAGCACAGTTCTGTAAGATTTTTTTTTTTAATATTGAAATTCTAGGAGGATTTTTGGCTCCTGCAGTAGAATTTGGATATACACAGGAGCATTTTGCATTGCTAAATGATCCTTAGCTACAGCAGGAGGGGCAGACAGAAAAGCAGGCTGTCTGGGAGAGAGATACTCCCAGGGGGACCAGGCTCTCCTTCAGATCAGTGAATGTTCAAGAGTGGGCAATGCAGGAAAGAAAATAGTATAGCTCAGTGCTTTTATACATTAGCACCACTGACACTGGGAGTTTGTTCTCTGAAAGTGTCCAGGCTTCCTTTGACCCAGTCTTTATTGCTATCAGCCCTCTTGTGAAATGTAAGCAACAGTCAGGTGCAGAATTATTTTCAACCCACCATTAAAATGAAGAACAAAGGCTGCGTGAGATAAACTGCATCGTTAATAGTCCATCTGGGGAAACCTTGGCTATAATTACAATTCAATGCATTTATTCTCATTTCAGCGTTTCACATTTTTCATGAATTCATAGGCCTATTTAATAATGTTTCTCATTTTTTCATGTATAATCAAGTTGATATAAAAAAATCCCCAACCTGGCTAAAAATATGATTGTGCCTGAAATATACTCTCTGAAGCATATTCGTGCAGCAAACCAGATTTTCTACAAGATTTCTGATTCTTATTTTTACAGAAAAGTCAACATTCATATTGTGAAGCAATTGGTTGGGGGAACTTGAACCAAAATGCCATAATCTTTTTTATTCTTTTTACTTTATCATGGTGGCAAAGAGAAACTTCTGTTTATGGATATGCCAGCTCAAAATGCATTGAATTTCTGATGGATACTGAACAGCTAGTTTCATTAAATCATAATAATACCCCTCATTGATACACACATTGAATATTCTTTCAGCCAGCACCCTTTGTTAAAAAAAAAAAAAAAAAAAAAAAAAATATATATATATATATATATATATATATATATATATATTTCACACCTGTGAGAGTTGTTTATTTTTTGCCTAGGACTCAGAAACTTGGAATTTCAAGCCCCAGTGCAGCCACAAGAAAATCAGCACAGCCCTTGAGCAAGAATCAACCTTACATCGCTCCAAGAGATTGCCCCCTACATGTAAGTCCTTCCACTAAGAAGCATCAGCCAAATAATGCAAATAGTTATGATAAAAACCTAAACCTTAACCTCCCACCATGCAATCCCCAGGCTTTGAATTGTTATAGCAAAGAATATCAAGGACCACACCACAGTGAAAAAATAACACCATGAGGCATGAAACATGAAATCATAGTAAGCTAATAATTTGGGCAAAAAGTAAACCCAAACTGATTGGGTTCTTTAAAACAGTTGCCTGTGAGGGTGAATTCACTTAAGAGAGCAGATACATCTCTGATGGCAGATTTTGAATGGTAAGCTCCAATGAATGGAATTATATAAGTATTAAAGGGCCTATCGTTTTCGTGAATGAAAAGTAAACGTCTTCCCACAAAATTTTCGTCCAGTTACATGGTATTAGCACAGTATTTCAACCTGGTGGTAGACCAAATCAATGGCTGAGTTCATGGGTGGAAGAAAAACATGGCAGAATTTTTAAACCCCATATTTTACACCTCTCCCTGCAGCACCCTTATTGAAACGTTTTCTGTGTTTTAAACAACATGAATAATATGACAATTCTTGAAAAGGTCTCCATTTCTTGTGTTTTTTTAACCTTCTACTAATTGTGCAAATGCTTAGAAATCAAATTGTATTGCTTTTGAAGATACTATGTATGTTCATGCCAGTCTTTCTTTGCCGTAGAAACTGCTCTTCAAGGCATCCCATATTTCATGCAATTTTTAATTGGACACAGTCATGGGAAAGATTACTTTGCAGTGGCCTTTGAGTCATAGGGTTACACTTTACTCACCTTGGGAAGCAGCTTTTTGACTCATTAAGTCTGTACACTGATTAAACTATGGTGACTATCTTTGTTGCATCTTTTTTTCAGGTAACCTGTTGTGATTTTTTCATCATACCATGTGGTATTTATTTTCTGTAGTGTACTTTTTCTGGCTGAATGAATGTTTTTTTTAAAGCAAAGTATTTTGCACAACTTTGTCCTGGACTCCACCTAATGCTGCTACCAAATGGTGTCACTATCATGTTTCCCACCAGCAATGTCCACAAGCATGAACACCATGCTGTGGTTAAGGTATCAAATGATCAAGTCACTAAGATTGTGATCAAAGATGCGAGAGGAACTGATGTGCAATTCTAGACTTGGAGAAAGATAAAAACCAAGACTCGAAAAACAGGCTTTCACTGATGTTTCCTGCCTGTCCATGACATACTGTGTATCCCTGTCTTTACGCATGACAGATAGCACGATTTTGAATTGCATGCAACTGTTTTATTCAGGTGATATGAGGTTCAGGTGCCCAGATGAGAGGGCCCGTATGTCCTATTCATTATCAGAGACATCCCCTCAGTCTCTGACAAGCAGAGGCCATTTTTGGAACCAGCCACAGGGTTATGAGGATGTGGATTATTAATAACCCCATCGATCCTGGTTCACACTGCATCAGTATAATAAATTACCCTAATGGCAATACATCCTTTGTCAATCTTTTCATTCCACTCTCAAATCATAGTGGATGAATGAGATTTCTGATAAGTTAAAGCACCAACATAGATGTTGTTGTTAGAAGTCATTACTGAGGTCTGCACGGTACAGGTCCAAATCAATTTACAAACCTATCTGTAATAATTTATTACAGTCTTTCTTCATTTTGAAAGAAACAGGACTTCCATCAGAACAACAGACAGTGTTCAGAGGTTCTCAGTATAGCTCCTGACTTTTATAATGTGCTCAGGAATATACAGTATATTAGCCACAAATGAAGAAGTACAGATTAATTCCAAAGAATTAGAATTGTCAGAATTAGAAAGAATTAGAAGTGTCAAACAGATTCCCCCAATATTATAATTGTAAAAACATAACACTGTTGACCCATATGGAATGTAGTTTGGCCACTGTGTCTCCAAAAGATATTGAAAAAGCTCACAACTCCCTGTTAGCACTCTAGGATAACAGTCTCATTTGGCCTGCAATCAATTGCAATCCATAAATTTTAGTGAAAGCAACCACCTCTGTCTACCACCTTTTGCCTGTTAGGCCATGAAGAAGGCAGACAACTGTCCTTGCCTCAAAGCTGAGTGCAAATCCACAGTTTGAGATCGATAGGGTCAAGTTCATCATCAGAGTTTCCATAGCAACCTCATTCAATGAATTCACAGGCCTCTATCTGGTCTTCCTGTTCCTTCTGACTGAGGGTGAGGAAAAAAACAAACAAAAAAAAAAACAAGTGAGACCATTGTTTTTACATCCGGTAGTCAACTGTCTCAATATAAATAAATGCTTATTCTGAAAACATGTCATGTATCCTAAATATGAACTAAATGTCTGTGCAGTCTTGTGGGTAGCACATTTATCAAACTCATTTTTCTTCATCACTGCCCTGTTACCATGGTGACAGTGCAAACAGAGAAAGTTAACCATCAGCATGAAGGCACAACAATTTGTTGGCGCTCCTAAAACCAATTACTACTGCATATCTTGGCTGATCGCATGCGCAATCAAGAACAGGCATCCCTCTCTGTGTCATAAAAGCTGCACAGCTTGGGGTAGTCAGACATTTTTGTCATTTACCTTGAACACCTTGCAATCAGCTCAATTGCCTTGTCTTGACAGTACTTTGAAAGGGACATATTACGAAAACACATGGATTTGCTTAACACTAGCCACAAGTACAATGCGGACCTTCTTGGTGGCTAAGACTGTGGCTAGACCCACTGGCAAGGTTACTGCATGCTCAGTGCCACCTGTTCCCAATGGTTCACATAACGTTGGCTACTAATACCATGTGAACCTACCCAGAGACTCGACAATAGTCAGTGTCACCAGACCGAAGTAAACATACATCAAGGGAGTTCGCAATAACGTAGGTTAATGAACAGGGCCACTCCCAATGCGCCTTCCTATTCCTCCTTACGCCTATATATACCTCCTACATTCCCACAATCCCCGCTTGTCTCATTTCTACATCGTTCACTCGCTAACCAGACAGCCAGCGCACAGCAAGAGTTCGCTTACCCGAAGCACAAAATCCGAAATCCTACTGAGTCCCTCGGGCGAAGAATAATTCCAAGGCTCCGATGCTCCAAAGGAATCTTCTCAATTCGTTCCCCCAACTCCAGTTCTCCTCTGCGCACCCGCCTGCGCTCCGCCATCTTCGTACCTCCACCACAAAGCATCACGGGTATAGTGCACTATATAGTGTGTTTGCCATTTTGTAGTGTTGTTTGAATTCCTCGTGGTTAATTTCATGCACTGTATAGTGGACTATAAAATATCCACAATGCACAGCGAAATTGAGTGAGCAAGCAACGCACACTACATTGCGCTCCGCCATCTTCGTACCTCCACCACAAAGCATCACCCGCTTGCCCCAACCGGGGTGCCCATATACCGGGCCACGCTCCCCCGCGATGACGACCGAAGCCGTTTCCCTCTTTCGGGCTCCGAACCGCAGAACTTCCAGTTACGCTCCTCATTAACCGCGGCGCCGAAGCGAGAGCCCGAGACTCCCCAGCAAGGCTTACCACGGCTCACAGTCCAAGCTCATCCGAGGCTCCACGTCGGACCATCGCCAGACTCCATCGGGCACTCAAGCAGAAGAAAATCCCCCTCCATCGCTCCGACAACAAGGCCAGACTACTAAAAATTATACACCGACTCTTTCAGCAATGTAGCTGATCCTCCCCATGTGCAGACCAGAGCTGTGTTCGAAATTGACCCTATCACGGATATAGTGCACTATATAGTGTGTTCGCCATTTTGTAGTGTTGTTCGAATTCCTCTTGATTAATTTCATCCACTATATAGTGCACCATAAAATATCCACAATGCACAGCGAAATTGAGTGAGCAAGCAATGCATACTACATTGTACTCTAGTATACCACAATGCACCGCGATCGTGTTCTGCCAGAGAGGAAGAAGGAGAAGAGCGAGATGGCTCCGCCCTGCAGAATTACACCCTCAAATGTTCCTGTGAGTGTTCGGTTTGTTTACATGATGCTCGGTGCGTCCGCTTACATCACAGGAGAATCCAGCGCATCTGCTGATGCAACCATATTCAGAAAATTCGAGAAGGGTCTGGCTGCAGACCTACAGCCTGGGGTCCACCTCTGCCGTCGGACCCTTTCCAGTACCGTGCTTGGAGAAGGAAGTTGAAGGTTGAGTAAGCCACACACACCCATGTTAACCACACGCAGCTCCTCACGACCGCCACAAATCACACCAAGGTAAAAAAAAAAAAAAAAAACACAACCTCAATATTTCGATATAACTGTAACTTATACTGCCGCAAATAACACCAAGGTAAAAAAAAAAAAACACAACCTTAATATTTTGTTATAACTGTAACTTAACTGTAACGTAACGTTAAGGAGCAAAATACTTGTACTAACCTTATGAGTTTGCTAACGTTAGATAACGTTAGCTATGCTAATGTCATTGGCAAACTAATGTTAACGTTTGCTGAAATGATTACATTAAGCTTTTACATTTTTTCTTTCTGTTGTGTTTAACGTTATTGTATTTGTATCATTAGCATCATTGTGTAATGTAGCTAACTTTAGTATAACAGCACCTAGATACAGTAACGTTAGGTAGCTACCTACAGTCATTAAAAAGGTGTGAATCGAAAGGAGTAAACTACATTTCGTTCATCCAACTTGTTCGATTTGGAAGTTTGAATCCCGCTTTACACTATGGTTTATGAATTACTAGAAGTAGGAGAAGTAGTCATCCGAACTTCCTTGGGCAAAGCCAATTAGTTACAACGTTACTTTAGCAAGAATTACACTGTCCTAGACTAGCCTGGGCCCCTAAGAGTCCGATATAAACATGGGTGAGAGTGAACCAATTAATGCCTTAAAGCCACAATCAGAATAATTTCATGTAATTTTCAAGTAAGATAAGGGTATTATTACAGATAAACAAAGTGCAATGTCGTTATGTTATTTTTTATCTATATAAATATGTTTGTATATGTATCTCAATGGGGATCAATGAAGTTTTCTGATTCTGACGATAGATAGATGAATGAACAAATAAATAAGTGTGTGTACATAAATGTGTGTGTATATGATTAATTGCAACGTGCAATATTATAATCGGCAATGGTTGTTTGTGTGTAGTACATCTTTAGTTTAAAAAGCTGTCATAGCAATCTGTAAATTGCATATAATCATTGTAAAAGTTATTGTACTTTATTTTTTTTGACAGATGCATCATTCTATTCTGCATGGCAATTACACCCTACAAGTGGAAAGATGCACAACCTGCTGCAGAAATTATCACTGTCCACTTTGTTCTTTTGTAGGGTTTAAACCAACAAAACTATTAAAATTGAAGAAGCATGTCAATGCCCATCTAAAACATGCACTACTTTCAAAGGTATGGTGGTGTTTTAACCTAGTAAAGCCTTTGCAACACAGGGAGAACCCAAGGTGGGACAGAGCAAACCGCTTCCAGAAAAGTTATCTATTAGTCCTGAGTCCAGGGTTCCCACAGGTCATGGAATTCCTGGAAGTCACTGAATTTTGAAAATTCTGCTCTAGACACAAAAACTCAGAGAATTTAATAAATCTTTGGGACAAGTCGTGGAATGTCATAGAACTTTGTTGCCCTCAATTTAAAAAAAAAAAGAAAAGAAACACCAAAGTATTTATTTTCCATTTCTTTTATATTCACTTGTCCAGCATTTTTTGTTGCATTTTTCATTGGGTTCGATCTGTGTACAAACAGTCCTATGAGCCAAGATTTGTGATCAACAGCAACATAACAAGGTAGAACTCAGAATTTTTATGTTTCCACAAGCAATTATGTTGTCAGCCTATATTTCTAGGAGAGGCCACTCCTTATTGTTATAGTAAAGTTTATTTTTATTGTTATTCCACATTTGCACCCAACTCATTTCCCCGGTAGGGTCCCGAAGCAGACCTCCACTGCTGCAGACCTCCAGACTGAGGCCCATCTCTGTCAATGGGACCAAACTCTTTAGTGGTCTGCTCCTCTGCAAATTAAAATAATATTCCTCTACAACCCCAATTCCGAAATAGTTGGGACGAAGTGTAAATTGTGAATAAAATCAAAATGCAATGACTTTCAGATCACATG
Organism: Gymnothorax javanicus; assembly: GCA_029692085.1. NCBI lineage: Eukaryota > Metazoa > Chordata > Actinopteri > Anguilliformes > Muraenidae > Gymnothorax > Gymnothorax javanicus. Next base: position 92,595,170 of record CM056199.1, on the reverse strand, counting down.
AGCCAATATGGTATTTACAATAAAACATAGTTAACATTTCAAATGTTGAAATTGAGACATTTTACATTTTTATCTGCAAAATGAGCTTATTTCCAATTTTCTGGCTGCAACAGGTCTCAAAAAAGTTGGGACACAGGCAAAAAAGGACTGAAAAGGCAATTAATATATAAGAGAATCAGCTGAAAGAACATTTAGCAAGTAATTAACTCTTTACTCCCTAGTAGCTATCTTAGACTGCTGCCCTAGCAGCCACTGACCCCTGGTGCCCTAAGACAATATGGCTACTAAAATACCACGACTGAGGTCGGGATTTGCCGGCAGAAGCGATGTGTTTATCACGCCTGTAGTCGGGACTCGCCTGCACAGCGACCTAAATTATCACGACTGTAGGCGGTATCAGGGAGTAAAGGGTTAAGTTAACTGGCATCAGGTGTGTAACATGATTGGCTATAAAAGGGCTGCCTTGGAAAGGCTGAGTCTCTCAGAAGTAAAGATGGCCAGAAGCTCTCCAACCTGTGAAGGCTTGCGTAAAAAAATTGTGGAATACTTTGAATACAATGTTCCTCAACGTCAAATTGCAAAGGCTTTGAAGGTCTCATCATCGACAGTGCGTGACATCATCAAAAGATTCAGAGAAACTGGAAAAATCTCTGTGCGTAAGGGACAATTCCGAAGACCTTTACTGGATGCCCGTGATCTTTAGGCCCTCAGACGCCACTGCATCACTCAACGGCATGATTCTGTCATTGACATTACTAAATGGGCCAAGGAATACTTCAAGAAACCACTGTCTGGAAACACAGTCCGCCATGCCATCCACAGATGCCACCTAAAGTTTGATCATGCAAAAAGGAAGCCATTGTTGCGCATGATCCAGAAGTGCCGCCGTTTCTGTGGGCCAAGGCTCATTTAAAATGGACCGTAGCAAAGTGGCAAAGTGTCCTGTGGTCAGACGAGTCCAAATTTGACATTCTTGTTGGAAATCATGGGTGTCATGTCCTCCGGGCTAAAGACGAGAAAGACCACCCCTCCTGTTATCAGCGTTCAGTTCTAAAGCCAGCATCTCTGATGGTATGGGGATGCATTAGTGCATATGGTATGGGACACTTGCATGTTTTAAAAAGCACCATGAATGCTGAAAGGTATATAAAGGTTCTAGAGCAACATATGCTCCCCTCCAGACGACATCTATTCCAGTGAAGGCCTTGTGTATTTCAGCAGGACAATGCAAAACCACATACTGCAGCTATTACAACAGCATGGCTTCGTAGTGGAAGAGTCCGTGTGCTGAACTGGCCTGCCTGCAGTCCTGATCTTTCTCCGATTGAGAACATTTGGCACATAATTAAACGAAAAGTCTGTCAAAGGAGACCCAAAACTCTCTAACAGCTGAAAACCTGTATTAAACAAGAGTGGGATCAAATTCCAATGACTAAACTCAAGAAACTTGTCTCCTCAATGCCCAGACGCTTCCATTCTGTGTTAAGAATAGGGGATGCTACACCATGGTAAACAGGCCCCTGTCCCAACTTTTTTGAGACCTGTAGCAGCCATCAAATTTGAAATGAGCTCATTTTGTGGATAAAATTGTAAAATTTCTCATTTCCAACATATGCTATGTTATCTCTGTTCTATTGTGAATAAAATACTGGCTGGTGTGATTTGAAAGTCATTGCGTTTTGATTTTATTCACAATTTACACTTTGTCCCAACTATTTCAGAATTGAGGTTGTATTTTGTGTGTGTTTTTTCTTTTGTTTGTGGTATTGTGTATTTTTAACTAGTATTTTATGGGCATTTAAATTCTGGTGTCTTAACAACCCTATGTGGAAAATAATATTTTTCACAAATACACAAAAGAGTGATTATTAAATTATTGATAAGGAAGCGCAATAAACCCGATTTTTCTTGAAACATGATTTTGCCACCATTGGTCCTGGCGAACAAATATTAACTTTGAAAAGAAATTGGTATAGCTAAAAATAAATTAATTAATTAAATAAATACATAAAAAAACAACTTCTTTCCTGCCTAAATTGATGCGAGATGCAGGGGAACAGGGAGTTTATTAAAACAAAAGAAAACAGGCACGAGGGCCAACAGAAAACTTGGCCCAAAGGGTTGCAAAAATCCAACTAAGGTAAGCTTCACAGAGCTGAAAACTAAAAAGTCCAAACAACAAAAAACAAAACCACTGGAACCTCCAGGGAGAAAAACCATGAACAGAAAAGAATAATCAGGCTAGAATACAAATACAAGAACTTGACTTGGCTAACAAGAAGACATAAATACTGCTGTGAACCACAAGGGCATGAAAACACGGTGAGACTCTGTCTGCCAGCCAACTTCCACCGACTCCAGATAAAGGGAGGAAAATCAGCACACATGAGGGGCAACACCTGGAGAAGAAACAAGGGGCAAGGCAAGATCATGAGACAAGGACAATGATAGGCTGACATGACTTGCTCATTAAGAAAATGAGCGTGCTCAGCTTAAGTACCAATGAAGCATGCAGATTGGAAGGAAGCATGAATGTTAAAACAGAAAAGCACAGCAAGATCTTGAAATAGCAAAGCAGGAATCATGACAATAAACTCCCTATCTAAATTAGTAGTATTAGTAATGTGCCTGTCTAAGAATTACACCTCCCGTGACTGTTAGTAAATGTTAGTAACTTAAAAACAGTTAATTGCCAATTAAGCTTAGGCAGCCCTGAATCCAGCACAGCACAGAAGGAAGGGGGAAATACCAAAAGCCAACCAGAGCTCAGAAGTGTGCGAAAACGAAGACATGGGGCGGAACGCAGACAAGCGGTGGAGTGGCTGGGCAGACCTGGCAAAACAAAACATGGAAAAGTAAACACATGAACAATAAACATGAACTATGAAAAGTGAAATCCTGAGACAACTGTTAAAACCCAAAAATACTGTCCTGGCCAAAGGCCCAGGACCCTGGAACACAACATAAATATCTTGTTATATATCCCAATCCAGTTAGTGGCGGTAATGCACCTATATTTGCTAACTGCCACAAACACTAAAGAAGAAGTAGGGTCCTGGTGATGGAGATGGGTCCCAGTGACAGAGGTGGGCCCCTGGCTGGAGGTCTGCAGTGGGACGCTATTGGAAAATTCCAGTGTAGTGTCCGAAATCTCCTTTGGTAATTCCCTATGTAGTGCACTATATCATATACACGATGTAGGGAATAGGGAGTGAGTGAATGAGTGGACGATTTTGAACACAGCTCAGAAGTGTACAGACCACACGGCACTTCCAAGTTCCAGGCTCAACGTCCCAAATCCCAACGTCATCACGATCGGCGACGTCCTCCCCGCTCCAGATTCGGCGGAAGTCACTCCTTCCGCAAACCTCATCGTAGGCAAGGACTGGATGATTACTTTACACTCGTTCTCGATCCCGCTTTATGCTTCAGCTGTATGGTAAGCGACTTCCTGTTGGCTACGTTGATATAATTGATGTGACTCCGCAAGGATGACAATCTGCAAATCCAAAACTCTCGCTGACTTCACAGCAATTATATTCGCCATCACTCAGCTGTGCATCGTACCTTACAACGCCATTTAGCTGCCACTTCATTCAGACTATTGAATGGATTCTCATGGCTTATTGCTCCCTGAGCCTCGCAAACTTATTTACGCGAATCTGCGTTGTTTTCACGAACTACACGAGCACAGAAATTACAAAGACTTATTGATATTTTTCGTAGTCATTGATGTGCAGAAGAAAATGCCATATAATTTCGTACCGCAACGTATAACAAGGCTTTCAGAAAAAAAAAAAAAAAAATAAAGCAATAAATAAATAAATTAGACTTTCATCGGTTCTACCAATTAGTCCGAGCAACTCTTGCTATATACGAACGTTGTGTTCTTCATAAATTAAATGCCACACATTTATGGTGCTGTTGAATGATTGCAATGTTTATTCCAAAATTGTAAATCATTACAATTGCTAATGTTCTTTTCCTCGCCGGCAAACATACACGGATACTACGCGTATCCACCTCAAGGGCACTCGCAAACATTCGCAGATACTGCACGTGTATCCACCTTACAGCCACTAGCAGTGGCGCAGCTCGCTAGCGCTTCAGTTATTGGTGCACTTTGCCTCGTCGGCAAACATCCACGGATACTGCACGCGTATCCACCTTACAGCCACTAGCAGTGGCACAGCCCACTAGTGCTTCGCTAGCGCTTCGGTTATTGGTGCACTTTGCCTCGCCGGCAAATATTAACGGATACTATGAGTATCCTCCTCAACAGCCACTGGCAGTGGAAAAGCCCACTAACGCTTCGCTAGCGCTTTGGTTATTGGTGCACTTTAGCTGGCAAACATTCACGGATACTACGCGTATACTCCTCACGGCCACTCGCAGTGGCGCAGCCCACTAGCGCTTTGCTAGCGCTTTGGTTGTTGGTGCACTTCACCTTGCTGGCAAACATTCATGAAAACTACGCGTCTCCCGCAGTGGCAAGGTTCACGCTCTCGGCCAACTTTCAGTCCCACAATCCATCATTCCACCCCGCCTGCACACCGTCCATCTGCCGTCTCCACGCTCAAGCATGTCGCTCCCAGAGATGCCAAGTCTCACGCATTCGGCGTAGGTCTCACGCATTTTTTAGGCTTATTCACCATAGTCCGCAATTATTCATTGAATGCTTAATGAGATTCTCACGCGGAATTAAAATCCTTGTGCATTGAATTTTCCGTTTCACTTGCGTGAAGGTGCACCTCATCACAAGTAACATGGAAAGCGATTATGACTCCGGACTTCCCGTGCTTCTCTCTACTCAGGGATTGGAAACAATGCATGTTTTTCGTGATCGTTTAAATTGTTTTAATGAAATAAGAACATTTGAAATTTGAAACGTTTTTATACAATTCCATTGCTTTCATTCCCTCAATAAAGACAAGCCTGAGAATTCCCGAGTCGTAATCGATTTCCGTGTCATTAGTGGGGAAATCCACCGTAATGCACGTGAAACTGATTAACTTGATGCACAATGACTTAAATTCCGCGAGTGAATTTCTTCAGTGCGCGTTGATTGAATAATTGCTGACTACGGCACAGGAACGTGAATGCCACTAAGAGGAGAGACTCACGCCTCATCTCTGCGCTCCATGCAATCCGACTGACCACTTGCCCAACAGTGTTTTACCCTTTACGGACTATCCTCCGTCTCACCACTCTTATCTGCCTCGCCGGTCGCGGCGCCTGGTTGGCTAAAGCCGATATCACAAACGCTTAGGGCCGTCCCACTCGACCCACGCTTTTTTGGGGGGTTCCTTTGGCATTTCCGGGAAGGAGCGTTATCACTTCGCTGTTCGCCTCACCATATCCCATCATCGCTTCCTCCCTCATTCGGGGTCACGAACGGGCCGCCAAATGTATAACCGTGAATTATAACAACCGACCACAGTAGACACCGTAAACAAAGGCCGTTCCCGATCCCTCTCGTTCATGCTGTTCCTCAGGAAACTAACCCTAATTTCCGCCAAACACCAGTCCATGCTCAAAGCCGCACATATTCCAGACCGTAAAATGCCATCACTGACGCCCCTCCTCGTTTCTCCTGGCAGAGAATCAGACACTTAGCACCGCACTTGGATATTCACCCACTCCGGTTCCTCTGTTTTCCGCGACCGTCGACCCCTGACACCACAACCCAAGCCATTCGCCGCTTTATCTCAAGATAGCATTCTAAACGGGTTCGCTCCACGCTTACTTTTCCCGTACCTCGCAGGACGGAAGCAATTCAAGAAATTCCATTCAACCCTCTGACTGCCATTCCCGGCACTCAACGTCGTTTCCCCTATGAGCCTCATTTCATACATTCACTCCATGCACCACGTTTGACCAGCCCCAGTACAAGTCTTCCTAAGCGGCATCAAATTGGTCTGTGCTCGTCTATTTCCCACTCTCACGTGTAAAAACTGCTGAAAGGTTTACATAAACAAGAACCTCCTGCTCCGACCAAATGTTTACCCCTAACGTCAGACCTCCTCTCTCACTGCATCTGGACGCTGCATGCAGGGTACCATTCTCCTTCCACGGATTTCACCCTAGAAGCATTGTTTCTATTGACCCTTCTTTGGTTTTTTTGAGATGTGCCGAGTTCGCTCTGCTCTCCGTTAATTATTATCCTTATCGCCATGCCAGCCTAAACGACATCTCATTCTACTCCACCGACTGCCACATGTTCAAGATAAAGAGTAGTAAACAGATCAGTTCGGCATTTTTCAGCCCATATTCCTATTTTGCCTAGACTGTGCCCTCAGTCCGTTCGAGCCAATATCAAACTTTGTCACCTCGAGGTACAATGACCACGTTTCTCCCCCAGACCCGTTATTCACGATCGACACCGGGGCTGTAGTCACTTGCCACTGGTTCCTCTACCATTTCCGTCAAGTTTTAATTAGATCCGACATTCCACCCAAATACTCCTCTGGGCACTCTTTCCACATCGGCCCCACCACCACAGCATCCAAGCAAGGAGTGCCGGACCACCTGATTAAAATCCTCGGCTGCTGGACATCGAACTCGTATGCAAGCTATATTTGCAATAATATTGACGACGTACGTAGAGCCCATCTCTCGTTGATATATTAACACTTTTTGGGGCTTAGTAGCCACAAGGACTCTGACAAAAGATGCGAGCCCCACCCTGAGTCTTGCCACCCGGGGGGTGCCCAATGTCCGCACAATCACAGACTAAGTCCAACACCACACCCGCCCCAATCTCCTATCCGCCCAATCTCCTATCCGCAATCCCACCCAATACTCTCCTCTACTTTGGGAGTGGTCCAGAATTCATTAACTAATGATATATTAATTGTAGCCCCCGGATGAAGTCGGGCGGCTACTATGGATTCACGTGTATCGTCTCTGCTGCCGCGTCCGTAGACATGTTCTTGTGGACGCTCTCAAGGCTGTAACTTTTGACCAATTTCTTTCATAGTTGGTTTGGACATGTGTTACACTTCATTTATGACACCTATCAATTTTTGTTGCCATGGCAACAGTATTGGCCAAATAATGAGCAAGTTTGTGCTGAACCATACACTCCTTGTTGTGGACGCTATACAGGCTGTAATTTTTGACCAATTACTTTCATATTTGGTATGTACATGTGTTATACTTCACTTATGACACCTATTGATTTTGGTTGCTATGGCAACAGTATTGGCTGAATAATACGCACTTTAGTGGCAAAACATAGAGCTTTCCTTGTGGACACAGTACAGGCTGCAATTTTGGACTGATTAATTTCATATTTGGTATGGATATGTGATATACAGTACTTCACTCATAACACCTATCGATTTCGGTTGCCAGAGCGATAGTAATGGACAAATAATGTGTAAAAAATGGGAGAAGCGGGCTTTCGGGGGCTACACTGTAGAACTCACACAGCTAAACCAATGACGGAAGAGCTGGGAGCAAAGGTTCTTGCGTGTACTCCGGCTGTTGTGAGGCAAATAGGATAAAATTAATAAACTATCCCCGTTCGCAAACGGGGCCAAGCTGTAATCACGGATATATCTAATCTGCCGCCGTACTGTGAATAATCCAATGTGTGCATTAGAATATTATACAGGAATGAAGCGGGACATCAGATACATCAGTGACCATTGCAAAAATAAGCGTAACAGTTACCCTTCTACTCTCATTCAATATCTGACTCCAATTAGAATTAGATTTTAGAATTTAGTGAAAACATGCGTGGATCTTGAGGTGATTACACCTGAGACTCTTAGGTGAAGACCTGCATTACTCAATATATGCCCCCGGGTATTAGCATTATTGCCAAATCTTAGTTTGTTGGTAATACCAGGGGATGGAAGTCAATCACTGCAGCAATAGCATCTTTTGGCGTAAATACTGCAAACCCAGATCTATGCACACCCATGGGTTCCTTCAGGCGATTTTAACAGATAACCGACGTTTCGTCTGTGGGTGTCTTAATGGTTAAAATCCCAGAACCGGCAATACATAGACCCTTTATGTGAATAGATTGGGAAATGCGTGTGTTTCATGATCGTTTAAACTGTTTAAATGGAATAAGATCATTGGAAACAATGGAATTGCATAAAAACGTTTCAAATGATCTTTTTTCATTTAAACTATTTAAATGATAATGAAACGCATGCATTGCTCCCAACCCCTGAGTAAAGAAAAGTGTGAGAAGTCCGGAGTCATAACGCAGGTGAAACTGATAAACCTCCATGCACAAGGACTTCAATTCCGTGCGACAATCTCTTACACATGCGTTGATTGAATAATTGCTGACTACTGCAGGGGAATGTAAAAATACCACTAAAACTCACGCGGAATGCGTGAGAGTTGACAGGTGTGCGATATTAATGAAGGTTTCGTAATGGTAATTTAAATAAATGATTGAAAACAGGTCATGACCAATCATTATTTTCAAGGGATGGGTCTAAGCCTCGCCTATCACCAGTTTACCAGCTGCCACTACACTGGATATATTTGCAATTTTCAAATATCCAGCACCTTGTGAACACAATAGTCTTGGAGTGGAGTAAGGAATGAGAGGAGTCCAAATCAAGCCCACAATGTCTGTCCTGCTATTGCTATTTCTTCACAGTAAAGATGAAGATAAGGACACATTTTGGTCTCCAGCCCCAGGACGCTGCGCGGTGCCCATCAACAGCAGTCAAATTTTACTTCATTTCCATGAATTACCCCATGATTTAATAAGCTACCATTCTCTTTGCATTATTAGCTCACAAAAGAGACTAACGGTAAGGACAATCAAATTGTGAGACATTTCAAAATGTGCAACTCACCAGTCATGTAGCAGCACTCTCGTCCTATGATGACTTCCGACAGCCTGGTGGTCTTTCCCACCAACGTCAACACCAAGCATAAAACCAAAATACTAAAAGATGTTTTTCTTTCAGACCGATAATGTAAAGACATATGGTTCACCAATTCTGGGTCATGACCTTTTCCAGCAGCAAAGCTTGCAGGCCTGGTTTTAGAGGAATAAACTGCACCGCAACTGTGGTGATATATACGTTTTATGTTGGGTAGCAAATTAAAGATGAACAATGCTAGATTCCTGTTTAAAATCACAAAATATGGTTTGGACACAGTAACAATATATACATTTAAGACACATTTCTTAAGTTTAAGTATGAAATAATGCTAGACTGTGTCTCTTACAATTTTTTCATATCTAATTTAGTGGTTTGCTCAGCAACTAGGCCATTTAGCAACTTTTAGATGGTTTCTACATGTGAACCGTCAAGCCTCCAGCCATCAGTCCAAACCCGCATCCAAGACTGCCTGCACCCTGTCGCCACCATAGTCAGTTCAGCTCAGGTTCATAGGTCCAAATCCTGCCAGACCAGAGCCAGCCAGCCTGTGGCCCTGCCCAGTCACTCAGCCAGTCTCCCATCCAACCTCTAGTCTGGCCTCTCGTTTGGTTCCCAGTCTGACCTCCCATCCAGCTCTGAAGTCCCAGCACGCTCAAGTGATACTTCCACTGCAGACACTAAGGCTCAAGTTTGTTGTCCTGCAATTTGCCCATTCTGGGCAGACTCCAGACTCCGCAGATCTGTTCTTGGGAATCTGTCTGGCCCTGGGGGGGGTCCCTGTAGTGCCAACTATTCTACAAATCCTCCTGGCAAGAGACCTAGTCAGTCAGTGTGACGAGTGGGCACAAGACCTTTATGCTTCAGAGCTTGCCCAGTGTCCCCTCGGCCCGTTGCCTGGGAGTCAGCACAGCAGCCTCCCTAGGATCTGGTCCCCGTGCTGCAGTCACTGCAGGATCTGGTCTCTGTGCTGCAGCCACCTCAGGATTGGGTCTCCATGCTGCTGCCATCTCAAGCTTCAGATCCTGTGTTGCAGCCGTTCTACGGTCCGGGTGCAGTACCACACAGCACCTTGGATGCAAATCAGAGGGGCACAGTGGACCTCGAATTCCCAAACCAGCCATGGCCCACTGACTCCCCAGCCAGCCGACTGCCTCCTGAGCCAGCTAGCAGACCATTCCGTCCAGGTCCCGAGCAAGGCAGTGGCTCGCCACCTACAGATCCCGAGGCAGCCGGGGACTTGCCACCTCCAGATCCTGGGCAAGCTTAGCAATCTGGCACCTTCAGATCCAAACTAGCTGGTGACCAGCTGCCTTCAGGTCCCAAGCCAACTGGTGGCTAGCCACCTCCAGATCATGAGGCAGCCAGTGGCCTACTGCCAAAAGATCTCAGGCCATCTGCCTCCAGATCCCGAGCAAGCTGGCAGCCTGCTGCCTCCGGATCCCAAGCAAGCTGCTGGCCTGCTGTCTCCAGATGCTAAGCTAGCTAGCGATTTGCCATCTCCAGATCCCGAATCTGGCCCAGTGGGGCCTCCTGTGCCAAAGCCCAGCCCAGAGTGGCCTCCTGATGTCCTGGCTCTATCAGCCACCCGTGTCTTGACCATGTTAGCGGCCTTTTTCCTGACCCTGTTGTAGGCCTGTGTTCTGACCCTTACCTCTCTCATCAGAACCTGTTGGAGATTTTCTGCCCGAGCTGGGAAGGCTCTGCCCTCAGCCTGAGCCGGCTGGTTGTCCACTCCTGCTTCAGCCAAGTTAGTCGAAGTTTGTCTTCCTAGTCAAGCTCGTCTAGCCTTCCAGCTCGTTGTGTCCCTCCTGCCCTGCCCCCTCAGCCAACCCAGCTCATTGTTGGCGTCACCACGTATATCAAGGAAGAATGGGGAAAATTATCCTTCAGAACTGGAACAATTAATGTTTTCAGTTCGCCAAACAATGCCATGAAGGACTATAAAAGGGAAAAGTGATGTAAAGCAGTGGTAAAGTCTCCACAGTCTTGTCTTTGTGATTCAGGAATAGAATGGGGAATGGGTCTTTATTTTCAAAAAAAGAATAGGAAGAAGGAAAAACAACAGATATCTTGCCTTTGCACTGTTTTCAATTTAATACATGTCAAGGATGATTTACAAATCCCTGCTTTCTTTTTATTTGCTTTTTCAATATTGTCTCAGCTTTTTTTGAAATGCGGTTGTATATTCTTGCCCCAAGTTCTTGTTTCATGTAGGGCTTTCTGTTTCACGTTGCATTTCTGGATGGCGACACACACATTCTGCCGAGCGTGAAATAGACCGTTTTGATTTACAGTGCATAGATGCACTTATGATGGGTAGTAGGGTACTTGATTTTGAACTGAAGGTTGCATTTGCAATCATTTACATTGCTTATGCCTTGTAACTGTCCTGATCTGGCGAATATCACTGTCAGTCGTGGCCCAAGCCTGAAAGAGCATCCTGCTGTGTCACACAGGGATGAGAGGAGTTTGCAGGTTCTTTTGCCGAACCCGTCAGATTGAAATTAATTAAGACTGTTTTGATTTAGGGGTGAAGAATTGGTACATATTTGGCTTTAATCCTTTCCCATCTGACTGATTTTACTCAGCAATGAATTCCAAATAGATTTATCACTTTTGTCCAAGTAAGCTTTCTCTCAATGTATTTTCTCAAGAAAGAGATATTCAGTATTTCAGTATGACCACATGTAGCTTAGATGATTATGATTAAAAGAACATAAAAATAACATTAATTCAAAGAGTATGTGCCATGCATGATGTCACATTTGTCACAAAGTGGGCCGATGGCAAACCAATTGCAGGATTGACAACAAGCCAACAGGGTGAGGCCACAGTTAGGAGGATGTTGAGAAAGAGAAAGAGGCCCTGCGACCCTGCTGCGCCCAACAATCTGCTCACCACGAATTTTGCTCCCAGGTAGAGACAACAGGGAAGGAAACTGCAATTTACATGTAAGAGGTTAGAGTAGCCCCTTCTAGTATAGCCTCGTTTCCAGAAAAGCCGGGGTATTGTGTAAAATGTAAATAAAAACAGACTGTTTGGAAAATCATCTAAACTCTATAATAAATTGAAAATAGTACAAAGACAACATATCAGATGTTGAAATTTAGAAACGTTATTATTTTTGAAGAATGTCTACTCATTTTGAATTTGATGCCAGCAACACATTTCAAAAAAGTTGAGACGAGGTCATGTTTACCACTGTGTTAAATCATCTCTTCTTTTAACAACACCCTGTAAGTGTTTTGGAACTGAGGAGACCAATTACTGTAGTTTTGGAAGCAAAATGTTTTCTCATTCTTGCTTGACTTGAGATTTCAACTTCTCAGCACTTTTGCAGACTCTTTTGTCACATTTGTGCAACAAATTTTTCAATGGATGACTTGTCTGGACTGCAGGCAGGCCAGTTTAGCACCCCAACTCTTTTACTACCGATCCATGATGTTTTAACATATGCACAATGTGGTTTGGCATTCTCTTGCTGAAATAAGCAAAGCCTTGTCAGAAAAGATATCTGGATGGCTGTATATGTTGCTCCAAAACCTGTATATATTGTTCAGCATTAACGCTGTCTTCACAGATGTGCAAGTTACCCATGCCACGTGCACTAAATCACCCATATACTATCATGGATGCTGGCTTTTGAACTATGCGCTGATAAAAAGCCGGATGTTCCCTCTCCTTTATCTAGAGGACGTGGCATCCTTGATAACCAAAAAAAATAATTCAGATTTTGATTGATCAGACCACAGGATAGTTTTCCACTTCGTGTCAGGCCATCACAAATGAGCTTAGGCCCAGAGAAAGCAGCGGCATTTCTGGATCTTGTTTATTTATGTTTTTTTTTCTTTACGTAGTAAAGTATTAGCTTGCATTTGTGGATGCAGTAACAAAGTGTGCTCACTGAGAATAGATTTCAGAAGTGTTTATGAGCCCATGCATTAATTTCCACTAAAGAATCCTGTTTCTTTCCCTTTGCGCAGATATAGACGCTGGCATCTGTAAATTCCAAAATTTAATTCCTAAATAATTCTGTAATTGAATTGCCAAATGTCTTGCTTCACTGGAATAATTTTCCAGAGTCTCTGTGACACAAATGCTGAGTTATAAAGCCTAAATAAGCTCCTGCATAACAGGAGAAAAATGGCATTATTTGTATTCTGCGCAAACGGGTTAATGTGGTGCCTAAAGATCACGGCCATTCAATATTGGTTTTTGGGCTTGTCCCTTGCATACAGAGATTTCTCTGGATTCTCTGAATGATTTTATGATATTACATACCATAGATTATTAAATATCCAGTTTCTTCACAATTTCATTCTTAAATTCTTGAACAATTTTCCCATGCAGTCTGTCACAGAGTGGTGAAGCCCTCACCATCTTCTGAAAGACTTGGCCTCACTGAGATGCTCCTTTCATAACTATTCATGTCACTGACCCATTGCCAATTAATCTAATTAGCTGTGAGATGTTCCACCAGGGGCCTTTTTTATCATCATCAAACATTTCTTATCTTTTGTTGCCCCTGTCCCAAAATTTTTTGAGATATGTTACTGGCATCAAATTCAAAATGAGTAGATATTTTTCTAAAAACTCAGTTTCAACATTTGAGGTATTGTCTTTGAACCATTTTTGAATAACTATAGGGTTCAAATGATGTGCAAATCATTGCATTCTGTTTTTATGTACATTTTACACGGAGTCCCAACTTTTCTGGAAATGGGTTTGTAAGATGATCCTGCCCAGACTGAGACAAAACAGGAACAACCTGCGAAACTGCTTGAACAGGGAAAGAACAAATTAAGCAGACATGCGGGTTATGACAACATTTTTAGACCCCGTAGCTGTCAGTCGGCAATAACATAGGCCTTCAGTAACCTCACCTTTCAACACTTATTTACATCATGCTCTCGCAGTTTACTATGCCTGATTAGGAACAGTTATTAAGACTAACTCAGAATGACTGTCAAATTTATTTTCAATGGCATTGTTGTACAGTGCATCACAAAGTTACGAAGCCTTTCCTTCTGAACATAAATGACGACTTAAAATGTCTTCATAAATTCTGAACTCGCGTAGCTCATGAAATAGCACAAATTTGCGTAAATCAGTTTGCGAGGGTCAATAAAGCAATAAGGTATGAGAATCCGTTCTACATTCTGAATAAAGTTACGGCTAAAGGGCATTATTAGGCAGGACAAGCAGTGGAGTGACATTGTAAGGATGATGATAATCCGAATTCATGCAAAATATCCAAGAGGGATGGAAGTCAACAAGTTTTGGATTTTTTGCATCCTTACAATGTCACATCAATTGCATAAATGTAGCCAATAGACAATCACTTTGTCGTTATCATTTCTCAATCATTACAGGTAATGCATTGATCTTGGTTATTCAGTCAATAAATTGTTTGATTGATAATCAGGCAAACTTAAACGGTGACAGCTTGGCAGTAATCATGCAGTAAAGGGTGAGGTAACTGAAGGCCTTCTGAACATCTGACGCCACACCACTGCTTACACCAAATCAAAACGTCCAAGTGAGCTCATTTTCCTGACAAAAAAATTGCACAGAAACAACTCAGTGAAATACATCACTGACCATGTTGTACAGGCTACAGCAGAGGTGGGCAATGAGGGCTGTATCTGTTCCTGGGTTTCACTCCAACCTTTGGCCTTTAATTAGTTAATTACCTTAATTAGCCAAACGATTTATGAAATCTGACTTTTCTGCTGCATTTCTTTAAATTATCATTGATGACCACCAAAGACTGTGCTTTTCTCTCAAAATTTTAGCTAATTTATGTGTGAATCTATGTTTTTGTATACAACCAAGTAGCTCAGTTAGTCTGAGTAACTGAGAAATAAAAACCTGCATACACACTAGCTCTCCAGGACTGGAATTGCCCACCCCTGGGCTCCAGCCTGTTTTGGTTATATTCTGAAAAGAAAAAAAATCTCCCTTGTTAAGCAAATTCACTTATCACAAAGGTAACTTAATTCATTTAAAATAAATTTTGCAGGCTGCATAAAGCTGCATGAAGATGCTTATGCTAAGATAGATATTTTCACCCCTCTTTTGAATAATGCTGGCTGTGCTGGTGGAAAGGGATCTGTTTGATTGATTGATTGATTGATGTCTTTATTTAAAATGTGAAATAGCAACAAAAAATCAGTAATCAAACAGAATACCAGCAAGGAGGAAAAAAGACAATAATTCCATCCTGTAACACTTCAACATCTCGATTTACATGAGCAACTAGGTGCAACCTAGTATATGGCTGGGCCGCCAAGTGCTGTATGAGAATGTGGGCCCAAGAAAAGGGTGCTAAATGAGGCAAAGCTCACGCAATTATATGAAGTGCAAGTTTAGTAATGAGCTGGAGCTGATAAATTATTTACAAAGTGGGTGGGGAGAGTGGATAGTGTGAGAGTGAGAGTGAGGGAGTGGGAGTAAATGAGAGTGAGAGTGGGTGAGGGAGTGGGAGTGGGAGGTGGGGGGGGTCTTGAGCAAGGAAAACATATCAAAAGCAAGTTATACATTTGAATAGACAAAGAGCTAGAGTAAGGGTAGCAGTTATTAATTTTTTGAATGTCAATTTGAGAGAGACAGCAGCAGCAGATGTAGATATCAGTGAAAGTATGTATGTTCATGAATCATAATGAAACAATAAAGTTATCGTTACAGTTGTGTTAATCGGGGACGTGACGTCACTTTCGTGAACACATGGCAGTTCCTATATAGTGAGGGTGTAAGAACGAACTTCAAGGTTTCCTTTCTTCCCCCCATGTTTCGTCTTTGGGCACGTTATGTAAGGGATAATCAACTTCGCGGAGGTTATTCGCCTCCGTGTCGTGCCTTAAAACCGTGTAATGCACACCCACGAGTTGATTATCCTGCTTATACCGTGGTAATTTGCCAGCAATATCAAATCACAGCATTAAGAAATTTTTGTGAAAGTTTTGCACGTAAAGAAATGAGCTGTTAATCATTAAACAGGCGCCGAGCTAAATTGAACCAGCTATCTTGGTTCATCTTACGCTCATGGAGAAATAATTTTTTTGCGCACACTTACATCCGTTTACCAGCTGATGATTTGGTAACAGATTCCCGCTGAAATGGAGATTATGCATAACACAACATTATGCGTGATTAAGCAGACTGTAGCTAACTTGCTACACGCAATTAGAATGAATTAATGACGGTTTCCGTAGAGCCAGCGAGCTGAAATCAGTCTGTTGGCATACCACGTAGCTAGCGAACTGTCAGCAGCTGCAGATACATGAAGTGGACACGTTAGCTTCCTTTGTAACCGTACACAATTACTATCGTTTAATGAATAAAGCCTGATTACTTTGCTGCTATAATATTCACGGTCATTATTGCTGGAGTACCTACTGTTAACCGCCCCGCAGGACGCAACTTATACGATGCCGCCAAATTTACTGGAGATAAATGAGCAGCTAGGTTTCTGTTGTACCCAGCCAAATGCCAGTGCTTTAACGTTGCTGAGGTTACAGGTTGGCTAATGGATGAAATTCGAACGGTGAAACTACCATAGCCAAATTACCTGTGCGGTATTCACCCAGACCATGGTATAAGGACAAAGAATCCACAGTTTTGAGTAACACCGCTAAATAAATATGTTCGAGTGAAGGAGTTGCCATGTGTTTACAAAAAGCGTTAGACGATTTTGGTGATGGTTGAACATGGTTAACTATGTGACAAAAAAATTGAAATGCACTGAATTTTAATGAATTTATGACCTATTGACAGCTCTCGAAAAGGCCTTGTAGTTGACACCAAGATCGTGAAAATTGGCTGAGAAAGAAGAAAGTTTTGGAATTTTATAGTGCCCCCAAATAGCAAATTGTTCTGTATTTATTTCAGTCGTTACGGATAAAAAAAAGCGTGTTGCAAAGTGAGCAATTTAGGTCGAAAATCGTATGAACGATTTTCTTTTTTTTTTAATTTTTTAAATTTTTTTTTTTTATAAATTTGGCATCTCCAATCCCATCCGAATCTGGAATGCCCAATTGGTGAACTATGTACAAAGCTTGCTCATATGCGACCCCTTGCTGCCAACTCAGGAGAGCGAAGACAGTTCACGGCTCTCCTCCGAAGCACGTGCCTGTCAGCCACTGCTTCTTATACACTCATTGGTTGAATCTTCGCGAGTTCAGAACGAGGGCGGAGGATACCCGGACATGAACAGACTTGGAATCTTCCTGACGAGCGCCTGTCTGGCCAACAGGAGGCGCTTGAGCAACGAACAAAGCTATTTATTTATTTCCCTATTCCCGGCAGTCCCTTCCCAATTTGAAACCCTGTAGTGCTATGGCCAATTGTGCGCTACTCTGAAAAAGCTGCCGACCACTGCCGGTTGGTACGACCGGGGCTCGAACCCGCGACGTGATAGTCACTTCTGCACTGCAACGCAGTGCCTTAACCGAGTGAGCTATCCGGCAGCCATGAACGATTTTCATAAGCGACAGTTACAGCCTGACCGGGTATTGCACTTTGTCACATAGCTAATATGATAACGTATCCCAAGTCCCTTCATTGTACCTGTCTCATATCTGTAGCGAGATTCAATAGGAAGATTAAGGAAATAATCCTGGTACTGGCTGCAAGATACTGTCCTCCATGCTTGTTAACTGTTGTATCGGTTTCGAGATTGAATAGGGAAATTAAAAACACATTCCGACCATTGTTATGATTTTTTCACGCTAGATTGGTACGATGTGTTACATTCCTCTATCTCTATGGAATCTCGCAGCCAGTATCAGAGAAAACAAGCATTGAGGACTGAAACATACTGAAGCAATCTGGTGTGAAAGAAGATTAGCCTAATAATGGTCGGATTGTGCTCCTAATACAACAAAATCGAATGGGACTTTTTAAAAGACCAGGATGCTAGCTAGGGCAAGCGCAGCATATGCATCCACTATATTAATATTTAATCCACCTGTTCATTCGAAGAAAATACGCATTAATTTTTGAAAATGGCGACCAATATCGCCACGAAACATTCATTTGCGTCAAAAATTGGACATTGAGAACGTTCTATATGTACAAAAATGTCTTTTAATTTCACAGTACATTAATGCCTGATTATTGCAGTCCATTGCTAGACTGAATTCAAATGCTGGTCTAGTTGCAGTGGCGTAGTGGGTACAACAACGTAGTGAAGAAGACAGAAATAGCTACTTCAATGGGGTGTCGAATCCAGCTTGGCGCGATCTTTTAAACTTAATATTTTCTTAATTTGTTGTTTTCATTGGTGTTGGTTAAAGTCGCTCTCATAGATACAATCAAAGTGGCCACCACAACTGCTTTCATTCAACCGAACCAACTCATGATCGCGCAAGGGTATAAGTTAATTTGGAAAGTCGGGGCATCATACCGGTATTCTTGAAAATACTGAAACATAATAGTGCCGGCGCCACTTCCACCATGTACGTAAATAGTCCAGCAATTGTCATAGTAACAGTATTTATCAATTTTTCCTAACATCTTGTAAGTTCCTATGTTGGACCGAGGGATGTTTAACGTAACGTTACCAACCAATCTGAATGAGGACGGGATAATCACATGCATAAATGAGTGTGGCGTGTTCAATTCCACTTTTTAATTTCCGTTTCTGCTGCAATCTCTCAAATCCAAGATCCAACAACAGCGAAGTATTCAGTTTCTGTTGCAATGTCTCAAAGCCGAAATTCCAAGACCCATGTATTTATAATGCAAATACACAGACCAGTAAATACGAGCGAAGTCAACGCCCGGCCAGCCAGCCAGCCAATCGTCGGCCAACCAATCGTTGAAGTTCTTCCTTGCTGGCCGACCAATCACTGAACAGCCAGCCAGCCAATCATCGGCCAACCAATCGTTGAAGTTCTTCCCCGCCGCTGCTCGGCCAAGCCCAAAAAGAGGAAAGAAGAAGTGTAAACTTCTTTTATAAGTATAAGCTTTGTTTTGAATGCAGATACTGTCGCAAATTTTTGGTGCAGACTTATGACAGTATTTTAAAATTCCTGCTACCATATAATTAGGGTGAAGCAATGCCAGACCCTGATGGTGGGCATTTATGATGATTATTATTATTTATTTATTTATTTTTGCAGAGGTTTCCACTTCAGTAACAAATTCAAATATGGCATTATAGTTTGGAAAAATTTTTAAATATGTTATAAATATGTTTAAAAAATGTTTTAAAGTATGTATGTTAAATTTTTTTAATTCCACCTTATGAGTCTTCAATGTTAGAATCAAACTTGAATGCTGTTTCATGGATGCCATCACATGCAATACTATATGCACCACTGGAAGGCAATTTGGGTTAGAAACAGTAACAGACTATGATATGAATGCAAAGTCATTCAGTATTTGCTTTAAGGTCCCATATTGGAAACAAAGAGGTTTTCATTTCTTTTTTGAATATAAAATCTAGGCACTATAAAAGTACTGTGAAAGTATCAGAGAAATGCACATAATCCATATTCAGAAATTGTGCTCATTGTGCTCTTATAACAAACTTCTGTTACTACGTGATGTCACAACTATATGCTCATTAACATAAGCCCACCCTTGACTCGGCCCACTGTCCCAGGTGCATCAATCAGTGATTGACACACCCATTAAAGGTAAGTTAAAGTTACATAGTTACTGCAAAGTAGACAATTAGTCCTGCACCATCTAAAACCTAGCTAATATTTAGTTTATATCCCGTTGTAGCGGCTCAGTCCCACCCCTTCCCTTCTCCTGCAAACCCTTTTCCAGGTAAGCTACTGGGACAAAGAGGCAAACAAAATAAAATCAATAAAAAATGCTGACTTTTATTTTGGCAAAAACACCAAGTGCACTATTGTTGAGAATCAAGGAGAATCTGTAGCTAGCTAGCCAATTTTTTCCAATTTCTGTTGATATTTAAACTTAATTCTGAGGGTATGTTTGTTAAATGTGTATGTCTTGGTCGTCTATGCAGCTTAGTGCCACCCTCAAAGTAGCTTAGCATGCATGCATTACCCTTTCATAATCATAGTGTAGTTTGTAAGCTAGGTACAAATTCAAATGTTTGTTTAGTTAGTGGCTAGTTTAGCTAGAGGCAATGTATGAGACACATCGATAGGAACATATTGAATGGATGACTGTCTAATGGAATTCCATTATGATAGAATAGCGCAGTCATTAACAATAAATTTAATTTTAGCTAACAGCTGCTACTATACAAATGCCTCTGGGCCCGAGCTCATTTACAATGGACTGAGGCCACATCGAATTCTGTCCTGTGGTCTGAAAAATATGAAATTCTTTTTTGAAATCATGGGCACCACGTCTTCCGGGCTAAAGAGGAGAGGGACCATCCACCGTGTAATCAGCGCACAGTTCGAAAGCCAGCATCCATAGTGCATACGTGGCATGGGTAACTTGTGCATCTGTGAAGACAGCATTAACGCTGAAAGATTTACAGGTTTTGGAGTATTACAAAAATTTTATGGATTGTCATAGTTTTGTTTACCATTAAAACCATAAATTCAAATTGAAGTAATTAGAAATATACTTTTTGGAGCATATGGACTCAAAAGTATGACACAGTCAATCAAAAAATTCCTCGAACAGGATCAACATATACTGATGTCTTTTTCTGGGAAGGCCTTGCTTATTTCATCAAGACAGAATCGAACACCACATTCTGTATATATCATAACAACATGGCTCTGTAGTAAAAGAGTGGTTATTAAGCTATCCTGCCTGCAGTACCAATGTATAACCCACTAAAAATATTTAGCACAACACAATATGAAACAATAGTGCATCTTTATCCCTTGGTGTTCTGAAGCTTCCCGGTCTTCTCAGTTTACTCCTCCCTGGAAATACAATTATTGTAAACACAACTGTGATGCTATGGTACCCCACCAAAGTTGATCACAGGTCAACAAAAAAATGCATGGGGGCACGATGAGAGGATAATGCCAAATGACACAAGCAATTTTGAAAGGCCACTGTGAACAGGGTCTGAGATGTGCTCTGGAATAAATCCAGACGGACGGAGCTATTTTAATTAGTCAAACAAGGATTAATGCCTCAGAGCTGCACAGTTTAGTACATCCTCGGGGTCATTAAGTTTCGCAATCAACTATTACATTCCATTTTCATGTAAAGTTGTTGAGTTGGGTTTTATGGAAGAGGCCCTTTTCTAAGAACAACCCACAAATTGCAGCCAGTAAACTTTGCTGAATTTTAAATTCATGGCCAACCCCACATGCAGCATTTTCACTATAGACTGTATAAAAAGATGGACGCAGCACCCGGGTCTGAAAAGTGAAATCGATGCGGAAATCTCAAAAATTTGCATTATATTTAATGGCCGGCAGATGGCGACGTTGGTGGTTGCAGAAAGAAGTTCAATGCTATTGAAGTCTATGAGAAAATGACCCTACTTTGCCACCTGATTTATTATTTCAATAATGATTTTCCACATCATTTTATGGTATCTATTGCTAGTTTGAAGTCTCCTTCGATATATCGTGATGTTCATTTTTGTAAATTATGGTCCCAAGTAGGCTAGAATAAAGGATAAAGCCAGAATATGCTTTAGGGGCATGGCTATCCTCTTGTCCTCGTCCGATACGGTCAGATCCAGAGCCACGGTCCTCCCCGGATCTTCAATTCACGTTCTCATCCAATAGGAATCACGTCCGGTTTCAAAATGAAAAAATGGCGCTGTTCAAATTGCCAAAATCGAGGCTTTTCAAATGGTATGCTGAAACCAATGGGTGACGCCACCGTTGCTTCGTCCATCTTTTTATACAGTCTATGATTTTCACCTATGACAAAGGCAAATGGGAGGGTGCAAACAATGAATAGCACCTGATACCCAGAATAAAATATTGTGGTGATAATTGATGCTTTGGGACATTTTGTTGCAAGTGGTCCAGAATGTCTTGTTCAGAACAAAGTTCTTATGAATTCCCAAGAAGTACTTGGAAATTTTCGCTGAAGACTTGGTTTCCTTTGCCAGGAGGCTCAGTCTTAGCCATTGATGGAGCTTTCAGAAAGACAATAGTCAAAAACATGTACTACATGGATCCATCCCACCTTAGCAGACATCACAGGCAGACCTCCTCTCCAGGGGAGGTCCCACTAAGTAATAACACTTTAACTCAAACCTAGTGATCTAGACACAGAAACAAAAAAGTTAATGAATATTTAATTTTATTTTTGCATAATGGATGTTTCACGGGTCACACAAACTTCTTTTAACCTCTTCCACTTGGGACTTGTCATCAGAAGGCCTCTGATGCTGCTCTCACTTTGCCTTAGGGCGCATTACATCTCCTAATCCATTCCCAATTAGGTTTTCTTATTAGCAACTAAGTGAGGAGTCCACTTGCAAAACCTGCTATGTCAAGTTTTGAAATAAATGAGTTATCTCCCTTAGCCTCCCTTTCAGGCACCTGCGCATGTCCCATTGATAGCTCCACTCTCAGAACCTACTCAATCTTGTTATAAATTGCAGCAGAAAAAGCAAAACTCTGTCAATACCATCATGTGACACTTCTGAGGAAGATGGGAGTTCCCGTCGAAACATGTCAAGGTATGAATGCAGAACTACACTTTCTTGTCTGATATAAAAGAAGTCAAATTTTAATTCTGTCAAAACCTGCTAAGTCGAGGAGGAAAACTCTGTCAAATTCTGCTAAGTCATCGCCAATGTGGAAACGTTATTCCTTTTTCGTTCGCTAGAAGGAACCAATCACAGTCGAGCTTTTATAGCCTGTTCAGCTTTTGTTTTCTCTAACTCAAGATGGGGGATGCAGACTCAAGGTTCGTTTTGATTGCAGAAAATGCAAATAAATCACCTCGTAAGGGTTCAAAAAGGAAGCTCCTCAAGCTTGAAAGGTAAGGAACACTATTATGAGTTCGAATGATATCCTTGCATGTCTTAAAATACATTTCTTGCATGTAGAGTGGGTCCTGAGTCAAATACCTTCACCTATTGAGCAACGGGGCTGGTTTAAACAGTCAAAACCTGCTAAATTTCCACTCCACTTTCAAAACCTGCTAAGTCAAAACTTTATGTTGCAAAATCAAAGTCATTTCTTAAAAAAAAAAAAAAGAATTTCCTCATGGATTATGTCTGCAAGGCTAATAGTTTCAGTATAGTGAAAATTGGTATCTATGGAAGATAATTTCTATGCCTATCAAAAAATCAGATTTTTCTAAAACATGGACCAACTTGACTTAGAAGGCTTTGCAAGTGGACTCCTCAAGTGTTAATTTGTTCACTTTTGAGGATGAATCCGTATCCATTTCACCTCAGCTTGCATTGTTCATTGCAATAATTATGAGGCATTTTCCTATCCACATTAATGGTAACATTAAACATTAATGCCTTGCGAAGCTTCTGAAGTCCTACAGCTCCATACATGCCAACTCTACCGCTTTCAGGGTGTTTACAGCGGCGGCATTAGACCTGGGCTAATATCCCTCCCTTTATTAACAATTAGTCCTGGCTGGTTCTAGATGGTTTTCCTTTATTAACACATTTTCCATTTCAAGAATAATCAAGTGGCAATTGATGACACGGCTTCTCTCCATGCGATCTTAAAGCGACAAAATAATGGGCTGCATTCAGTACAGAAAAATGATTTAATTTTAATTAGGTCTTTGCACCGGCACTTGGCGACGGCATTTCAGAACTCTTCAGCGAATGAAGGTAATTTTGGTGACTAGTACGTGGTTTCGTCCGTTTACATTTCTCAATCAGACAGCTGTCTATCTTTTACGCGAGTTGCGTGACCGTGCTGCAAAAACAGGTGTATGTACTTGTCGCCAAAATTACCTTAAAAAGCTTTTTTCTGCTTTTGCATCCGATCAGCTTGATCTAAAAATGCAGCCTTGCTGACTGAGGTCCGCGTGTTAAGTTTGCTTATGTAAAAATAAAACTCTGTCTACAACCAGTGACATTACTTTAATGCAGGTTAACACTCATCCTGTTTTGAGTAAGGGTCGGATAATTAACTGAATTAATTTACTGAGCAATTAGGCTTTCAATGAGCTGCATTGCCATTAACGATTAAGACTTACAGCTTTGCATCAAAGAGGAACAATATGAGATTGCATGGGCGGCAATTAACTGAAATTTCTCAAAATTCCATCTTTAAACAGTATATTATGTAGGAAATGCTGATGATGATGGTATTTAGACAAGGTTTAGATCTGGTTTCTTCTTAATTAATTAGATAATTGCCATTCATACGATCTCATATCATTGCCTTTCTACAACTTCTTGAGAAGCTGGACAATGAAGACTTCACAAATGACTTTGGTACCTTGAAAGTTCGACACATGGCTTGCATTTTAAATTATTTTAAATGCATGCCATGCGTAGAACTTTTACCATGCTCTAATAACCAATTTACTAAATTGTTCAATTACCAACAATTTGATGTCAGAAGCGTTGGTAATTTCAAAAATGAATTATTATCGCTTTGCACGACAACCAGTGTACAACTATGCTTCTCGTAAATGCAGCCTTTTGAACGCTGAAAACATTTTGATTAAGTGCAATTGATTTGATTGCACTGCTGCAAAAATCCTATAACGGGAGATGGAATTCAGGGAAGCACTGGGTTAATTAATCAGGCCTTTTTTATTGTTATTTGTTTTTTTTTCCATCCATACAATATCACTATTAAGTATATTATCAGTGTAGCCTCTCAGTGTTCTGTAATTTTTAAATATTTTCTTAATAATTACAGGCTTATATATTGGTTTTGATGATTCAGTAAAAAATTTGTGTGATTATTAATAAAGCGATCTTTAACAGGAGAAAATTTAAAGTGATTATATGTTTAAGGGTCAGAGGCCCAAAGCACTTCATTTTAAAATCCCGTAACACTGGCATTATTGCTAGGTAGACATTGGGCTGTAGGGAGTTTAATTATTTTCAAATATGTTTCTTTTTTAAAATTAATTTTTTTATGGAATGTCTCTTGTAGTGTTGGTTTCTGCATCACAAAATATGCTTTTTTGAGAAGTATAGGAGACTTTGCTAGGATTTAAAGGGTAATCCTAGGAGTGTCAATTTTGAGGCACGTTTTACAGAATCTTCAAATCAACTTTCTTGTTATTTAATGATAGTGTTAAGGCAAAAGTATATGGGTTGCCCATAGGCTTGAGCCCAAAATATTATTCATTCTACATGCTGATTATTTCATGTAATCAATTTCATGATTGGGCAGCACTGTAACGCATTCACAACATTTCTGACAACATTTCAAAAACCAGCATGAGGCCTAGCATGTTACCTCTTAGTCTCGATGGGTTTCCTGTAGATATTTTAGGCTCCTACCAAGGTCCAAAGACATGCATGCAAGGTTTACTGGAGACTGTAAAATTTCTATAGGTATGAGTGCATGAGTGAAGGCTGTGTGAGCCCTGCAATGCATTGGAGAGCTATCCAGGATGTGTAGGCTCCAGCTACCCTGTGACTTTTGCAAGGAAGAAGCGGTTGAGAAACTGGATGAATTTTTGCTTAATTCATGAAGGGTGGTAATTCTCGAGTGGACTGCATATTTGCTATGCAGTGTCACACATATTTATAATTGGCCTTGCTCTATGTAGCAAACAGCTGATGACATACTTAAAATGCAGCTCTTGTTGAGTGGACTAATTTGGAGCATTAACCACTAAAAGGCGTGTGCTCACAAGATTCATAGAGGTTATGCACTACTGCAGTCTTTCTACGAATAAGAAATCCCTGAGTTCCAAGAGTTCCCTGGATCTGAGCAGCTGGCCTGACTTTTCTCTTATGTGAATAATATTGCATCCTCTTTACCCTAAGTTAGTGTGAGTCATCCATCTGTACTGCTGGACTCTTGGTCACACCACATAGCAGCTCACACAGGGCAGCAGGGCCACACATTACCATGCAGATCAAGGCTCCTGTCGGGACTCAGAGAGAGCTACGCTGGAATAGCAATCACCAGCAGTACAATCACCTTCCCCGACAGCACAGCCCAGCTTTGTCAGCTGCTTAAAGTAGACCTGCCTTTTTACTTTTCCACTAAATAAAGAGATTTTTACCCAGCTAGCCCTTGCTGACCCCTGTATCAGGCCCTGTCCTCAGATTACAACCCCGAAAAGAACAACTTAATTTATAGTTTATAGCTGTAATGTTCATGGTTTGTGATTTACTTTAGAGATGGTTGCCAGGAGACCTTCCAGTGCAAAGGCGAGCAAAAGCTGTGTATCAGATCTTGTATACTGCACCAGTCTGCAAGCCACATCAGAATTAATGTTAGCGGCCAGTGGCGGCTCTAAAGCTACCATGGTGCCCTGGGCAAACCTCTCCTTTGGTGCTTTTTGGTGCTAATTACTTTCTCGGTAATTCTTCATTAATCTGTGTACCCAGAGAAGCACTCGGTGTGTAAAAACATCAAGTGTACATCCAGTCAAGAGAATTTAGAGTTTAATTTCTAATGCTGTGCTGCTAGACGTGGTAGTGGCATATAACGTCGGCAGCCATAATACTGATGACACACCGAGTTGCTAGGGCATGCACAGCATGTGCATTCGCAATAATAAATATTAATATTGAATTCTAAACCCCATCTCACAAATAAAACCCCCCAAAATATATTGGCGCCCCCTCCTCAAATCGTTAAAATAAAAATCCGAAAAGTGGAGGTTCAATATGAAATTCTTTCCCAGTTCATTACTAAGCTAATGTCATCGATAACGTTAGACTTTTAACGAGGTCTAGAAAGTATTCAACATTGATAAATAATTATTGTGAAATATAAGACTTTTAAAGTCATTAGAGTGGCCATTTGCGGGTATTGGTCTGGGGTAATGTTATAGTTTTTTTTTTTTTTTTTGCGCTGTCCCGCCTTCAGAAGACAGAAGCTAGATCAAAGCTTGAACGAGTTTTTACAATTCATTACAACAGAGAATGATCTTCCACCACGTAACAAATTCAGTTAATTTAACGACTCTAACGCTGATATACCATCACCCTCTCTTGAGCATCGAACAGCAATCATAGCTTAACTAACTTACTGGGATTCAAAGTTACTGAAGATCAAAACGTTTTCTTCGTGCTCCATGTAGATCATAAACCATATAAATTCAGCTCGTTGAAATAGGTTGGGAAGTGTAAACGTTATAGATTGAGAAAATACACATCCCCGTCTACTTGCATTTGTTTACATGCAGACCCTGATATGGGTGACGCTCTAACATGTCAGAGCAATGAGTCAAACAAAGCTGCTAATGCGGCGTATACTTATATGTACGGGTAGACCCTTCCCCTCTCTCTCCAGAGAGGTGTATCTTTGCCAGAACGTAGGCAGCCAGCAGCTGCCGAGTTGACTAGAGGGTGTCCAGGCGCATATTTTAAAACCACTGACTGGAGTTATCTAATCAAGTGATGGCAGCAAATGAGTGTTTTTTTTTTTTTTTTGTGCTCTTGGCGGCACCCCCTGTCAAGATGCCGCCCTGGGCGACTGCCCATGTCGCCCATATCTAAAGCCGCCACTGTCAGCAGCTGAATACTGACTCATGGCTGTTCTGGAAAGTTCAAAATATAAAATATAGGTCCGCACACCAAAAAATGCTCCTTAGAAATTTTATTAGTTGGTATCACCGCGTGTGACGTTTCGGGCAACAGCCCTTCATCAGACATGTCAGAACCAGAGCAGTCTAACCAACAGAACATTGTTTTTGAGATAATACTGCAGATGTCAAAGTTTTTAAAATAAAATAAAAAAAACTACTCACAATGTTGTTCACAGGTACAATACACATCATGACACCAATTGTCCGTAATGAATCTTATCAGTCACAGTATAATCCAAACTCCAATTTTCAGTTTTTGGGGCCAGATCACCCTGCCTGGTTCTCAGCCCCTCATATGAGAAAATGACTTTGGCAGACATCAAGCCTCCTGTTCTTCTGCCATGCTTGACTTCTAAATGGTAAATGTGATTGACATTTTGGGACATTTTATACCAACTTCTTTTTTTTGCAATAGTTTTGATTGCAATAGCTGGAGTCTGGAGCCAGACGTTAATGGCATCTTCAATAATTCACTCTCCAGGTTGAGGCCCTTGCCAACAGTATGTATATGAACAGCAGCCTTCGTCTAGGTCTCACTATCACTGTCTGATCCCTGCTAGTTCCAGCTGCCCATTTTGGATCCATAAAAAAAAATGTTCACACAATGTTACTTAAATGTTTCCTCAATTTTATGACAGTCACACTTCTTTAATGAGGACAGTGTCCCCCTCTTCGTTGATTGAGATTACGAACAGTAACAGAGAAAAAGCTGGGTCACATCCTGTCTCAAAAAGTATTACCGACTCCAGTGGTTAGACCAGTGCTTCTCAAACTCGGTCCTGGCTCCCCACTGTGTATGTTCCTTTTTGTTCCGATCACAATTGCAATCTTAGGATTTTAACAAGCTGTTGATTTGCCTTAATGAGGTGCATTTATGTTTAGAGCATTTATTTGTCCTGTTAAGCCACATTTGACAAATCTGCACATGCCATGAAGTATTAAAATTTCATATCCACAATGAGATATATTATAAACCAGTATAAACAAGTGAAAAAGTAAGCAGAGCTTACTAATACCCCCAACGTCCCCAATCATGCTTTTTCCGTTGGTGATTATAGAAATTATCACATTCCGAAAATCAATTTTGACAAAAAGAACAACACATCTATGACACTTAGCACTGCACCTCTCCATATGTTAGAAACTACGTGTGCCAAATTTGAAAAGAATCCAATGTATAATATTTGCAATATCGATCGGACCAATTGACATTGAACCCACTTGAAAATTTCTAAGTCCAAAAACAGGAAAACGGCGATATTTTTGTGACAAATCTTCCCAGATGGCCGACACTTTGCAGTGCACCTCTCCCTGCGGTAGAGAATATGTGTGCCAAATTTGAAAAGAATCCATTTATTAATATTCGAGATATCGATCGGAAAAATAATGTTTTCGGATGGAATGATGGACGGACGGAATTCTTGGTATATAACTGTATACCCCCGACATTTTGTCGTCGAGGGTATAATAACTGCAGAAGGAAACTATTTGACTGAACCCTTAATCAACGTAAACAATCAGTAGGTTCCTCATTGGTGAAACTGTCAACACATGGTTCCAAAAACCAACAATTTATTTGGCACACAATAAATTCACACCTGTTTTGTTTCATGTTCATTTTATTAAGTTCAGGCAAATTATTTTTAAAGAATTCAAAACATCCGTGTGCAGCAACCCAATTTGGAGCTTACTGATGTTCTCAGAGTCTAATTGATCTGTTTAGTACGGTGGCTCTGAAGGGCAATAGTAATAAATATTTCAAAAGTGCAAAATACATTTCACAAAAGACAAAAACATTTCACAGAACAAAAATAAATCTCACAAAACACAAATAAATTTCACAGAACAAAAATAAATTACACAGAACACAAATACATTTCACAGAACAAAAGTAAATTTCACAAAACACAAATAAATTTCACAGAACAAAAATAAAATATATCCGCAAGCGGAAATTCCGGGGTTAAAGCCAAGAAAAACCATTAGTAGTTGAAAGCTTTAACAGCTTAATGAACAAGTGTTGCTACTAAACCTTAAACCTGGCCATGTCCCCCGTCAGGTGACGGAAATCGACTGGGGTCGGCCTATCACACAAATACACATTGAAGCCAAAGATGAATAAAATCGGTCAAAGCGTTCTTAAGATATCGCGTTCACAACAAACAGGACACAACGTACGTACGGACGGACGGACAAAGCTGAATATTATGTCCCCCGCCCCTCATACACCTTGACACTAAAGATAAATTGAATCAGTCAAACCGTTCTTGAGATATCGCGTTCACAACAAATAGGACAGGATAGACGGACGGCCGGACGGATGGAGCTGAATACTATGTCCCCCGCCCCTAATACACCTTGACACTAAAGATGAATGGAATCGGTCAAACCATTCTTGAGATATCGCGTTCAGAACAAATGGGACATGACGGACGGACGGATGGAGCTGAATACGATGTCCCCCGCCCCAATACACCTTGACTTCAAAGATGAATGGAATCGGTCAAACCGTTCTTGAGATACCGCGTTCAGAACAAACGGGACATGACGGACGGCCGGACGGGCGTGACGGACGGAGCTGAAAACTATGTCCCCCGCTCCGCTCGCTACCACGGCGGCGGGGAAAAAAACCACTTTAAGAGTATGTTGCAGGTATTTATGTGGACCTATTTTGCCAGTGTAATCATTGGACCAACAACTGATGATGTCTAGTCTGATTTGTGTTATGTTAAACTATTTTGTGCATTTGTGGTGCCCCCTACTGGTTGATTTGATTGAAACTTTCAGGCTATGTTTCAGGTTCTTATGTGGACATATCCTGGAGTTTTGTAATGATTGGGAAAACTATTTATGATTTATAGTCTGATTTGTGTTATTTCACGCTGCTTTGTTTTGCATTTATAGCGCCCCCTATCGGTCAATTTGAATGAAATTTTCAGGATATGTTTCAAGTACTTACATATATGAATATATCCTGTGAGTTTTATGGCTATAGGACAAACAATTGCTGATTTATAGTCTGATTTGTGTTATACCACGCTGCTTTGTTTTGCATTTATAGTGCCCCCTATCAGTCAATTTGAATGAATTTTTCAGGGTATGTTTCTAGTATTTATATAAATATATCCTGTGAGTTTCATGGCTATAGGACAAATAATTGCTGATTTATAGTCTGATTTGTGTTTATACTACGCTGCTTTTTTTTGCATTTATAGCGCCCCCTATCAGTCAATTTGAATAAAATTTCAGGGTATGTTTCAGGTACTGATATGAATATATCCTGCGAGTTTCATGGCTATAGGACAAACACTTGCTGATTTATAGTCTGATTTGTGTTATACCACGCTGCTTTGTTTTGCATTTATAGCGCCCCCTATCAGTCAATTTAAATTAAATTTTCAGGGTATGTTTCAGGTACTTATATGAATATATCCTGTGAGTTTTATGGCTATAGGACAAACAATTGCTGATTTATAGTCTGATTTGTGTCATGCCATGCCCATTTTTTGCATTTATAGTGCCCCCTATGGGCCGATTTGCATGAACCTGTCAAGGTATGTTCCTGGTACTTATATGGACATATCCTGCGAGTTCTGTGATGATTGGCCCAATGGTTGTTGACTTTTGTCCATTTTTGTGCTAAGCCACGCCCCTGCTGAAGTTCATTGGTCAATATCTTGGAAACGAAATGAGATTTCAACAAGCCTTATTCAATCTTTGATAAGCTTGGTCCACTGATGATCCACAGCTAATTTCGAAGGAATCAGACCTACGGCCTAGGAGGAGATGTCAAAAATGTGTTTTTCAAAAAATTGAAAATGGCGGAAAATCCAATATGGCAAACCTTGGGGTGGTTGAGTTTGGACCAAATAATGTCTGTACCAAGTTTCGTGTAAATCGGACTTATAGCGTAGGAGTTATGACCTTTAAAGTTTTTCTTGAATTATAGCGCCCCCATCAAGCCGATTGAGTTAAAAATGGCTTGGGCAGCATTTACACACAACTTCCAACCAATGTGCAAAATTTCAGCTCTCTAACATTTACCATCTCATGGGAATTTGCGAAAACATTTCTGAAGAAGAAAAGAAATAATAATAATAATAAACCAGCACAAAAACAATAGGGTTTCAGCCCTACGGGCTTGAACCCCTAATTACACAGAACACAAATACATTTCACAGAACAAAAGTAAATTTCACAGAACACAAATAAATTTCACAGAACAAAAATAAATTTCACAGAACACAAATACATTTCACAAAACACAAGAACATTTCACAGATCACAAAATACATTTCACGAAACCGGAAAGGGTAGGACCATGGTACTTGTTTGTGATTGGCTAAACCCAAGTCTGTCCGGCATCAGTCATTTATAATTTCCTGTTTACACTGGATACCGCAATAGCAGAGCCAGCGCGAAATTTCAAGTGTTTACCAGGATGGAAGAGGAGCTTGCGTTGATAGCGCAATACTTCAACAAGGGACATACATGTAGTGTGATTCTTGAAATGCTCTCCTCGTATCATGAAATACACATATCAATTGGAACCCTTAAATCATGCTTAAAAGACCTCGCACTACAGAGAAGGGGCGGATATTCTTCATTGAATGTCGTTAAGAGGGCAATATCATCAGTGCTGCTGGTACCTGGACAACTGTTTGGATACAGAACAATGTGGATAACTCTAAGCAGAAACATGGTTTGCGTGTCAAAAGGGAGCCCGTCATGAGAATGCTCCGGCAGCTGAATCCATGCGGGACCCTGTTGCGGGCACGTCACAGGTTTATTCGTCGCACTTACCATTCAATGGATCCGAAGCTGCCGGAGCATTCTCATGACGGTCTCCTTTTTGACACGCAGACCATGTTTCTGCTTAAAGCCCAATGCCCACCAGAAGCGTGAGACGCGCGTCAAAAAATAGGTTCCATTCATTTCAATGGAGCAACGCCCACTGGCAGCGTGTTTTTCGCCACTGCTCAATTTCTGAAGCGTCAACACAATAAAAACGCATTTGTCTTTTAGATCCCTGCTGAAAATTCTAGCTTTGACCAGCCTGGTCAAAGCTGGAATTTTCAGCAGGGATAATTTAATTATTTCCCCTTGTCATGGTTAGTGGCACACATTTAGCGGCAACCTCACATGCAGTTGTCAACCTGCTTTTTAACCAAGTCGCATTTTTGAAAGGAAATCCGTTATTTTGCGGGCATTTAAGTTATCAAGCGATCTACAGTTAGACAGTACCTAAATCAAGGTACACTGATAAAAACTTAACACTGCTAAGTTAGCTAGCTAATTCGCTGCTGGGTAAAGTGAACCATAATCTTAATTTACTAGAGATTCAGGAGAAATGCCTGTATATAACAAAGGCCTATAGTGCGTAGTAACCTGAACGTCGCACATTGCTATCACTTAAAATAAGCTTTATGGGTAGGTGTTTTCGAAATTAAACGTTGTCTTGTTGAATATTTTGAGAGTGACACCCATGGCTTGCTTCTCGGTCCTGTTGTCATCCGTTAATATTGATGCAACTGACACTTCCAGTGGGCGTTTAAAAGCGTTTGGAGTTTGACGCGACGCTTCGCGGTCAGTGGGTGTTGGGCTTAAGAGTTATCCACATTGTTCGGGATCCAAACAGTTGTCGGGGGGGTATACTACGAAGCTTGCTTTGTGATTAAGCCTGACTTTAAGCTTAAGTAAAATCTGGAAAAGCACTTTTTACATTAGTCCATGTTCCAGATTTGAAGAGTTTCCTGGTTTTACTAAGTGCTGAAGTCTGGCTTAATCACAAAGCCAGCTTCATAGTATATCCCCCAGGTACCAGCAGCTCTGATGATATAGCCCTCCTAACGACATTCAATGAAGAATATCCGCCCCTTCTCTGTCGTGCAAGGTCTTTTAAGCATTTAAGGGTTCCAAATGATATGTGTATTTCATGATACGAGGAGAGCATTTCAAGAATGACACTATATGTATGTCCCTTGTTGAAGTATTGTGCTATCAACTCAAGCTCCTCTTCCATCCTGGTAAACACTTGAAATTTCGCGCTGGCTCTGCGGTATCCAGTGTAAACAGGAAATGATAAATGACTGATGCCGGACAGACTTGGGTTTAGCCAATCACAAACAAGTACCATGGTCCCACCCTTTCCGGTTTCGTGAAATGTATTTTGTGATCTGTGAAATGTTTTTGTGTTTTGTGAAATGTATTTGTGTTCTGTGAAATTTATTTTTGTTCTGTGAAATTTATTTGTGTTTTGCGAAGTGTATTTGTGTTCTGTGAAATGTATTTGTGTTTTGTGAAATATATTTTGCGCTTTTGAAATATTGATTACTATTGCCCTTCAGGGCCACCGTAGTTTAGAAATGTTTTCACCTGAAAATCCTCACAATATGGAAAAATAAGCATAACATGTTTGTTCTTCATGGCACAGTGGATATGTCCATAAAAATGTGGCTAAAGGTGGCAAATAACTGCTCTAAAAATGGAATGCAGCTAATTAAGAAAAATCGACACCTTGTTAAAATCCTAAGATTGCAATTGTGTTTGGAACAAAAACCAGCATACACAGTGGGGCACCAGGAACGAGTTTGAGAACCACTGGGTTAGACACAGTCTGTGACGCTCAGGCAAAAAGGGCCAGATGCGAGCCAGGGAAAAAGCAGAATTGTTGTCTTTATTCAGGCAGGGTCAGAACCGAGATATCAGAGGGCGATAAATCCAAACAGTAGGCAAAAATACATGAGTCAAAAAACAAGTAGAGATCGAAACCAGAAAATCAGACAAATCCAAAGGGGCAGGAAAAAGAATGTAAGTCAAACAGGAGGGTGTCACAGAATCACTAATCACAAACAGGCATACTGGGTGCTCGGCTCTAAATTTAAAAGATCGACATCCTGACAAAGAACAGACTGCAGAGTGGGACTATATATGCATAAGGGAGATAACGAGCAAGGCGGGGCAACAGGTATGAAGGATAATCTAAACATTGGGTGCATCTCAAAGCGTAGGCTGCATTTTAAGGGGTCGTCACTTAATTCCATCCGTCAACCTTACATTTAGGGTCAGTGATAAGGTTAAATTTAGGGTTAGTATTAGGTTAGGGGCTAGGTTTAGGGTTTGGGGTTAGAGTTCAGGTTAAGGTTAGGGAAACCAGTGAGGACTCGTTTAAACCAAAGTTGTTTTATGGAGATGAAATTAGGTTACGTCAGTTTGGTGGATGGAGTTAAGGGACGACCCCTAAAAATGCAACGTTTGAAGGATGCAGTCTAGGCTTTGAGATGCACCCGCAGATTAGTAAAAGAGATACTGGCAAAGTATCTGCAGAAACTAAGACAAAGCACTGAGAGAGCAAAGCGGGCAGAGTCACAGATTACTGTGGAAAGTGGAGAGATCCAATTAATAAAGTTACGTTGCAGTAGTTTGTGAGATTATATATATATACTCAAAATTTGATAGGGATCATATGAATTTTTTTGTGAAATGACATGCAAATTTGGTAACTGCCACTGATGAACAATATATTGGATAAATGACATGCAGTCAGACACAAAACACATTTGCACGTGCATTTCATGACATTAAATGAGTGTGCAGCCTCACATTTTGGCTTTGACTAACACTTCACCATTTCAACTCAGACGTGTGTGTTGCTTGTTGGTGAAAATTTGGAAGTTCCCAAATTTTTTGCATTACATTTAGCAATAACAATGTCTCCTCAACGTCTTAGATGTCGATTGACTTCAGAGCAATTGGGAAGATGCATCGAAATGCTTGACTCTGGCTTCTCACAACGTCACGTTGCTAATGCACTTAACGTCAGCCAAAGCGTTGTGAACAGAGCGTGGAACCGGCATCAAACGTTTGGTACAGCAGCACACCGTCATGGGGGTGGTCGTCAGAGATCGACTACACAACGACAAGACCACTTTCTCACACTTCAGGCACGATGTCATCCTTTCTGGACAGCCACCACCCTAGGAAATGACCTTCATAACACCTCGGGGGTCAGGGTATCCACTCAGACGATATGGAATCGTCTTCATACTGCCGGCCCTCAACTCAAGAAGGCCATGTGTTCGAATCCCACTGACCGCGGCGTCATAGGCGTGACCGTTTGGATTGGGCTCACGATCATGTCACATGGACACACAACGATTGGGCTCCAGTTCTCTTTACTGATGAGTCTCGATATTGCTTGGACTTTACTGACAGGAGGCAACGGGTGTGGTGAAGACAGCGTGAGCGATTTAATGATGCCTACATCAATGAACACGACCGTTATGGTGGCGGATCAATTATGGTCTGGGGAGGAATAAGCAGGAACGGCAGAACGGACCTGCATGTCATGGGGAGAGGGACGATGACAGGGGTATGGTACAGGGATGAGATCCTCAATGTGTACGTAAGACTATACGCTGGTGCTGTTGGCCCTGATTTCATCTTGATGGATGATAACGCGCGTCCCCATCGTGCTAGGGTGGTGAATCAATTCCTAAAGCAGGAGACAATTGTCTGCATGGACTGGCCCGCGCGTTCGCCGGACCTAAACCCTATCGAGCATGTGTGGAACATGCTGCAGGTTGCCATTTCGGTCGAGGGCACAACCCACAACTCTAGAAGAGCTCGGAAATGCCCTTGTTGAAGAATGGAACAACATTCCAATTGCAAGCATCCGGGTTCTGATTGACAGTATGACCCGACGTTGTCAAGCCGTCATTCAAGCTAGGGGAGGCCATACCCGTTATTGACATTAACTGTGGTAATGAAACATCAAACGAACATTGTCTGTTTTCACTTTATATGTCAGAGGTGAAACCATTAAGTGTTCGTGA
Source organism: Gymnothorax javanicus (assembly GCA_029692085.1). Lineage (NCBI taxonomy): Eukaryota > Metazoa > Chordata > Actinopteri > Anguilliformes > Muraenidae > Gymnothorax > Gymnothorax javanicus. The sequence continues at coordinate 92,558,848 of CM056199.1, read as the reverse complement.
AAGCCAAAAGTGTGAGGCTGCATGCTCATTTAATGTCATTAAATGCACTTGCAAATGTGTTTTGTGTCTGACTGCATGTCATTTATCCAATATATTGTTCATCAGTGGCAGTTACCAAATTTGCATGTCATTTCACAAAAAAATTCCTATGATCCCTATCAAATTTTGAGTAGTATATATATATATATATATTACCCACATTGCGCAAGTTTGTTAATTATTTACAGGATTAGTATATTAGAAAGGATTAGTAGATAAACTAGACATAACATAGAGTGTTAATGAGATTAGTACTTAATTAGTAATTAGTGTTGAAGGAAGCTAAACGAGGAGTGAAGGAAGTTTGTGAAACACCGGAAAACTTCCGAAATCACCCGACAAGCGACAGCTCACGGATAGGGAAGTGCACTGGCATTAATACACAGATGACGCAATACATAACAGGGGGAGACAATGGTGCAAAGAACTGCAATGGTCATAAAAATAACAGAATACAAATGAACCAAACGGAGAAACAAGATCAACAGAAAATGTGAACTACAAAGAAAACCAGATCATAACACAGTCTCCATGCCAAGCTCCATAGCACGTGCCCACTCCGTACTCCCTATTCTAGCATAATTTTATCCGGTCTCACTACTATTTTCACCAGGTTGCAATCAAATCATTGGAGACTTGATGGAATCTTGATGACTCAAAGAATAGCCATTTCCCCAATCACGTTTTATCTCCCGAGGTTCTTACTTGTCTTGTCCAATCTCAGAGCACCTGCAGTGATGTATGAAGAGATCAGAAGAACTCATATGACCTCTAGCCAGGTCAGTGTTTCAGTTTTGCACTTTACTAATAGTAGCAGATGATCCCAGGCCAAATATGAGTTTAACCATAATGGGTCAGTTATGCCAAAGACAAGAGGATTTTGAGCCAAGGCTAGCCCAATTGGAACCAGCCACTTGACATTTTTTTTTTTTTTTTAAATTTTGGAACAAAAGTGACCCTAATGTGACCAGTCACTTCTCTGGTTCACAGTGGTACTCTCTACAACAGACCAAAACATGGCCTAAACGTACATCATATCTGAGATGCACGTTGAAACAAGTTTCAGTTGTGATTATATTCTGGCAGCCATACTTGGACAGGTTCATTGCCTTTGTTTCATTGTGGTATGTGGGCCAATTTTAGGGGCTAGTGTGTGCCAACACTCAGCTATAATTCTGCTGCTGATCAGAATAGACTTCCATGGCACTGCGGAGTGGGTCTGTGGACAGGGTAGGGAGCATTGGCAAACAGCGAGAATATGGGAATTCTTAGTTGGAATATGGTGGGAAATTCTTGCTAAAACCACAATAAGCTTGCGTCACTGTTTTGGGGATACTTGAAGTTAGTCAACCAGCTGGCAAGTGTGTACAATCACCTGGTTACTCTGCCAGCTAAACAAGCTTATCCAGAGTTGACCAGCAAGGGACCAGCTTCAAACACCAAAAACCTGGCAATGACCAGCTATAAGTGTCCATAGCACAGCTTCAAACATCTTAAACCAGCTTTGGACAACAGCTGGTCTTTGCTGGCATTGTCAACAGGGAGTTCCTCAAACAGGGTCAAAGCGAGGAGATCACAAGCTCATAAAGGTTAAGAAGACTTTTTTGGGGGGAGAGAAGATAAGAGGAAAGTAGATGCTGTGCTAGCTATTCAAACACTGCTTGCCGTGATCAGGATGTCCCAAGGGAGAGGGTAAATGACAGCCAATCAGCTTGAGTCCTCTGTTGACCAAATTAAGAGAGATGCTGGCAATGTGAAGTGGATCAGCTGCATTGTCATCCAGAGGGCCTGTCTCAATTCACCTTCCTCAATAACAGGGAGGACACTAGCAAAGAGAGCCTGCTCAAAAACCTAGCACTATTACTATCTGCATTGTCTGTGAATAATTGAGACATCAGATATTGATACATAGACTGCAACACACACCTGTTCAGTTTTGCAATCTTGAGCATGAGGCTAACTGCCAATGACAAAGTGCAAGTATCATTTTGTAATTGGAAGCGAATATTGGCAGTATTGTGTGTCATGGTATCCTTGGATTAACGTATTAATGTACTGTAATAAATATGTGGCTCCATAAAGCTCACATGCACCTTCCCAGGGTGAGTATAATACTGTGATAGCTCAGAAATCTGCTTTGGAGAGCATTCAAGTCTTATTAAAAGATGCATCTCAGGGATAGACTAACTGGTGTGTGGGACTCCCCCGCAGCCCCCGCATTGCTAAGCGGTCCTCAGCGCCCTTGAGGGCCCCCCCCCGTCCACCCATAAAGCACATCATCTTTCAGAGGCTGTTTGCACTCACTGTTCATACTTACACCGACAAAAAGTAATACATTTTCCATGTAATCGTGAGCCAGGATGTGTTTTTATAGCAATAAATTAACCTGGACAACGGACTCATGGATAGTTGGAACAACAAAATTGTGGACTGCCGAGCAGGAGATCGTGGGTTAGGGTTTCGTTTTCAGCCATGAACTTAAGGTTTCCAACTGCAAGTCACAACTGGAAGTAACAACCACAAGCTCACCATTGATTCATGGATGTTATATTATAACCTATGTTTCTGAAATATGTGGTTATTCTGATCCAACATTAGCTATATTTAATGTTGAAGTGACCTCACGCAAATATTCTAGCTAGTCGGATAGTGATATAAAACGCCATGTACCTCAATCCTCTCGTATGACTGATGTGGATGAGCTTTTTCCATACACATAGCATCGTGATAACACTTACTCTTCACCCTGATGTCACTGAGTCTCATTGTTAATATTTTAACGACTACAATGCAAAATTTTTCTAAGGGTGACAGTCACTTTAAATCAGGGCCTGTAGAGGAATTCAGGTGTTTTGAAGGAGAGATCTCTGGTGTTGCCAGACCGAGCATGAAGGACAAGATTTAATGTTACAGGGTATTGGTGAGTGTACGAAGAAAGGTAGCCTATAATTTGGCTGAACAAATGCAAAGGTTTGCATCGGTAATTCGATTTAGGAGCGGGAGACTTGTTAGTTTGATATGCGAACAGGGTAGTATAACATTGGCTACCTAATGTTAACATTACCATAATAGTTAGCATGACCTCGTAAACTAAGTTACAAATGTGGAATAAAAAGTGAACTGTCTGTTTTCCTCATTATTTTTAGCTAGGTAGTAGTGACTAATATTGCTACCCAAAGTGGTGGTTGTCTCAGAATAATGAATGCTATGCTGATTCCTCAGTATCCCTGAATATGAAATTAAATGCCCTGGCAAAAAACAAAAATGAAAGGGTAATTCCTTTCTTTATACTCTAAACTTCATTTAATTTTCAAACATAATGCTGTGAGAACCAATTTGCGACCAGTCAACTCTGAACTATGGCGACTTTGTCACTATCTCAGGGACTCTAACTAATGCCTGCCAGCTTGCCGGCACTAGCTTGTGGAAGGGTACATTAGATTTGCGATGAGAAAATGACTGGATATCTGATAGATCCACACAGCTCTTGACTGCTTTGCTATCCTGGCTGTGAAGTTCAAAAAATTAAACTGCCTTAAATCAGGGGAGTCAAAGTCAAATCCTGGAGGGCCACAATGTATGTTGATTTTTGCAGTGTTTCTGTACTAGTTATAAATTCAAGTCACTCATTTGATTGGCTAATGCGTACACAACCTTGTTCTCAAAGGTGCTAATTGGATGGAGACCACAAAAGCCTGCAGATAATGTGGCCCTCCCAGACTGGAACTTGACATTCCTGCCGTAACCCATTTGTGCAGAAGCCAAATCTAGTAATTTATGCATTCTCCTATTTCAAGCTTCAAAATTCAAAATTTGAGCTTCCCAGAGAGGGGGGAAAAGCTTATTGAAACAAGACACTAATAGCATTTAGAATACTGTCTAATTTTAGTTTATTTTCATAGTTTTTTTCACCAAATAAGGGCCCCAAACAGAAAATTCAGCATTGAACTTGTAAAAAAATATATATATATATATATATTATTATTATTATTATTATTATTATAATACTGAAAAATGGCTGGGTGATAAAACAATACATTTCCAGGATCATTAACTCCTTGACCTCAAGTGAGCTACACCTGAGTGTGATATTCAAAATTACTAACTGTCTATGAGCTAAATAAGATAGGTATCCAAGTGGCTCCCCAAATAGCTTTTCAGTTGGCTCCCGAAACTGTCCAAGCTGCTTTTCAAATGGCTCAGCAAATTGTGCACAGTCTAATCATAAAATAATCATACTTTTACCACAAATCGACTATTTTAACTCATGAAGCTCAATATGAATTAATGATTTTCAGATGGGAATTAACATGGGTCCATCGATATAAGCGAGGATGGACGTCAATAGTCTCCATAAAGCTCTCTAACCCCCCCAAAAATGCTTTTCTCAAAGCAAAAGCATTCTCCTCTGTGTCTTGCGGGGGTCCCCAGACATTTGCGGTATGCTGTTGGATAGACTGTATTGTGCATGAAAGACTGTACAATATCGTATTTGTACCACTGTTTCTTTAAAATGGAAGTTACAACATGGAGAGGCATGTTCTTTATATTTTCTTTCTTCACATCCTGTAATCATACTTTGTGCAACTTGAAAAGTATAACGACTAAAGATGAATCAAAGAAGAGATTAACATAATGAGGACGAATATGATTTTGCCATTTTCTTTTCTGCTAAGGCTGATATTTCACTGAAAAGCAGGAGGGCATAAACATAATGAGCACCATTTCAAGTTTTCACCGCAGACCATGTCTGTCTGAGTCTCTGCTGACAGGTTAATGTAAATGTCAGCCTGGCTTTGTGCTACGGCTCCAGACTTCGCCCAGCTGGTCTCCTGGGAAATATAGAGATGGGAAATTCAGTTGTTTCATCTTCAAAGATGCTCAGAAAACAAACAGGGACACTGAAACACCTGCTTTTATATGATTTATGTTTGAGGGTTGAATCCACACTGCCAAATGCGTGTGAAATGCCTGTTTGAGGCAAAATAGTTATCCATGTCCTTGTTATCAGCCCTCCCAAAAGGTATCGTGACCGAAATTGCAGTGCTTTGCGTTAAGTGATACACCCAAGGTATCTTTCCCCCGTCTAACAACCATCAGAAGGCTTGGTGGTTTATGTTTACTGCTGCCAGCAGTGACCACAGCTCCATTCTGCATCGCATAACCACAGAAACTCCATTACACTTCTCCCTCTCTCTCGCTCCCCTTTCCCCTCCCTCTCTCTCTCTCTATCTCTCTCTTTCTCAGAGCGAGCATAAAACATAGATGTGGAGGTGTCAGTATGAGACAACAGGCTGCATAATTCTTCCAGATCTGGATGGACTGAGAAAAGGGTCTTGCCAGATAGACCTCTCAGAGGTCAGTGAATCACCGTTTTGCCCATTTTGTAGAAGGGTGTCGATATCAGGGCTTTTATAAGGCTCCATTTCACACACTTGGGTCACCATTAGTGCTCAGTACATAGGCATACAGCCAGCTGTCTAAAATGTTACAGTCAACTCCTCTCAAAGGGTTTGGAAAGAAGCCTCTGTTACATACACCCCCATCACAATTGTGCAACATAAGATACTGAAATATTGCTACTCCTTATTTACTGAATTGTACGAGGCCATTTTTCTGTGTGAGAGAACATGAAATTTGTGGATCCCAAGAGTTGCAGCTTAGAAATTTTAAAATGAGATGAAATACAGAAAATGTAATGTATATAATTATTTTTCAGTTTTGCAGGTTGCTCCATTTCATGTTGTAAGATCTCTGATACAAGTACATCACACTTTGAGGGGTCCTGCTGATATTAATTCTAAACAAGATTGCATATTTATGGAAATCAAATAAGCAATTTGTATTGATACTGCACCTAAATTGGCCGTTTATTTTTTTTTCCAGAAGCATAAAGCATCAGTGACTTTTCCTTTAATTATGCGCCAAATGTTCTCAGTCGGTGAAAGGTCAGGACTGCAGGCAGGCCAGTTCAGCACATGGACTCTTCTACTACGAAGCCATGCAGTTGTAATAGCTGCAGTATGTGGTTTTGCATTGTCCTGCTGAAATACACAAGGCCTTCCCTGGAATAGATGTTGTCTGGAGGGGAGCATATGTTGCTCTAAAACCTTTATATACCTTTCAGCATTCATGGTGCTTTTTAAAACACGCAAGTGTTTCACACCATATGCACTAATGCATCCCCATACCATCAGAGATGCTGGCTTTTGAACTGAACGCTGATAACAGGAGGAGTGGTCTTTCTCCTCTTCAGCCCGGAGGACACGACGCACATGATTTCCAGCAAGATGTCAAATTTGGACTCGTCTGACCACAGGACACTTTGCCACTTTGTTACAGTCCATTTTAAATGAGCCTTGGCCCACAGAACACAGTGGCGCTTCTGGATCATGCCCAACAATGGCTTCCTTTTCGCATGATAGAGTTTTAGGTGGCATCTTAGGATGGCACGGTGGACTGTGTTTATAGACAGTGGTTTCTTGATGTATTCCTGGGCTCATTTAGTGATGTCAATGACAGAATCATGCCGGTGAGTGAGGCAGTGGAGTCTGAGGGCCCGAAGATCACGAGCATACAGTAAAGGTCTTTGGCCTTGTCCCTTGTCCCTTTTTCCAGTTTCTCTGAACCTTTTGATGATGTTATGCACTGTCGATGATGAGACCTCTAAAGCCTTTGCAATTTGACGTTGAGGAACATTACTTTTAAAGTATTCCACAATTTTTTCGCGCAAGCCTTCACAGGTTGGAGAGCCTCTGGCCATCTTTACTTCTGAGAGACTCAGCCTCTCCAAGACATCCCTTTTATAGCCAATCATGTTACACGCCTGATGCCAGTTAACTTATTTACTTGCTAAATGCTCTTTCAGCTGATTGTCTCATATATTAATTGCTTTTTCAGCCCTTTTTAGCTTATCGGCCCATAGGGCCGATAAGCTATTGTTGTGGTGTGGGGTCCGTCGTCCGTCGTCCGTCGTCTGTCATCCGGAACATTTTTTGTCTTTTTTTTGGCCCGATGAATTTTTGTGTAAATTTGCTATAACATACTACTAGACCATATCTCCAGACTTTTTTTTCTCTGAATTTAGATTGAATCATTTTTGTCCATTTTATGGGCCCTTGAAATTTTGGCTCCAATGTTAGTCAGAAATTAAAAAAAATTATTTCTCAAAAACCGCGTGATAAATTTTTTTCTAAATCAGGCAATGAACTTACCTTGGTACCGTCAATGTACAGTGCGAGCGCCATTCTGATTGAATCGACGGAAGTGGGTCTATTGGTGGCGCTGTACTTTATGAATATGCAAGATGGCCCGTGGAGGCCAAATGGTTGCAGATAGAGATTAAGTTTGTATTATTGACATATAGGAAGTCATATATGACCTATATTTTGGCAATATTAAATTTGACCACAGATGACTTTGAAAGGTCAAACTCGAGGTCAGGGAATATATTAACAATGTTAAAAGATATGACTTGAAAATTCAAAAAATTATTTCTCAAAAACTGTTAACTTTTTTTCTAAATCTGGCAATCAACTCACTTTGATACACTTGATGTACAGTGTGAGTGCCATTTTGATTGAATCGATGGAAGTGGGTCTAGTGAGGGCGCTGTACTTTAACATTAGGTCTTATGGAGAATGGGCCAAATCGCCTGTGGAAGCTAAATGGTTGCAGATAGAGACTAAGTTTGTATTACTGACATATAGGAAGTAATATATGACCTATATTTTGGCTGTGTTAAAGTTGACCTCAGATGACCTTGAAAGGTCAAACTTGAGGTCAAGCAAAATGTTACAATTTTCAAAGGTTTCTAGGCTTGAAAATATTGAAGATTGGGAACATATGTGCATTGAACACTTAGAGGAAGTCATGTATGAACTTTCATTTGGTGGCCTTGAACTTGACCTTCGGCAACCTTCGAAGGTCAAACTTCACATAGTGAAATTTTAATGATTTCTATCACCAAAACTATTACAGATAGAGCTTAGGTTTGTATTGTAGGCATATAGGAAGTCATGTATGAAGTTTCATTTGGTGACATTAAACTTGACCTTCAGTGGCCTTGATTGCCCAAACTTCACAGTGAAATTTCAATGACTTATATCAGCAAAATGGTGACAGATAGTTTTGGTTTGTATTGGAGATGTATAAGAACTCATACATGGACTTTCATTTGGCGGCCTTGAACTTGACCTTCGGCGATCTTCGAAGGTCAAACTTCACATAGTGAAATTTCAATGACTTCTATCACCAAAACTATTACAGATAGAGCTTAGGTTTGTATTGTGGCCATATAGGAAGTCATGTATGAAGTTTCATTGGGTGACCTTGAACTTGACCTTCAGTGACCTTCAACGGCCTTCAACTATATTGTGAAATTTCAGTGACTTATATCAGCAAAATCGTTACAGATTGAGTGTGGGTTTGTATTGGAGACGTATAGAAAGTCATGTATGAACTTTCATTTGGTGACCTTCATATTGACCTTCGAAGGTCTAACTTGACCTAGAGAAAATTCAATGACTTCTGTCACCGAAAAGGTCACAGATGGAGCCTAGGTTTGTGTTACTGACATAGGAAGTCACATATGAACTTTCATTTGGTGACATTCAGCTTGACTGTTGATGACATTTGAAAGTCAGACTTGACATAATACAATTACAATGACTTGTATTGCCAAAACAGTCACAGATGGAGTCTAGGTTTGTATTAGAGACATATAAGAAGTCATATATGAACTTTCATTTGGTGACGGTCGTATTGACCTTCAAAGGTCAGATGTGACCTACTGAAAATTCAATGACTTGCATCACTAAAATGGTCACAGATGGAGCCTAGGTTTGTGTTACTGACATCTAGGAAGTCACATATGAACTTTCATTTGGTGACATTCAACTTGACTGTCAGTGACCTTTGAGGGTCAAACTCGACAGTGAAATTACACTGACTTGTTTCACCAAAATGGTCACAGATTGAGCCAAGGTTTTTATAGAGACATTTGGAAAGTCATATATGAAGTCCATTTGCTGACCACAACCTGACATTCTGTGACCTTTAAAGTTCACAGTTGACATATTGGATACATATTGACATAATATAATGACTTGTATCACCATAACTGCTTCAGAGCTTAGGATTGTATTACAGAAGGTCTTATAAATGTATGTGAACTTTTATTTAGTGACCTTGACATTGATTTTCATTGATTCAAATGTCAAACTTCACATGAAATTTTCATAACTTGTATCATCGCTGTAAGACTGCTTGCCCGTAAGCTACAGGACCCTTGGTCCTATTTTTTGCCTGTGTCCCAACTTTTTTGAGACCTGTTGCAGCCAGAAAATTTGAAATAAGCTCATTTTGTGGATAAGAATGTAAAATGTCTCAGTTTCAACATGTGAAATGTTATCTATGTTCTATCGTAAATAACATACTGGCTCATGTGATCTGAAAGTCATTGCATTTTGATTTTATTCACAATTTACACTTCGTCCCAACTATTTTGGAATTCTGGTTGTATAACACAAATTCTTTCAAGAAAATTTTACATGAAACCAAGCTGAAAGGTGAAATTTAATCTGAAATAATGTTGTTTTGTACATGTACACACCATGTAAATAACTAAAAAATGTCAAATATAACCATTACTGCATTTTCCATACTGGAAACAAAATATTAAGACAAAAAACATTTTACAATATGCAACAGTATACACTATAACCACAAGGATGGCAGTGTCCAACTCCAATTCTGAAAAAGTTGGCTCATTAAGGGAAATACAGATAAATTGCTATTGATTTGTTATTAAAAATATATGATGTAATGCTGCTATAGAGTCCAAAATAGTTGGCGCAGTCAACTGTTATCACTCTGTAACATCACAATGTCTATTTATCTCTCTCATTAACTGTTTTGGGGCCCAGAAAAAAGAAATTGGTCAATTCCATCCCACCGAACTTTCCCCCTTTCTCCATATTGCAAGACAATGGTTTGGAACTGTTTTGCAGAAAAATGCAGGGATGTCCCTGGAACGGAATGTCAAGATGGCAGCTTATGTAGCTCCAAAATTTGTATATATTTTCAGAATCAATGGTGCACTCGCAAATGTACAAGTCACCCATGCCAAGCGCACAGACAGTCTCCCATACCATGACAGGCACTAGCTTTTGGATATGATGTTGATAACTGCGTGGGTTGTTCTTCTTGTGTATTGTCCAGCAAACACAGCAGCTATTTTTTCAAAACACTTGAAGTGTTGACTCGGACCACAAAACACACTTCTACTGGGCTAATGTCCATCTCAGATTACACAAAGCCCAGAGAAGATGGCAGTGTAGGACAGAGTTGATGAATGGCTTTGAATTTGCGTAGTTAAGTTTTAACTTGCTTCCATGGATGCAACGGGGAAAGGAATTGACTGAGAGATTTACCAAAATAATTCTGAGCCCATGTCTTGATATCCATTACAGTCGCATGACGGTTCTTAAGACAGTGTCGTATGAGGGATCAGAGGTCACACACATACAGAAGTGGTTTTTGGCCTTGCCCCTTATGCACTAAATCATAGAACTGTACCTCCCTGGAATGCCAACTGTGCCTCTGGTGGGGTCAAGGTTAATTGCGCATACGCAAAGCTCAGTAGTCCATTTCCAGTGCTAGACAATTCAGTGTAAACAAGGGAGTAAAGTGAAAACAACAAGGTCAGTTGATCTATTTTGCGGCTACATGAGAAGAAAACTTACGTCACCAAACTCTCTCGGTGGCCGTTGAATGGATAGTAATGGTGTACAATGTAGAAGGTATGCATTGAAAACTCTGATTAAATGGTAAAATTGCGCCAATAAACAAAGCCAACATCCTGTCGCGTTGTTGTCGCATTTGCCATCACAAGTCGACTTGCAGGAACTAGGTCAGATGGAAGATCACATATTTTTAAAACCCTGGTCCATAATTTTGGAAAAAAAAGCCAGAGAGAGAAATTTTGATCAAAAACACCACTGCCAGCTCCCTCTCCGTTCCCCCTCTCCCTCCTGTTGTCCCTCCCTCCAAGCTCATTCATGAGGTCAGTTCAAAAGCCATATGGCCTACAGTAACATCTGAGCTCCAGTATGTCTTATTGTGAGATAAGAAACACTGGTAATAACAAGTAAACATTACGCATCTACATGGTACTCACTGAGGCATACCACACCGTCTTAAAGTCATTGCAATTGTGCATGGTAATTAAAAGATGGGGGAAACGAGGTTGTTTATCAGCCAAACAAGTGCGTGGACAAATGTTACCAACACAATATTTGCATTAGCTACCGAACTGAGAAAAGTGAGGTCGTAAATCAGCCGAGCAAGTGAAGGAACTGATGTTACGTAAGCGATGTTAGCATTAGCTAACAAGCCGAGACAACCATGGCTGCAGCTATATCAGCCAAGCAGGTGAGCGTACTAGCTAACATTACTTACAGCAAATTAAAATTAGCTACTGAACCTAGCAATTAGCCATGCATATTACAAAAGCCACCTAATGACAAATAACATAAAAGTTTTTTACATAATTTGACTGTACTGGATTGGATTGCCTGGACATTTGCAAACGTAACAAGATCATTTTTGTTGGAATGTTATCAATTGGTAGATTACTATGATGCTTCAAAGGTGAGAAACCTTTGATTGTTTGTTAGTGGTGGGACAGATGCATTGATTGTATCTTCTGTATCGCTTGTATCTTGAAATAGTTTACATCAATTGAATCACAAGAATCAGCATTTCAACAATATGTCGCATGAGTATCACTTAAACATATCGGTTGTGTAAGAAGCATAGTTTTGTAGCAAACAGTCCAACTGCCTGCCCAAGGGCCATGCAAATTTAAAGAGGTTTAAAACTGTCAGACATCTCTCTGAACTATCAAGGACCTTTGAAGGATTTTCAAGAGGTTTGAGGGTATGATTACCTGCAAAACATTGTTGATGTCTCGCTATGGAGTCCCAGGGTGAAGCGGGAATGCTGACTGCCATACATCAATTCCAGTACTTCCAGTCACTGTCGTGTGACTTTCTGCCATGCTAGTTTCAAGAAACTTGGTCTCCAAATTACCTTCAGTCACCACAACGTAGTGGCAGCCAGTATCAATAGGCCTACCTAAGTATTTTCAAAAACAAAAATATTTCTGTTTTCCACAAGTTTTGTCATTCGACTGTCTCTGCTTCTGTAGTTGAATATTTACACCAGAAGTCATCTGTCAGCTACGGATGAAAAATAGGCTGAGATCAACATTCCCCTGATCGGCACAGTGCTTGGTGGCCCTAAAGTCACATTCCAGGGGAGGTACAGTTCTATGACCAAATTTTGAATGCATTCCATCCATCTTTAAATTATATATATATATATATATATATATATATATATATATACTACTCAAAATTTGATAGGGATCATAGGAATTTTTTTGTGAAATGACATGCAAATTTGGTAACTGCCACTGATGAACAATATATTGGATAAATGACATGCAGTCAGACACAAAGCACATTTGCAAGTGCATTTAATGACATTAAATGAGCGTGCAGCCTCACACTTTTGGCTTTTCACGAACACTTCATGGTTTCACCTCTCTGATATATAAAGTGAAAACAGACAATGTTTGTTTGATGTTTCATTACCACAGTTAATGTCAATAACGGGTATGGCCTCCCCTAGCTTGAATGACGGCTTGACAACGTCGGGTCATACTGTCAATCAGAACCCGGATGCTTGCAATTGGAATGTTGTTCCATTCTTCAACAAGGGCATTTCCGAGCTCTTCTAGAGTTGTGGGTTGTGCCCTACGACCGGAAATGGCAACCTGCAGCATGTTCCACACATGCTCGATAGGGTTTAGGTCCGGTGAACGCGCGGGCCAGTCACATTTGCACGTGCATTTCATGACATTAAATGAGCGTGCAACCTCACATTTTGGCTTTGACTAACACTTCACCATTTCAACTCAGACGTGTGTGTTGCTTGTTGGTGAAAATTTGGAAGTTCCCAAATTTTTTGCATTACATTTAACAATAACAATGTCTCCTCAACGTCTTAGACGTCGATTGACTTCAGAGCAATCGGGAAGATGCATCGGAATGCTTGACTCTGGCTTCTCACAACGTCACGTTGCTAATGCACTTAACGTCAGCCAAAGCGTTGTGAACAGAGCGTGGAACCGGCATCAAACGTTTGGTACAGCAGCACACAGTCATGGGGGTGGTTGTCAGAGATCGAATACACAACGACAAGACCACTTTCTCACACTTCAGGCACGACGTCATCCTTTCTGGACAGCCACCACCCTACGAAATGACCTTCATAACGCCTCGGGGGTCAGGGTATCCACTCAGACGATACGGAATCGTCTTCATACTGCCGGCCTCAACTCAAGAAGGCCATGTGTTCGAATCCCACTGACCGTGCGTCATAGGCGTGACCGTTTGGATTGGGCTCACGATCATGTCACATGGACACACAACGATTGGGCTCCAGTTCTCTTTACTGATGAGTCCTGATATTGCTTGGACTTTACTGACAGGAGGCAACGGGTGTGGCGAAGACAACGTGAGCGATTTAATGATGCCTACATCAACGAACGCGACCGTTATGGTGGCGGATCAATTATGGTCTGGGGAGGAATAAGCAGAAACGGCAGAACAGACCTGCATGTCATGGGGAGAGGGACGATGACATGGGGTACGGTACAGGGATGAGATCCTCAATGTGTACGTAAGACCATACGCTGGTGCTGTTGGCCCTGATTTCATCTTGATGGATGATAACGCCCGTCCCCATCGTGCTAGGGTGGTGAATCAATTCCTAGAGCAGGAGACAATTGTCCGCATGGACTGGCCCGCGCGTTCACCGGACCTGAACCCTATCGAGCATGTGTGGAACATGCTGCAGGTTGCCATTTCCGGTCGTAGGGCACAACCCACAACTCTAGAAGAGCTCGGAAATGCCCTTGTTGAAGAATGGAACAACATTCCAATTGCAAGCATCCGGGTTCTGATTGACAGTATGACCCGACGTTGTCAAGCCGTCATTCAAGCTAGGGGAGGCCATACCCGTTATTGACATTAACTGTGGTAATGAAACATCAAACAAACATTGTCTGTTTTCACTTTATATGTCAGAGGTGAAACCATGAAGTGTTCGTGAAAGCCAAAAGTGTGAGGCGGCACGCTCATTTAATGTCATTAAATGCACTTGCAAATGTGCTTTGTGTCTGACTGCATGTCATTTATCCAACATATTGTTCATCAGTGGCAGTTACCAAATTTGCATGTCATTTCACAAAAAAATTTCTATGATCCCTATCAAATTTATATAAATTATGCAATTTAGAGGGTGAATTGCCAAAAATCCTAACAATTTGACTTCGGGGAACATTGTTCTCAAAATGTGGGATTATTGGCTCACATATCTGATGGCAACCCATATTTGCTCTTGAGCGACAGGAACTTTTTTGGAGGCTCCTTTGATACTATGACACAATTAGCTCACCTGTTTAACACCACCTACTTTGCATCACCTTATCATAGCAACTTGCCACATCATCATTCGATATTGCCTCTGCTCCAACTCTCTTGAAGTCTGTTTCAGTCATCAGATTTAAAATAAGAGTATACAGTATTTTTTATTAAAAAGTTCACAAGTTAAAGCATCAAATGTGTTTTGGCTCTGTTTTCAGTTTAGTAGATGGTGAATTGCCTTTTCAAATCACACATTTTTTATTTTATTTGCATTTCTCATACTTTATCTACTTCTGCTGTCTTGGGTTTTTAAATGAATAATAGTTTATAATATGTGGGTTGACAATCATGAAATTCAAGAACCATTTAATTGTTATACCATGTTACTATTAACTAATACACAATGGGCCTCATGCAGCAATATTTATTTGTCTTGTTTTTTGCTAAGAGAAAAAATGTTGAATCCCACTTGATCGTAAATTGGAAGCGCGTGGCCGGTGGTTTTAAATTAGCATATATGAAACCCACTATACACCATATAAGGGCAGGTGACGTGCCGTGTGCAAAGAGCCGACTGCTCGTGGCAATCTGCAGCGCTTTCATACTGGGTACGATTGTTCTGTACCGTGCCACAGTACGATTGCCCCCACCCTCCTCCCCTCCCCTCTCCCCCCGCTGTTCAGCTTTCACACTAGTAATATCGTAACGTACCCGAGTTCACTTGCATACATGTCCAAATTCCGATACAGCGCGTTGCAGTATGCACCTAGGTGGTTTTAAATGGGGAACGATTTTAAAAGGAGGCGCCAACATATTTCGGGGGGTTTTATTATTGGGGGGGGGGTTTAGAATATTAATATCGCAAATGCATAAGCTGCGTGTGCCCTAGCAGCCCGGTGTGTCATCTGTAACATGGATTACCACGTATAGCAGCACGAAAATTAAACTCAAAATTTTCTTAACTGAATGCTCGATGTTTTTACACATCCAAATCTTTCTCTGGGAACTCAAACATCAAAGAACGCTGAAAATGTACTGATTACATTCGATATTGGTGGATGTTGCATATGGAATTCTTTCGCCCTTGCGTTTTTGGCCAATTATGCTGTCCACTGCCTCATACCATGAAAATGTATCCATCACATAACTTGAGCTGCCAGACTTTCGCACCGCGTCCCGCACTCTGAAATTTCGCAGCCGCATTTTCTTTAGTTTGTCACGGCACGGATCTATTATTCTGTGATAACCACGCAAATGGAACTACTCACGAATTATTCCATAAATCTCCAAATTTCTGCATGTAGTATCCAGTTGTGATTGTATGTTTAGTCCGCCTACATTTCGAGCAAGCATTGAATTTCCTCGTTTGAATGGAGATATCTTCTGACCACTGCATTTGTTAGAACAAGAGAACCGTAACACATAACAGTAATCTTCCGTGCTCAAGTACGGTTGCTTTCACATTTGGTACGAGTAGCCATTCATCTGCCTCAGCAAACAGATCCACGCGATCTCTAAAACGCTCTGCGCAAGGCCTGGATGGCCAAAGTGTCCAACAGCAATACTGCCCTACAAAGGCGAAGTGCAGTAACTACAAATTAATTTAAGCAGTAAAAAATGGCTTCAAAGTTTGTTTGCTGTCCCAACAAATGAATAGTTGGCACATCTATGATAGATTATGATTAACTGACTTGCCATGGTATAATTTCTATCCAAATAAATCCTGAGCTCCATTTACTTCTGGGTCGAAAACTGCACAACTCAAATTTAATCCAATGTGTACTTACTGCACTTAGGCTTTGTAGGGCAGAATAGGTAAGCCATTCAGACACAGAACGCACGCAAGTATCTAAGGGTTTTTATAGCTTAGTCCTAAATGGAGCTTGACGTAAATTCTGATAGGCACGGAGTCAAGCTTGCCAACTATAGGAGCCGCTTCTCGAGCTTGAGAATCACCTGAGTGCTCATGAATGTCATCTGATTTGCTGTCATATGATTGCTTGATTGATATGCTAGTTTACTTAAGCTCGCATTCTGAGCAGAGGCTCTGCAGCATGTATGCTTAACATCGCTGCCACCGGAAACTGAGCCACCCGCGACAAGGTTCGTGGTTTTCGTTATCACTGCTACTTTTATTACATGTTTTTTTTTTTTGGTTACTGCATTTCGGTGATTTGCTGTGGTTTGATGTCACGCTCGCACGTTGTCACCTTGGAAGTGCTAGGTTATGCAGGATAACCAGCGTGAAAAACAAACTTGTTTCATAAATTTATGTGGCTTGCTTCGAAAACATTGCGTTTGTTTTTGCTGAAGGAACGTTTCGCTATTGGCGTGTCATTTATCAACTGTAAATTTAAAGCAGCGCATGGTAATCTGGATGTAGCCAGGAACGCTCGATTCCAGTTCTTGTTTAGCGAACCAGTACTCTTTGTCAGAAGCTGATCTTTTCCGGGTGTCGAAAAACATTTTGATGCTTAGATAAACGCAGTAATGCACTGCAGTCTTTTCTCAATCGGGAGCGTGGTGCTTAAACCTGCATGTCTTTCAGACAAGCGTGCCGTAATGCTAATGTTTCAGTCTTTGCAGTGTTTGCTCTCGCAGCGCAGAAAGATGCTGTTATGTCTCATTTCGCGAAGTTACGCGAGCCGCTAGTTTTCCTTTTTATACGGGATGCTGCCGTTCCTTTGAGTGGGGACACGATTGGGAAGCCTTAGTAAGTGCATGTGGAACGTTACCGCAGCAATGAACGAGCTCTCGGCTTTTGAATCGCGTTCATGGTTTACGCCTTACGGAGTCTGCAAATAATCACTTTGGCTTTCTAGCTGCACCCAATTCACTTGGCTACGAATATTTGGAACGGCAAATTCATTTTGCAGCAACCTCTGGGTCGGATGCCACTTGGTCCAGTGATAAGTTTTAAACCTTTTGGTTTAGTTCAAATTGTTAACTCTTTTTCCCGGGTTCTCAGTTGTGACATTACATGGATTGACTGTGCACATGTAATCAGTTTCGCTCGAACTGGTTCTGAGGTCTCCTGGATCGCGACTTAACTTTTGTCTTGTATCAAGCCTGTTAATGGTAATTTACGGGCTGAAATACTACAATTTGCCAATTATTCCCATTGTCTCAGCGCTCATGATGGTCATAAGTGGAGTGTCTATCGAGAAATGTCCTATGGCTCAGATTTGTCTTCGACTCATTAATTATTTGAAAAAAAAAAAAATGGCTCAATCATGTTCATCTAAAGCAATTGGCTCTTCATAAATGCTTCAACAACAGTATGTTTGGCACAGGAATCGTTGTCAATTCAGTAATTCATGTATCCGTGGCCAAAACGAAAGCTTTATTCTCATGATTGCTCTAATGCTGTTCAAACGACTGGACCAAATTGTAATCCACATTCATGTTAAAATCGATTGCCGATATGCTGCTCGGATCCAATAGTCATACTGCAATTACTTCCCTGTTGGTTTATTCATCTGCTCCTAGCAGGTGCTGCTATTGTAAGTGTCAAGTTATGGTAACTGTTTAGAAATCACATGGCGTTCACCTCGCACCAGTAAACTGATGGTAAATGCTAACTCTGGCGTGCTCAGTGAATCTTATTTAAAAAAAAAAAAAAACCGAAATGCTGCAGAATCAGAGTGGGAACAACCATTCCAGTCGGCATTAGTTTCTGAAATCAATCTGGTATTGCTCCTCCTTGTCAGTAATTGACTAATTTTTGTTACTTTCCCAAATTAGGGGAAACGGCTATCATTGGTGGTATCTACCTCCGCAAAGCGAGTTGGCTGGAGGTTATGTGATCTGTGCATTTGTCTGTTTTGTTTGTGAACAGCTTAATGCAAATGTAATGAACAGATATTTCTGAATTTTGTGGATGGGTCACAATTACATCAGGGATGGACCCTGCTGATTTTGACCACTATCAGTAGCACAATATGGCAGCCACCTTGAAATCCTATGGCACTCGATAACTGAACTTGCTCCACTCAGCAAGATTTGGACCGTGCTGCTTTGGCGAAGGTTTGCACTCTAGGAGTGCCACTAGTGTTCCTGTATAATCACACTAGCACCCAAGTTGGTTTAAAAAAAAAATAAAAAATTCTGATTGCTATGTTCTGCTTTGCAAGAAAACCTCGGAGTGCTTGCCAACATCAAGCTCACATACTCAAGCTGTGGCTTATTTTGCGCATGCTCAGCAATGCCATGATGCGGCATGTTGCCATGCTTCACTAATATTTACCCCATGTCAGCATCTAGCTAGTGCTTGTGGTCTGCTACTCATTTCATTCAAACTGATTTGCTCTGCCTGCTCAGTATGTCCTACAGCCTATAACTGCCAGTTGCTGGATCGACCCAAAGGTCGGCTCCAGGGCTCACCGTCATTAGCCTCTGGTGTTCGGGTTACGCAACACCATTGTTCTTTGGGGAATTCTAGTAGCTTTCTCAGCTTTCAGATTTAACAAGGTCTTTACAGTTTTCATTCATGAAGTGTGGGTACATACATGTCTGTGTATTTATTTGTCTCCTTTTTATATTAACTTTACGGAGTTGGCAGTGTTATTTCATGGTACATTCCTAGCATTGCTTCCCACTGTGTTCTCCACTAATTGCCTGCATTTCGTTCTCTGCATGTCCACGGTGGACCCTGCCCTGAGCATGCTGCTACTGGTCTTTGCCATCAACGCCACCTGGCCTCTGCACAAGCGCTGCGCCACCATCATGGTCTGGGTCATGGCATCAGCAAACTACAAATCCTGGGCTGCTTGTCAACTTTGCTTTCGCATTACAGCAACCATGAACTTAGACCCTGGGACGGTCAGAGGAGGATGGACCTTCCCTCTTAAGCCTGGTTCCTCCCAAGGTTTCTTCCTATACTTTAGCACATAGGGAGTTTTTCCTTGCCACTGTCGCCACTGGCTTGCTTTTGAGGGGTTTAGACCAGGGTTTTCTACGAAGCGCATCGTGACCAATTGAGTTCCCTTGATCATCTTGGAGGCTGGGAAACATATTCCTAGTTTGCTGCTCAGTTCTGCCTCATTTCTATATTCAAGCAGCGCATCGCCTCCTCCGTGGCCTAATGAAGGTATTAAAGGCCTCCGGACATTGGACATGCAGCCAAGAACATTATCTTCGTCCAGGAATTAAGGACATTGTGGAAGCTCAAAATGAATGAGTAAGACTGTGTAAATTGTCATCATGTTTTGTATGTTAAATGAAATCCTCTTGTACTTATATCTGTTTCACGCGTCGTTTAGGATACTTCTATACACATAGTGAGGGCATGAAGCGTCACTCCTCAGCACACATGCCATGTCATTCACCACAACATACACTTCAATTATTAAAGGTACCTGCCTTCATGTTATTCTCTTCAAATCATATAGTATAATTCTCATGAATCTGCTTTGAGAGGACTATCACTACATTTAGAATATTTCTCTTGTATTTGGCTTCAAGAGAAATTGTGCCAGCCGCCGGGCTGTCACGACACATAGTACACTCACATAGAATATTTCTCTTGTGTTTGGCTTCAAGAGAAATTGTGCCAGCCGCCGGGCTGTCACGACACATACTACACTTCACATAGATTATTTCATTGTATACAGCTTCAAGAATTGTGCCAGCCACTGGGCTGTCTCAGTACACTTTACATAGAATATTTCTCTTGTGTTTGGCTTCAAGAGAAATTGTGCCAGCCGCTGGGCTGTCGCGACACATAGTACACTCACATAGGATATTTCTCTTGTGTCTGGCTTCAAGAGGAATTGTGCCAGCCGCCGGGCTGTCACGAAACATAGTACACTCACATAGAATATTTCTCTTG
This sequence comes from Gymnothorax javanicus, assembly GCA_029692085.1. NCBI lineage: Eukaryota > Metazoa > Chordata > Actinopteri > Anguilliformes > Muraenidae > Gymnothorax > Gymnothorax javanicus. The sequence goes on along the minus strand of CM056199.1, from coordinate 92,538,484 downwards.
TGTTTGGCTTCAAGAGAAATTGTGCCAGCCGCCGGGCTGTCACGACACATAGTACACTCACATAGGATATTTCTCTTGTGTTTGGCTTCAAGAGAAATTGTGCCAGCCGCCGGGCTGTCACGACACATAGCACGCTTCACATAGAATATTTCTCTTGTGTTTGGCTCAAGAGAAATTGTGCCAGCCGCCGGGCTGTCACGACACTTAGTACACTTCACATAGAATATTTCTCTTGTGTTTGGCTTCAAGAGAAATTGTGCCAGCCGCCGGGCTGTCACGACACTTATTACGCTTCACATAGGATATTTCTCTTGTGTTTGGCTTCAAGAGAAATTGTGCCAGCCGCCGGGCTGTCACGACACATAGCACGCTTCACATAGAATATTTCTCTTGTGTTTGGCTCAAGAGAAATTGTGCCAGCCGCCGGGCTGTCACGACACTTAGTACACTTCACATAGAATATTTCTCTTGTGTTTGGCTTCAAGAGAAATTGTGCCAGCCGCCGGGCTGTCACGACACTTATTACGCTTCACATAGGATATTTCTCTTGTATTTGGCTTGAGAAATCGTGCCAGCCGCCGGGCTGTCATGACACATAATACCCTTCGCATAGAATATTTCTCTTGTATTTGGCTTCAAGAGAAATTGTGCCAGCTGTCGGGCTGTCATGACACATAGCACACTGCACATAGAATATTTCTCTTGTATTTGGCTCAAGAGAAATTGTGCAAGCTGCCGGGCTGACATGTGGTTCGCATCACGTAGAATATTTCTCTTGTATTCGGCTTCAAGAGAAATTGTGCCAGCCGCCGGGCTGTCTCTACACATAGTACACTTCACATGGAGTATTTCTTTCATACTTGGCTTCAAGAGAAATTCTGAAAGCCGTCGGGCTGCCTTTAAACCTATGGAAGCACTATATTCCATCGTTGGCGTGCGCCAGTATGGTTCTGTTTTGGGGGGTTGATTGCAGCTCCCTGCCTTCGGTTCCACGCTGGACGGGCAGGGATCTCTCGAACAGAGCCATACCGCCAAACTCAATGTATGCTTGTATGCTTTTAATAAATATTCTCTTTGACAAAGTGTCCTATCAGAAATGGAGCTTGACGTAAATTCTGATAGGCACGGAGTCAAGCTTGCCAACTATAGGAGCCGCTTCTCGAGCTTGAGAATCACCTGAGTGCTCATGAATGTCATCTGATTTGCTGTCACATGATTGCTTGATTGATATGCTAGTTTACTTAAGCTCGCATTCTGAGCAGAGGCTCTGCAGCATGTACGCTTAACATCCCTCCTCCTCCCCAGCTCCTCCCGTCGATTTTTAGCATTCTGCAATCCTGTTCATTTATGACTAAACTGTTGTACAATAACAATGTCTCTTCTTTTTGAGGTCATTGTTGCTATAGGCTCTGTTCTGTGAAGGGGGGTTGATTGCAGCTCCCTGCCTTCGGTTCCACGCTGGACGGGCAGGGATCTCTCGAACAGAGCCATACCGCCAAACTCAATGTATGCTTGTATGCTTTTAATAAATATTCTCTTTGACAAAGTGTCCTATCAGAATTAGGATAAACTGGCCAAACTCTTTAGCCCAAGCATTAAATAATAAAATCATTATAATTTCTCAAAAACATAAAACAGTCAAAATTTGATTATATGATTCATTATATGATTCATTTTTTATGTTTGTGTTTTAAAACTTGCGTTTCCGTGCATTGAACAAGCAATTTGTGGACAGAGGTAACAGTTTTTTGTTTTCTCTTATCTTGGTAGGAGTGCTCTCGACCAGTCATAAAATTTTCTCTTACCTAAGAGAAGAGCAAACATAAGAAAACATTGGTGCATCCCAGAAATCAATGGGTAAGAACAAAATAAAAAAAAAATCGGGGCTACAAACAAATAAAAAAAAAAAATAAGAAAATGTGTTCTTATATCGCTTCTTCCATGAGGCCCATTGTGCATATGTTCACATTCACACAAATTTCATTTTAGTGAAGAATGTTCCAGGTCTTTTTTCTTTTATCTTGGTTTGTTGTTGTCTTTTCATGATTGTGATACAGGGCTGTGGGCTTGAGCTATGGTCACACTGATTGCTTCCTGAGCTGATCTCATCCGGCCTCGCTCCACTCTCATTACAGAGCATTAATCATAACCTTGCTGCTTGGAATTAAAACTTTGTCTTGGCTGCCTTCAGTTGCTCCAAAATGTCTGACCATTAATCTTTATTGCAACATGATGAAAAAATTATATTATTTTTGGAATATTTCACGTTCCACTGTCACTATTTGCAGGCACGTCTCCACATCACTGTTTTGCAATTACTCTCGTTTCTATATAATGACACAAAATTAGAAGCTACATGCAGCAGTTACTTCATGCAAATACTTGTTGAAATAAAATACATCAGCCAGATTTATTAGTTATATTATAACTTTCGAACATGTTACCACATTTTTTTGCACGATTTGCATAGAAACTCTACCTTCTCTGAACCTGGATAACATGGGAGTCACTGCTCCACCCAATGCTAAACCTGCGGGAACACACTGCCAGTTCTGTCGTGAAAGCCAAACCAAGCTGCGCCAGAATTCACTGTAAACGGTGCTTAAGATACGGCATCAAATCTATGTGGACAAAACTGTTATGAAACTACACTCATCTTTTGTTTGTGGACTGATGCAAACAAAACTGATCTGTTGCGCAGATCTGTTCTGTTATATTACTAGTGGCAAATATTAAAGACATTTTACATGTAATTGTACTTGTTACATCGCATTACTGTCATTTAAAACATTATTTTTTTTTTTTTATCCTATGACCGACATGGCTGTGCATTACATAAGGTATTAATGCCCAATGTTTATAAGTAATGGTAGAGAAGGCTACATTTTTTATCTGATCAAATTCATGATTGTGGTGAATCAAGCTGCTTTCTGAAAACAGGTGTTTATGTACTTTTAAAATATCATCCATTGAACCTAAAACAAAATGAAACAAAACAGATTTACACTTTAGTTACAATTTCTCCCTCTTTTTATGTCATAAAAAGTCATTTGCAATGTCAAAAAATTAAGTGGGCGTATCTTGTATTTCAGACATAATGTGGCCCGTAAGGGTAAATCCCCATTACCTGAACAGTGCAATTATGAAAACATAACTGCTCATTGAAATCCTGAGATTGCATTTGAAGTTCAAAACAATAACACGTCTACACAGTACTCACCCAGAACTGAGTTTGGGAACCACCACGCAGCTGGCAAATTTCTACAAGTAAACAATTTTGAAACAATTTATTTCATTTGCAAAGTAATCTATATTTTAGTGATTAGGTTTAATATTCAAGCATCTTATCATTATTTGTGATGAGTATAAATGCAGTTATTATTTACAAAAAAGAACAGAAATTATTGAAGTATGCATCTGGCTTGAAGAACATTCTGCTCGCTCAGGGGTCACTGTCAATTGGAGACATGACCACACAGGATTTCATCATTTTCTGCAATGTTTTATAACTGACAGGAGCTGGATTCTTGGCTTAGTCCAATCCTCGAAAGGCTTGCACATTGAGCAAATAAAGATTATAGCATGAAGGAGCTTAGCTGATTTTCAGTTTAGTAACAGGCCAAGTGCAATGCTATTGACTGGGAAACTTGACTGATCTATTTGTGACATAAACACCTCAGTGATCTGATAATTCTGTGAAAAGGCCAGGAATCATTTACAGGCATCTTTCCTCGCTGATTCTGGCCACAAAACCATGAGAACCTCAGTGTAATAAACTAGAGAAACTGGTCATGCATATAAATTGCTTGTGACATCAAGTTCCTGTTTTTGAAATGAGCATGGGAGCCCTTCAAAGAGAAGCAAGTTATGACACCAGTAATTATTCAGGAGGTGACAATGAATCAAGGGGAAATAATTTTTTTTTTTTTCAAGAGAATGAGTCAGGAGAAAAAAATTTCTCACAAAATTTTCCTTATCCAGCTTTTTTTGAAATCAGCAAATATTCTTATGGGTGAAAAGCAATATGTTTTGATGCATTGTGTAACTGTTATGGTGTTTAATTTCATGATTTTCAAAAATTACTGCCCTCAGTAACAATATGCGAAGCATCACATTTTTTCAGAAGATATTTTGTCCTTGGCAGAGAGTGCCCTCTGGTGGTGCTCAGCAATTGTGTTACACTGAAGTAATGAAAATTGCTATTCACGGCTTGTGCACTGGTTTGCATTTGGGTTTATTGCACAGGTGCTCCCCTGCATAAAGGCCATCGTCATTTTAAAAGAAAGCTTTTTTTCCTGAGAGACACCATGATCACATGGTTGCTTACAGTAGCATTATGGCATCGTAGGATCCAACCCAGGCAAGAAATGTGCATTGCACACTAGCACCACCAGTATACGTTATTACTGTAAAACTACAGTCTAAAAAAACTGCTTTCTGCTCCCTAAATGCACAGCAAAGCTATACTGGAGCTGTAATCACCACATGGCTGCATTTTCTTTGGGGTTGGGGGAGAGGCATGGAGCCTCTGTATGCAAAGTGAATTATTATACATAATCTTTTTACAATAATGATCTCATTATGGATGATGAGATGATTCCCAGAAGTTCTAACTGAGGACCAGACTGTTTACGGATAGCAGAATAAACACATTTTCCTGAACATGCTCTCCTTTCGTGAATGATTTAGTTAGAAATATTACTTCCCAAAAAATGTCTGAGTTGCTTCCGCCTGATGTCTAAAGATGTGCTCAACAGTCTTTTATGTGTCCAAGAACTACATGTGTATTGATTGATGAGTATGTGGAAATGTTTATTTGAATACCGTTTGAACATGCATGAAAGCGAGCTGACCCGCGCAGCGTACTGCGCATGCGTGCACATGCATCCCACAAAGCATCACTTCTAAGTGCCACGGCTAAACGTCCATGAGTGAGTGAGTGCGTGACCACAATTTGCAGCGTATAGATGACAACAGCAGGCTGCAGATAAAAGGCCTTGAGTTAGTTCTTGCTGTGAGGTGGCAGTGCTTTTTCACCATGCCATCCCAATGTCAACATTAAAGAGATTATTTTACCAGAGTAAATGCAGGGGGTTTAACACAAGATTGAAATTATTTATAAGCCTCAAAATCAATAGACTCACTAAAAAACAAAAAACAAAAACAAAAAAATCAGAATAATGCCTTTAAAGTTCTGGCACAAAACAACATCCTCAAAACAATATGTCGCAAGAGCTGAGAACTGCTGGTTTTCTACCCTACCTTTACCTGTGAGCCAGGTGTGGGGACAGTGTGGTCAATCAGCAGTGCTAATTGTTTAGTTACTCACCTGCTGGGGAAAATAAATAGGATTTAAGGGCCAGATTCAAGCATAACTACTCTAGGTATTGTTATGGCCCCAATTTGTTATGGCGTCAATTTGTTATGACGTCACGGACAGCAAGGGATGACAGACAAAATTCTTTAACTTCAACAGATTTAATTAAACAAACACTTAGAACTGATCTACACTCTACCCTACTGACCAAGATTGAAATAAAAAAAAAAGATAGTTACAGTCCCTTGGTAATTGAGATGGGCTGCTATGTTGCGATGTCCTGGGACAGGAAAATGCTCCAACACAGGCAAAAATCCACAAAAAGCTTCACAGGTCTTGAAAAGAGTGACAGGTCTGGTCAAATGTATCCTTCCACAATTTCTCCTTGCAATTTCTCCAACTACTCTTCCACTCTCTCAATTTTTCTCCTTATATACTCTTGTCCAGCCCCCTCTGAGGCATGCCCAGGACATGCCCAACCTAGCTCCAGACTGGGCTTAACAAAAAAAATTGTCAATACTGCCATCTAGTGGCTTCCCCCCCCCATTACAGTATGTAGATGAGATGAAAATTAACTTGTACCAGAATGATAGGAAGAATAGAGTTTGGAGAAGGGAAGGAACTGCTTATGATCTGAAGCATACTACCTCATCTGTGAAATGTGTTCTTGCATGGGCAAGTGTGAGCAAGAACGCAGCTGGTTGCCTGTGACTGCTAACCTAAACAGGGGTATAAACTCTGAACTGTATAGAACTATATTATGAGCTGAAATGCAGCCAAATGCTTCAAAACTTATTGGATGGCACTTAGACAATGACTCAAATGAAAGTGAAAAAGGAACTGGAGACTTGTGTAGCTTTGTGTGCATTCAGTAAGCATCATAATTCATTGAACAGTGACACATTTTTAGCCCTTAGGCTGTGGTTTGATGCCTTCGTGGTGGTCTGTCGTGCGTCCGTGTGTCCTTAAACTTTTTGCCTTGACAGTGTACAAAACGTTTTCATATTTTATATGCCTTTATATGGGATGAGAAACTAGGCCAAATTTGATTTTGGCCATGTTTGGCCTAGCGAGCGCAGTGGCTTTGTCACTAATTTTTTTTTTTATTTTGGTTCTGTTCTCTAACTCTTTGAGTTTGAAAGGATACAGTGACAATGAGGTTGAAGTGAAGACATGGAAGGGTTAACAAGCACACGGTCCCAATCCAGAACCATGATTAGGCTTGGAAGCTTGTTCTAGCTAACTGAGTTAAGAGGAAAGCTTCTGGGAATCGCTGTCATTAAAGTTTATGTTACACTTAATTAAGACGAAGTGTGTCTACTAGGAATACTGAATGGTTCTTTGCACAAATAGGAAATGACAATCCAGCAACTTGCATCACAAAGCAAAGGGTTTAAATACACATCACTGGACCACTAGGAAGTAACCATGAATTGAGTTACGGCTGGGGAGGGGAATAGATGCAAGACAGAAAGCACTCTAAGGAGACATACTTCTAATAGACACGCAAGTCGCTGAATAGGAAGGGAAATGAAAGACATTCACTCAAGGATTGTGACAAGTGTGGGAGTCAGTGATGCAGGTGCAGTACAGGTCAAGGCCGTAAAGAAACAGTTAACTCCTAATCAGTCTAAGTAAAAGCCCCATATTATGGCAAAGAGGGCAACATAAAGCCCATTTGTCCTGCCAGAAAGTCAAAGGTAGCCTACCTTTGCATTCTAACAAGGCCCAGTCATTGGCTGAATGTAGTAATAAGAGTGTGGTGGGCAGCCAGCAAGTTATTTCTGTCAGACTTAATGGCATACCCACTATTGTTCCCTTAGAGACTGGTGACCATCAGACTATAATCAGTTTGTTTTGCCGGAGGTTTACCCTTTGGTGATCCAGCATTTTTTGTGTCCATAAGGACCATCATGCTGATCCAACAGCAAAAGTGAACATGAGTACCTACTGACAGTAGGCTCTCTATCTACTTGCCTGTAGGCTCTCTGAAATTCCTGACATAGATGCTGGTTGGCTGGTTGGCTAGCTAACCAGCCCATAGAGAGTCAGTGTAAAGGACACCCTGTCCGAGGCCCTAGTGTGCTCCACTGGATCACCCCAGAGGTGCATTTTGTCGCCATTGTTATTTGTATTGTACACCATCTGCTGCCGCAGTCAACTAGAGTCATCATTCATAATAAAGTATGCTGATGACTCAGTAATACTCAGCCTCTTGCAGAACCACAAGGCAGGTCATGGTCCTGTTTTGGATGACTTTATCAAATGGTGTGAGGAGTCATTCCTACAATTTAATGTCGCTAAGACTACAGATGTGCAGTTTGACTTCAGGAGGAACCCATCTGCCATGCCACCGACGATGATTAATGGCTTGGCAGTGGAGACAGCGAGCCAGTATGAGTACTTGGGCACTATCCTGGATGATAAGCTGACTTTTGAGGCCAATACAGCTAGAATCTGTAAAAAGGTCAATCAAAGTTTTATTTAAGGAAGTTGAGGAGTTTTAATGTTGATAGGTCATTCATGGAAATGTTTTATTCAGTATTTGTTGAGTCCATACTCACCTCTGCAATAATTTGTTGGTTTGGTAATCTCAGCCTGGTTAACAAAAATAGGCAGAGTAGTATTGTCAAACACTGCCAAAAGATCATTGGATTCAATTTGAATGATCTCAGCCAGGTCTACCAGGTCAGGTGTTCCTGTAGAGCAAAGACCATTCTGGCAGACCCTCATCCCCCTCTCTACACTGAGTTTACACTTCTGCTATCAGGGAGAAGGTTTGCCTTTTCTAGGAAGGCTAAGTCAAATAGATATTTGCGATTCTTTGTACCATCAGCTGTCAAATACTTGAATCAGCTGTAGGCATGACATTCTGTTGTTTTTCATGATGATATCCATTGTGTTAACGGTATTTCTATTTTAATTGTGTTTCTTTTTTATTCTCTTTATTCTTTTTACTCTATTGTCTTATTATGTGTTGATTGTGCCAACAGCTGTTGTAAACCAAATTGCCCCTCAGGGACATCAAATACTTCAATCAAGCAATAAATCAATCAATTAATCAGTCGTTCAAGCAGAATCAACCATAAACCAGCGACAGGGTTTTGGGCGCTGAGACTGATAAATGCATGAGGGCTATGAAGGCAATCTCGTCTGGTCCAAACTGACAGAAGGGAAACTGTGGCACGAGTCGCTGAGAATTTCAAGAATATTTACATACGGAATGTGTCACAACACTCAGTGCAAAATACCCTTCTCAACATTGCACTTTTTAGCTTGCAGGCCAGTCAAAGTACCCACTCTAACCCTGATCTACCTCTAAAAGCACCGCCAATGGGCACCTGAGCTTCAGAAGTGGACCTTGGAGGAGTTGATGAAGGTCACCTGGTCCAGTGAGTCCCATTTGCTTTTACATCAGGTGCATTGAGGCCTCTTAGCCAGGTCATCACTGGCAATGAGAACTGGTTCTCAATGATTCACCTGGTTAATTAAAGGACAAATAAATTAAAAAAATAAATTGGACGGGTACTTGTGCACCATTTATCTGTGGAAGAGATGGCACCAGGACGTTCTCTGGGAAGAAGACAGACTGGTAGAGGGACCGTGATACTTTGGGAAATGCTCTGCTGGGACAACCTGAGTTTGGGAATTCAGGTGACGTCAGATTGATGGAGCTGTTCTTGTTTTTTGGCAGCACAAGTAGGACCTTCACTATTTTAGGCAGGTAGTTTTAATCTTGTGGCACACTCTAAAAAAATTTTTGGGCCACATTTGGCTTTAATCACGTGCTAATTCGTCAAGGCATTTCTTTGAAAATCAATGATACAACATTTATTACTGACTACAGCTGCATTCATTTTAAGCTGCGATCCTGTAGTGATGGCGGGAAAGTCAAACCACTCCATTAATCCTTGTGCAGCACATCCCGAAGCAATGGTTGAGGTCAGGACTCTTAGGTGGCCAATTTATGTGTGAAAATGATTCCTTGTGCTCGCTGAACCACTCTCTCGCAATTTTAGCCTGATGAAGCTTTGCTTTGTCATCCTGGAATATGCTTGTGTCTTTAGGTGTTAAAAAAATTCATTAGTAGGATAACCTGGTCATTCAGGACATTCAGGAAGTCTGGTGACTTCACTTTTTTTAAAATTTTTGCATAATGTTGCTGAGCCTAGACCTTTCCAATTGAAGCAACTCTAGATCATACACTGCCTCCTGAGGTTTGTACGGCGAGCATTATGCGTGACGGGAGCATCACTTCATCGCCTTCATGTTTTACCCTGATGCACCCATAGCGTCACCCATAGTACACCCTTGTACAAACTAATTGAAAACTTCTTCAATTTCTAAAATCTTTTAGCTCAATTCAAGTTCTCATGCAAAAAAACAATTTTTCTTAATTTTTGCATTTTTTGTCAACAGGGCAGAATAAAATCATACTGTGTGAGAAATTTCATAGTATTTGTGTGGTGGGTGACAGAATAATAGTGCATGTGCAGTTGTTACATCAATGGGTATGACACCGCATGTTTCTTGGTTATTTGTAGTCTTTTGTTTCCCTTGTTAGTTGTGAATTAGACATTGTACACAATGGATGTGACACCGAGAAAACACATGAAGATCGTGCCTTTGCACAAACACCAATAAATCATATGGGGACATGGAAGGTACAGTTGGTGTCAGTCCTTCAATCTAAAAAGTTGAGTTGGTCATATTATGCATTAATATGTGTAAATCATTATGTTTCATAATAAAATTCCAGCAAAATTATAAAAAATCTACCTTTTTTAAAGCTTGTTTCAATAAATCTGCACAAGGCTGTAAATCAGGCCTCTTCTGACCACATGACCACTTTGCACTGCTCCACAGTAATCTTTACGCTGTCTAGCAAAATAAAGTAGTTTTTTTCCGAATTAGCCTCAATAACAAGTTGCTTTCTTGCGGCCATGCAGCTGACAAATCCCGATCCTGCAAGTTCTTGTCACATGCGTATGGAAATGTTCTTACCTACACAATTAAACATAGCCAAGAGTTCATCAGTCAATTTTTTTCTTTTTACAATGAAACTTCACCAAGAGTTTATGTGATCTTCAATACAATCGTCCATTATTTATTCTGACCCATTTTTTGCTGGAAGTTGATGGTTTGCCTCTATCTATTGAGGTTCTAATAATGCGTTAAACCCAATTTCAGTGATCACAGCACTCTTAGTTGTAATCATTTATAATCATATAATAATTTGCTTGATGCCAGCCAATAATTTGCCCCACTTTAAACACAATAACATCACTACTACAACCATGGGATACGTCTTCCAGTATGGTTGTATTAGAAATTAGACTCTAAACACTGCACCAGTCAGGGTTAAAAGAATTATTGCTTTCTGAAGAACAGTAATCACTGCAATAATGATTCAATCATCGGCTCTTAAGTATTCGCTCATTTAAATCCAAATACCGACTTTCTTTGGCCTGGCAGTGTAATTTGGCCAGATTTCCATGGACCAGCGGAATAAGGCCAGCAGATGGAGACAACAACGTAATCTTCCCCAATTTTGCAGGACCGCAAACATCAGTTTCAGTATAATGCAGAAACAAGACTGAATTTAAGTAGCAAAGACATCCTCGCGCATTTATTTTCAATCAGTAATCAAGATTATTCAGCAATCTCCAAAATGAGAATGATCGCACGTCCAGGTAGGTATAAAACTCAGATGGAATGCCAAAATTCAATTCATTATTATGCAAACGCATTACAGAACACTAACGCATTTCAGCTGAGATAAACCTTCGTCACAGCGTAAAATCAAATGAAACTGTCAGAATTTGTAAGATCTACAAGACACACTATACAGCTACAAGCCACTACACCAATCCAACTTGTTCAATTAATCAACTTATCAATAATTCCATGTATTACAAAGGTATTGAGCAACTAGCAGAATATACAAAATGTCACCATTTCTTAGTATCAACTTCAGAATGCTATAAACTCAATTAAAAAAACATTTCAGATTAAAGTGTTATTTTTTAATTACTTTTTTTTTTTTTTTTGCCACACACAGCATCAGTTCCTGATTTCCCGTAAGTACTGCCAATGGCTAACTCCTTTCACAACTGGAAACGCGTACAAAAACCTCTTTAATGCTAAGGGCTACTTTTAGTCTGTGCAGAAAATTGAGGGGGTATAAAGTTGAGTGCAGTGATGATTATAAACCACTAATTTTGAAAAAAAAAATTCCCTCAAGTATTTTGAGGTGAAAATATGGGTAATAAACAAAAACACTAGAAACATCCATTTTTTGTATCAATTGAAAGGTGTGGCAAATTTTATTTTTTGACTCTTGCGTTGCCTGAATGCATGTCTGAAGGCCCATTCCATAATTATTGATGCTAAAAAAATTTGTTTTAACTGGTTTGAGGCAATATTATTCTGCAAACTTGCCTCTGATGGTCAATTGTTCCAGTATATAAGGTGACATAAATTTTGAGTAGTGTCACAGTGCTAAACAAGATGGCACAATGGAAGAAGCTCTCTGACATGTTCGTTGCCACATTGTGGCCTTACATGATGCTGAAGATATTAAATGCTGCCATGACACTGTAAGAAACACCATCAAGCATTTTAAAGAGACCAGTTTGCTGAAAACTAGTGGCAAAAGAGGCGCAAAACAAAAGTTAAGTGCCTCTGATGTTCGTTATCTGTGCATGACAAGTTAAAAAAAAATTGGCAGTTGACAGCACTTCAACTCTGTGATGATATTAATATCTCCAGAAGTGAAGAGAAGAAAGTATCAAGATCTACTATTTCCAAACACCTGTGTGAAAATGGACTGATTGGTCTTGTTGCTGCCAAGAAATTCAAGGATTGGACCAAGTCCGAGGAACAAGTCCTTTGGATAAGTTCTGTCTTATCTTATCTTCCATCTTTGAATCACATTTCCATCCCGCAAATATAAGCTCAGCACTCCAGGGTTGGCTCTGGAAGTCTTTTTTTCCATGCAATCACATCATTCTCAGCTGCGCAAAGTTGAAAGAATACAACCTAACTCATATTACACAAGTGTTTAAATACTTTTCCGAGGGTCCAATCGATGTCTTTCAATTACTGAGGAAAGCTTTTGCTGTCTGGAGTTGGATTAAAAAACGTGCCAATCAATAGATAATTACCGGGAGAGTTTCATGTGGGTGTGAACTACAGCTGTGGTTTACGTAGATAAGTCTGAGTAACCATTGAAATGACATATTTCCATGAGGGATTGTATGAAGCTCTATAAAACAGCTGAATTCTTTGAGAGACGGATCTTTGTGTTAACCCACGATAGGGAATTATGCGTTTTTAATATGTGATGACTATAATCAATAGTAGAATAACATGGTATCAATACCATGGTGAATTTTTGCTTCAGAAAACTGATTTTTTTCATTACTTAATTGGGATACCATCACTATAGCTGAAGTGGTTGCTACAAAGGACAATGATTTTTTCTATTGCAAGAGATCATTTTTTTAAAGGATCCATCACCTGATATTTACACCCGTTAAAAATAAGTGATTTGGGTCTAAAGCATAATGTTTTGTGGTAATTTGCAAAAATTGCGCAACATTCACATTTATTTTGCTCTTTTTATCAAGTTAATCTTGCACTTGCGAGGAAATATTGAGATTTTGACTCAATCAGAAGATAGAGGCATGGCTGGGCGGAGGGGGTGGCGCGAGGGAAGATTGTGGAAGGAGTGGCTTGAAAGCACAGCCATAGCAACACGTGCATAGTAACACAACATGTGACCTCACCGTGGCTGAATCTATCGACCATTCTGGGTGGTTTAGATGTGCTCCTGCTGTCTGAGTGCGACGCACTGGCCCCTGTGTGAGATGTACTAGCGAACTAGTCTAAAAACAGGGGGAATATAAATGTCACATGCAACCTAATGTTAGTACATCTAAGTTCCATGATCATATAATCAAGAGTTACACGCTGCATTTGGACTGCAGAAAAAGACAACAATATACAGTCATCCATCAACAAATTAACAGAATGTGCATGGTTAATGCTGGCCTAAATTAACTTAGCTAGCTAACATTAGCTTTTTGCTAGCGGGAATTTAGCGTATTTTTGGAGCATTATTTCGCCTGCTTACTGACATTATAGCAGTGCATGCCAGGAAAAAAACTGCACGGGCACTATCTGTCACTCCTGCCAATTCTCCGGCGGGCACTATTTTTTACACTCCTGCCATATGTTTGGCAGGCATGTTTTTCACTTACCAGCTCCCATTGTACTTGAGCTTTAACTGTACATGTATATGCACCCCATTTTATTTCTTCTCTGCTTCATAAGTATACTCATATTGTGCACGTTATGGTACCTGCTAGCAGTAAGCCACCTACCCCATTCTTCACCTGGTGTCCTGTCCTGTCTTTGGCTTGTATACTGCCTTCAGTATGTTTCAAAGAGTATAGCCTATTGTCCATACATGTATTTTATTTTTTTAACCTCACAACTGTATCAGTTACCATGCTTACTAGTACAAGCACCTAGTAGCTGAAAAAGGCAGATTTGCTTTAACCACTGCTTCCATGCCCACATCCATCCATCCTCACCCAGTCCCATAATGTACTAAGTTTAAAATAACCATAATGTTCTTTTAAGAGAGAGGATGGAGAGAGATTTTCCACCGTCAGGACTCCAGAAAAGCATTTTCATTCAGATATATTTAGATGAGAGGTAAAGAGACCCCCGAAGTTTTTTTTTTTTTTTTATGGTAATAAAACTTTGTACATACTGAAAAACACATTAATAACGTAGTGAATTTGAATGAAAAGTAACGTCTTTCTTTATAAGAGATACATGATTTGATATCCTTATGGATCCAGTCTTATAGATCTGCATCGTGTTGCATGTAATGAATAAAAAGGCAAAGACCACTCCTCTCTTGCTACATCCTGGCATGGACTACTGAGGACTAAATGCAATTACAATAAAGAATCAATATCCTTTACCCCTGATGGACACAGCATTCTCCAATCTCCAGGGCAGCCATTTCTTTACCAAGCTGGATTTGTGCAATGCTGACCATCTGGTGGGCATAAGGGAGGGAAATGAGTCGAAGACAGCGTTTGGGCATCGGCTGGATTCAGCATGTCCCCTTTTCAATATTGTCTGGGTCAGCAAACACTTTATTCTAGTCTGAGTAGAAGTAGCAGTTCCTTCGGCCAAGGTCCTGGTTTGCCGTGCTTGCCGGGGTTGGAGAACAGCCTGTGCTTCACTACTCAGACATGCATCCACCTTCCAGAACCAGGGGAACCATCAAAGCAGGCCAGTGCCTGTCTACCATGTTGGGCAAAGTGAGTGGCTCACCGCGAAGAACATTCTGCTCTGGTAGAAGCTGGGCCCCTGGTTCATTAGCCCATTCACATTTTCAAGAATCCTGTCTTCATCCGCAATTGGGCTCCTCCTCCACCATTCTCTTTGTAATATTCACCCTGTGTTCCATGTCTCGTGAATTAATCCTATGTCTTTGTTTCCCTGAGCTCCCTTTGAAAGCCACAATAATTATTTTTATTATAATATTACAGTTTTTCACAGTTGTTTACGCACAAAATTGGAACTTGGAACACAATCACTGAAATCTGAAACTCATGAATCAAATCCTTAAAACAAGTTTACAAAGTTGCAAACACAATTTTTGCTTTACTCTCAGTTATAAATTCTAAATCACACTTTTTGCTAAACACTACAACCAGTTCTCTGCATTAGGCACAACATTCACAACATTCACAACAAGCCCTCTTCACAGGTGTAAACACCATTAGCTTCGTTATTAACTGAGAAATCAGAGCTTTTGCACTAAAAAAAAGGCCACAGATGAACATTCCTGTTTTGGAGGACAAAGGAGGCTAATGGTAAAATAAGAGCCAGAGGTCAAAGAGGGAGAGAAGGGCAAGGACGATTGTCTCAGATGAGATCAGGGTCACACTGGTTGACCATGTGCTCAACCATGGATTGAGAATGGGTCTCTGGCACAGAGTTCGGCCCACCCGTAGCCACTACAGTGGCATTTATCATTAGTTCATTCAGAAATTAGAACTGTTAAGTTACCTCCTACCTACACTGATGGACTTTAAAAACTTATAACCAGAATTGTAGCCAAACTCGGATTCAAATTTGTAAACATTTATTGACTTTACCCATAACAACAACTTCGACAAAATGTCAGATAACTTGTCAGATAAAAAAGAACGACAAAAGAAAAGTTTAACAACATAATCAACAACAAAGATCAACTCTAATACCAGTACCAAGTGTGACCGCCACATACCTGCAATAAAGCCATCACTCGTCTTAGCATGGACAGCACCATTCTGTTGAGCTGTTGCTGGGGAATGGCCGGCCAATCCTGGAGAAGGGCTTCTTGGAGCTCTGCCCTCTTCCTGGGCGCTGGAGTTCGTTGCTGAACCCGCCGATCCAATAGGTCCCACACATGCTCGATGCAGTTCATGTCAGGGCTGAAAGGTGGCCATTCCATGACTCGCACACCATTCTGGGCCAGGAGCTGCTGGGTCACATGTGCTGAGTGAGGTCGTGCATTTTCTTGCATGAACGTGACCTCAGGGTGGTCTGTGATGTAAGGCACGACGTGCGGTCTGATGACAAGGACACATTTCAACATTTCTATCAGATATGGCCTCCGTTGTGTTCGAGATGACTTGGATTCTCGCTGTTCAACTAGGACCATTGACTTCTCGACAATTTCGGAAGATTCAAATATAATTTCAGCGGCAAGTGCTAATATAACTTCATTTTAAAGTGAGTACATGAAGCAGTATGAGTGCGGTCGCGCTGATAGCGAGCAATGGAGAGTCAGTGGCTGTACATATGAACCATTGCCAAATGTGACAGATTATTAAAAGCTGATATTATGGATTTTGTGTCCCACATCTGTTTTGCATTGTTCTTGTTAGCTAAGTAGACAATTCTTGTTGGACAGGTATTGCAAATCTAGCCATTTTTCATCATACATGCAAATGTAAAATGACTGTTGTGATCGCTGTAATCCTCAGTATTATATGCGCGTCTCGCTGACAGTACCAGTACACCCATACTACATCAAATAGTTCCCTTTTTGTTTTTTTTAACGGACCAAATAAATCTATATGAAATGTTGAATTAGAACTTATTTTGTCTCACAAATGAATACAAAAAATGGCCCATATAATACATAGTTTACCGTGCTCGTGTTTGTAGCGTCTGGGGAATTTTGGAACTCGTTGGGCCGCGGAGGGATGTTTGCCGCACGAGACCAAAAATCCATCCGCGGCCCAACTCGTTCCAAAATTCCAATCCGCTACAAGAGATTGTGGGTTGGCTTACCCCAAAACACTGGGTGATGCGATTTTGGGATGTTCCAGCCATCCACAGCCTAATGGCTTGATCATGTTGGGGTCTGAAAAGGCGAGGCATGGCGCATGTGGTGTCTTTGAACAAATGCTCTCGGGTTCTGGCCTTAATGACCTCAAGGATTGTTTGAAGGCATTTGACAGCATTGCAATTTTGATCAGTGAAGTCTGACGAGGTTACATCACTAATTCCTCAAATCCTGCTCCACAGACACAAACAAGGTCATGACCTCACGCACTATTGTGTCTTCTTACTCAAAGACAACTGCATATCAATTATGTAATCATCTAATTAAAATACCCTTAACCCAACTATTCTATATCTGTCTAGTCAGACTTATAAGTTTTTAAAGTCCATCAGTATATATTATTTTACTGCAAGGCAACTTTCCAATTTGCATGTATACTGTAGTATACTGCAGGCCAACATATCAGTAGGTTTATTGACTGCAGAAAGTACGATATTCAAAAACATTCATTTCTCTATATTGGACTTCGTATTACAGCACAGCTGAAACCTGGATGAGAAAGATCTACGAGATGCCAATTTTTTTTTTTGTGGAAAAGAACCCTTGGAGAGGGTTCAACAACAGAGCTATAAATATGCGTTAGTTAGTACTATACTGTAAATTTACTATGTCAGCTCTGTATAGTCATAATATAGTTCTGTAATTCAGTGCACTTTGTTTCACCATATTGACTTCTCTAGGTGTATTTCTCATTGTCTGATCTGTTTCATAGTCTTGGAGGCGGATGCCGCTGCAATTCAGCATATTTTGATTTTTATTGATGAGGCTTGCTTCAACCTAGCCAAAAGGAGACTGGGACAGAAAAGTATTGGCCCTGTGCCATTGTTAATCAGCGTGAAGGTGTACGCAGCCAATAGCCAGCCATAATGTGTGCTGTCATTAGTCAGGAATGTGTCCTCCATTGCCATGCCAACCTTGGTCACTACAACGCCCTTCTCTCATTCTTGGACACACTTCATGGCATCCCTACTCTCGCCAACCAAAGAGGTGGACCAAATCAGCCGAGGCATATTGTCATCTTCCACTGGGCTGCTCTGGTCCACAACTGGTTCAAGAACCACCCACAATTTACTTTCCTATACCCTCCACCATATTCCCCATTCTCAAACTCAATTGAAGACTTCTTTTCCGCATGGTGATGGAACGTATATGACCGCAGTCCCCTCAAACGCGTGCCTCCTCTCCATGCAATGGAGGATGCATGTGGTGACACTGATGCAGGGGCTCTGAGCGGCTGAATCTGTTGCATCAGAAAATTCTTTTTCCCGCTGTTTAGCCTGGAAAAACATAGCTAGTGATGTAGACTTGATGCTGTGGCCAGACCAAAATAGGAGGCAGGATTTTTATTTTTTATATATATATACATATTTTTTTCTCCATAAAACCATTTATATTACTGTGAATTGCAGTACATTTTTTTAAAGTACTGTGCTGCACTTTTGTATTTGATTAGATATATATTACTGTATCATTCTTTTCCTGCTACAGTGTAAAATGCAAAAGGCATAAACCTACAGATAAAATGCATAGTGTTGAGCGCATCAGTCTGTTGTTCGGTAGAAAAATCAAATCATATGTTGGTCTGTGAGTTATTTTGATGCAAAAAACAAAATAATTTTGAATGCATTGTTTGCCTTTGCTGGAGGTGTTGAGTTGTGTTTTGAGAGAAAGAGCCAAAGATTCATAAATTGTTTGTAGACAAGCCTGAGAAAATGTTTTATGACTTAACTACTTTATCAACTTTACTCTGGTGCTCGGGTGCATTTCCCTTTTGACCCTGGGACTTATACTTATATTTCTAAGGTCAGGGCTTGCGTACTTCTTCGAACAGCAATAATAGAAATTAAGAAACACCACGGAAGTTTTATTTTTGACACTTTCTCAGTGTACTCCTGCAAATTCTGCTGGGCAAAAACAATAAATTTATAACTCAGTTCAGAAGCACAAGAAACCTGAAAGACCCCTCAGTGTTTGCCATGTTGAGGGCAAGTCAAATGACTGGTGGATGCAAGCTGATTGGGTCAGCGAGGACTTGAGTACTTTTCATGCTGACAATATGGCAGACTGGGAGAAGCATAATGTGAGAACACAGGCCGACAAACTTTCTCTACAGAAGATTAACACATACATTATGAAACGCTTCCACATTACAGCATCATAGATGGAGTTCCTGGTGCTAACTCATTTTGTGTCAAAATGTGACTTAAGTATACTTATTGCAGTCAGTTCCTCAGTTTCTCTTATGTTTTGAGTGTTTGGTCACATTAAATAAAAATGTTATAATAATACTCAGTGGCCGGGGTCAAAAAAATGAAGTCTTTTTGTGATATTACAAAACATTTTGGCATTTTTTTTGTTTTATATGATAACAAACATGCCATGTATATCCAGTAAAGACATATCAATATAAGTATAGACCAACTGTACTCCGTCCAAATACTGCTCTTTGAATTTAACATCAACTTCAACAAAAAGCGCGTTACACAGAGTGTAACATATAAAATAAATATAATGCCAAAAATCAAATGTTGATTTCTTGCGTGCAATGTCACAAAAAAGTTTATTATTTTTTGATCCCAGCCAAGTCTGGAAACTCCTGGTGGTGGCAATGACACAACTTGACAAATGCTGATGGCGTATAATAGCAGGGTATAACCACGAAACTATAGCATTCTCCGCATAGTCAAAATTCTTTGCTTAGCCTGGTGATGGCACTGCTGCAAAGGTCATCAAATGACTGATGGCAATGACAGCCCCTCCTTCTCCACCAGATATGATCACAAGGAGTGAGACATGATTGCTCTCAAATCTGTTTGAGCTATTGCATTTGGAAATGTAAAGTTCGACTGGGTGGTGCAACAGGAAAGGTTGTAGGGTCGCACAAAACGATGAGGTCCGTCCTCGATGCACCAGGAATGAATACAGGAAGTTTCACACGATTCTCTTAAAAACAGTTCTAGTTATCTCACTTACACAAAAGATCTGTGGCAGCAGTGGTCGTGGCAGCATCCAAGCTGAATTCATAATCTCCCTGAGAACTAAGTTTCAGGGATATAAATATTAAAAAAACATTCAGCACTCCATTAATATTCATTCTCGGAAATGTTTGAGTGATGCTGAAATACCTCTCTGAAATCAGTTTCTACTGGGTGGGATGTTTGAAATACTGTGGTGGTAATTTCTTACATAAGCCATAAGTGTACCCTTATAAAAATTTACTATAGTTAACTATCGTTTACTACAGTAAAATTGATGTAAACTATAGTAAACTACACTTTACTACAGTAAACTATAGTTTGTTGCAAATATACTATAGTAATTGAATATCTTTGCTATAGTTTACTATAGTAGAGTTTGACTTTTGAGATTTACTTTAGCATCACTATAGTAAACTACAGATATCTATAGTATATCTATAGTAATTCTGCAAAAATACCATAGTTACTACAGAAAACTAAATATTTTTAGTGTAGTATTTTGTGGTAATTTTTCATAAGAGTAAAGACTTCTTCCTATACATTTGTAAGTAATACAGGGAAAAAAACATCATATGTGATATAAATATGACCACCCTAGGCCAAAAAGCAAAACTGTTAGCAAAAAAAATATCATTGTGATTGTGTAAATATGCCCTCCGTTCAACGTGAGGGCAGCCGATTCCCTGCTTTTGAATGTTATCTGTGCCTTATGGTGGTAATACCTCAGCCAGTACTCACACATTTCTGCCAATTTAATTATTTTATGTCAAAGTGCACAGCTAGGCTATCCATCCACTTTCCTTTCAGTGACAACCAAGAGCTTTGTATGAATGACAACTCACAATGACTTTATGGCAAAGTCCAGTAGTTATCACATATTGAGTGTTCTTGTATCCAAGGTTTCAGTTGCCCAGGTATAATTGATCTGATTATAAAGACTACTTTGCTAGTGGCTCTTTCTCAGTCAGATTGCAAAAGTTGTCAGACAGTTGATTGATTGGCTTCACAAAACCATGGGAGGTCGTCATGATTCAGCCTCTGTTTTAGCCTCTGTTTTTGGTCATTCCCAGGGGTCATTATAACCCCCCTGGGTATGTCCAGATTCATGGCTCTAGAGAAAGCTCCATCCTGCCTATACCCCTCTCCTGATATGCTTTACTGGTTTGTTAAACTGTGGTTATAGATGCAATTGAAAGGGTTATTTCCATGAGTGCTCAAGATCGTATTCATTAAAAATCAGATAACACTACAAATCCATTCTTTCATTGATGAGGAATAGGCCCCATAAGCTCATTTTGGCCAAGAAGCACTTAAGTGCAGTATAAAATGAGCGGTGAATAGGAAATTCCCCAAGAAGCTACTTCTTGCAGTGACCAAGTCCAGTCTAAAACTTCTACTAGTAGCCAATAACAGCTACTGTAGCTTTCTTACCGAACCAAAATGGCTGACTCTACAGGCCAGGATGTGTGTGTGTGTGGAGTCAACCCAAAAGAGCTAAAAAAAAGACCGGGACAACCAGAAACATGGGCTAAAAACAAAGCGAAAAAGAAGTCTGGCAAAAGGAAATCTTTTTTAGCTGCTTATTCTTTTGCTGAACTTTCTAATTACCACGCCACATCCCTATCGATGACGAATGAAGTCTCTAAACCTGTTTGGATGGTGGTACTGCCCATTCATAATTTATGGAGATTGTTTTTTGTTGTGACCTTTGTGCAGCTGCATTTATCTTCCATTTCACTGTTTATATCTTCCATTCATTTTGTGCGAGAAGCATTTTTAACACCCATGACTATAGTATACTGGTATGACTATATTTGCTGTTCATTTCAATTACATAGAAAGTGGTGTGTTTTGTTTCCAGAAAGATGCTCTGTTTTAGTACTCTGAAATAATAAAATTTAGTGCTGTTAATTTTTTAAATTGAGTTCAATTTTAGTTTTTTGAGGCATTTGATTCTAAAAGTACTCACGCCTGCAGACTGGTGTTTGAATATCTGGGTCAAGAATCAAGATTGAGGCTAGAAGGTCTCCTAATATGCTTTCAGACATCTTTTCTGATATTTCATTATGTTTACATCAGCTTAACACATGTAACATGATTCCCACAAGTTGTCAAATTCTTAAAGTCTTGTTTCTCTAAAATGATGAAAACGGACTTGCGCACATCTGGAAATCAACCCTTTAATTGCACAACTCAACAAGCAGGCATAACAACGTCTCTGGATTATTCAGTGCTATATTTCCTTTCATGTAAGGCCTTAAAAGTCTAATCTGATAGATCAGCCAACTATCCTGTGTCAGTGTGGCCTGCTTCTGTGACAGTGCGGTCCTAGAGGACTAGTCAGTATGCTCAGTTTCATTCAAAACATAATTGAAGACCCCACAGGAAAAACGAGTGTTGTCACACATTTAGAGAAAAGTGAATTTTTTACTTTGAAACCAAATCACCATTGTTCTCACTGAGCTGATACACTGCCCACTTTTACATCATAAAGATGACTCAATTGACTGTAAGGTGACCAATTTCCATTGATGACGTGGGTCATTTTAGTAGACATTATAACCTTCTCAGGAAAATACCCTTCAAAGGACATCACTCATTTTTCTATTGGAAATCTTAAAATAGTTGAATGAATTGAACAATGAAATATGAAACTTATACTTCAGGTGTAAAATATAATGATGTTGTACAGATACAGAATTTAAGAGTTTTTGATTCTACTGTTGCTGTTTTCTTCCTGGATTTGATGATCTTTTGACTACAGCACCAATTTCATTGCATGTCATTAGCAGCTGCAAATTTCAGATTCAGGTGTGTCAAGTTTAGTTTAATGTAAAATAGCATTGATGCATTAAAAAGAGGAACTCAGCAATTCTGTTCATGTTTTGAGCAGCTGCTAATTTTAAAAAGAAAATCACACTCCACAGAATATTGCTGTGATAAACTCTTCAGATACACTCCCTATTTTTGTTCCTTTTTCATCATAAATGATTTTTTAAGATCACTTCAATATTATTTATAAAAATCATCACCTAAATTTTTACAATATCATGCATGCTTACATGTGTAAATCATGGCAAAATGATACTGTCTGGAAAATATGTGTTGATGAGGACAGTCACTGATTGGTTAGCTTTTGGTCATGTGATATTTCATGACATCACGTGTATGGATGGCACTCACTTTTCAGTTCTAACACTTGGACTTCACTCATTCTTCCCTAGTACTAGCTTTTTATTTCTGTCACTGGAGAGTGACTACAATCATTTTTAAACACCACTATTACCCCAATAGGTACTTAAGTAGGCAAGCTATGGAGCAAGGGGATAATTCAATATAATCTCAAAATGTGATAACACTTTTTTTCCCACAAATTCTTCCATTATAATCCCAGAATTTCAATTATTTTTTCAGATCCTTATATTTATGCTTTTCATGTTTTAAAGGATTATTTACCCTCTTACGCCCTGCTTGTTAGGAGCAATCAGTTTATGCCTCAATTTAGATAATTGTGCATGTGTAAATTTAAATTAATCTTTCCCTATTTGGCATATGATCGATGGATACAATGTACAAATCTTGTTTGATTCCATTCAGGATTTTTGCTTGTTGCTAACCACATCCCAAAAGAATTGAATGATTGTGCAAAAAAGAGAATGTTTAATTGGGCTTTACATACCTTAATAAAGGTTTGAACAAAACTGTAAAAAAGGCATTAACATGACCATGTCATTTCCCAGAATATTGTCATAATTTGAGAAAGCGTATTAGTCAGATTTTTAGAGTGCTTAAAAATGTGTAAAACACCTATGCATGCCACTAATAATAAAAGTCCTATTTTCATATTGTGCAACTGTGCATTACTAGCAATGGCTTATAAAAAAAGGTAATAAATAAATAAAATCATAAATGAAAGTAAATATCCTGCAATGAAACAGCTCCAAGTAGGCAAATGTGTTTATGACATACTGAACAACACTGAGGAGGGGTACTGGGAGTAGCATTCACTGACCGTTTGGCGCAAATATCAAGACCTGGGAATTTTACAGGACCAAAATTTTTAAGTGCACATTTTGTGTTTATGCATCTCGGTTTCAACTGATTATGTAGCTCTTCAAACTTATCCTGGTCCTTTCCCCAATAAATTCAAATAACATGTCTTATTTTTGCAAGCTTCTTGGTTTAATGCATATCTATCTTTGTGCAACTTGAATAGAACCTGCAAACCATCCCAGTTAGAGCTGCATTTCCACAGAAGGCAAACTTTTCTGCATTAGGATTTTAATCAAAATCTGATATTTCACTCTGTTCTCTGCCTCTGATATATTTTTTGCTCATCCCACTCTTACGTCTTACAAAACAACAATTCTCTGTTTTTCCTGTTTTTTTTTTTTTTTCATTTTCAGGTTAAAGCCTAATCAGGCTCATGCAGCAGCCATGCATATTGCATTCATTAGGGCGGCATAATGGTTTTCACTAACATAACATAACATGAATGGCGAGAACAGGCCCTTAAGCCCAACTAGGCTCGCCAGTTTCTTTATACTATTGTGAATATTATATCACTTCAGATACTCAATGACTCAATGGTATCTAGCTTTAAGTCAAGCCTGCTCTTGAAAACTCCCAAGGTCTCTGCCTCAACAATATGGTCAGGCAAGCTATTCCACATTGAAATTACTCTTTGGGTAAAAAAAATATTTCCAAATATCAGTGCTTAATTTACCTTTGGTCAGCTTCCATTTGTGACCCCGAGTTCTACTAATAACACTTGGTCGAAGGAATCCTACATAATTCACTTTGTTAATCCCTTTTTAAAGACATATTTACATATTTAAAGACCTCAATCAGATCACCCCTTAGTCTCCTTTTCTTAAGACTAAAGAGATTAAGGATCTTCAGCCTCTTCTCATAGCTTTCATCTTTTATACCCAGAATTAGCTTAGTGGCTCTTCTCTGAACTTTCTCTAGAGCCTCTATATCTTTCTTAAAGTATGGTCCCCAGAACTGCACACAGTACTCCAGATGTGGTCTGACGAATGTGTTGTACAAAAGAAGCATCACCTCCTTGGATTTGTACTCAATACTTTTGGCAATGTATCCCAGCATCCGATTGGCTTTTTTAACTGCTACGGCACAATGGCTAGCGCCTGTGAAGGTTTGCTCAACAATCACTCCAGATCTTTTTCGTGTGGAGCACATTCCAGTTTTAAACCTCTCATGAAGTAATCCCGTCTAATGTTTTTACTACCTACATGTACAACTTTACATTTCGCTACATTAAATTTCATTTGCCACATTTCTGCCCAATTCTGGATTCTATCCAAATCTTCCTGAATCACTTTTGTGGACTCTAAACTATTTACCAAACCTCCCAATTTAGTATCATCCGCAAATTTAACTAATCTGCTCTCAATATTTCTATCAAGGTCATTAATGTAGATGAGGAACAGCAGGGGTCCCAACACCGATCCCTGGGGGACGCCACTCCCCACCATACCTGGCTCAGATGAGATACCACTGACCACCACTCTTTGTGTTCTGTCCTGTAACCAGTTTTGAATCCACTTCAGAATACCTCTTGTAACTCCAATGGAGCTCATTTTAAAAATTAGTCTCTTATGCGGTACTGTATCAAATGCTTTCTGAAAATCCAAGTATATGATGTCATAAGCCCTGCTCTGGTCATAAGTCTTGGTGGCCTCTTCAAAAAATTCCAGAAGGTTTGTCAGGCATGACCTTCCCTTACGGAAACCATGTTGGGTATCCCTCAAGATATGGTTACGTTCAAGAAGTAAGTCCAGCTCATCTTTTTTGATAGATTCCAATATTTTGCACGCAGTGCAAGTTAAACTGACTGGCATGTAATTTCCTGGCTCAGTACGGTCCCCTTTCTTATATATTGGTATTATGTTGCCCTGTTTCCAATCATTTGGTATTTCTCCAGTTTCTAAAGACCGTCTGAAGATGGCAGATAGCGGCTTAAAGATGATCTCACTAACTTCCCTGAGCACTCTAGGATATAAGCCATCAGGACCCGCCGCCTTATCTGCCTTTAGTTTATGCAACTTATCTAATACTTCGTTATCCCTAACCTCAATTTCCGCTAAATCTTGAGCATTGACATGCCCTCTGGCGGAATAAAGACCCGCTCTAGGGTAAAATTCTCAACGAAGTAACTGTTTAAGGTATCCGCAATATCCTTGTTATCATATAGCAGCGATCCATTTTTATTCTTTATGCACTTAACCTGCTCTTTGACTTTCCTTTTTCTGCTACAGTGCTGAAAGAAGCGCTTAGGGTTAGTTTTTGCCCCCTCTGCAATTTGTCTTTCATACAGTTTTCTAGCATTCCTCAGCTCTTTTTTTCTTTTTTGACCACAGCCCGCACTAGATGTAATCACTGTGATCTGGCTTTATATTGTGCAATTTAGCTATGTATTTGTCACAGTATGTCCCTCAGTTTATCCTGGTCCGAATTTTCACACAGCAAGCTGCAGGTAGACTTGGCAAGCAAAAACTCCCTGGATTTGTCTGAGGAAACCTTAGAAGAGGCCAGACTCATTAGAGGAGCTCATCCACCTCTGGTTGGCTCAGGATTTGTGTTTTAAATTTTAGTGTTGCTTTGTTGCTGTGCCATACTCCAAATACCAATGTCATAAAATATGGGTGCATTTTGTATTTTACATCCATACAATGCTGTTGGTGCCTCCCTTGTTCCTCTCTGTATTACTATACAAAAGAGCAGACATATTAATATGTAGAAAAACACACTGAGCAACAAGCTTGTCAATATCATTGTCCAGGCAGAAAGCAGAAAAAATAAAAAAAATGAGACAAAAGGAGTCCCACTGTCAAGCTTGGGGGAGATTTGGGGTGAAGCCTATTGTACCACACAAACACACAATACAAACATCTGCAAAATAATGAGAAAGGGATCATTCTCAAAGATTTCAAGGCTACCATAGGTCTATCTGCTGGAGGTAGCTTGAAGAAACCTAACTACCCCACTGCAGCTGACTTACACGCGAGAAAAAATGAAAACTTTCTGAAATTGTTTGGTAAAATATTAAAAAAATGTTTAATAAAAAAATTGACACATATTAAAATAGTTTATTTTTGTCTGACTATTGACTTAAGAAAGCCCGTCTGTGTTTCAGCTGTGACATATTGATAAGTCCATGCAAGAAAGTATTCAAGACAAGTAAAACAAATAGAACCCTGTTGGTACACGAGAAATGTGCTGTGCAGCTAATATACAGCTAAAGTGCACTAGTGTACATGCATTATACTGTATATAGAAGCATGAGCCCATGAAACTACTTATTTTTCTGTTCTCTCACTTATTTCACTCATTCAACTGACAAAAAAAGAGACTATGGGGTGTCAAGTGAGAACCAAATTAAATAAAATGTGCCCAGCCAGTGCAGTCACTCCATTAGAGAAAGAAGCTGAAGAATTCAAGGCTTGAGGCAACACCTTGCTTTTCTGGCATTGCCTCTGTATAGTTTCAGCCACATTTGTTCATTGCCATCTAATTTCTCGCACCATCTAAACACATTAGCTACAGAATCTATTCTTCTCATTTATCTTAATCTCTGTCCTTATTTTTTTTGTCTAAACATTTATTATGTTAGGTTTCTGAGCATGCTGTCAGTTATGTAGTTGAGGGGACAGGATTGAGTTTTGCGTGACTATCAAGGGACAACTTGTCCATTTCTGCTTTATTAACCCCTCTCTGCAGATTATAGACACCTGGAATCCTAGCCTGGAATCCATACATATCAAGTGCTGGTCGCTCCCAACGGTCACTGACTGATATCAGTCTGGCCTCAGTCGTATAGCCAGCGTTTAGCCCTTATGTCACTAATGAAGTGAATATACGAATATTCATGTTTTCTGCTCTTGGCTGATTGGGTGACCTTTTGGCGAGAACCACCAATCGCGCGGCGCCATTTGCAGAATGAATGCTGACCTGCTCTGATCCGTCGCATCTTGTTGTCAGAAGTGGTAGCTAGGTAGGCGAGTATTTAAACGTTGGGATATGCAAGTATCTATCTTATATCTGCATGTTGCGTGTATATTTCCTTTTACTTTGCTCCATCAGGCATTTTACAACACAACTAACGGCTGTACTCTGAACGAATATGAGTTAGCTGGCCAGCTACGGCATTCGTGAATGTTATTTGACACGAGCTTAAAAATTAGACTGTGGCTTGCTTGCGTTTACTCTTGGAGTGGTTGTTAGGTTTTGAACAGGATAATGGTTGGCCATATCTGCATTTTGTTTATTTCAGTGGGATTCCCCGGTATAATGAAGGCTAAATTAAATAATACTAAAATTACATAACGTATTTCAGTGTAATTGGCATTAGCTATAGCTCAAAGGGCATGATTGCATCAGCTAGATTAAAGTGATACTTTACCCAAAAACTATAATTTGTATATCAGTTACTCACCATCAGATGTCTTGAACATATGAAATTGTTCTTCACCTGGCGCAACCTTATGGCCACTGGAGAGTTTTGAAAAATTATCCAAATTCCTTTTTTGCTGGAAGCAAATGGGGTCACCCAGTAGCAATGAAAAAACTCCACAAAACGTCCGTTGACAAACTTTCAAACCATCGTCCAACGCATCGTCCAGTATAATCCAAGTCTGCTTTGTCCACTCGTATCCTCAGAACTCTAGAAACGCGGTTATTTTTTCGCCAAAAATAATAAAATACCACAGTCATGCTTCAAGTAAGCTCGCACATTCAACGGAAGTCCCGCCTCCCGGCTCATTCATTGCCCAGAGACTCTGCTGCCACTCAGATGAATATTCGTATAAACACAAGCCTGATCTCCTGATCTGTTGGTCTTAAAAATGCCATTGCAGCACCAGAATATTTGGAAGATATGTGGCCTGTGAAAATGAGTCCATTGTTTAATTCTGTGACAACGGAGTAAAATAATCCCTGATATTCTGTGCTCACGTTCACTTCTCTCCATTGGGATAAATTAATTCAGGACCCGCCGCAAGTCTGTCTAAAGGGGCGGGGCACCCTTGCGACTGTGAGCCAATCACAGATCTCGCGTGGATTTTGTGCGAATATTTGAAAGTCAAACGCTGGCCTCCCAACTGAGGCCAGACATATCTGCAAGTGACCGTTGGGAGCAACCAAAGCTTGATATGGATGGATTCCAGGCTAGCAGATACAGCACCTCAGTTTATGCACACAGTTACACTATCCTATCAATGGGTCATACACCCGAAACGGTTATTCAATATTCACAAGGAGGCAGAGCCTGTAAATTATTTAAAATATGGACGAGTTAAGTCCCATCAAGGTTTACCAGGAATTGTGTGAATTAAACTCCTCAGCCAAGCCTGATGCGCAAACTGCCTAATATACTTGACCACAGTATCTATCCCGCAGTAAATAAAAAAGATCTTTTGCAACACAAAAAATTGTTTTCCTTTGTTGCAAGCAGTTCAGCTGTAATAAACTAATGGTATCCCAATTAAGTAATGAAAAAAATCAGTTCTATGAAGCAAAAATTCAACATGGTATTGATACCATGTCATTCTACAGTCAATTATAGTCATCAGATACTGTATGTAAAATGCATGATACCCTACCATTGATTTATGCATAGACTCATCCCTCGTAGAATTCAGTGGTCACTTAAAACCTCAAACGATCTCTCACTGAAATGCAGTCACTTTAGCGATTGCTCAGGTTTATCTGCGTAGGACACATTTATAGTTCATACGTGAAACTTTTCCAGTAATTTTCTTTTGATTGACAAGTTTTTTTATTCAATTCAAAACAGTGTAAACTTTCCACTGTAATTAAAAGCAGGGGCGGCGTTAGACTTGAAAATTCCGGGGCTAATATCCCTCCCTTTATTGACAACAATTAGTCCTGGCTAATTCTTGATGGTTTTCCTTTATTAACACGTTTTCCAATTCAAGAATAATCAAATGGCAATTGAAGACACGGCTTCTCTCCCCCATGCGATCTAAAAGCGACAAAATAATGGGCTACATTCAGTAAAGAAAAATAATTTAATTATAATTAGGTCTATGCATCGGCACCGGCGAATGAAGGTCATTTTGGTGACTAGTACGTGGTTTCGTCCGTTTACATTTTCCAATCAGACAGCTGTCTATTTTTTACAGCGAGTTGTGTGACCGTGCTGCAAAAATAGGTGTACATACTTGTCGCCGAAATTACCTTCATTTGCTGAAGAAGTTCTGAAATGCCGTCGCTGAGTGCCGGTGCATAGACCTAATTATAATTAAATTATTTTTCTGTACTGAATGTAGCCCATTATTTTGTCGCTGTTAGATCGCATGGGGGAGAGAAGCCGTGTCTTCAATTGCCACTTGATTATTCTTGAATTGGAAAACGTGTTAATAAAGGAAAACCATCTCGAATTAGCCAGGACTAATTGTTGTCAATAAAGGGAGGGATATTAGCCCCAGAATTTTCAAGTCTAACGCCGCCCCTGATTGAAAGACATTGATTGGTACCTCAGAAAAGTATGTAAACCCTTGCGTAACAGCAAGTTAGGTTGCATTCTTGCAACTTTGCAAATCTGAATTACATGAATGCATTGAAAATGCTGCCAAAAGTAACCCAGAAGTGGTCACGTTACGCTTATGAGATGGAAATGTGATACGGACATGGACACAGGGAGTCATTCCAAATGGAACCAGACTGGAGTGTTTTTTGAGCATGGTAGCATTAATTCTCAGGGGAGGAAGTCAACGATGGAGAGTCTTTCTCCTGATGTGTGGGTAGGACCATAGTTTTTTGGAGGATGTTACATAAAGCTGGCTAGCTAGCTATTTTTTAATTTCTGTTTACCATTATTGCACACAGCTTGTTTGTCACTTTGGTCATAATCAGTAACTATTAGCCTTTGCTGATAATACTGAACGTAGTGGCATTTTGCCTAATTTGGCAATCTGTTTTAGAATTTATGCCACATTCAAGGTAACAGAATGCCTAGCTTTTCACAAAATGCAGACAGTTCAAGGCCTTCGTTAAACCCCCGGCTACGTTCATTCCACCGATTCTGTTCAATGTAGGCTTGCATATTGCCTGCTTTTTTCCTGATAGTGGAATGTCTGTTCTGTAAAGAAAATTAAAAAGTATATGTAAGATATTAGTGCGTTAGTGAGTTATACGTGCTCCTTATAGGGTGAGGAAACTGTTTATATGAGCTTGTGTTTCTCTTGAATGCTCGGAGGTGGTAAGAGCAAGCTTTCCGTTGCAGAGTGAACGTTCTGAGAGTATAAAAAGCTTTTTGTGATGAGTACGTGCGCTGTCTGATGGGGCTCTGATGAAAAATGGACAAATTTCTAAACTTTTTAATAGAGAAAAAGCATGTTTTTAGTTTGGAAAGGTTACTGGTGACCACTGATGTCCATCCGTGCCCGTATTGATAAGCTCATGCCAAATTCCACTAGAAAATCATTAATTCATGTTGAACTTCATGAGTCAAAAGTTTATTTGTCTTAAAATATGATTGTTTTATGATTTGACAGTGCACAATTTTGAGGGCTCAAATAGTGTGGCGAGCCTCTCGGATAGCTATCTTATTTGGCCAATAAATAGTAGATAATTTTGAATATCACACTCAGATGAAGTACACTTGTGGTTGAGGAGTTTATGATCCTAGAAATGTATTGTTTGATCTCCAAACCATTTTTCAATTCTCAGTATTTATTTATTTATTTATTTATTTACAATTTCAATGCTGAATTTTCCTGACAATTTTTGATGTTTGCAATCCTTATTCTGTACTAAAAAGAATGAAAATTAACAAAGGAATTCTAAATGCTACAAGTATCTTGTTTCATTCCAGCCATTTCCCCTGTCTCTGTGAAGCTCTAGACTTGAATTATAAAGCCTTAAATAGGGTAATGCATAAATTGTCAGATTCGGCTTCTGCAGAAAGGGGTTAACCCAGTCTCTTATATTTCCTTGGTTTTTGCTCATGAGCTTGTAAACTATACAAATTACTTGAGCACAATAATAAGAGTGGAACAAAGCTCCTTGTGTTACTGTGTATTGATAAACAACTAGTGTTCAGAGAGTATGCTGCCTTTTCACATATTTTTTGTCAGCCACAGTCACCAGGAATGCAGCTTTGATTATCTTCACACTAGAAAAATAGCTGTAAAAATTGACAGTCCAAATGGCTAAATGTCAGCTTGACCTTTTGACTCTTCAAGTAGAAACTGACTGTTGTCAGTCGCAGTCATACAATTCTATCCTCAGACTGCTTTCTTATTTCCTTCCGAGCAATCTGAACCTTCACACCCCAGACCCCATCCTGCCACCAGGCTCACACCAACCATGCTGAAATGAGACCCATTTCACTTCCCCATGGACCTTTCCTCACGGATGAAATAGTAGTCGGGCAAAGATGAGCAAGGTATTGGGCCTACATGCTCCGTTGAGCACACATTTGTTTCTTGGTGATGAAATGGATCCGGTTGAGAATAAGCAGTATAACTCTTGCTTGTGTCAACAGAGGGAAATTGAATGACATTTATTAGACTTCTGACTTCACATAGTTTTCTGTTTCCATTATTGCTTCTTCTCTATACAAGTGGAACAGCCAAGGCTGCTGCATTTCACCCCCAACCTTGCATGATGGCCATCACGGCATACTGCCTATATAAACTTATGTTGTAGGTTTTGGAACCGAAAACCTTATTGAAAGTACTGAAGCTAACATGACTGTGTCATCCATTTTGGCAGCTTGCACGGGGACCTAGCTGTGACAGGTTTGCCTATGTGTGACCCCACACTTCCATTGTGTGAGATAGATAATGGCCAGAGGTGAAATACCTCTGGTCAGCCTTCCCAGAGACTCTAGATGCATAGGGTTTGTTCCTGCGGTTTTTCTCCTCATGGTTCAACATTACACACTGACCATGGTACCACACCTCATTGAATGATGACTTCACTTCAGCGGCTTCGCCTCTGGCAACGGTCGGACAATGCCTTGCAGGATGGGGATAGTAAGGTAAGGGTGCAATTATCCCTCTCCAGCAGGGAAGGCATTCGAGATTCAGGAAGATGTTGAAGTATACAGTCATCGGGTCCGCTTGTTCAGCGTGTCAGCTGGATTGCTGTGATGGAGACAACTAGCTCCCTCCCATTGCCCACGCTCAAGACAGTTGAACTCTAATGAGCTCTTCCAGAACAGCAGTTTGTCATGCTGCATCAAACTGCCAACCATAAAAAGGAGGAAACTTGAGATGCATTCTATTGCCAGAGTTCTCTATCTCCATTTCCATTCCAAATGACTGATCATTGACTGGAGGTCGTATTTAGGAAGGTGGCCGTTTGTCTCTGAGAGTGCCAATGGTAGACATGCAGTTGGCTTGTGGTTAGAAGGTCCTTTTGAATCATGTCCATGAAAGTGCAACATCAGAAGAGTTCTGTCACTTGTTCTTGATCAATAGCTCAGCACTTAGATGGTCAAACATCTGAAGCCCTTTATCCTCTAAAAATAATGCTGATTAATTTGTTTGTTGCTGTGTGAATTGTGCTTGTTTGTGTGTTCTTTAACTGATTGATACAGTGGGCTAACAATCGATTCATTCAGTTTCTCACAATTAGAGTAAAACAGAAGGAGAATATAGAGCTTTGACCTTTGACCCCACTTCCCGTTTCGCTTTCAGTGTGAAAAGCCCCTCTTCACCTCTGCACTGCTGCTCAAGTTGTATTCACCCACATCTCAATATCAAAAAGGACTTTACCTCACCATCTCATTTGCTTATTCACTTAGTTAAACTTCCCACCTTTTCTCAGGCTTTTCCAAAAACTGAGAGAAAAAAGTGTGATTTGGATGCAATTCAAAATAGACAGAGGGCGGAAAGTACTTTTGGATGCTTTCCACTTTGCCCAAGCTGTGTTTGAAAAGACCACAGTCTTGTTAGCAAGTGTGTGATTGATGCCTTTGAAAGTCATTTGGCTGGGATCACAAAGTTTCATTCTTTTCCACCACTTGCTGCAATAACAAGGAACTTGATGCATCAGTGTCTTTTTGTAATTCTACTGATCAATAAATAACCGCAAACAATGACAATATTAATAATTCGTTTTCATCATGGGTTTGTGTCAAATTGGTCACTGGAGAGTACATTCCTGTGTTATTTATACTCTTGGTTGGAGCGGCCTTGAAAGAACTCTGCTCAGAAAGTAAAAAGGATTGCCTCTGTTTGTTAATCTTTCTCTCTATTTCTTTTCATACGACCAGACCATTTTTTCATCTCTTTCGCCTCAAAAGAATGGGGGAAAAAAAAGTTTGTCAGTCCCCTGTTTCTTTTGTTGTCTCCTTTCTTCTCCTTTCCCTTTATATTCTTTTCCTAATCCCAGCCATGCATGAGCGATCAGTTGTGTCCTGTTGTTTCGTTGTTCTGCTAGTTTTCAATCAGTAGGGTTCCGCCTTTGTTCCTTTTCTTCAACAAACACGGAAAAGGTAAGAAGAGGGAAGGGTAATAGACTCTCCTCTGCAGCCAAAGCCCTTTGTATTGCCCATCAGTTCCTTTTATAGTGGTGACTGTAATTAAGGGAGAATGTTGCTGTGATGTTGCTCTCTGTGCTGTTTCTCAGTCTGCAGAGAGATGGCGAGTGCTGCATCAAAGTGCATTTTTGGAGTCCAGCAGCCCCAAAGCCTGTAAATATTATTGACGCTGTGAATAGGATATGAACGTCGGCGAACACGTCCGCCCTGTTCAAAACCAAATCGATACCCTCTGGTGCCAGGGATCGCTGCAAAATTCAGCAGCTTTAGAGGCACGCACGATTGCTCCAAAAAACTGAATATTACTGTCAAGTTTAATTCCTCTGACAAAAGAGTGGCTGTCATCGCTAGCATCTTTTGTTGCCAAAGTCTTAGGAGGGTAGTCCAGAAGTGATGCATTCATTCAACAATGTGTGAAATAAAACCCCTACTGAAATTAAAAGACATAGCTGTTACCTTACAAATGAAAAAAGTACTCTCTTCCCATTAGTTCAAGAAGTATGATATCACAAGTTTATTATTATTATTATTATTATTGCTGTTGTTGTTTTTGTTGTTGATTATGCATGAATTGTTATTGTTTTTGACTTCGGTTGTTGTTTTTTTTTAAATTATATGTTTGCCTCTAAATGCAGACAGAGCCAGCCCTGCCCTCAGACTGCCATTGTTGTTGGCGTCTGGTCTGTGGATCTCGGCCTAATTAAATGCTCTCAGCAGGCACTGGAGACAGGCTGGGGGCTGGGCTACACTCCACTGGATATTATGATCACAAATGTCTTGTGCCACACCATGCACTTTATGCTATGAGGATTGCCCAGCCGCTATTACCTGAATGGACTGGGATCACAGCTGACCACCGCGTTGCCCAGGTTCCTGATCTATCAGGGCTATGCTAAGTGCCCATTGTTGATGCCAAAGGGTGGATTAAGATGGCTGCACAATTGAACTGATTTTCATGTGAGAACAAAGGCTGGGGGGCAATGGGATAGGGGTTTTATGGGGGCCCAGATACCGCCTAAGAGCTGCATGAGAGCGTCGCTATACAAACACTAGGATTAAGTCAATCAGGCTTCTTACATAACCCTCCCGGCCCCCTCCATTTTCTGCCAAACGTAGGTGACAGTTTAACGGGTGAATTATCACTACATTAAACAAAATGGAATAAACAGTGAAACACAAACAAGTATTTGTACGGAGTTAGTTGATCTAGGGTTTTATTGTAAACTGTCCAAATAAAAGTTGTTGTCTCTGTTCTTCAACAGCGACCTCATTTTGCGGCAGAGAGCCGAAGGAAGCTGTGTCACTTTCACGATGGTGTTGTGTCATACATAAGGTTATGCAGAGGGTGGGTTTAACATTTCAACAGAAAGGTCCCGAATCTTTCACTTCTGGGTCAATGCAGCTGGGGGCGCCATTGTGCCGCTTGTGTCATGAAGAGCACATTCAAAATGATGAGATGGAACGCTGTTTCCATGAAGGGAAGATGCAACCGCATCTCTGAACCTCATATGACCATTTCACCCCTCAGTACAGCTGCAAAAACTGACCAGTCCAATGGGGGTGACAAATACTATGACATCCAAGGATACTGAACGTTAGCAGTGAATTGGCATGGGATAAAGAAGATTACCATTTTTGAATTTACTGTTTGTGCATCAAAGCCAAAGCTTCCCTTCATTCTCTCGGAATTTCTGGATATGAGAATCTAAAGCCCCAACTCCCACTCTGTTTCTTTGCCGCACTGTTTGGGCTTTATCTGATCCCGCAGGAGGAGAGTATCAGCAGGACAGTCCCATCCTGTCTACTCCAGCTTTATGATTCTCTACAGCTGTAAGCCTCCTCAGCTCATCACAATGAGCTCATAATTTGGCCTTTGTGGGCTGCTTGGATGGGCCGGTTTCCCCAGCAGTCTGGCCCAGTCATTCAGTCAGAGAAAAAGCAGCACGGGGCTTGGCTGAAGGAGGGCCCAGCCACTTCATTAGGGCCATTTATGAAGAAAGAACATTTACTTTCCCCAACCCCCTCCATGAAAAAAGCCTCTGGTCCTTTTGACCATGCGGCTCTCCTCAGAACACAGCAAGGGAGCCCGAGACACATGACAACTCCGAAAGATGAATGATATTTATCTTCGTGAATACGCTTGGAAAATGGGGGAATTTGATATTGGCAGCTTTATCCCCAAACCCCCTTCCTACTTCTTTGAAGCTACTCTGTTTTGGGTTTGGGATGCCTTAGCATACCCCACTGCTTCCTCTGGCTTTGATATCTTCAGTCAGCCGAAGGGTGAGTGTTGTGAGGTCGGTGTTTCGAGTGTCCCAACTTCTCACACTGAGAGGAGTAACCTCTGGTCCTGTTATGTACAAAGAAGGCTGACAGGAATTCCAGCCCATAGTTATGCCTTTGAAGTGAGCTTTCTTGGCCTAACTAATTAGCAAGAGCAACTTCACGTTTATTTCCCTCTTGAAAGGGTGTGAAAGACCATGAGTGTGATAAAGACTGGCTGCTTTAGTCTGTGTACAACAGGGATTTCATTCCAGTCAATTTGTACAGCGACTTGTTTTGGTAAGTGAATAAGGCCAAATCTCAACTCAAATGCCTTCAGTGAAGGGCATTTTGTAGAGCTGCACTTGTCCGTATCCGACATGTTCTTGTCGAGCTGCTGACTGATCCTGACTCTGCATCACTGAGGAGGATTATTGTGCTGACTTGCAGACAGATCACTGGTAGGGCCTACCGTACTAATACCTTTAGTGCATCAAATCTTTTTAGCACATGCAAAACTAACATAACAAATCAATCCTTTTCAGTAAGTTCATTCGGATAGTCCTCCTGCAGAGAGTGTAGAGAGTATTTGTAACATTTCAACAGCTTGCTAGTTGACATTCAACTGTTTTGTTTTGTCTGTACATGTTAAAAAAAATTATCCGTAGAGTATTTAAATAGCCTCTGGACTCTTTTCTAGTTTTCACTTTACTTTGATACTTTTACTTTGATCCGAATTAAAATCTACAGATGTTTACTGGTTATGAAAGTGAGAATCAATTTCTACAACCCCGTTTCCAAAAACAAAGTTGGGACATTGTGTCAAATGAACATAGAAACAGAATTCCATGATTTGCTAATCATTTAAACTCCACATTTAATTGAAAATGGTACAAAATCAGCACATCAAATGTTGAAACTGGGAAGTTTTCATGTCTTTTGAAAAATATCTGCTTGTTTTGAATTTGATTTCTGCAACATGTTTCAAAAAAGCCAAGACAGGGGAACTAAAAGACTGGAAAAATTGTGTGATGCTAAAAAAATACATCTGGTGGAACATCTAACAGCTAACTGTGTTAATTGGCATCAGTTCAGTAGCATGATTTAATATTAAAAGAGCATCCAAGAGAGCCTGAGTCTTTCAGAAGTAAAGATGGCAAGGGCTTCACCACCCTGAGAAACACTGCATGGACAAATACTTCAACAATTTAACATAAACTATCAAAGAATTTGGGGATTTTATCTAAGGTACATGATATCATTTCAAGATTTTTTCAATTCCTGAAAAATCTCTGTACACAAGGCACAAGGTCAAGAAACGTGATTTTCAGGCCCTCAGGTGGTGCTGCAATAAAAACAGGCAGGATTCGGA
Source organism: Gymnothorax javanicus (assembly GCA_029692085.1). Lineage (NCBI taxonomy): Eukaryota > Metazoa > Chordata > Actinopteri > Anguilliformes > Muraenidae > Gymnothorax > Gymnothorax javanicus. Next base: position 92,500,594 of record CM056199.1, on the reverse strand, counting down.
AGTGGACATCACTGCATGGGCTTGGGGAGACTTGTGAAAGCCATTGTCAGTGAAAAAAATTCCTCGGTCATGTCCGTGCCTGGCAGCCCGGTGACCGTGCGTCGTCTTGCGAATACCCTAGATCTCTAGCTCCAGTGGTCTAGATCTGTACTCTCGCGTATTTAAAGGTCCCCTATTATGCCACCAGGTACACAGCTAATTAGCCATTATGAGCCAGTTCAAAATCTCCCCTACCTGACATCACAAGGGGGAGTGACCACCCAGAAAAATGAAATCTGATTGACTGTTTGGCTGAAGGTGATCAGTTCTTCTTGCCTATGATTGGTTACTTCCCCATGTGATATCAAGAGGGAAAAGATTTTGAAATGGCTTGTAATAACCAATTAGCTGTGCACCTGGTGACATAATAGGGGACCTTTAAGCTCCTAGTTCTGAAAATTGTAATCTTGTATTCTGTTGTTACTTTGCACACTTGAAGTATTTTGGCTTTTTTTTTTTTTTTTGGCTTTTTCCATTTTTGAGTACATTTCTTTGCTACTTTATTTATGCTTTGTGTTGTTACATGGGGTTTTTTAATGTTCCTGTTTCCTTCATGTGATTATATCTACTTGTATCTTCTGACCGTTACTGTTGTATACTTTATGAGCGATAAAACAACATGGCTCCATAGTAAAAGAGTCTGGGTGCTAAACTGGCCTGCCTGCGGTCCAGACCTGTCCCACACTGAAAATTATTGGCGCATTATTAAACAAAACATATGATAAAGGAGACCACGAAGTATTGAGCAGCTGAAAACCTACATCAAGCAAAAGTGTGAACGTTTTGCTTTCAAAACTAAAGCAGTTGGTCTCCTCAGTTCCCCAACTGCTTACAGTGTTGTCAAAAGAAGAGGTGATGCAACACTGTGGTACGCATGCCTCTGTTCCAACCTTTTTTGAAATGCGTTACTGTCATCAAATTCAAAAATGAGCAGATATTCTTTGGATAGCTTTTTCCCTCAATAAATTAAATCATAATTTAAAAACTGCATTTTGTATTTACTCGGGTTATCTTTGTCTAATATTAAAATTTGTTTGATGATCTGAATCATCTGAATCTAAATTACTTATCATTTAAATTGTATATAAATATACTACAAAACAAAGTGTCAAGTGTGTTTCATATAGAAAAAGACATTTGTTACCTGTTTTCTGTGCATGAGGACGCATGCTGTTAAATAGTTCTATGTTACTATAATCTTTTTAACATGACATGAGGTTTGCAGCTTTTTATTTTGTATTTAACCAGGGAAAGTTTCATTGAGAACATTTCTGTCATTTTCAAGGATACCCCGAGTGAAATTCCAGATAGACCAGAGGAGGGATAGAGAGAAACAGGGGTAAATTTGGAGCAATTTTGGTATGAAGCGCTTTGTTCAAGGGCCCAAAGGCACAATTCTTTCCAAATTAATCTCTCCAAAGCAAGTCAGAATCCCAACCATCACCATGGGCTTTAACCTGTTAAGCAACCTACCACTAGGCTACTCTATCGCCCAAATAATGAAAAATAAAAAATAAATATAGTAATCAGTAGTTGTGCAAATCTCTGTCTTCCAAAGTATATCTGGTGCCACCCAGGAGTGTTAGGCCAAACGTTCATACAAACATGACCAAAGAAATTCTCATCTCAGCTGTATTTGTGTGGTCTGGGGAAAAGAAAGGCAAGCACTTGCAATTGTTCCTCTGCCTTTTATGGAATAACTAGTTAGCTTGCATGAAATCCAACCAAGCTAACTGGCTGATAGCCATTAGTTGACATTGTGTCAACAGAATGAGGAAGCAAGTGGCAAAAACTAAGGTACACTTAGTCTGATTAACTTTATCGGGTAGTCACAAAGGTCAGAAAATTTGTGCATGAATTTGCTTTCTCTATCATCATCAGAAAGAATTGTTTGACGGGCAAATATATCCACAGTTGTTCGTAAGTCATTTGATAACAGTGTTTGCTTATAGTCGAGTGCCTATGCAACACATTGAAGGCTACATGATTGCATTTACAGAACATATTAGGTAGGCACTGAAAGACATTAGGTGCATGGTCTCTCAAGTTATAACTGCCGCGGAAACAGCCGAATACTGCCAGTTGTAGACAGGTTGGTTGCACATGCAGTCAAAACAAAATCACTGATGGTAAAACTTGGGTCCAAATCATATATTGGTGCTAGGTAAAAAATTACACCCACTGAACTTCAAGACTCAAAACATTCAAAGACTTGAGCACACTTATAAACTAGTTAGATGGGCAGAAGTGGTCTTTTTTAGTTCTGTTAGTCAAGCAACAAAAATTATTTTGTCGCAATAGGTGGGAAATTCAAGTGCTTGTCTGTGGGTTTTCAACAAGGAAGCAAATGAAAGCAGCTGTAAATAAACCTGAAAATCAGTCAAACCAAATGCTGCTATCAGCTAATAATAATAATAATAATAATTTATTATTATTATTATTATTATTATTATTTTACATAGCTCATACCTATGTGAATGTTACCCAATTCATGGTTCTTCCCTTGGTGCTACTGCCTTTTATTATTGCTTGCAAAAATATCTAATTGCTGCTGACTTTGCCTCGGGAACCACTGTACAGGATAGCTCCTTCTCAGTGATGCATTGTATAATGAATGCATGAGGACTGCAATAGGCCAAGTAAGAGTCTTCCTTGAGTCTCCTTCATAATAAGAGTTACAGAAGCAGAAAAATCGGCACTAAAAATATTAAGAACATAAATGATATCAGAATCATGAGTAGGATTTTGCTGTATTAGTTGAGACATTAAAGACAGTATTTAATCCCTGTCAGCTGCCATGCAAATACAAAACAAATCACATATGCCTGCTTGCAATGAAGTCACTTTCATAATTATCCATACAATATGAATATCAGAAGTCCAATTTGATCTTTGTATGGAGTGATGACATTGCACTGTTGGTAGCATGTAACGTAACTTACAGGTCTGCATGCACTTTCCAGCTGTAGTTGAAAGTGAATCATATTTGCATATTTTGTGAAAAGCAAAACATCAGATACAGCTGGGTGCTGGTGGCCCCCTTAGTGGTTTGACTTATCCTTTCTTGGACATAACAGCCTTATTTTCAGCACAGGTTACTTGAGGTGGTTCATTTATGGCTCATTCCATGTTAAATGTAAGTTATTTCCAATGGGCCAGAATTTTGTGCTGTTGCTTCCTCCCATGAGAAGACAGGCCTGCAGTGGGTTGGTTGTCAGAGCGGGTACAGTAGTCCCTCTTCAGAGAGCCTGCAGGAGGGATATCGATCTCATTCATGTGACTCCTCCTCATCAGGAATACTCGCTATTGGGGAAGGAGGTCATCCCTAGTGCACCTTGAGGAGCTCAAAGTCATTTCTTTGAGTGGCAGATGTTTGGCTGTTGTGTCTCCTTCGGCTCAAGAAAAGAGCACCGAGATAACAGTGTTTATTGTCATGCCCTGAGTCTTTTTTTTATCGTTTTCCCCCGCAATCTAGCATCCCTCATCAGTTTCTCTATCATTTCCCTTTCTGGTTCCCTTTATTTGATTATTGTCTCATGTTTTGTCCCTCCCTTGGTGCTCTTTCTATCACCTGTTCCCTACTTTTACTTGTTGTGCTGGGTATTTAAATTCCTGGTCTGTGTCTCATTGGGTGGATAGTTTTCTTCTGTCCTTGGAGTTAAAAGTGAAAGAAAAGCAAGTAACTATTTATTAAGTAATCTATTCCCAGTATTTGCAGTTCTGGAAAGTGGCTTCTTCCAGTCTCTCCTACCCCCCGTTTGAAGGTGTGCACCTGCCCAAAGTGCCCTGAAAGTGCCTTTATGTAATTCCTCCTTGGTTAAAGGAGGAGATAGTACCTTGGCAAAGTATATTTCAGCGGAAAGTAGAATACTTGAAGTGTCTAAAACGCATAGTTTTATAAATTTTAATTTGGTAATGATCCAGTGCAACGCATTTTTAAACCAGTGAGTCTTCAAATTGGCTTCAATACCAGGGGGCAGACATTTTTATTTGGGGAATCTTCTGATTTTGAATTTTATCTTCGGAAACCTCACCTTTAAAAATGCTTAATGACCTAACCTCTCACAGTTTACATCTCCCGATTAGCCAAAGTTGCTCAGACTAATTGGTAAAAACTGATGACTGCCTAATTTACTTTTGATAGCATTTTTATGCATTGCACCACAAAATAATGAGGCGTCTTCTGTGCATAAATGACAACGTAAAATATGAATTTGTCTTCATAATTTCAGCGCTTGTTAAGCAGCACAGAGTTGCGGAAATTAGTGTGCGAGGCTGCGGGAATCCGTTCTTTATTTTGAATGTTGTCACGGCTAAAGGGCGCTGTAAGGCTGCACAGCTCCATGACAATACCAAGGACAGTGCTGCAATATAAGTGCTGCAAAGTCAGCAAAAGTTTGGATTTACAATGCCATATCAATAAAATAAATGTAGGCAATGGGAATTCAGCTTTCATTACCATTTCTAATCATAGGTCATGTATTGGTCTTGGTCGCTAAGTCGATAAATTGTTTGATTGTTAATCAGGCCAGCTTAAATAAAAACAGCTTGTGGGCAGCCAAGCTATAAAGAGAGAGCTTACTGAAGGCCCTTTGAACCACTCCATGGCCCAGATGAAAGGAAAGAGAACGACTGACATCACGTAAGAGAATTACTGATGCACAAGCACCGCGGCACTGGCATTTGATTGGATAATGCGTTCGAAATGCACACTCACCCACTATATAGGGCACTGTGTAGTGAATGTTCTACATTGAAAACAATATAGAGAGTGAGTGAGCGAGTGGACAAGTGTGCATTCCGAATGCAGCCTTAGATTCCCCAAGTAAAAATGTCTGCCCCCTGGTATTGACGCCGATTTGAAGACTTTCCGGTTTAAAAATGCATCGCACTGGATCATTACCAAATTAAAATTTATAAAACTATGTGTTTTAGACACTTCAAGAATTCTACTTTCCGCTGAAATATACTTTGCTGAGGTGCGGTCTCCTCCTTTAATAACAGACGCCATTGCATTTTTATCTGTGATCTGCATCTGGCTCCTTGTTCTGAAATTTGTGAGAGTTTATACCCTCTAAGATGCATATTGCAGAGAGCACATGGCAGCTTGATAAGTTTGATTTTTTCTTCATTATCGCCGCTGTTTTTGTGCCTCTTAGGGTGCTGTGTGATGATAAGAAACACTTACAAAAGTGCTGAAAAGTATGTACCTTTCTGTGTTCTTTAATTGCAAATTAATTCTGGATCATGAAGATTATCCTGCCGAGTAGAACAGACTGGTCCTGACTGATTAAGACCATTAGGAAGACCAGGCTTTTTCAGCTCATGCAAAATCAATGACATATCAGATCAATTTTCCTACCTTGCTTCTATTATATTTCACAAAACACAATTTGTGCCATGCGTCAAAAAAAACTGCCAAGAATATCATTGCATCAGCTAACAATTTGTGGAAAATAAAGCTCTTTATTAAATGTGTTTATACCATGCATTTGTTGAATGCTCAATTTTGATTGATTGAAAGAAGTTCTAAGGGTGTGATTCATTGTCCAATAAATACATGCATATTAAGCCATTCCAAACATGTTAGTCTTTTGACACTTTGTAGTATTTTGCCACATTTTAATTCCTGGCTGAATTTAACTGGCAGTTTGAGTCACAAAGTTACACACATCAGAAAAGAAGGCTAAAATAGACAAAGACAACATTTTTGAGTTTATTATTAAAATCTTTGGCAAATATGGTGATTATGACAAATTGGAGAAAGCATAAGGCGAAAACGGCCATGGTAATGGAACTATGATGCTGTGGAATTAGAAAAGCTTTTGAATAGTGACGAAACAAAATACGTTGTAGAACTAATGACCATACTTTTGCACATTACAATGGAAATTTCAGCTGTTTTGAAGTTTATAGTGGCAAAAGCAAATAGTCTTTTGAGCTGTTTTGAAGTTTATAGTGGCAAAAGCAAATAGTCTTTAGCTAAGTATATGTGTGTGGCAACTGTGTTATAAGTGCAATAAACAACTCCATACCAGTCATTATACGAAAATTATTACACACCTGAGTGATTAATCAACACGTCATCGATTATTGCTTACTTATTGTCCAGTAACACACTCATTTTTTTTCTTGTTTATGAGCATACATACTGTAAAATCGTGTCTCTTTCAGATATTTTTATGCGGGAAATAGTGATCAATTTTGCTTCCTGATGTTGTTGGAGAGACTCTTTTGAGATCTACAGTGAATATTTGTGGTTTTTTTGATGTCATCTAATAATTCCAGTAAATAGGCACATAGCTAGCTGGCACTGTAGCTGAAACAGTTAAGTTCTAGACAAGAAGGTTGTGCATGCCATCAAGACACCAACAAAATCAGTGTAAAACCAATAAATGTAATGGTTCAAGGAAGAAACTTTGAACATTCCGCCCTTGGAAGCAGACTCAAGCATAACTGAATCAGAAGCATATTCTTTTTTGCTAAAAAGAGAAGGACTAACCCTTTTTTTTTTTTTTTACTGTGTGCTCTCCGACATGGGCTTGGGAATGGACAGCAAAATTATTTCTGAACTTCTCACTTACAAACCCTGCAGAATGTGATCAATATTATGATAGGAAAATTAGTAAATAAATGCATCATTATTATTATTATAAAGTTGTTTTAAAGTGTGTAAAGTTACAATGAACAGGGTTAAATTGAAGCCTAAAGCCAGCTATCTATTTTTCCTGGTTTGCCTACAAAGACTGTTGTTTGGGAAGCTTGCCAGCTGACATCCGGGGCCTGTTGTTCGAAAGTAGAATAAAGAAATCCAGGATAAGTGAAAAAGCCAGGTTAGACAAAGTCTCATAAGTCCATCCTGGTTTAATTGGTTGTTCGAACGCTGAGCCAGGCTGATGAGGGGCAGCTTTGTCAAGCCAGGTGTAACTAATTCGAGTAAGTGCGCGGCCACGGCTTCCTTCAGTAGACCACAGAGGTTGATCACAGATTCATCGATGAGAGGACAGGTGTGGCAACTTTCCTCCAACGAACAGCGGATCTTAATGCTGACGTAAGGTGACACAACTCTTATAAAAGGAATCACCGCCGCTGTCATAAAGCTCTGAGACGCACGGCGGACGACGGACTGATTAAATGAGTAAGTCATCCAAAACTATAATCCCAATGCAAGTTCCCTTCACAAATTAACAATTGTGCTCTTTGCCTTAATGATAAGCAGTGGAAAGTGATCCATTGCAAAAATGTCTTAATGTAAAGTAAAGTTCATAGAGCGCAAGTGGTCAAAAGGTGAAAATTGAATATAAGAACATTGTGCAGTCTGGTGCTTGAATAAATTGCTGATAATGTTCAAATGAGGTGTGTGAATTCTTTGGAAGGATCCTGCTCACACATTAATTTTAGTCTTATTTTCTTCAACCAGCATTTAGTCTTTACAGGCAAAATGGAGAGGACCCGCGCAGCTTACTTTTCCCCGGACGAGCAACAGTTCTTAATGGAGACATATGAAGAGGTTAAACATTTGATCAATAAAAAGGGTAACACTGCTGCTATAATAAAAATACGGGAGCATGCATGGCAGACAATTGCAGACCGACTCAATGCCAAAGTAATCTAAAACAATACACTTTAAGCGCCAATGAATCATCATCATTGTAATTCAAGTTCTTTTTGCAAATGCTGTAGCCTTAAATATGAGCAATGGGAATTGATTCATTATGCAAATCTTTTCTATCTCATGTAACGTTCGTACAGCACAAATACAAGAGGCCAAAAACGCACCTGGCAACAGGTGAAAATGAAATACAAGAATATTTTGTAGTCTGGTAAGTGCTGCAATAAATAGCTGATAACTATACACAAATGAGGTATATAGATTCTTTGGAAGGTCCCGGCTCACACTTTTAATTTTATTCTTATTTTCTTACTTCAACCAGCATTTATATAGTTCAGTATAGGTTATATTTTTTTCTGCTCCATGCCATTTTCGTCCTTTTGCATGCCTTTTGCCACAGCAAATTCCTTGTTTGTGTAAAGTTACTTCAATAAACCGTGTCTGATTCAGATTTTCATGTATGCACTGATTTTTAGCAATCAAGAAGAGGGCACACAGGTCTGGCACGGGGGGTGGCCCACCAACCTCTGAATTCACTCCTGCAGAATCAGTTGCACTTGAACAAAACCAAGGATGGCCAATGATGATTGCAGGGGTTTGTTTTTTTTTTAATTTATGCAAATGTGAACAATAGCCAGCTGCAACTACCTGATATAAGAAAGCATCAGGCGTTCCAGAGGCCAATCAATGGTTCACTGCTGCTCAAACGAAAAATAACAAAATTAAAAATAATATTAACCCAAAAAGTACTTATGAACGTGAAATTTAAATTCCTTCAGGCCAGATACAGAGACCCTCCCAACCACCCGCTCAGGGAGGCTGTTCCATATTTTAACAGCATGGTGGAGGAAACTTCTATCTAAAGTTTGGGTTTTTGCATCGGGCATGGAAACTACATGAATTGGCATGGAAGAGCTTAGACGAGTAGTTTGACATCGTGGAATAGGAGGAGGGAGGAGATCCAGAAAATCTTGTGGGCACTGGCCAGTGTGCATCTTACAGAAGACAGAAGCAGCTGCAACATCTCGGCGGTGGGAAAGCCTGGGGATGGAGAGCTCAGAACGTGCAGTGGTTGCATCAACTCCAATGATCTTTAAAGCCTTCTTCTGGATGTTTTCCAGTTGGCTTAGGGTAGTTGCTGATGCATTAATCCAGCTTAAAGATGCATATTCCATTATACTGCGGACCTGTGCTCTGTAAACAGTAGCCTTGCCTTTAGAGTCTAGTTGGCCAGAGACTCTCCAAGTCTTTGCCCTGCTTTCTTGCTGATGGATTGAAGATGTTTGGTCCACAGCAGCTTGCTGTCCACTGTGACTCCTAGTATTTTCATGTTTTCGTTTGCCGTGAGCCTGGAGTTACCAAAATTAAGGTTGAGTTCTGAGTAAGGTGAATTGCAGACTACGCTTGTCTTGCAGAGTATGGCAATGAAATGAGTCTTCTGGACCAAGCGGAAGATCCAGTGAGTGTTATTAAAGGCTTGACATGTCTTGCAAGTTTACACTTGGTTAATACAAGTTTTATTTGATGTGTCAGCGTGAAGGCACATCTGCTGAAAATGTAGTTGATGATGAGGAGACTCTGTCCCTGGATTCAAGGAGGTTTGAGGTAACCTGTCAATCTTGTGGAAATAAATGTTCCATAAAGAAGTCAGTGATGTGGTGCTTATGGAGGATATCATATGTAACAGGACACAGATGCTGAACAAAATGATGGCCTGCCTGCAGAAATGGTAAATATCACATGAAGGACATCCAGTGTCCGCGATTCCTGTACTAACTGATGAGTTTTTACAGAATCCCAAAACTGTCAGACGCCTGTATGCGTTAAATCTCGAGAAGCAAGCGGAGCTGGCAGAGGCAAAAATCAAGTGCCAAAAGAGAAAGCTCGAAGATATGGATCTGGACAGACAAAAAAAAAAAAAAAAAAAAACCTTGAGAAAATTGGAACTTGGGATAAAAAAAAAACTAGAGAGAGAAGTGGGTGATGTTTAATGCACATTGTAAGCATGACAATGATACAAGGTATTAATCAATGTTGTTTCTCATTCCCTCCACAGCTCCAAACAGACAGTGAATAAAACAAAGTAACAAATACTTTGGTGTCATCTCCCTGTTTTCATTCATAAAAAAAAAATAAATCCTGCTCTAAGCAGTTTTTCTTGGAGTTTTTCCTCAGTTGATGCGAGGGTCTAAGGGCAGAGAATGTTGTGTAAAGCCCTTTTCAGACAAACTGTTTGTAAAAATGGGCTATACAAATAAAGTTGCCTTGCCTATTGTAACTAAATTTTAAAAATCCTGCTCTAAGCAGCTATTTAAACAAACCACGAATACTACACTTAACAAAAATAACTGGCAACATATTGATCTCGAACAACTCTGCCATTCACATTGTCAGGAAAAATGGCAGGATTATCCTAGTCCAATTGGAGTGCCACTCTGGGAGCCCTTTCCCTCCTGATGGTGGCAATGTTGTGGAGGACTGTGCAGGCGACTTTAATGTCACAGGCCCTGTCTGGCTTGACCCTCAAATGACGGAGCACTGGAACCGGGTTTTCAGAAGGCCAAATGCCATCTCTATTCTTGCCCTTGTTCTTGCATGGGCCAGGTTGAAATTCCGCTGAGCCACCATCTGGGGGTCCGCAAAGGGTGTGAGCTGAACCGGCTGGCATGTGTAGCCTTTGTCACCCAAGATTATGCCAGCAAATTTGCCTGAGGGTGCAAGATGTAACTGTTATACACCTTTGACACACTGATGTTCATGTTGCTTACCAAATGCATGGCTTACCTTGAGACAGCCGCTGGTGAATTGTAGAGGCCCGAAAGACTTGTGCGTGATGGACCGAGCCCGGCCACTTTGCCTCCACATTACTGAAAATACAGTCAGCATCACAGATAATCTGAAAGAATAAGATGTAAGCTATTAAGGCAATGTGAAGCACACAATTCATTTATTTATTAACAGTAACCATAAGTCATTCTTACCTGAACGCTGATGCTGTGGAACGATTTCCGATTTACAAAATCGCCCTCATTAACACCCAAGGGATGCTTTATCCTCACGTGGGTGCAGTCCAGTGCACCAATGACATTAGGGAAAGCTGTTATAAAAAATAAACCCTTATAAAAAATAACAATGTGCAGCCCATCCCACTTTACCTGTAACATTTTTCTTTTTGTGTATTTCATATTACCTGCGATTTTGTAAAAAACCCTCCTTAATATAACACAGTCGTCTGAGGCCAGGGAATGTTATAAAAATGTGCAAGACTGATTTAAGAGCCAAATACACGAGGCGGATGGCCCAGCACACAGCTCCTTTATTGAGGTTCTCCGCATCCCTGATGGAGTATAGAAAAGAGCTGCTCGCAAAAAAACGGAGCGCAACACAGACCATCTGTGGAACGGTCATTGCGCGGCTCCGTGCTCTGCGCCGCTGGATTCTGGGACCCAGGAGTCCACACAGGTAGCGGATGCCCTCTGCTGAAAATCTGCATCTCTCAAATAGATACTCTTCACTGAATGCTAGAGGATCGGACCTGTCCCGTAGTACTCTCTGGGGTCGAAATGCCCACCGGACAATTACTACTTCTTCAGCTTCAATGTCCTCCAAAATAGGACACGCCATTGTGAAGGAAAGAACACGTTCATGGGACTTAATATAGGGTAGGCTATTACCCTCATCACTGACTTAATTGAAAGCACCTTTGCAAGTGCAGCCATTTATAATTACCCTAATAAATGCAATAAAATCAGATAATTAAGCTGGCAAATAATATGAATGGTGTTTATTTACAATGATGAACACACGAATAGGCCTAATTATGAAAAAGAACTATCCCAATAGGCTAACTTTATTTGTTTTTTTATGATGATCATGATTTTTTTTTTTTTTTTTTTTAATGAATTTAGCCTACGTGTTGTTTGTTTAAAAACTAGGCCAATATGTAGCCTCCATCAGAACATGGAATAACTGTATAAAACACATTGATTTCTGATCAGCGCAGCCGCTGACTCCACAGATAAGACAACAGAATCAACTAAGCCTGGCATTTAGCCTGGTCTGGAGCAGGCTAACTGTGGAGAATAAATCACCATGGCAACTTGACCAGGATGAAGTTATCCAGCTTTCAAACAACTGACTGCAGGCTAAATCAAGCCAGGATAACCAACATATCCCGGCTTAATCCCTTATCTAGGTTTCGAACAACAGGCCCCTGACAGTCACTTAATGTTTTTAAATGTGAGTGTATATATATATATATATATATATATATAAACCCAATTCCAAAATAGTTGGGACAAAGTGTAAATTGTGAATAAAATCAAAATGCAATGACTTTCAAATCACACCAGCCAGTATTTTATCCACAATAGAACAGAGATAACATTGCAAATGTTGAAACTGAGAAATTTTACAATTTTATCCACAAAATGAGCTCATTTCAAATTTGATGGCTGCTATAGGTCTCAAAAAAGTTGGGACAGAGGCCTGTTTACCATGGTGTAGCATTCCCTCTTCTTCTTAACACAGAGTGGAGGCGTCTGGGCATTGAAGAGACAAGTTTCTTGAGGTCAGCACTTGGAATTTGATCCCACTCTTGTTTAATACAGGCTTCCAGCTGCTTGAGAGTTTTGGGTCTCCTTTGGCGGACTTTTCCTTTAATTATGCGCCAAATGTTCTCAATTGGTCAAAGATCAGGACTGCAGGCAGGCCAATTCAGCACAAGGACTCTTCTACTACGAAGCCATGCGGTTGTAATAGCTGCAGAATGTGTATTGTCCTGCTGAAATACACAAGGCCTTCCCTGGAATAGATGTCATCTGGAGGGGAGCATATGTTGCTCTAAAACCTTTATATACCTTTCAGCATTCATGGTACTTTTTAAAACATGCAAGTGTCCCACACCATATGCACTAATACATCCCCATACCATCAGAGATGCTGGCTTTTGAACTGAATGCTGATAACAGGTGGGGTGGTCTTTCTCCTCTTTAGCCTGGAGGACATGACGCCCATGATTTCCAACAAGAATGTCAAATTTGGACTCGTCTGACCGCAGGACACTTTGCCACTTTGCTACAGTCCATTTTAAATGCGTTTTGGCGCACAGAACATGGCGGCGCTTCTGGATCATGCTCAACAATGGCTTCTTTTTTGCATAATGGAGTTTTAGGTGCCATCTGTGGATGGCACGGCAGATTGTGTTTACAGACAGAGGTTTCTTGAAGTATTCCTGGGCCCATTTAGTAATGTCAATGACAGAATCATGCCGGTGAGTGATGCAGTGACGTCTGAGGGCCCAAAGATCACGAGCATCCAGTAAAAGTCTTTGGTCTTGTCCCTTATGCACAGAGATTTTTCCAATTTCTCTGAATCTTTTGATGATGTTATGCACTGTCGATGATGAGACCTTCAAAGCCTTTGCAATTTGACGTTGAGGAACATAGTTTTTAAAGTATTCCACAATTTTTTTATGCAAGCCTTCACAGGTTGGAGAGCCTCTGGCCATCTTTACTTCTGAGAGACTCAGTCTTTCTAAGACATCCTTTTTATAGCCAATCATGTTACACCCCTGATGCCAGTTAACTTCATTACTTGCTAAATGTTCTTTCAGCCGATTCTGTTATTTATTAATTGCTTTTACAGCCCCTTTTTTGCCTGTGTCCCAACTTTTTTGAGACCTGTTGCAGCCATAAAACTTGAAATAAGCTCATTTCGTGGATAAAAATGTAAAATGTCTGTTTCAACATTTGAAATGTTATGTATTTTCTATTATAAATAACATATTGGCTCAGGTGATCTGAAAGTCATTGCATTTTGATTTCATTCACAATTTACACTTCGTCCCAACTATTTCGGAATTGGGGTTGTAAATAATTGTTCTTGTTAAAAATTGTTTTAAGCCTTGGTAATAGTTGTGGTTGTATTTTCAGCTTAACATGCAATGAACCAGGGTGTCCTCTCCCATCCACTTTAAAAAATAGATTCTACTCTGGTCACAAGATGGCAGACCCTTGTGACCTGTTTTGCTGGGCCCTATGTCGCCCTCAGTGGGCATTGGCCTTTAGACTATATATTTTTTTTTTTGATAGTTATGCAGTGTAGAGAGACAGGAAGGTAAGGGAGAAGAATGGGGGAAGTCATGTAGCAAATGACCCGAGCTGGCATTGAACCCAGGTCGCTGCGAGAAGGACACAGCCATCTATGGTGCGCTCGCTTAGACCGATGAGCCACCGGGGTGCCCCTTTAGACTATAAATTATCAGTTGGAATGGTTATAACAATGTGTATTTTTAAAATAATTAGCAATGTGTAAAATATGTCTATTTTTGTTGGGATTTTCGACTTTGGTCTTCAATATTTTTTTAGTGTTATACGTCGTGGAATTTTGTATATGTATTACTTTGAGCAGAAGCCCAAGAGTTCCCAGAGTTTCCAAACTTCCCAGGGTTTTCGTGTCATCTTCAAACAAAATATTTTAGTATAGGCCTTTAGTCATGCAGTCTAAAGGATGGAACAAGCTGTCATTCTTATCCAGAGTATGCAGTAGGCTAGGTAGGTCAGACAATCTCAGATGGTAAGAACAGCGTTCACAGCACAACATTACAAAATAGAATGCTAGGAAGTTTTTATTACCTCTTAATGTGCTGGTGTTTTTGTATGTTTTCTATGTAGTTCTCACTAGTTTTAGATCTGAAACTCCTTACTGCTGCTTTGAATGTGTCTAGATCTTACATGCTGGCATATGCCACCACCTCCACTACACGTACATTTTCCTTCCTCCCTAATTTTAAAACCACCAGCCGCCACTGATATATATATCATTAAATGATAGTTTTGACCAAGAATGATGGCATACAGAACATCAAAATACAGATAATGCAAAAATGTAAATCAAGTAAATGCTGTCACAGTGTCGTGAATAAAATTAATTTCAAGCCATAGAAAAAGTGATGATCTGAAAGCATATTATACCAAATCAAAACATACACTGGAGGTTGAGTGTCAATTTGCTATTTGATCATGTCCCAAGTATATCTTTTGGAATGAGGTTTCAACGGGAATATCATATTGAGTATAATAATTTTTAAATTTTAACTTGAAAGCTTCATTTAAATAAGTGTCGCATTGTAATTAATCCTATGAAATGCTCATTTTCAACCCTCATGTAAGGAAAAAGCCATGGAAAAAGATGTCCAAAAAATTATAACATCAAACAAACTCTCATTCTGAACTTTCACATGATGTATTTTTAACTTGTTTTTGAAATCAGTGTTAAAGGCTATTAATTTCCACATCATGACAGAAAGTAATTTCTAACTCAGCAACAGAATTATCGCTGCAACATAAAAAACTTTAATTTTGAACCTTTATAAAATATTATACTAACTTTTTTATGTTTTATGTCTACTCAACCAAAATACTGCAAAATGGCTATGGGCTTTAATCTTCCAATTATAATTTCATTAAGTTCATCTCCTTGGCGCCAGCGGTCGCATATGCAATTGGGCTTTATCAGGCTCCTTATTACCTGTCAAAGGGGCCGACCTGTGGCTGGAAGGCAGAAGGACAGGCTGAGGATGTGACTGGGCACGTTAAAGAGTTCTCAGCTTCAGCTCATACTGGTGCCTGGAATAGTGAACAATGGAATAAGCACTAGTTTGTCCACTAGCATTTTAGATTCTTCAAAAAACTAATGCCAGTCTGTTGCTAGACATCACAATCTTCAGACAGAGCATGACCTGAAGAGCAGTAATCAATTTACTCTGTTTTCAAGAGTCACCAATGAAACCCAATCACTGAAAAAGTTATTTCCCGCAGAAAAACAAAACAAAACAATATACACAGTCCAGGTTAAAAACAAGACGGAATATCAATTTTTAAATTGTTCTTGGGTTTTCAAAAATTAGTTGATTTTAGCGTAAAAAATGGGAGCATCCTATTTACTAAATAGGACTATCGACATTTGGGCTTATGGTTCTAATCAACAGAGGATTCAGATTCTGCCTTCACACTGCTGTATTTTCATGTCATTTTTGAACTTTTTAAACTTGTGAAAGCAACCCCCCATCTCCATATCAAAAAGTTGTGCGTATGTATCCTATTATTTCCTAGATTTCCAGAATAAACCACAAAGGCTGGTGAGTTGAATATCTCTTCATGAAAAGCCATGAATCTAGGCAAAGGGGACATATAGCCTACTGCACAATAAATATTAATATTTTACACATACGCAAAACTGCAATAGCAAACTCCTCTTGTGTGGGGATTATTTAACACTCACATACAATCACATCTCTTTTGTCGCTGGACTCCTCGGCTCCCTCCCCCTTTTTCTATTAAGTTATCAGGGCTGGCAAAGTGCCATTCTGTGCCTGTAGCTGGTGTTAGTACAGTGGAATACATCTTATACTCATAAAAATCTGCTTCTGTACCCACATACCAACCTCTGGCCCCATGTGTGGAGCCCCAGACATTTGTAAGTTTTATTGGTGCAATTACAGTAGTGTGCAGTGATGATAATACACCACCACTTTCATCCAAAAGGGGTCTTAATATATTACATCTCAATCATTTTTGGTGAAATGTATTGAAAAATACCGTTGTGGCAATGAGAACAAAAAAATCATTCCCACAAGTACAGATCCATTTCCAGAAAAGTTGGGACGCTGTGTAAAATGTAAATAAAAACAGAATGCAACAATTTGCACATCATTTAAACCCCATATTTAATTGAAAATGGTTCGAAGACAATATATCAAATGTTGAAACTGCCAGTAAAAAAATCCCACTGTTTTTAGAAAAATATTTGCTCATTTTGAATTTGATGCCAGCAACATTAATAAAAAAAATTGGGACAGGGGCAAACAAAAGATTGGAAATGTTTTATAATGCTAAAAAAATGCACCTGATGGAACATCTCACTGTTAGTGACATGACTGGGTAAGAAAAGAGCATCTCAGAGGGGCTGAATCTTTCAAAGGATGGTGAAGGCTTCACCACTCAATGACAGACTGCATGGGAAAATTTTTCAACAATTTAGGAGTGAAATTGCAAAGAAACTGGAGATTTAATCATCTGTGGTATGAAATACCATAAAATTATTCAGATAGTCCGTAGAAATCTCTGTATGCAAGGGACAAGGCCAAAAACCAATATTGAATGGCTGTGATCTTCAGGACCTCAGGTTGAACTGCATTAAAAGCAAACAGGATTCTGTAGTGGAAATCAATGCATGGGCTCAGGAACACTTCTGAAAACCATTGTCTGTGAGCACACTTTGTTGCTGCATCCGCAAATGTAAGTTAAAACTTTACTTTGTAAAGAAAAAACATAAATAAACAAAATCCAGAAATGCTGCCATCTTCTCTGGGCCAAAGCTCATTTATGATGGCCTGAGATGAAGTGGCAAACTATCCTGTGGTCTGACCAATCAAAATCTGATTTTTTTTTGGAAATCAAGGATGCCATGTCCTTTAGGCTAAGAAGGTCGTGGGTTGGATACCGGCATGGGGCCTTTCTGTGTGGAGTTTGCATGTTCTTCCCGTACTGCTCTGTGGCTGCCCACTGCTCCTAACTAAAGGATGGATCAAATACAGAGGACAAATTACCCCACGGGGTTCAATAAAGCGTATCTTATCTTATCTTCTTTGTGCATGTGGCATGGGTAACTTGCACATCTGTGAAGACAATATCAATCGTGAACAATATATAAAGCATTTGGAGCAACATATACAGCCATCAAGACATCTTTATCTGGTAAGGCTTTGCTTATTTCAGCAAGGCAGTGCCAAACCACATTGTGCGCATGTTACAACATCATGGATCCATAGTAAAGGAGTTTGGGTGCTATCCTGGCCCGCCTGCAGTCCAGATGGGTCACCTATTAAAAAACTTGGTGCACAAATGTGGCAAAAGATATTTTTCAAAAACAATAAATATCTCAGTTTCAACATTTGAAATGTTGTCTTTGTACTATTTTCAATTTATTATAGAGTTTAAAAGATTTGCCAATCGTTGCAGTCTGTTTTTATTTATATTTTACATAGAGTTCCAACCGTTCTGGAAATGAGGCTGTATATCAAGGTAAAAGTATTGGCAATAAACGAAAAAACTGAAAACATCAATTTTTTATAACAATTGATAGGTGTCACAAATTTTTTTTTTTTTTTTTACTATTGCATAGCTTGAATGCAAGTTTGAAGACTCAATCCATGATTACTGAAAGTTGTTTAAACTGGTTTGAGGCAACATTGTTCTGCAAAATTACCTCTGATGGTCAATTGTTCCAGTGTATCAGGTGATATGAACTATGAGCAGTGTCACAGTATTAAACACGATGTGAGGAGCTCTCTGAGATTGTTCGTAGCCATATTGTGGCCTTATGTGTTGCTGAAGACATTAAATGCTGCCATGGCATTATAAGAAACACCATCAAGCGTTTCAGAGAGACCAGTTCACTGAAAACTAGTGGCAATAGGAGTGCAAAATGTAAGTTAAGCATCTCTGATTTTCGTTATCCGGGTTTAGTGTGCTTGACTCGGGACCGAAAGGTCCTGAGTTCGAGTCCTGGTCATGGCCTTCGCGGTGCGTTCTTGAGCAAAACACTTCACTCCCACAGCGCCTCACTCCCCCCAGGTGTATTATTGGGTACCAGCAAATTGTCAGGGAAACCTGACTAAGAGCTGGGGGAGTAACCTGCGATGGACAAGCATCCTATCCAGGGGGAGTAGCAATACTCCTAGGTTGTGTTTGATTCAATCCAAGAACACGACACTAGCATTGTGTTGGCATATCAAACGCCGAGAACAGTGCATTCGGGTCGCCACCTTGTGTTGAAAACATAGTCCCTGATTTACCAGGAACAACTAACAAAGTGATGTCACAAAATGGCAGCTACAACCAGTGTTGACAGTCATTCAGAGTGTTTTAAATGATAACTATCAATTATTAAGTGAAAGTATGGTATCAGTGTTTTCTGCATCAACCCCATGATGATATTAATAGCGCCAGAAGTGAAGAGATGGAAGTATTAAGATCTACTATTTCTTGAGGCCTGTGAGAAAATGTTTTGATTGGCCGTGCTGCTGCCAAGGGCTGGCAACATCAAAAAAAGACTTAAGTTTGGCAAGAAATTCAAGGATTGGACACCAGTGGACTGGGAACAAGTCTTTTGGACCGATGAATCAAAATTCAAAATTTCCTCACCTAAACCCAGAACTTATCAGCGCCGTAGAGTTGGAGAACGTTTCAAAAATGACTGTTTAACCCCTTCAGTAAAACATGGAGGTGGTAATATTATGGTTTGGGGTTCAGTCTGCTTGAAAGGAGCTGATGATCTCATATTAAATCAACAATATCATGGATCAAAAGAAGTATCGCGGCATCCTTGTGAGGTACGCATTGCCATTGGGAAAGAGACTGATTGGTCAATTGGTCAGGGATTTTCTTTTCAGCCAGATAATGACCCTAAACACTCTTCTAAGTTGTGCAAGAATTATCTCGGTTGAAAAGAAACATCTGGTGTCATAACAGCTATGACTTGGCCTGCTCAAAGTCCAGACCTTAATCCGATTGTGCAAATCTGTTGTACCATCGAAAGAATCTCTTTGGAATGAACTTCAAACCATATCGAATGGTTTAACGAGTGAGGAAATAGAAAAATATGTGAAAACTATGCCTGAAAGATTAAATGCTGTAATCAAAGCTAAGGGTGGCCTCACTACATATTGACCTTTTCTCTCAAAAAGACATAATTATTTTTATTTTTACTGCATACTATCTATATACTGATTTTCATCTATATGATCCAATATTACATGAAATAAATAGTTGAATAGTACTTGGTTTCTGAAATATTTTCATTTTGTTAAGCATGTAATCATCACTGCACACTACTGTACATGTGACACGCAGGAGTATGAGGAAGGAAACATGAAAAAAGAAGGTCATAAACAAGGCAAGTGACAGCTGACAACTGGTAATGTAAGAAAGCATCTTTCAAAGGCAGGAAATACATTGTTCATGTTTTTTCCATGATGACTTTTTCCCCCTCTCAATCCGTAATCCCAAGGAGGGAAAAGAAAGTATGAGGTAGCAGGCAGTAAAGGAAATATTCACAGAATGTAAACGCAATCAAAGCTGTAAGCTCCTGGCTTCAAAGTCCACATGCACTGAGCGCTGCGCTCTCTGATCCCTGGGGTAACTGAGGCAGGGAGGAGAGTTCCACCTTCATGTATGCATCCTTCAGATCACAAGGAACTCAAGGAAATTTAAAAATATATGAGCAATTGATCTTCATTTCTGAAGTGAGCTCTTAAATTACAAACACTTGCACAAAAAAAAAAAAAAAAAAGAACTCAAATTTTTCATAATCTTTCAGTGTGTGTACAGCTGCCCAAAATTGCATTTAATCACATGCTGGACGCAGAGGGACACTTAGTGACAAGATAGATACCAATTTCCTATTGAA
The DNA here is from genome assembly GCA_029692085.1 of Gymnothorax javanicus. Lineage (NCBI taxonomy): Eukaryota > Metazoa > Chordata > Actinopteri > Anguilliformes > Muraenidae > Gymnothorax > Gymnothorax javanicus. The sequence continues at coordinate 92,480,472 of CM056199.1, read as the reverse complement.
TAAGTCAGTTGGACTCAGCCTTAATGTCTCAAATGGTGATGTCATTCTGTCATTTTAGTAGGCCCAGGAGGTATTGAAAGCCATGTTTACATGCTAATAGATTTAAAGAATGATTTTAGCAAAGTAATGGGCCTTACACTGCTCATTATACACAGTAGTATACTTTTGTAATTAATATACTTGTGTGTGTGTATATATATATATATATATATATATATATATATATATATATAATAGTAGTATAGTTAATATAATATAATTAATTTTCGCATGTATATGCTGCACTGTAACCGTTTCTCCCCGGAATAAGATGCTGGATTTTAAATGTATTTGGTATACATATTGAAAAGTTACATATAGCTGTGGCTGTTCTCGAAAGACAGGAAGAAGAGTCTTCACACGGTACATTAAGTTTAGTTCGAGCATTTTGTAGGCAAATAATGATTATCACGTTCCAATGAAAAGCCATATGGTAGATCCTTGCTTCTCTCTTCTGTAACACAAGGAGATTGTTGCACAGAAAGAAGCAGGCCCCTGGGCTACTTGGAATTACAATGAAAAGGACTAACTAATGAAGAGAATAACTTGCAGGGAATCTGAAGGATAATGTAGGATAATAATATACAGAGCCAGATGAAAAATGCAATAAGTTGTTGGGAAAAAAAAAGATTGATTCAGTCAATAAATCAATGAATCAGTCAGCTATTATTGTCAATACAATTACATTTTCACGCTGCCACCTTCATATCCAGTCAGGTCCATATATATTTGGACATTGACAATGTTATTGCTGTATTAGCTGTCTACCACAGAATACAGGAGTTGAAATTAAATAAAGAATAGGAGTTCAAAGTGAGGCCCTCCACCTTAAATTTAAGGGGTGCACACATCAAATTTGTGTTGAGGATGCAGAAATTCCAGTGCTGGCAGTGTAGCTGCATTGCAAATGGTGGCGGGGTAATTAGTAGGCCACCTCAACTGGCTGCCTTGCATTTTAACTTCATATTCCCCAGAACATCTTAAATTCAACATTGACCTCGCTATTTGCTTTGGGAACCAGGTGGGTCATTGAACCTGTAGTTTTTAGACTAATAAGGGGGTTAGCATGTCTGAGAGAAATTGAAATGGCTTACAGTATAGTTGAATTTGGTCTAGAAAAGCAGTAAATATAGTCACTCGAAAATATGATATAAAATCTTGAAATTGATGAAGACAGAAAAGTGCGAGAAGTAAATCAAAAGTGAATTTTTTTTTAAGTCTATGGGTAAAATGAATGAGCACGTTTACTTCCAACACCAGTGTGATGTGGTCACCTCAGTACTCAATACAGACTCTGGTTAAGCTTTGGTCATTCGAGGACTTCAGTGTCACATCAATGCTAAAGTGCTCCTCGGCCTCTCACTGGCTAAATATATTCAAGGGACGGAAAAATGGCAACCTTTTTTATTGTTAGGTAGCATTCTTGTTATTTGAAACGGCGTACAACTTTACAAAAAAATTGCAAAAAATACAAGTCATGACTTGTATTTTTTGCAATTTTTTTGTAAAGTTGTACAGACTACCCAAATGGACTCCATTTGGGTAATTTATTTATTGTTGGTTTTGTGCGAAAGTTGTCTTTCACTTTAACTTCTAGCCCCTCCATAGAGTTGCAACACAAAGGCAAAGCTCTTATTTAAAGTACTTCCGTGTGCTGTTCAGAAGCTGCAAGGGAATAGTTGACCATCTGAAGTCTGTTAAATAGCATATTTTAATTTTGTTTGATGAAATTCAATTTTGTGTCTCAAAAATAAGGCCGTACAGGTCAATGAAGGAAATGATTAAGATCAGACCCTTCTGAGTTATCCAAAAGTTATCGATGTGCATTTTTGCCTCAACTGTAATTTTCCTGATTTAACTTATTTGCTCACTCGAGGGGAAACACGATTTTCTCCTTTCTCCCAGAGGGGGAAAAAATCCATTAACAACAGGCACATTAAAGGTGGGAAAATAAGTATCCCAATTCCAGCAAAAGTGTCTTCATTTTGCTAAAAATGTGAGACATTCTATCACCATGGCAACCGAGCGGCAGTTGCAGCCCTGTTACCAGCTGTTGCTGAGTTTTTTTTTTTTTTTTTTTTTTTTCGTGTTCGCATTGAAGACGCCTCTGTGCTGTGTTCCCCTTTCAGACTCCAGAATAGCATCTCAACTAATCCGTGAAAGTTGCCGCGCTCTGAATCAGCGGCCAAGCCTATTTCTCACTGAATCGGGTCCCAGGGTCCGAGCTCTGCTTCACGCTTGATTGGTGGCTCCTGCGGTAGGACTCCCCTCCCTGCTGGGCATGGACCGCACCAACCAAAACCCCCCTTCCCTCCCCCCCTCGTCCTCACCTCGCAGATCATCTGAGGGGTAATCGGCTTCTCCCTTGCATAATTAGTTGCTCAGAGCGAGGGGACACCCTGCTGCAAACTCTCTGTGCATAGCCCCCCCATGCCTTCCGGGTGCGGCGAGGCCACAGCCTCCCCCCCCCAGAGAGTCGGTCAGAAACCGCTATGTAGTACAGGAGCCTGTAATCCGTCCTCTCTGTGATGGTTATGCATTTTTCAGGACCTCACTGCACATATTTGGATTCTCTCCGGTGTTTTGCGGGACTGTTTCTTTTATGAACTGTGCAGCATCTCCTCCAGATGACAGGGGTCATTTTATTATAATGTTACTTCTGCCCATGTATTTGGGAAAGCTGCTCACAGTCCAGCTACAATATTATTTATTCCACTAGAAATAAGGATGCGCACTGTGAACAATGAACCAGACCCCTGCTACACTACCTGCTTACGTAAGGAATACATTTTTTTTAACCCTTTTCCAGTAACTTCCTGACCTCCCCTGCTGGGGGTTCCTAACCAGGGGACACTATGAGCTTCCAAAATTCTGCAAAGATAAAACTTACAATTACAAAGCATTATTGTAAATTAGAGGAGAAAAATTATGAGAAAACTGGTCATATAATATGCATGTGATATTAATTAAAGGTAATCCACTAAAAGATACTATCTATTCGAAAAATGTAATTCTTAGTCGGCTTTTCTTTTGAATTTAATTTTCTGGTGCGTATATCTGACTTATGTTGTAATTAAAGTTGAGAGAAGATGTGCATACCATTAAAAGTTAAAAAGTGAAGAAAAACAAATGCACAACAAGAAACGTGTTAACTTCAAAACTGCGGAAAATGAAATGGTTAGTGCATATTGTAAGTACATACAGTATTTGGATAGACTGTAACTATGGCTGTGGGGACGATGGGGGCGCCAGGTCGGGAGCGGCACTTGTGGATTGGGGCTGATTTCCCTTGACCAACATGACTTCTTGTGCTTGCGCTGGCTTCTACTGAGGGTTTTTTTTTTAAAAATAATTTTATTGTAAGATAATTTTTGTGCATCGACCCAAATTAAATTGTTTTGACTCTGAATTCCAGAGTATTTAAATTCAAAATCAAACAGTCAAAGTAAAACATAAAATCAAAGCAGGGACCCAGCTTCCACCTTAGTAAAGTGATGTTCCTGCTCACTTTAACAACTAGATTCTGAGTTTTTGTCCTGGCCATGTTATGTTGGCCCTAAACTGCAGCTGTTGTCATTTTTTGATAATCTGAAGTGTTTCTGGTGATTACAAGTTCTCCTCTCTCTCTCTTTCCAAATTTTGAAAAGATTAATACTCATCTTATCTGCTCATAAAAATATGTCCCAAAACCAATCTTGATCAGGCTTACCTGTGGTTGGCATCTTGTTGTGAACAAGCAAAGGTAATGCTGAAATCATCTCCCCTTTACAATGCCCCCACCATATATGCCAGGGGCGTATAGAGTTTCCCTTGTCCACCCATCCGTCTGTCTGTATGAACAGGATGTTGTTTATCTGCTTCTACTGAAAAACTACTGGACAAAATTCAACAAGCTTTGTCAAATGCTTCCTACAGAGATCAAAGGTGTGCATCTAATATTTTGTTTGACAAAACTGGATAATTTTACAATTTTAGGCGCTTCACAAACTCTCAGTGGCGGGGGCATCTGTGTCCAAGGACACAAATTTTCTAGTTTTAATTGATTTAAGGCTGATAAATCTACATCAAAATTTGGGAGAAAGTATTTGATCTGTTTTATAGTTGAATGGGGAAGTTATCTGCACTTCTAAGGCACACTCAGCAGTGCAATGACCTTTCATGGTCTTCCTTTTCATTTGTTGTTTTTGAGCTCACTAGTGTGTTCTTGCTTCCTAAAACTGTAGCACATAGTCAATTGTTACACACTTCATTTATTGGCCACATCTAAGTTCAATCTATTTTGATTTTCCACCCTATGACCCCAGCTTTACTGGTTTTAAAATTTATTTGGCTACAATTTCAAAGTGGTTCACATAATTCAGATGTAAGACCACAAATTACAGCTGACAGTGTACCATTTAATGCTGATTCTTATTGTTACATTTCATTTTAGATCAAATCAGCTGGAGCACAGAGCCAAAACAACAAAAATCCATGAATGAGACTGTTCAGACCCACAGCATGTAATGCACGTGTCCGACTAAACGTTCTTTCCAAGCTGTTTTGGCTGAGTGAGCGGGTGACCATGTTTTGCAATGTATAGAGCATAGTGCCAGTTGCAGTGCATTGTGGGGAAAAGGGTTTCATTGTTCAACCACCTGCAGACTGTACTGCATGTACTATAAAATGACAGACTCTTTAGGAACTGATGCTGGTACCTCGGCAGCAGTGTACACTAGAAGGTGGTCATCCACCATTCCTAAATGTCCAGAAGTGTGTCACACTCTTCAGGTTTTCAAAGCTTGTAAATGAATGCCTGCAGAATTTGACCCAATTATTCATCTTGAGGAATCCCCACTCCAAAAATGTCAGATTTTTTGCATTAGTTATTTTTATGGTTTTCAAATCTTTGGCCCGTTTTAAATGTAATCCCTATGCATTCAGTATTCTTATTTAGGTTTTTACTGCGCGTAGTCAAATTAGCTAACCTTAGCACATGAGTACTGTTACATTCATATTTGCTGAGCAGATAAGTTGCTTGACTACAACAACAACAACACGAATAATAGTAATAATAATAATAATCACAAGTAGTAATTAACAAGGTCTAAGAAACGAGGCAATTATGAATTTTGAAGCAGTAAAGACATGCATTGTGAATGAATTATTGAAATAATTTCAAGTTCATGACTCATAATTATTCAAGATATTCCTTGCTCAGCAAGTTTCCTGATGATCTGGCTGATGGTGCCCATCCTATCTGTGCCATCCCCTTTTCCTTAAAGTAGACATGTATTGAGAAATCAGAAAATGGGCAAATTATACCTCTACGAGAAGCTAATGTCATGGAGATGATGTATAAAACACTCTCTGGACACTCACTCAACTAGGAATAGGAAGAGGCAATTTGAACATCCTTTCAACTTGCGTACATCCCCAAAAAGACTGAACAAATATAGTCTCTTTCTGATGACGTAATTCGCGGGAGACAGGGACACACGTTAAGGAAGTCGAGTGCATTGACCATTGTCTGCCTGTCCTAATTTGTTCATTTCTTGGTCTCGTTTCATGTTATATTTCTAGCAGATTAGATTTATGCGCATCAAAGAGTATTTTATTGCTCATGACGCAGAGCACATGTCCCTGTGATATTTTGTTTTCAAATGTTTTCCGTGCGATGAGCAGATGTGTAAAACTTTCCTTGATGAAGTTCTGGGTTGTAAAAGTCTGCTTTTCTTTACCTCACGGAAACTAAAAAGTCATTAAAACCGATAATAAAGCGGTAGTTCATATAATCATCAACATTCATCTGAAGTTTTATGTACATGGGACGATTCCCAGAGTTCTTTATCTGAATCCTAAACTCGGACAGTGGAACTGGTTAGCAGCTATTTTGCATCACAATTGCCTGGATTTGGGCTTGCTAGCTGCTCAAAATATCGCTATGTAATGCATTGCATATTAACACAATCGTCATATACTGTATATTTGCACTGGAATCATCTTCTTCAACTTTGATGTCCAAGTCAAGCAGGGGTTGGAAAAATGATGACATTTTTAGTGGATTTCGACATCTTGCTTGCAATGTAAAATACACATACGATAGCCTATGTGTCACAATTGCTCCCACGAGTGATGTCACAGCTCTTGGCCCAATTCATTGTGCTGTTCAAGGACGATATTTGGGGTTGCTAAAAGCCCGTTTAACATATATGATTACTCTATTCCATTATCATCTCTGGGTGGAAAGTGTTAATAGTTAGAGAGATGTGTTGCATGCCCTTTCAGATGATACCAAAAATGAAAATTTTTTACAAAGTTTCAAATTAATACATGGCCACTTTAAAGTCTTCATTAGGTCGTTTCACCAAAACATAACAAGCAAAATTTGGATTGACAAGTTTAAGAGTTATGACCCTTTGTTTGCTATTGCACAGCTTATTGACAAATTTCCAGCAAATTCTGTAAGCTCCAACTTCTTGGCCTACATATGTAAATTCTTAAGTTCTGTGATGACTGGACATTGCATTCAGGAGTTACTATTACAAAAAAATAGATAAATAAACAAACAAATAATTTAAATGGTGAAAAACCCAATGAGGCTTATCAATTTGGTCTAAGACGGTTTCTAGTTCAGCTGTAGCCAGTGAATCTGTTTAAAAAAAAAAAAAAAAGACTTAAGGCCGAATGGTTCAAGAATATTTTGGTTTGCAGTAACCTGAGTAGTGATTGAAGCTAGTTGCGGCCAAGTTTGGTTGCTCTGCCATATGCAGGTTTTGCTGTGAAAAGAGTGCAGGTGGATATCACAAAAATTCTTGCTTTCCACAATTGAAAAGTTGTTTTCCAAAGAGGAGTGATCAGATGCTATTTTTCAAAAAGTGCTCCTGCCCACACTGCAAAGACCACCAACATGTGGCTCAAGAACAAGTCTATCAGACTCATGTTTGGGCCTGGTCAAAGTCCAGATTCCCCATAGAGAAGATTTGGTCCCAATTTAAACACAAATTAAGTGGGAAAAAAATTGCTCATCAACTGTGTGAAGCCATCAACGTCAACTCTTCTTTATGTAAAAAAACAGTCTAATTTAAAGAAATATAAGGGAAACGCAATCCCATGCAAAGTTACTCTATCCATTTGTTAAATTATTGCCCATTTCCTCTCCAGTAATGTGGTGGTAAGACCATTTATATTTTGCAATTTTGAGCTTGGCTCATTTTTTTCCCCCCTCAGGAGTGAACGCAATGAAAAATTAAGAATCTTACCGACAAGAATGATTTGACAAAAGTGCAGGCAGCCTTCCCACAAGAGAGAGATTGGGATTAGGCCCACTCCTCTCTCTCTCTCTCTCTCTCTCTCTCTCTCATCTGTTCAAAGGATTTTTTCGTCTCTCACATCTTCAGACACTGAGAAAGAAAAGGGAGAATGAGAAACACCAGTAGGTGGCACACTGCTCTCTTTTTGTTCTGTACTTCAGTGAAAGAGATCACTGCAGCCGAGTCCTCTCCTTTCTTCCAGATTGCAACCAAATAAAATTGCCCCGCTGATTCACTGCATTTTGGCCAGTCAGACTTCCACAATTTTACTGAAACTACACTAGACTGCTAGGTGATTATTTTCAGGCAAACTAACACGCGCAATCTAGGGTGATGAAATAAAAAAGATAAAGGTCTTTAAACTTCCTGAAAGCTATGAAAGCCTGTCCAACCAAGGAAGAACAATGTGAGTTTCCCAGCCATAAATCTCAGTCTATAATCTGTCAATAAAGAAACACTGCAAGGTGTATTCCAATGCTAAGGCCTTGCGTGTCTTTTTCTCATAAGAACAGAAAATATTCATGGATCCTACTATGTTCCTCATTTGAAAGATCTGAGCCAAAGCGTAGCAGAAAGGACTGCAGTGAGTTCCCAGTAATATGCTGCTGTAAACCCGCCCTCTCCATCAGCCCCCTGTCCGGCTACAGAGCCAAGTGAGTGACATTTGTAATTAATCAAGCCTGTTTTGGGGTGCCAGGGCTTCCAAATGTGCACAGGATGAGAATTTAGAGCTTTCATGCAACCCTCACTTGTTCCATTCCTGAAGCTCTGCTGTCTGCCTGAAACTTAGTGCTGGGATTTCGGATTCAAGGTGGCCATGTAGGCTACTCAATGCTCACACTTTAGACTTTTCCCTTGAAGCACATGTTGTGATAATTGCCAGTCAACACCCTCAAGCTGTATATTACACATGAAGGCGATACAGTATACCTCAGTCTTTGCTGATAAATCTACTGTCAGTGAATTTTATCTTCATTAAAGGGCTGAGTACAGTGCTGGAAGCAGTACAGTGCTGACCTCTGTATCACAGTCAATCGCGAGAGTAGAAGCAGCAAGCTGAAAGTAGGCATCAGCTGTTAAAGCCCCTTTCACAATTGGGTTGTGAGCAGTTTACGACCACCTGCAACACTTTTTTAGCAATGTTGCACGAGCACTCGCTGGGTGTCTTGCGAGGTATCGCAGTCATTGCAGAGTCTCTAGCGGTCGGAACCGGTTGTGTCTGATTTTTTAGCATGTTCAAAATTCAGACGCGACTGTATGCGAACAACCTAGTCGCATTAGGTCGCACTGACAGTAGTATGAGTGTTGTACAACGTTGCAAACCCGCACGTGTGCTAGGGATGTCTCGAGAAGAGTCTTGCGTTCGGTTGCGTTTGTGATGCGACCATGAGACTGTTGCTCGACAATTTGCATCAAATCTTGCAATGTTGTGCTACCATTGTAAGACTGTATGAGATTCTAGTCGCTCTTGTTGTACGACTGCCTATTGCATTTGTGAAAGCTTTTTGCGATCAATTGCGAGAGACGCTTTTATTGGTCGATCGTGCGACCAAATTGTCGCAAGCAGTCGCACCCCAATTGTGAAAAGGGGCTTTAACAAAAATTGTCAAGGCGAAGAGTGGGAAAAATTAACAAGGGAGAGAAGAAATCGATGGACTTCAGCCACGAGTCAAGGTGACACTGAGAGCAAATTCTGCCCAGAAAGTGAGCCTGTTCATGGTCTTCAAGTCATTTCAGGGAAGCCTGCAGCTGTCTGGGGTACGGACAATACTGATATTATATTGATATTAATAGAACACTAAATATTGGGAAATAATCTTCAAATGATCTATCTCTGAAATTACCTTCCCAAGCACTGAAACCACATCCAGCTGCTATTTGGTTTGCTTCCAAACTTCAGTAGTTCTTAAACTGATTGGTTATTTAATAACTAATGCTAACTTGTTTGTAGCACCAAGTAGCCAAACAAATTATACTACTCAACTGACATCAAACATTATTGGTTTAGTTGGTCAGCTGGGGTCTTGACCAGCTCAGTACCAACGCAAAGATATCAAAGGAAGCTTTGTCTTTGGAATTCACTGTAATTTTTCCATCAAATCTCTCTTTATCCTTTTTATGAGCATAAATCAATCTTTAAGTCACTGAATAAAGCAGAGAAATTCTCTGAATACAACAAGTCTAAAGAAAAGGCCCACTATCATCATTATTTTCAGCCTGAGGGGCACAAACATGGCAGATGTTCATATTTGGTGTGGCCTATGATGTCAGGTGAAAACCATGAGTGGAATAAAAGATTATGTGACCAGTAGACTCTTGATGCTGATACACCTTGGTCAGATGCATCAAGCATCAGCATGACTCAGCCACTATCAGAGTGTTTTTTTTAGGTCATATTACTTATATGCTTGTATAGACCCAAATCCGTGGAAGTTTCATGCGTGGAATAGCTTTCATTCCTAAGCATAATACATTTTTGACAAATTTCAAGAGAACGCTATTCAAAAGCCAAAACGAAACTTTATAACAACCATTGCATGAGCAAGTATCAGAAAGATAGTTTACGGAAGACTGCACTAAATATCACAGGAGTGGTTCCTCTTGTTCAAAATTAGTACAGTTGTACAGCTGCATAACGATGAAATGACACACTGAGTTTTAGGTTCACTGGCATTCTAGCTGTGGAAAAATTGGCTCTGAAATCACACAGAATAATAATAATAATACATCCATTATCTATACCGCTTCTTCCGCGCTAGGGTCACAGGGGAGCTGGAGCCTATCCCAGCTGACTAGGGGCGAAAGGCAGAAACACACACCGGACAGCTCGCCAATCCATCACAGGGCACACACACCATTCATTCTCTCACTCATACCTATTGGCAATTTAGAGACTCCAATTAGCCTGGAATGCATGTCTTTGGACGGTGGGAAGAAACTGAAGTAAGTGGAGGAAATCCTTGCAAATACAAAAACATGCAGACTCCATATGCCACCCACTGCGACATCTTGCAGCCGTTAATAATAATATTATTTTTATTATTACGGTAATAGTAGTAGTTGTAGTTTGCACGGTAGCAATATCCTGTCTTCTGCACAAAAAGTCTGCACACTGAGTCATCTGTTTATGTTCAATTATTTATATTTTTATGAATATCTACAGTACACATCCTGCATTTCTCACGATAGATGTTTAAAGCTTTGTTTCAGTGTAGTTCAGCTAAACTTTGAGAAATTAAGCTTCTTTAGGAATGATTATTTATTAAACTCAAGAGGCATCACAGGTATACATAAAAGTGTGTTGTGATGTGAAAGGTGACAGGTATGTAGATTCCCCTGTAAGGAAAGTCTGTAACAGTACTCTTTTCAAAGGGTTCTTTCCAGACCTTTTGAAATTTTTTATCAAAGGTAGCAACACCAAAATAGCACCATTTCTGAAATTCATTTGCATTGAAGTTCTGCCATCAAGGTTTTCAATATTTAGGGCAATATCTAACTCGTGGCCTTTTGTATCCTTAAGAAGTCTGCGTCACGATATGAGGGAGTAAGTATTATACGCAGTTCAATACTACACCTAGGGAATACTTGGGTCCGATGAGCCATGGGGACCAATGAGCCATATCATTTGAAATCAATAGATATCAGAGCTGCTTAATTTAATCAAAATAGTAATATGTATGGTTTTCCACTAGGCTACCTTGTCCTCAACATCTCTCCAATCAAAGAGCTGCTACGAAGACATCAGTCCAGGCACAAACTGAAAGCTTCTTCTTTGGTATCAGGTATGTACTCAATGGGTTCTACAAATTTAAAGCTTTCCTTATAATGCTGGTTGGGGAAATAAGATGTGCTAAGGGGACCACCCTTCCCATTGGCTTTGAGCAAGGTATTGGATATGCAGAGAGCAACAGCTAATTCTAAATGACAGACTTATCAGTCACTGGACTATGGTTTGGAAATACACCTTGAATAAAGTTAATGGAGTGGGGTAATGATACTGAACTTAACAAGTCGTGCAGTTCCTCTAAGAACTCATTAATTTTTGTGCCTACCACATATGCAAAATGAGCAGCAATGCAGGAAAATTTTGCTCAGTGACTTCATCTAAAATGGCAAAAAACTGGTCGGTAACGGAATTACAAATTTGTAACTCCGTTACCAACCAGTTTTTTTCCATTTTCACCCAAAATAAATCAAATGAACGAAATTAGCTATTTTGTTTTTTGAAGTACGAGGGAAGACCTACACAAAGCCATTTAAATTGTTACTCTATCTTACTTAGTTTTGGAGCCATGATACAAAATACACCAATTTTGCAACTCCGTTACCGCGTGACCTGGCCCACCTGTACCTTTGTGTCCTCAGTGAGCTTCTTGTTGTTCCACTCTCTCTTGCTCAGCTTGGACATGGTGTTGGCTGCTTTTCCTATATGTCTGTGAAGTTCTGAACTGAGGGAGAGAAAGTTGGATACCGTAGAGCCCAGGTATACAAAGTCGTCAACAGCATCCAGCTTGTAGTCAGAGTTTCTGGTGTCTGGTGGAGAATCCACTCCCTGCCCCATGACTTTAGTTTTCTTTACACTGAGGTTAAGTCCTAAGTCTTGCCAAGACTGATTGAACCAGATCAGGAGCTGCTGGAGGTCTGTGAACGGGTAGTGATTGCCGCATCATCTGCAAAAAGTAATTCAAGCTTTAATTTATGCTCAACTAGGGTTCCTATTTTGAGTCTTGAGAGGCGGAATAGTCCACCATCCAATCTGGTTCAGAGGTAGATGCCTTCTGCAGCAGACCCAAGGGCATTCTTCAGCAGCAGAGCAAAGAATATGCCAAACAACAAGAATACATGAAACACTTTTGTAAAGGTAACAGACAGCCAATTTCCTTTTTTTTTTTTTGAATCGGAGGGCACAATCTAATGCTGCTTTTCCACCCAACGCGAAACAAATTTTTTTGTGGCGGTACTTGGCAGTGTCTTATCCAATGCCAGAGTGTATAAACTTTCCACAGTATCTGAAAGACATTGGACAATTAGAAGAGTATATAAGCCTCTGCGTAAGAGTAAGGTAGGCTGCATTCTCTTTACGTTGGACACAGTCGCGCAACTGAAAATGTGGTTTTTTGTTTTGGAATTTATACCTTATTCAACAAAATTGAATGCCGTGGTTTTGACTTGTTTAAAATGCCAGCAGCTGAAGCACTTCAGTAGACCCCCTGGTACGTTCATTGCAACATTCTGTTCAATCTAGGGTAGAATATTGCCTGATTTTCTCTAATAGTGGAATGTCTGTTCTGTTATAATCAGGTAAATTTCAGATATTACTGAGATAGTGAGTTATACTTGTTCCTTATAAGGTGTAGAAAGAGTTTATATAAGGTTATGAGCTCAGAAGTGGGAACTGCTGGCTTTTCATTGCAGGGTGAATGTTCTAACAATTAAATAAGCAATTCCTTCAATGAGTATGTGTGCTGGCTAGTGGGATTCTGAAGAAAAATAGACAAAGTTCTAAACTTTATCACGGAGAAAAGGAATGTTTTGTGTTTGGAGAGGTTACTGGTGACCACTGATGTCCAACCGGACCTATATTGATAAACTCATGCTAAATTCAACCAGAAAATCATAAATTCATATTCATTTTCATGCGTCAAAAGTTGATTTTTGTTAAATATATGATTATTTTATGATTGGACAGTGAGGGATCTTAGAGTTCGGGGAGCCACCTGAATAGCTGTCTTATTTGGCTCCTAGAGAGTAGGTAGTTTAGAATGTAATGCACAGATGAATTATACTTGTGGTCAAGGAATTTATGATCCCAGAAATGTATAGTTTTAACCAGCCATTTTTCAATTCTCAGTATTATTTTTTTTTTTTACAACATCATGCTGAATTCTCATGAAGATTTTTTATGTTCGCAGCTCTCTACCAAAATCATGAAAATAAAGTGAAATACAATGGAATTCTAAATGCTTCAAGTGTCTTGACTCAGTTGAGCCATTCCCGTCCTCTCTGTGAAGCTGCGATCTTGAACTGTACAGGCTTAAATAAGGTAACACATAAATAGGCAGATTTGGCTTCTGCGCAAAAGGGTTAAGCCACATTTTGAGATATCTGTGAATGTATGTATGTATGTATGTATCTATGAATAAGAAAAATCTCACATTCAAATTGTGATATAACAGAAACAGCAGAGGGAAAAAATAAAAAATTCAGAGTAAACAATTAATTTGTTTCTTATTGCTGAAACTGTGGACACATGTTCCAACAATTAACAATTTATTAGGCGAACAAATAATAGTCACATCTGTTTTGTGGCATGTTTATGTTATTAAGTTCAGACAAATTATTTTGAAAGAACTTTCAACACCTTTGTTCAGCAACCTAATTTGGAGCTTACTGATTTTCTGAGTGCCTAATTTTATCTGTATAAAAATGGTGTTCCCTGAAATATCTTGCAAAAAAAAAAAATAAAATAAATAAACGCAATATGCTCAAGAGTCTTTTATTCTGGCAGAAATAGATATGTAAGTCAAAATGTGGCTTAAGATGGTAAATAACTGCTGTAAATATGAAATGCAGCTAATTAAGACAAATCAACAGCTTGTTAAAATCCTACCATTGCAATTGTGGTTGGAACAAAAACCAGCACACACAAGGGCCCTCCAGGACTGGGTTTGAGAACTACTGAGCTTAACAATGAGCATGGAAAGGTAATGTCTGCAGGTTAGGCAAGGATGGTTGTTACATTCATAAAGAATTCCAAAATGCAGTCTTCATAAAAGTTTAACTACATTTGGTATTAATTCCATTAAGAATGATCCGATGTTAGCATCTGTATAGTTGCAACCATTAGCTAATATCTTTAATTGCAATGCTACTCCATTAAAACGGACTGGATTCCATTAAAAACAGGCACGTGTTGTACCCGTTTCTAGACAGTAGCAGTTTCCAATGATGATAGAATTCAGGCCCCAGTAGTCAGTGCATGGACGGAGACCCGTCTTTTTTTTTGATAAAAAGAAAAAGCCGGCCCCTGCAGGAGAAGATAATGGGCTGATGTATCGGAAGCCAGGGACTCAGATTTATATTGATCCGTAGTCTTGTAGATTCGGGTGCAGACAGTGAATGTAGCCGACCCCTAGGTGGTGACATTCCCAGGAGGAAATCAATGGCACAGTTTCAAAGGGCAAAGTAGTAGAAGTGAGGTGGCTTAGGACTCACAGAAGGCTTAACGGAGATTGTGGTAGATGCTGGGAAAACCAACAGATCAGGCGGGTCCTTGTTGTGGCTGGGAGAAAAAAACAGCAGCCCCAGATTGCACCTCTCTTCCCTTGATGGGTCAGAGCCAACAAACTGGGGACCATGCAATGAGGTGATCAGCCCTTCTGTAGTAGACGCAAAGGCCATAATTCACTTAGCATTTTCACTCTGCTGGGGTCAGGTGGTAGAGTCTGGCATTACCCATGAGCATAGGTTCCGAAGGTGGCTGTCAGAGAATGGTTCTACAAGAGGAAATGGAGGGGTCTGGGGTGGTGGAGCCTGGAGCTCAGCTTGCTGGTCCACCCGTCTATCCTTTAAGTGGGGATCCACCCTTAGAGCAAGATCAGTTAGAGGGGTGAGGTTGAAGGGCAGCAAGTATGTGGTTTAATCCTTCCTTACCTCAGCCAGGCCAAAGAGGAAAGTATTTTGTAGCACTCGCTGGTCCGAGTGGGTGATTACCACCTGCATGCTGAATTCAGTGGGGTAGTCCAACACGGAGTGATTGCCCTGATAGAGATGTAGCGCGTATCAAGTGGCAGCATGACCAGTCAAAGTCAAAGACCTACTTCATCTCTTCCGTGAAAGAGTAAAGCTGAGTACCGCAGGATCACCAGCCTCCCAATATGCTGCAGCCCAGTTACAGGCATGTCCAGTCAGACGAATGATAGTGAAAGCCACTCCAAATCGCTCAGTGGGGAAGGCAGATGGCTGGAGATAGAACATCATGGAGCATTGTATCAGGAAACTTTGGCAGGTGGAAGGTTTGCCATCAAAAAGATCCAGTGATGCCATCCAAACCGATGGCATCAGTATAGTGAGTGAGATCCGCCAGTTTCATGAGTGGCTGAATTGTTCTGTTACACGCAGTAGTGTAGGAATCTGGTGCAGATCAACAAAAAGTCTAAAGGGCACTTTTTCTGATGAAGAAAGCTGCAAATTGCACTAAGAGAGAAAAAAACCCAAATAAGTACCGGGCAGAGGGTTTGTCAGGGACCTTATAAGTCAAGCAATTGGCAAACAGGATCAGAGGAGGAGAGGCAAGCTGTTGTCTGAGACAGGTCTGCAGTCAGGACCAGAAAAACAATCCAGGAATACAAGGCGCGTAGGCCAGTGCCAGGTCTTGAACGCCAGGCTTAGACTAACTGGCCAACTCGCCACACTGATGCTGGATAGCACAGGAAAATATTCCTAATAAAATGGTTATTAGTTTTTCTTAAGATGCCAAAGATAAAGAGTTGAAAACTCGAGGCTAAACTGGCTTAGAAGACAATGAAGAGAAACATTCTTACAAAAAAAGAAACGTATATTAGGACCTTGAACATATGCCACAACAATTAACAATTGGGAACAGGTAGGTCTAGTGGGGAAGGCAGTGCAGGTGACAATTCTATTTTATAATGAGAACTAATAAGGTGAAACAGATGGAAAAGCTAGATGACAAAGATGGCTGGGTTGCAGGAAATAATAATGAAAACTCAAAACGTAACAACAATATGCATTTATGATGAGGAGAGCTGTCAAGTAGGTCAGAGGATCAACGGATGAAGTGATGTTTGCTCATTGGCATTCATCAGATTGTCTTTTCACTAGATTGCCTGTAAAACAGAGGCTTCGATAAAATAATTTGCAAGAGGATAGGAGGGAGAGGGAACAAGGGAAAGGAGGGAATCAAGGGATGAGGCACAAAGGGGAAGGGGTCAAAAAGGAATGAAGGACTAGGGGGAACCAGGGGGCATATGTATATGGTAGTCTACAAAATGAAAGTGAAAATAAAGAGGGGAAAGAAATCATTATGAACAAAATGTGAGCGAACAGCTCTGCTGACTGGGATTCATTCCCACAAACCACCATACAGCAACAGTGTTTGTGTTAAAAATGGTCCGAGTAAGTTAAAACGCCAACATGGTTAGGGATACAAAACTTGCATAGTGCCAGCTTTTTTGCATTGGCACTCCCCATGATGTGCTGTTCCACCCTTTGTAACTCAAACACATTGATATCTGTGTGTGAAATTACCGAATTGGGAGAAGGCAATAAATATGACATTTACATCGGATGTAACTGAACAAAATGTTACTGTCACATGCGTTTACATTTGCGAAGGCACAAATATAGATCTGTTAGTCTCCTCTGTGGCACAAAATCCCAAGGAATGTGCTCATAGTGGAGTAAGCTCTAACTGGGCCTGGCACAGTGAATGCCTGCTATTGCATCACCTGCCTCCGGAAGCCAGAATAGCTAAGACTTCAAGCCTCTGTCAAATTCAAGCACCCATTGAATGCAAAATAAAAAAGAAAAGAAGCATGAAACTGCACTCCACCAGGAAAGAGAAAAGCTCACTGTTTCTGACATTAGCATAGGTAGTAAAGTTAAAAGATTTCATGTGGTGTCAAAAAAAAAATCGTTTTGCTCTCTGATGGAGGATCCCGATGTGCTTTACGGTGTGCTTTGATTAGCTTGACATCTGTAACAAATGGCACTTGAGCAGTGAGTAAATTGCGCAGCAGCTTTGATTCAATGTATTCTGGCAGTCAGAAATATATTGAAAGAGATTCATGAACTGACAAAAAACAGAAAGCAGGGAGCTCTCAGGAGTTTCAAATAAGTCTACTGCTATTTGATCACACCTCAGGAAATAAAAAAAGATAAAAACTAACTATTCTAACTGTGCAATTTGTAATTTTTTCATTTTTTGTAATTATTTGTCTGCGTTTTTTCCCGTTTTACGGTTGTTTTACAAGATAAACATATAAACCTTCATGGTTATTCTTTTTTTATGAAAACATATTCTTGATGGTTCAAATACAGTCAGTATATTGAGTATCAACCTAATCTCAACAAAATATGACAGTTGAAAATGCTCATTTTGGCATGTTTTTCCCTACTGAATCTTTTCTGGAATATATTTGCATCTGATTCTAAATAAAGAGAAAGAGATCCATCTGGTATATTTGCCTGTGCTCTATGCTGAAATAAATATTCTATTTGATCATTTTTATTACTGTCATAGGCTGAATGTCTATACTGTTAAAAGACACACAAGTTAAAATTTTCTGAATAAAAAATATGAAAATAATTGATACATTCATTCACTTGGATAGGAATGTTGTTGCTTTCACTTGCTTTCAGCACATTTCAAAGGGTCCGTCCGTTAATGACACCTAAAATAGGGAACATATAAAGAAATCGAGATTTTATCAATGATGTGGCCTAAAAATAATAACCTTTACAAAGCTGTCAATACATTTTACTCAGACCAAACCTGGATAACCTACTGTGCTTTTGTGCTCATTTGCTCAGCATTGGCTCAGTTTTAAACCCCTTGCTGTTGATCAGTACTATTACTATATACTGTACAGTCACTGACAAAGTTATGTTAAATACAATTATTATTAATTTTTTGTTATTCATTACAGTTGCTCATAGAAACTTGTCATGACCTCCACCAGTCCCTAAATCTGCAACTCTGTTTGATTTCTGGTCTCTTACTTCCTCTTTTTCTCCATCTGTTTTGTGCCTCTATATGTCCTTGCATTTTTCCAGACCATGTCTGCTGCCTGCTCTGATTATTGATTTGCATTCTGCTTAGCAATGCTACCATTCTGCTCAACCATTCATTGTTTATTGAATGAACATTAGTATAGTAGTATACATACTAGCATTCTCCATGCAATATTTGCTCATGTATTAGGCAAATATTTTGTGTAGTTGTAAAGGAATTATACAAACCCCAATTCCAATGAAGTTGGGATGTTGTGTAAAACATGGATAAAAACAGAATGCAATGATTAGCAAATCTCATGAACCCACATTTTATTCACAATGGGATATAGACAACATATCAAATGTTGAAAGTGAGACATTTTACCATTTCATGAAAAATATTAGCTCATTTTGAAATTGATGGTAACAACATCTCAAAAAAGTTGGGACAGGGGCAACAAAAGGCTGGAAAAGTAAGTGTTACTAATAAAAAACAGCTGGAGAAGCATTTTGCAACTAATTAGGTTAATTGGCAACAGGTAAGTAACATGACTGGGTGTAAAAAGAGCATTTTGGAAAGGCAGAGTCTCCCAGAAGTAAAGATAGGCAGAGGTTGACCAATCTGCAAAAAACTGCATCTAAAAATAGGGGAACAATTTCAGAAAAATGTTCCTCGATGTAAAATTGCAAAGTCTTTCAATATTCCACCATGTACAGTACATAATATCATCAAAAGATTCAGAGAATCTGGAGAAATGTCTGTTCGGAAGGAACTAGGCCGGTCAATATTGGATGCTTGTGATCTTCGGGCCGTCAGGCAGCACTGCATAAAAAAAACAGGCCTGATTATGCACTGGAATTCACTGCATGGGCTCAGGAATACTTCCAGAAATTGTTGTCTGTGAACACAGCCCGCCATGCAATCCACAATTGCAAGTTAAGGGTATATCATGCAAAGAAGAAGCCACAAGTGAATACGATTCAGAAATGCCGCTGTCTTCTCAGGGCCTAAGCTCATTTAAAATGGACTGAGGCAAAATGGAAAACTGTTCTACAGTCAGATGAATCAAAATTTGAAATTCTTTTTGGAAACCCCAGACGTCGTGTCGTGCAGACTAAAGAGGAGAGAGACTATCCAGCTTGTTATCAGTGCTCAGTTCAAAATCCTGCATCTCTGATGGTATGGGGTTGCATTAGTGCCCATGGTGTGGGCAGCTTATACATCTGGAAAGGCACTATCAATGCTGAAAAGCATATACAGGTTTTACAACAACATATGCTCCCATCCAGACAATGTCTCTTTCAGGGCAGGCCTTGCATATTGCAGCAAGACAATGCTAAACCACTTACTGCATCGATCAGAACAGCATGGCTTTGCAGTAGAAAAGTCTGGGTGCTGAACTGACCTGCCTGCAGTCCAGACCTGTCACCAAAAGAAAACATTTGGCGCATCATTAAATGAAAAATCCAGCAAGAAGACCCAGGACTGTTGAGCAGCTAGAATCCTTCATCAGACAAGAGTGGGACAACATTGCTCTACCAAAACTCCAGCAATTGGTCCCCTCACTTCCCAGATGTTTACAGACTGTTGTTAAAAGAAGAGGGGATGCTACACAATGGTAAACATGGTCCTGTCCCAACTTTTTTGAGTTGTGTTGCTGCTATCAAAATCAAAATGAGCTAATATTTTTCATGAAATGGTAAAATGTCTCACTTTCAACATCTGCTATGTTGTATATGTTTTATTCTGAATAAAATATGGGTTTATGAGATTTGCAAACCATTGTGTTCCATTTTTATGCACGTTTTACCCAACGTCCCAACTTCATTAGTATTGGGGTTTGTATACCATCAAAACATAACCATGTGCCGGTCATGCATTATAATAATAATAAAAATAATTTTATTCGCACAGAAAAAGTACAGCAAAGGGAGGGAAAGCATTAATCAAGTAGTTGTAAGCTTTACATACATGCCAGTGAAGTGATCATACACACAATATCATTCATTTCAAAGTTGCATACTCGCAGGCCATCCCTTACATCACAAAGTTCGGCAATACACATGGCAATTTCATCATTACAATCACCTTTTAAACTGCGTTTCAAAGCAGAACGGTCACAGCACAGAGTATTGACATTTAATCTGAACATAAGATGTCTCATGTTGACAGCTGTTGATGATTGACTATACATAAGCCCCTTGTAAAACAGACTAAAACTAAATTGTTAACACCATTAGCAATATTGCACATAAACATGGCAAACTGACACAGTGACTGATTTTCAATGCTAGGAGCAGACATAAGAGAGGGAAGCAACCTGCAGTGTGTATTATAAGGGACACGCCAAGTACGCCGCGACACCTTACGCCATGAAACATAGAAACGCTGAATATGATTGCTATTCAAATTTCACAACACCGAGCCATAAAAAGAGGTACAATACGTTTGGAATAACCTGGCCTTTGTACTCGAGGCACACGTATTAAATTCAGCCAACATAGTATTAGAGCTGGAGATGAGGTGATCGATCCCTTTATGAATGTTTCTGATGTTACCAATCATGACCTATAATTTAACCAAGATGTACAGCGGAGTCATCTTGCTTGATGGGAACATCACAAATTTTGAATGAAGTACCAGGATTACAATTAAATGATACGCTGGCACTCTTTGAGGGCTTAAAATGACACAATATTCTTTGGCAAATTCATCACAAATATTTAACAATCCTTTCATACCACATCTAGATGGAGAAATCAAAGTCAAGTCATCGGCGTAACACAAAGCACTACAGAAAATGCCCTATATACCAACCATAACCAGACTGGGCAAGTTTACATAGCAAAACATCCATGAACATACAGAATAAAATTGGTGATAGTATCCCTCCTTGTTTTACTCCATTTAAACAGAGGAAGGCATCACTGACTTTGCGGCCCCGCTTAACTTGGAGGCGCTGGGTAGAATACATATTCAATAATAACATAATAGTTTTATTACACAGATTCCTGCCGATCAGTACCTCAAAAAGTTTACAATAATGGACCCTGTCGAATGCTTTAGATGCATCTAATAGTACAAGGTACACAGCTGAGTGATTCCTAACATATATATCAACTATTTCATTTAAAACAAAGGTGCAATTAGTAGTGGAGCTCTTAGCCTTGAAGCCAAATTCTAACTCAGAGGTACAAAGCTTGTCGAGATTCCTAAACAGAATAATATTATCAAGGACTTTTCCAATAACACTACCAATCGCGATAGCACGGTAATTATCACTGTTACTCACAGATTTCTTGTTACTCTTCGGTATTGGAACTAAGGTAGACAGGTTCATATCCGGGGGTACATAACCATGATGCAACATGGCAGTGAACAATGAAGCAAGATGCACATGTAATTCATCACAGCCATAAATCAGATTATTCGAACAAAGTGCAAAGTTGGCGTCACCTTTAACCAGTTTCAGTTTCTGAATAGCATCCTTAACATCAGTAGTCAGTATGACATGAGACTCATCACAGGAATCACAGTTACGTGTAGACATAATGCCATCATTCACCTTATTATACAATCGTGACATTTCATCTCTGTCATAGGGCACACTACTATACAAAGATTTGTACTTCATTAGGAAAACAGAGCCTATATCTCTGTCACCATGGGCACCATCGATAACATTAGCAACACTGTTCATAGATTCAGACACATTTTTCACCTTGCACAGGATGACTATGCTGCATAAGTTAACTTTCATTTCAGCATGTGGAATCAGGAGATGCTTTGTCGGTGCTTTGTCAGCTCCAGAAATATTCTTGCATCGCACTGACACTTGCAATTTTCTATTATGCATCAAATCTTGATTTCATGTGTATTTGACCTGAGACCTTGGGTCATCAAGAGGCCTGGGAGTCAATGACATAAATTCACAGCCCACAAAACCAGCTGTCAAGAGAATGGAACTTAGTTCACTATGCTTAACAAGTAATTTGTATGTAACCAAAATGAAAAAGAAACTAAATTTTTCCTGCAAAAAAATCTGTGCAGGGACTGCCAAATGATAACCGTGTCAAACAAGTTTTTGGATGTTTCAAGTGACCAAGTTATCACTGTAGTAGGGAAAGAGCCACACACTTGTATTTATGCAAGTGCATGTAACATGTCTGAGTAGTGATGCGCACCGGAAAATGGGTCTTTCCCGAAAGCCACTGTGTAATTCGAACCCTGACTGCGCTGATACATTTTTACTGTATTGGACAGGGGCAGATTTATTATAGTAAACTTCCTTCTGTTAGCTTTGCAGAGAGAATATTTGCCATTTATCCAGTTCAATAGCGAATTAATTTAATTTTCTTAAATAATTAATTTCAGTTGAATTATAGGTGGCAGCATTCAGTTACAAATTTCTATTTTTCTGGTTTCTGGTTTCTATTTTTATAACCTGCTTTTAAAGTTAGTTCTTCTGCTTTTTATAAAAAAACAGTTTGACTTCAGCTATAATGCATTGAAAAGTTAATCATGAAATTAGAGGTTATGCATTGTAAATTAGAATAAATATTTCTGCTGGTCACTATCTTCCTGATTGTCATCATAAAACATCTGAGGATAACCATATGCTTTCTCTCAAACAAAATAAGCACCTCACTATTGGTTTGCTTGTGGCATTAGGGATGATTTCAATTTTCTATTATCAACTCTCATTTCTGGCATCTTTACTAATTTTTCCTCTCTACTGATCAGAGGCATTGTATTTATGTCCATATTTCCATGGCAACAGGCTGTGGCATGCAGACATGTAGGCACAAGTGGGCTGACCCAGAGTTTTTGCTAACTGAGCCCCAAGAACTTGATCCCAGTCGACCTTGGATTCTAGGTTAAGGGTAAAGACCCCACATGTGCATGATGTCATTACCAGCACTCTTGAGACACAAATTTTACCACCTGCCTCGACCAAAGTTTGAAGCCTTTGAAGCCAGTCACTACTGGCCTCTGTTGCTGTGCATTTAATGAGGCCCAGATACTTCTGCAACCTAACTGGCATGCCTTGTCTCATGCCACAGTCCATGTTATCTCCTGCAGGAAACATCTGCCCCTGTTAAGAACCATGGGCATCTCCTGAGGGTGAAGAAGTCTGAAGTGGGGGACAATTTAAGAACTAAATATCAGACAACGCAAGGGTCCATTTAATAAAATACAATTTCAGAACTGTTTTCCAAAAAGCAAAAATAGGCTCTTTACATCCTGCCAAAACTGCTCATTTCGTAGATTAAGTGAATATTTATGTGTGTATGCGCGTGTGCATGCATCTGTATGTGTGTGTGTGTGTGTGTGTGTGTGTGCGCGTGCATGCATGCGTGCATGTTTACCAGTGCCTTGTGTGGTATCTGGGGCTTGACGGTGATCTGTACTTTGAAAAGCCTGACTGGCAGAGCGGTACAGTAGCACAGTTTTACAGACCTGTTTTTCACAAGGTACTATTCTCACCAAGCCTCTTCAAGTTGATCTATGTACATATTAACACCTGCGCTAGATTGGCTCAATGAGGGGGTGAGGTCATGTCAGACAGTCTTCAGCATATCTAATGGAGGCAATTGAGACTTGAGTCTGCGAGAGACAAGCCGAGCGCTTTGATGTACGAAGGTGGTCCAGCCTCAGACCTTTAAATGGGGTAAGTTTGTTGACCAAAGGGGCTTCCCCTCCATGAGCGACAGGCCCTATGAAGTCCTTTGAAGCCATGAATTTGCCAATCATGCTTACACTGTAATCACACCAAAAAAAAAGTGAAACTACAACGTAGTTTGGGCACATAATTTGCATGTCGAAAAACTCTCTTCATGTTCTGATAACCCAAACCAACCCAAACCCATCCCCACGTTGGATGCTCATAACAGACTGCACAAGCCATAACCTTAAGAAGGTTA
Organism: Gymnothorax javanicus; assembly: GCA_029692085.1. NCBI lineage: Eukaryota > Metazoa > Chordata > Actinopteri > Anguilliformes > Muraenidae > Gymnothorax > Gymnothorax javanicus. The sequence goes on along the minus strand of CM056199.1, from coordinate 92,456,479 downwards.
TTATTGTGAGCATGTAGAGACTGATTATGATTCACTCTTTGTTCTTTGGCTGGCTGGTGTCAAAGGAAATATCCTGCCAGTACACTATGACAGAGGAATCTGGCATATTGACAGAGTGTGATGCTAGTGGATGAAGAGCCAGGAGAAGGAAGCTATTGCGTGTTCTGCTGGATAAGGGTGGGGGTGAGGTGAAACTTATACTGGAACAGCAAGAGGTGTCTGACAGCAATCCTGTGCTTCCCTGAAATTGGGGCGGATTCCTGCCAGCTGGCGGCCCCTGCCCCTGTCACAGTGCCATCCACTTTGGGCTGCAACACCTAATGGAAAGAGGAAGAACAAGAAATCAAATAGGAATCTGAGACAACTTATAAATTAAATTCCAACTATCACCTGTCAGTCACTGAATCAACTCAAAATCTAGTTAATCCCACTGAGGGTTAGCAGAATATTATTCAAGCATAATATATTGAATTTGCCACTACATGCACGCATTATTAACTGTAATTTCAGGGAACAAAGACAGTAAAAAATTTCAGCTTGAGGTTTGTGATCTTCTTCAACAGAGAGAGCAGAAGTGAATGACAGACTTCTGCATTGGCAGACAGACGTGAGCCAGACGGCTCATCACAGTGCCCCTCCCAATTTCATGTACCATGCAAATGGCTCACCCCCTCCACACTCCAGTGTTTATGCATCTTGACATCTTTTGATTCCCAACTGCATGGCTTTCAAAGTGCAATGATTGTACTGGCAAATGTCTGTCAATGCAATTCCGCAGAGGTGCTTGTCACGGTAGCTGTCTAACGTATGCATGTGCTATTTAGCTGTGGACACACAAAGAGAACATACTGCTGTCTCCTCTACTAACATATTATTTTCAAAGCAAAGACCCCAAAGCAGAGTAAAAGAGAGAAGTGGAGCAGCAGACAATCACATGGATGAATGCTTTCCTACCAGCCAGTTTTTCATTGCTACTGGGCCATCATGTGGCCTTTTGTTTACTTACAAATTCTCTTTGACATGGAGTAATTTTGGGGTCTATTCAAGCCTGTCATTAACAGTAAAATATGAACAACAGTCCAGACAGGAACCATAAGGAAAGGCAGAGCATATACACTGACACATACTAAATATACAGTCAAAACCTTATGACTACCTGCCTTATATGCAGTTGGTCTTCAGCATGCTACCAAGATACCACTGTCAAATTGATGCCAACAGAATGCTTAGACCCAGGGTTCCCCACCAGAACATTTTCAGAGCATCATACTCCCTCCACTAGCTTGTCCCCATCCTGCATTTTGGTGCCATCTCTTCCCGAAGTAAATGGCACACATGTACCTGCCTAATGTACCTGATGGGAAAGAAGATGAGACTCATTGGATCAGGCAACCCTCTTCCATTGCTCCGAGGTCCAGTTCGATATTTACATATGTGCCCATCATGGGCACTTCTGATCAAGGATAGGGATTAAAATGGGCACACTGAGGAGTCAGAGGCTACAAAGCCCCATATGCAGCAGAGTGGGATGCACTGTGTGCTGCGACACATTCCTACTCTGACCATCACTTAAGATTGTTTGACTTATGCCCCTTCTTTTGGCTCAGGACAGGCATGATATCCTTTAATACCCTTGCATTTTGATGGGCTTTGGGAACTTGACACCCTTTCACCAGTTCATGGCTAGTCCACCTCTGCTCACCACTGCTGCTGTTATTATTATTATTATTATTATTACTAGTGGTAGTAGTAGAAGTATTATACCAAACAAAATGACAAAATAAGAAATTTTCCAATGACATATAAAAAAAGATGAACCAGCAAACATCAACAGTTACGTGTGTTAACAGTTTTGGCTCAAATGAGAAACTGTCAGGGCATCCTTAAACTTAATTAAGTGAACGATTGAAGATCAATTGTTTACATGTAGAAGGCTATTTTTCTCATTTTCACTGAGAAAACAGTAATGTGACTGTTTCTGGTCCACCTGGAAGAGGGTCAGCACATTTCAGACCCCAATTTTACAACCTCAACCCATAAAAAGTTGTGTGTGTGTATCCAATATATATATATATGAAGAGTTTGTTTCCAAAATGCAATATATCCATTTTACTCATCTCGAATAAATCAGCTTTTTCAATATTGGCACCTATTGCATTTTTTATTGAAAAACACAAACTTTGACCATGAAAAAATACACCTTATAGTATGATTTTCAAAAAACAGATTTTTGCACGATGTGTAAGAAGCACAGGGCTATTGCTCTATGGTATTATCTCAATTTTTGTAATTTTGGCACTGATTGCTATTTGGAAACAAACTCTTCATTCACTCATATATATATATATATATATATATATGTGTGTGTGTGTGTGTGTGTGTGTGTGTGTGTGTGTCTGTTTGAATACACTCTCTCACACACACACACACACACACACACACGCACACAGGGTGAGCAGCAGTTGATCACAGGTGGCAGTCTGGCCCCATCAAATAAGCTATTTCAGGAAAGACAGGATCTGCCAACGTTATTTTACTATTAGATGAGAATTACGCCAAGCTTTTAGAAACCATTTGCAAGTTGCCATGGCAGCCTGCATTCCCTGCAGGGTTGCGACCTTGATTGACTGCAGTGCAAAGCCAAACACCACTGGGAACCCTCTGGGATGTAAGGCATTGGCTCACACTTTTGCAAAGAAAAATCTCTCAGATGTGATGAAAGAATTCTAGGCTGACTGACAAGTTTATTGAGGTTGGGTCTTTTCATCTGATCATTATCATGTGAATATGCCATATCTCTTTCATTTTCAGTGCACCACTACTTTCCCTCTAACATTCTCTTCTTTTTTCAAGTATGATGTGTGGCATGCAGCACGTTTGATCAGCTCCTATTTACTCTCCTGTTAAAGATAAACGGTCATGATTAAACCATGGCCATGATTTTATTTTGGCTAGGGCATCTATATATCATTATTTAAAATACAACTGCTGTGAAGACAATTAATTGTGATTTGATTGATGTTTGATCCTGGGGTCATTCTGAAACAAAGGGATAGCATATGGAATTATTTTTCATGCAAAAATGTAAATACTTTGGGGGTTGTGCAGCAATGTGTCACATGGCACAAAAAAAATATATAAAATAGGCCTGCAAACATCTTAATCAGACAGCACAGTTTTTTCATCAAATTCAATGATTGTGTCATAAAACCCAATCTTAAGCTGGCTAAATCACATGTTGTAGTACCTTATGTATATGTAATGCAAGATACATAAATAAGCCAGCCATATCAAATTACGATGTCCAGTACAAAAGTACAACTACTAGTTAAACTTATATTATCATCTTGCTTTTTCTCTTTTTTGACTTCATTGATCCAGCTCTGATGGGTATTGCAAAGGAGGAAATATTTTTATAGGCTTATTAATGTTTGGAACTGACTGGGCTTGTTATGATCCAGACAATGACCAAACGCAGATTCAGGGTACAATCCACAAGTTCGTATGTATTCAAAGGAAAACAGTAATAGAAGAGGGAAAGGCAGCAATCCAGAACTGTGAAAGGGTGGTCCAGCTACAACCCCATTTCCAAAAAAGTTGGGACACTGTGTTAAATGTAAATAAAACAGAGCAGAACACAATGATTTTCAAATCAATCAAAACCGTATATTGAATTGAAAATAGGATAAAGAAAACATATCAAATGTTGTTACTGATAAATTTTGTTGTTATCTGCTCATTTTGAGTTTGATGACACCAACATGTTTTTTTTTTTTTTTTTTTTTAATTAGGACTGAACAATAAAACACTGGAAAAGTTATGTGATGCTAAAAAAAGACAAATAGCAGAACATTTCAAAGCTTATTAGATTATTTAGCAACAGGTCAGTAACATGATTGGATATAAAAAGCCTTTCATGAGTAAATATGGTGAGGACTTAACCAGTCAATGAAAGACTACATGGGGAAATAGTTCAGCAATTTAAGAATAACTTTTATAACTTACATTTGCAAAGAATTTGGTTATTTTATCCTCTATAGTAAATTATATCATTAAAGGGGACCTAATATGCTATTTTTGGCCTTTGACTCCCCTAGAGTACTCCTGATCGCGCAAAGTAAAAAAAGGGTACTTATTTCGCTCATACTGCCATCCTCAAAAAACCCCATTTGTAGTCCATAGTAGTCTCTGCCTGAAACGCCTCATTGGGGTGGCTCTTCCGCTATGGCCCCCACTCCCCGTGTGCCCACTTTCTTCTGACTGGCCAGCTCTGTGGAGGGCGGATCTAGGCGGGACGAGGCAGCAGAACGCAGTTTTCCTGGTCCGGCTCCAGAGGAATCGACGGGGATATTCTGCAATCTAACGCAGTACATGTGTATAGATCTAATGAAATTAACTTTTTCTACTAAACGCAACGGCGAAAGTGGAGGACGCAGTGCGAAAGTCTGGCAGCTCAAGCACGAATTTGCTATCGGCTACAGTTTGCTACGGCAACAGTTGGTGAGTACAGCGGTTTTTCTACTCTAGCTAGGATGCAGAGAAAGCTAAAATCCACCCCACATAGACACATTTGTAGAAGGGGTCGACATGCCCAAGCGTAGACTGGAGACTGTAGAAATCCGGTGGGTCTGAGTTTAGAGGGAAACAAGGACAGTGAGGAGCAGCTAAAAGTGGACCAACAGCTTATGGACTGCTTCGGTGCGTATTAGGACCTGCTGGTTCGTGTGCATAGCTGTGGTGTGTTGTTAGCGTGGAGAAACGAACAGCTTCCGTGCTGGTATATGACGGAGGCGCGAAAGCTCCAAGCTAAACGGCCTTTTCGGAAGTTGCCCGTGGTAATGGTTTACTTATTGCTTCGGAATGACCAGCTTTTCCTCGCGGAAAATGGGCGCATTACGGATAGCGTGCAAGAGCTAGATAGAGCTCCGGTTATGTCATGAACATAATACAGGTTTTACAGACCGTAAGTTCCGTCTGCGTGAACCGTTGCTTATGTGGAGCTAGCGAATCGATCACTTTTACAGGAAAGAATTTAATATTCAATCGATGGCAATGCAAAGAAATCGTTTGTTATACCGGACACGTTATAGCCTGTGCGCTTCCCTATTGCTTTCACCAGTAGCATCAGAGAGCTTACCCAGACATAGGAGATGTATCAGGCTGACCTCGGTCATGGATAAGTAAAGTGATCGTGTCATAAGCATCCAAAAACGCACCCCAAGCTCTGCAAAATCTACGTCTGGTCTAACTGCAGCCCAACTCGGCAGACACATACAGCACCTCTCCATTTAGCTTCAACTGTAGTGGCTACAATCAGGCAACGTTATGATGAAACTGCCACATTGATGCTTACCGAAGTAACACAAGCATACCAATTAGAATTACTGCATATAAGTTAACCAGGAGCATTTTAATTTGCACGACACGCAAACTAACATGTAGTAGCTGGTAACCGAGTGGTCATAACCACAGAGACAAACTTGCAATACAGGGTTTACAGACAGCAAGTTCCGTTACTGTGAACAATTGTACCAAGCATCCAAATTACAAACAAGTATTAAAAGTTAGCTTCAAATGAGGTTTATGTTCACACAGCTTCTGTAGAATTTCCACTGAGATCACTCTTGCATATTTAGGACACAAACATTAGCAACAGTAACTTGGCTACGTTAGCCGCAGTGCTACAGCCACAATCAACTGGCTATCACGTCAGGTTGGCTTATGCAGTAAAAGCAACTTACAGCTTCTGTGTCTGTGAGTCACGGACAGTCGCGACCGATACAGGCTTTATCTTCAGATATTTTACAAAGCCTGCGTTTGAGGCCAGTTGTTAGTGCTAACTATCGCTAGCGGTCCTGCTAGCCACCCGTAACACATTGGCTTCACTTACATTATTTGCTGTTATATGGTTACTTACAGCTTGTGGCTCCGAGTGCTTGATCGATGCAACTGCTTCAGGTTTGAGAAACAGCTGAAACGCTTATCCTGTGTCGAATTATCCTTTATTGACAAAGCTGCCTTTGGTGAAATGCTGAGCACAATCAGCTAACGTTCCCTTTGGCCGTGGCTGTTTGCTGCCAGCAAACAAAAAAAGCTACCCACTGATTTCTGGTGGCATCGTCTTTTGGAAGAGAAATATTTGTTTTTCTTCACGTCCAAAAGTAAACGGACAAGTAGCTTTGGGAGAGATACTAACAAAATTGCACCTCAAATGATCTGCGGTTCTTCTTTTGTATTTCCAAAAGTGTAGATGCTACTAAGGCATAGTATGATCTGCCGTTGTTAGTCCTGCTAGAATAGTTTCCAGTGTGGGCAGGTCCAGCGCAGTGGTTGGCTCTGGCTAGGTCTGTACTAATTGGACGGAACAACCTGACGTCAGGTTTTGCCCAGATCTCGTGAAGATCTCGGGAGGAGCTGTTCCTGTATCTTATGTTTAGAAACTTTTCAGAGGTTGAGCATGGACAACCAACATTATAACATTACTAATATGTATTAAAAGAAGGATCAGCATGTTAGGTCCCCTTTAAAAGATTTTAAGAATCCAGAAAAATCTCTGTACGGATGAAACAGGGCTAAAAACCTATTTTTAATGGCTGACTCCAATCAGGAATGACATTTTTCTTTATCATTATTTCACTGAAATCACATGAAAGAAAAGCTCAGCTCAATACTGGAAGACAGGAACTAACTGGAAGGTTTAAAAGGGTATGAACCATGACAACTCAGCAACCACACTGAAACCATGGTGACTTTATATAGGTGGGACATTCACAAGAGGCGCAAGGCATACAAATTATGACACCTGGGAGCAAGGGCAGAGACAAGACATTTAATCAATTAAAGAAGACAAACCACAAAAAGACATGCAGACTACTGGCACAGGGCAGGAACCAATTAACAACACACAAGGGTTGTGACAGGCTTATATTTAGAGGAAGAAAAAAAAACAAAAAGTTTATGAAATATCTAGAATCAAAGCGAATGCAAAGCTGGGCCACATTTGATACTGAATCTTAAACCTCCCACTTCTGGAGCGCATTAATTTGCATACTTGTTCTCACATGCACTAGTTTTGGGGCGACGAGCTATGAATCAGAAACTATGTCACATCCTGAGTGTCCCCTAAATGTTTTTCCTCACAAGCCAGCTCCCCTTGTAAAGTTTTGGTCTTGTTTCATTTATTGATTCTTAATATTTACTGTCCCGTTTTACTCCCCTCCCTCCCTTTTTCACTTCTTGTGCTTTCCCAAGCATTTCCACTTTGTTGATTGTAGTCTTATGTTTTTAAGTTTCTGGTCTCTATCTCCCCTTCGCTGGATTGCTGTATTCCATCCTCAGTGTAAATCTAAAGAGAACTATTAACCTACAGTACTTATTAAGGATACCCTCTCCAGACTCTGTAACATTAGTTTGTTAGCTGGCGAGCTAACGTTATCTAGCCAGATACTCAGTTGACAGTGGAGGAAAACCGTGATTTGGCATTGGTTCCAGATTTTTCTCAATCACATAGATAATTAACTTTAGTACTTGTCCCATGGCCCAATTTATGATGTGGATGTGATCAATACAAACCGTTGCTAGTTCAAACGCGAGAGCAATGGCTTGACCGCTGTGTAAGTTAGCGGAGTGATGGCGTCAGCTCAGTGGTAACATATAGTGGGAATTACTATATATCTACTCAAAATTTGATAGGGATCATAGGAATTTTTTTGTGAAATGACATGCAAATTTGGTAACTGCCACTGATGAACAATATATTGGATAAATGACATGTAGTCAAACACAAAACACATTTGCACGTGCATTTCATGACATTAAATGAGCGTGCAGCCTCACATTTTGGCTTTGACCAACACTTCACCATTTTAACTCAGACGTGTGTGTTGCTTGTTGGTGAAATTTGGAAGTTCCCAAATTTTTTGCATTACATTTAGCAATAACAATGTCTCCTCAACGTCTTAGACGTCGATTGACTTCAGAGCAATTGGGAAGATGCATCGGAATGCTTGACTCTGGCTTCTCACAACGTCACGTTGCTAATGCACTTAACGTCAGCCAAAAGCGTTGTGAACAGAGCGTGGAACCGGCATCAAACGTTTGGTACAGCAGCACACCGTCATGGGGGTGGTCGTCAGAGATCGACTACACAACGACAAGACCACTTTCTCACACTTCAGGCACGACGTCATCCTTTCTGGACAGCCACCACCCCTAAATGACCTTCATAACGCCTCGGGGTCAGGGTATCCACTCAGATGATATGGAATCGTCTTCATACTGCCGGCCTCAACTCAAGAAGGCCATGTGTTCGAATCCCACTGACCGTGCGTCATAGGCGTGACCGTTTGGATTGGGCTCACGATCATGTCACATGGACACACAACGATTGGGCTCCAGTTCTCTTTACTGATGAGTCCCGATATTGCTTGGACTTTACTGACAGGAGACAACGGGTGTGGTGAAGACAACATGAGCGATTTAATGATGCCTACATCAATGAACACGACCGTTATGGTGGCGGATCAATTATGGTCTGGGGAGGAATAAGCAGGAATGGCAGAACAGACCTGCATGTCATGGGGAGAGGGACGATGACAGGGGAACGGTACAGGGATGAGATCCTCAATGTGTACGTAAGACCATACGCTGGTGCTGTTGGCCCTGATTTCATCTTGATGGATGATAACGCCCGTCCCCATCGTGCTAGGGTGGTGAATCAATTCCTAGAGCAGGAGACAATTGTCCGCATGGACTGGCCAGCGTTCGCGGACCTAAACCCTATCGAGCATGTGTGGAACATGCCGCAGGTCGCCATTTCGGGCGTAGGGCACAACCCACAACTCTAGAAGAGCTCGGAAATGCTCTTGTTGAAGAATGGAACAACATTCCAATTGCAAGCATCCGGGTTCTGATTGACAGTATGACCCGCGTTGTCAAGCCGTCATTCAAGCTAGGGAGGCCATACCCGTTATTGACATCAACTGTGGTAATGAAACATCAAACGAACACTGTCTGTTTTCACTTTACATGTCAGAGGTGAAACCATGAAGTGTTCGTGGAAATAAAAGTGTGAGGCAGCACGCTCATTTAATGTCATTAAATGCACTTGCAAATGTGTTTTGTGTCTGACTGCATGTCATTTATCCAATATTTTGTGCATCAGTGGCAGTTACCAAATTTGCATGTCATTTCACAAAAAAATTCCTATGATCCCTATCAAATTTTGAGTAGTATATATATTTAGGGGCTAACGGAAATTACATTTATTTTCTATTAAATTATGCAATTTACTTGTGTGATAAACAGAATCTTGTACTCTCTGTCGTGACTTGATCAGGCCACTGCCAATGCCTCGATAAATAAAACCATTGGAAACGTGTATCACATTCATAAAACCCCTGTAGTTCCAGCCATTCACCTTTCCTTATCTGATTCAACCATTTCTTTCAAGTAAGATAATTTTTCAGAAAACGATGAAAAATAAGATCAGCGTGCAATCTAACATCCCCATTACACAGCGGGACACAACAGAGGAGCGCCGCGTTTTGGCCTTGGAATGCATGCTATGCATAGAATTTGAGATGGTCCATAATCACCGCATCTTTCTGCATGGTATGTATAAGCTCAGTTCTATATTTTGGAATATTGAAGAAGCGTCACTTCAAAGTCAAACGTTAGTCACAAATAAAAGCTGGTTGCTATGACGCTGTGGTCAACTCAACTGCGGCAAGTACTTAACCAGAAGCGACCGCAAATTTTAGGCAATACAAAGAAACTTTCCCAGTTAGCTTTATTTACATGCTTGGTGTCTACGGATTTCCCAAAATTTAAACTTTGTAATTATCTTGATGTAGTCTTTCATGTTTGATTAAAGACTAAAATCACAATCAATTTCTCCAAGATAATGTGGTTAAACAAACACTGAAGTTTTAGGAGACTGAGAATGTTGAGAATGTAGCAATCAGATGAACGACATCGAAATTTTAAGATGTAGCTAGTATGGTGTATGTCATTACCATTACATTTTTTTTCTCTCTCTTCTGCTTGGGCTGGCATAGGGAATTTGACCACAATGGACTGGGATATTGAAACTACTGCATTTATAGACACACTCACGCTGCAATGCGAAACAGCTATTTACTTTTTTTACAAAATATTGTTACGTGCTGGGAATTTTCAAGCATGTTCTGGTCATCCAGCTTCTTGGTCTACACCTGAAATCTGAAACTCCTGCTTAACGAGCAGCTGATTGCTTGATTGACTCCACCTGACTGCACCCTACAAGAGCACCCGCTGAAGTTTGGAAGTGGCTAGTGGCTGGAAGAAGACTACGGCTCATTGTGTGTGGTTTTGAGTTTGTTTGACACTTTCTTTGATTCCTCTGTTTTGTTATGGTGTGTGGATAGCTTTTCTTTTGTTTTTGTGAACATTTTTGGTTTAGGATTAGGCTAGAGTAGGAAACTGCAGAAGACTCACCCTAATTTGTAGTCGGGAGACAGATTGACTTCATAAGATCTAAGGTTGTAGTCTTCAGGGGCCAGTCCAAACACAAATTGAGTTTTGTGAGGTTTTTTTTTTTTTTTTTTTTTACTGTTATTTATTAAATCTTACTTTGGAGATCTTTGTTTTGTATTATTTTGGGGCCTTAGGGACTCGAGTATTCCGTCTCTGTAGTCTGCCCTGCCAATATAATGGGCAGAACTCGGGACCTAACAATATGGATATTTGTGTGTAATAGAATTTCCAAAATTCTGATACCATGGAACAAGTGGAACACTACAGAAAATTAAAAAAAAAAAAACTAATTAAATAAAAGAAAATTAATGGGTAATCCATGATCTAACAATGAAAATGTCTTTTTTGAAAGTATAAGATCAGGTCTGCTTTGCTTTTTTTTTTTTTTTTACTTTTTATGATATAGACACAGGCTTCATCCTAATATGTTTAAAGGAAGGGAATATGCCTCATATTGTACTGTATTTCAACTGTTGAATATTTTATTTATGCTATGTTTTCATTAAAGACAATATGCAATTATAGCTGCTGCGCAGCAATGGTCGGGGCTGGGAAATTTTAGGCTAAATTAGGCAATTCTGAGCAATAAGCAGAGTGTTGGAAGATGAAAAAAAGGTGGCATTCTAATGTGCATTTTACCCCAGTTGAGGCTTGAACTCACAATTTCTGGCACAAGAGACTATGCTCTATCTCACTGAGCTAATTAGCAAGAGACAACCTTGTGGTACATATGTTCAAAACTTCTTCTAGCTCATTTAGGGTTGCCAACTTTCACGCATTCGGCCTGAGTTTAAGCGGCATATTCACGTTCCCATGCTGTATTTCAGCAATTATTCAATCAGTGCGTCTGAAAGAGATTCTCAGGCGGAATTGAAGACCTTGTGCATAGAGGTTTATCAGTTTCTCATGCGCAGTGGATTTCACCTCTAGTAACAGAGAAATCAATTATGACTCCTGACTTCTCATGCTTTTCTTCACTCAGGGGTTGAAAACAATGGAATTACATAAAAATGTTTAAAATTGTCTTATTTCATTTAAACAATTTGAATGATCATGAATCATTGCATTGATTTAATAATTGCTGACTACGGCACGGGAACGTGAATGAAGCACTAAATCTCACGCCGAATGCGTGAGAGTTGGCAGCCCTGCTCATTATTGGAATTCTACAGCTGCAATGACAGCAGCTGTCAAACGGCTGTCAAAAATTCAGTTAAGACAAAAATCCGAAAATACACGAATTGCATCTAGACAGCATGGAGATGTTGGTAATTTGTTTTTAACAATGATTTATTGGCTCCATAAGTGAAAAAACTGATGTTTAAAAATGCCATTTTTGCATTGACTCCAATTGTTCGCATGAGAGGGAAATTCAAAATGCTGTAAAAAAATTCAGTTTTTGAGATAAAATTCTGATATTTTCCAAACATCATCTACCATGACTCCAAAATTTTCTCATTTTTTTTAATGAACATTGAAAATGTATTTAGCAAGAATTTGCAAGTTTATGTTTACAATACTGTTTACAGTCAAACATTTTGATGCACTGTTTATATGCAAAACTGTGTGGATTTGTAGGACAGTCTGAAGATGCTCTGTAGCAAGTTTGGTGTCAATTGAGCAAAAATTGTGGGAGGAGATAGGATAAAGTTTTGAAAAAAACTGAGTGATGAAAAATTTCAATAGGTTTAAATGTACAAAAGTTTCTTCAGTATTGGGGCTACATTCTGGTGAAAGTTCCAAATCTGTAGCACATATGGTTGATTTGTTGTGAATTTTCAAAATTTTGAACTTCAGTGGCTTGCTGTAGCGCCACCATCAGGACAATTGGCCTGTTTTTGCAGCTGAGGCAATCTGGCATAGGACTGGACCTTTGTGCAAAGTTTGGTGATTTTTTGCGCATGGGAAATTGGATTTCCTCAGAAGAAGAAGAAAGAAGAACATGCAGGATAACAATAGGGTCCTGGCAGCTTAGGCTGCCCGGCCCCTAAATATCCTTACCTAATGTTCTGAAAGATTGAATGGAAAGTAAAGATATAGTTCTCTCCCCTTTTTCAATTAATTTTGTTCATCCGCAAAATGTTCTGATCCCTGACTTAAAAGTGATACGATCCGATCCTTAAGTTTTCTGATACGTTGCACCCTTTTTTCCTGCCAGCTTATGTCATTGCTGATTGATGTCATTGCTTTCAACTGAAAGTGTTCTGGGGAGGCTACTCTCATGGAACCTCTTTCATTGCTGCTGAGAGCTCCCTTCTCTCTCCTCTGTTGTCGCTCCTCTCAGCAGAAATAAGCACATTGAGACAGTCAGCGAGGAGGCAGACCCGGAACAACCTCCAGTTCAATAGAAGAATGAGGACATACAAATAAGAAAATTGAGATGCACTCAGCGTGTCTGGGGTAGTGAGCTAGTGCAAGGCATTATGGTAGTTGTTGTCTTTACAGCTAATCCATAGGGAAGCCATGGGGAGATAAATATGCAAATATCTTGAACTACAGTGGGAAAATGGGAATGGTTTTTGGATGATTTGTTTATACAAAGCCTACACTTTGAAACTATACATGGTTTAACTGTAGGAAAATTGCCCCTTAAAGAACTGAACAAGATGTGAATATGGATGCTACCAAGCAGGTGTCCATGTTCACATGAAGCTATGTTTTGAAATACAAATTCTGGTTTGGGTGAGCTGGCAAGTACTGTTTGCGCTTTGAATTAGGAGCTACCTGTGTCAGTGGCTGATTGACTGCCTCAGCTAATGATAGTCAGCCAGCTAAGTTACAATTCAAGCGATCAGTAATCTAACATTAATGCCAGATATGTTTTACTTGTGTACTGATCGCTTAATCTGTCTGATTGGTGTACAGTTTCACTTATTTTATGTACTAGCCAGAAAATGCTTCCAAAGATGAGCTGAACCATGCACGGCCATTTATGAATGCGCACTGGCTGAAGGTGCTCACCGAGGCATGCACTGCTGCATCCTGCAAAACCATGACCATCCAGGTGACTTGACAACATTTTAGAAAATCCCATGCAACAGAGGGCAGCTGGGTGATGTGAGGGGCAGAGGAAGCGCTTATTGCCAGGCCAATAAAGAAATTTAGAAAATACAAAAAAGCAACAACACCAGGTTGACTCTAAACTGTATGGTGGAGAGAGACCTGCAAGTAAAGACTAATAACATGGAAAGGGGTGATTTCACTGAAAAAACTATGAACATAATATTTCTAAGTGTAGTGTTTGTAGGCCTATGTTGTCAGCATTCATGTTCAGTTTATTTTTTGGTCAATGCACTTTTGAAAATCTAGAGACAGGCATGTTAAATGATATAAAATGATTAATAACTGGCAACCTCAAGAGACTGTCATCAATATTGTTTGATGTTGGCGGGGTAGAAACATAACCTTCTTGTCAGCAATGCAAACAGGTCTTCTGTGGAATTTTCAGTACTTTTTATACTAGATTTCACTGGCAGGCAAACAATAACTGATAAGATTAAAAATGCTAATGAGCACCCATTAAAAATGACCACGCGAGACCTCAGCTCATGAATATGAAGAATTCTGCCAACTGGTTGAGATATTTTCATAGATGTTCATTTTTAGTTGTTACTGGTTTATTTTTAAAGCAGTAATAGCAGGGCTGCCAACTCTCACGCATTTGGCGTGCGAAATGCGTGAGATTCAGTGGCATATTCACGTTCCCAGGCTGTAGTCAGCTATTATTCAATCAGTGCGTTTGAAAGAGATTCTCAGGTGGAATTGAAGTCCTTGTGCATGGAGGTTTATCAGTTTCTCATGCGTAACGGTGGATTTCACCATTAGTAACATGGAAATCAATTATGGCTCCTGACTTCTCACGCTTTTCTTTACTCGGGGGTTGGAAGCAATGGAATTACATAAAAACATTTCAATTGGTCTTATTTCATTGAATCAATTTGAACGATCGTGAAACACATGCATTGCGTTGATTGAGCAATTGCTGACTACAGAACAGGAATGTGAATATGCCACTGAATCTGAGTTGGCAGCCCTGGCAATAGACAATGTTTTTGCTTGAAAGCTGCAGTTGGTCAGATTCAGAAGAGAGTGGTCTGACACTGTCAGACCAGCAAGAATAAATATTTTCACTATAGAAAGCGATCCACTGCAAATTCCATTTGGCAAAATAATTAGCATGCACTCATTGTAGTGCTTATGTGTTTGATGACAGAAACAGATTAACAATAGGCTAGCTAGCTAGCTAAGTAGCTAAGCAGTACAACACTGATGATGAGAAGATTCAGCCTTGAAGCACAGGCACTCATAAATATCTGGACAAACTTCAAACCAAAAACATTGCCTGGGCATATCACAAATGCATTTTCAGTCACTCTACAATAACACAACGCTAACCAGTAGCCTTAGCATTGCTAATAAGTTAACCTCAGCCCACAGTAACATAACGGCTACGGAGTGTTATGATAACCATAGCCAATATGCATACATTTTTTGGATATCAAATCAAACAAAAATTAAGCAGGGAAAATGACATGTTCAGCAGAAATGTTTCCAACTCAGGATTGTAATAAAACATTTTAGATGCCATTGCCAGTTTGGTTTAGCAGGAATGTTTCCAATTCTGCATCTGTTTTAAAACATTTTAGATGCTGATGCAGGCTTGTTGACTGTCTCCATCTTGGAAAAGCTGCTTACTTTTCTGTTCACTCTTGTTTTTTTCAGTTGCGGGTTAACTTTCATTTTCGCCTGCCTTCCTTTGGTCTTCTTTTTTGCTTCTTTTAGTCGTGTTTGTTGTCGCAGGCTATGGAGGGATAAGAAATTTTATTTAATTTAAGCAGCTGTTACTCTGCCTTTTTATCACAGAGCTCTTCCGGAAATTGGGGCGCAGATGATTTAGGACTTGACCAAGACAGAGAACATGCATGAGAAGGGGGCTGAACAGCATGTGCACAGGAGGTGATTCACACTGCATTCGAAACTCCCGGCTCGGATTGCTTGATTTTCTTCAGGTATGATGGATTCTTGCAAATGCCATTTGGAGCATTAGGAGCCACCAAGTGTAGGCCTACCTGATTTTTTGCTGAGATTACCTGTCTCATGTACTACTGTTTAGTGTGACAGTTTCAGCAAGCATGAAAAAGTTTTTTTTTTTTTATAAAAGTTACTTACTGCAGCTATAATATATCATTCTGCAATGGCACCATCTTGCGTTCAGAGCGGTCCGCGACTCGCTTTCACAAGGCGTTTCTGGTCTGCCATGGGGTACGATCTCCCAGAAAAATGAGGGCTTGATGTAAAGCACACGTAAAGCGCATCTGTCTCAATCAGCACCACCTGCATGATTTGCTTCGCACATGTGCAGCTATGTGAAGCATAAGTACATTTTCATAATTTTCACGACACATCCCGGTTCTCATGCATGAAAATTACACATTAAATTCTACATAAGAATAGGCAAAATATCCTGAAGGGCAAAAATGCCTTAAAATTTAAAGTTTCTTACCATCGAATAGGCTATAAAAGCATGCATGGAAGTGATTCCTCTCATTTTTAATCTAGCTTTAGCTTAAGTGCAGTCTGAGATGGGAGTCAGGGTGATCACAAGTACGTTTCTGTCCTCTTTATCCTTGATTTTTGCCTCTCTCACCCAACTGGCAACCGAGGCAGCATTCATTCATTTCTCTGGCTCCATGCCCTCTATACCGCTCCTACTCTGGTCTACTAAAAAAAAAAATCTGCCTCTCATCTTCCTTATTTCCCCAGCCTGCTCCTTTATAAATTACATAGTTCATCACAAGCAGCATCTGTTAGTATCGTGTTCAATAATTTAAACATTAACAAGATTTAAAAGAATCCCAGGCCCTGCCGGGGGGTTGTGATATCTGGTACTGTCTGTGTCATGCTTGCTCAGATTATTCCAGAGCATCATTCGAGCAGTCACTGCCAAACTCAAATGCGTGTCATCCTGTAATAAATGGTAAATCTGATGTCAGTGTCCTGTCTGAAATGTCCATTATGCATAATCCCTGATCGCTAGCTAGCTTCTTCTTGTGACAGTAATTTGGGGGTCAGCAGACTATGATGTTAAAATGCTAAAAAATAAACCAAGCCCTTCAGTGGCCTTAAATTGTTTATTTATTTATTTCTCCTTTATTTAGCCAGGAAGGTCCCATTGAGATACAAGATCTCTTCTTCCAGGGAGTCCTGGTTTATGTATGCATGGTCTTTTGACAGGGGATAGCGGTCTTTTGACACCGTTGGCACGCGCGATACAAATTGTGCAGGTGGTGTAGATTGTGAAAGCGTCATCAATTGTACAACAAAAACAGGAAGAGGACTGCACTTTTGTTCTCCCTGGTAGCCATCGATAGCCATCAGCAGTTGCAGAAATGGTGGGCAGTGCAACAACCAAAGTAACAGTGGAAACTAAACAAGAGAAAGAGAACCCCATGGTACGGTTAGCTACAGTCGCGAGCGGGAGGAAAGCCCACTAGATCTCAGTGAGCTCAGCTTCCAGACCTATACAGCCACTGAATACTGTCAGACTGGCGATCAAGCTGATCTCCTAGTTCATATGGAAATAATAATGACAAATATTAATCACTTGATCTGCTTTTCATATGCAAATCAATGGACCAAAAATATGTCATCACTGGCTCCATTGTGCAATTTCTTTATTTTTTTTAATATTTAAACCTGCTACCAACCCAGTCTGCTTTTCTCAAGACATAATCCAATAATTTCTATCTGCTTTACTGTCTCCATTATAGACAATTAAATTAATGGACAAACTCACTCATTTTTCCTAATTTTATCCTCAAACATTACTGCCCTCTCCACCCAAACACCAACCACTGTTCAGTATCTGAGCATCTGTGTTTATTATTTTTTATGGTTTCTTCTGTATTACTGAGCCTTTATTATTTTTCATTGTTGTATTTGTATTCATTGTGTTTCTGTAATTGATCTTTGTATTAGTTGAAAGCTATTTTCTCTCTCCCCGTCACCTGCCACATGCTTTGTTTTCCTCCCCACACTCACTCGCCCTCCCCTTTTTGATTTTTGTTAGCTCATTTTGTGTCCTTGTTCACAGCCATACCTCCCTTCATGCTCCCTCCTAGCACACTGACCTGTTTCCCATTCTCATTTACTTCCTTTTTCCCTTTATAAACCCCTCTGTGTCTTTGTGGTGTTGCGAGTTTGATTGCCAGTTTGCTGTTCTACTTAAGAACATTTGGAGTTCCATTTGAGATTCTTGGTTACGATTTGTTTTTGGCCATGGTTATGATTCTGTGTTTGTTTGATTTCCCATGTATGATCATTGCTTACTTTTCTAATTTACGATTTTGGATGACCCCTGACCTTGGAGTACCTCTAGTTTGTCTTCTGACCCGTTGACTGTTTAACTTCTACATTTTGGATTTCGCCTTCCGTGCTGCAGTCCACCTGTGAGATATTGACTCGGAGCATCTGATCAAGATCTCTAATAAAACCACTGAAATGAGTTGCTGCCTGTCTGTGAGTTCTGAATTTTTCAATTTTCAAATTTCAATTTTCCTCTTCTTTCTTCTCTCCAATTTCCAAATTGGTGCCGATCATGTCTTCACAGACTTAGACTTTGATGAAATCAGAAACAGCGGAGCCAGTGCTGAAAATAGGGTGGCCACGGAACATCCTATCCATTTTTAGCCCACTTGGCCAAAAGGCCCAAAGGGGCTTATGCTATGCTCGGGGTCTTTAGTGGTGGTCTGTTGTACGTGCGTCCATGCGTGCATAAACTTTTGGCTTGTCTGCGCTCCAGCGTCTTCAGTTTTTGACCGATACTTTTCATATTTCATATGTGTATATATGGTCATAAGGTCTAGAAGTTCGATTTTGAGCTGAACTGGACGGATACTTCGGCCAAGAGGGGGCGTTCCATTTTGGCCATTTTGGGGCGCAGTGGCTTTGCCACTATTTTTTAGTCCTATCTTGTACTGCATCATTTTTCTTCATTAATATTCTGTTCACTCTGACAACACTCCACACCTCCAGGTTTTGCCAGCTCTCCATGTTAAGAAAAGACGTAAAATATATGCTTCATTTGGACATGCAATTTTTTTTTTTTTTTTTTTTTTTTTTGCATTTCAAACAGTATTATTCACATTTGTGTCGGCTCAAGGTGTTTATATTCTTTGTTTTCTTTGACTTAAATACAAAAAAATCATGAGTGTAAGTTTGATCGCCTGTAGTGCAGAAAGGTAGAACGAAAGTTCGACAGTATACCTTTTTCGTAGGGGGCGGGCCTACTTTGCGAGCACACTGTTTTTCTGAATTGAGTCTAACCCATAATTTAGTTGCTCTTGCATTGCATATGGAAAGAATAATCGTCTTTAACTGCCAGTGGATTATTATTATAGCCTAATTGGAGAACGTGTAAATAAAGGAAAATGATGTAGAACAGTCCTGAGCCAATAATTGGTGGAAAGTGATGTTCTGAGGCCGCCCTATTTTCAGCTTTGGCTCTGCCCTTGAACGGAACGCGGTTGTCTCTGCAACGGCGGTACATGCAATAATATACTGGACAAAGAAAATTAGGGATCACCCCAATTTTCGAATTTGAAATATTTGATAGTTCAAATTATGTTCCATATCATATTTCAATATTAAAAATCAGAGTGATCCCTAACTTTCTTTGTCCAGTATACTAAACGCGAGAAGTGGAAGTTAAAAAGTTGTCTGTAGTCCAGTAATTCAGTGATAAACGTCAGTTATATATTTTATATTATAATGTGAAATGTCACAAACCAATAGTTGTTACTGGGTCACATTTGCCGTTTCACCAGCTCAACACTAAAATATGAAATTAACTGTATAACTATATTAACTATATAATTAGCCTACCTATAGCCTATGTGAAGGTTTGATGAAGCATCCTCCGTTTTCAAAGCAGATGTAAATAAGTGTGTTTCAATATTAAATAATTCATCGCTAAAGACGACTAATACGGTTTTATATGCGCATGCCTTTCTAAGTTCTAGTGAAACAAACATTATTTTCTGTTTGCACAATTTTAACCATAACGTTCCGCACAGTTTAATGTTAAATATTGATAACGGACCATGGAAGACGAAGGAATCACTGGACCAATACCCTCGCCTCAGCTTTCAGAATTGACATTGCCTTTGAAAAATCGGCTATCAATTTTAAGACTATAGCTATATGTAGTATGTATACAGCCGAATAGTCAATATTGCTAATAAATTTAATTTTAGATGAAGCAAATTTGCAAACAGTAATAGACCTACATTACATTTTTAAAAATATTGAGCGACAGAAACGGAGTGCTCTCTAAAACTGCAATTTAGCATCCCTTTGAAAATGTTGCCTTAGTAATGACTTGATCTGTAGCCTATATTGATTAATAAATTGGGCTTAGAATCTTTGAAGTTGCGTAGAAGTTAGGCCCTCTTAACAAGTTGCATGGTGCCCGGAGACATTTTTTTTTCTCAGTGAAACCGAAATTTCAATTGCAACTAAAATGATGTTCTTCTGTAAGATAAACGTTTTGATCGATGATGTTGATTTATCAGCCATCTCTGAGGACCAAGGACAGCTCCCCCGCTGTCGCGCCTATTATGCGTCTCACTTCAGAGAATAACCCCTGCCAGACGGTCACTGACTTGTGAACCCCTGCATTCTCAAGAAATTATGCATATAGGTCCACTGATAAGTTACGTCTACTCATACTTTCATCACAGTGACAATGTGATTTTTGCTCCATACAGTAGATTTAGTTTCAAAGTTAGCATGAACAAAGGTAACAAGAATAAAAATTTATTGGACAATGTTATATATCAATCTTTCATTATTCTTATGATTTTTCGTTAGGCCTATTGCACCAATATAAAGTTCTATATCGACTTGCGTTTTAGTCCATTGGGGCCACTGAATTTCAGTTTTCATCTTTGATCAACTTTGACTCATTCAGTTTACATACAGAAAATCTTATTTAAAAAGTAAATTACCCGTATACCACGTTGCTACATTTTCAAAGTTTATGCGGCGTTTTGTAACCTGGGAACTACATCTACACTTTGATCGAAAAATAGCTCAATAACTTTTTTTTTCAGGGACATGAATTAGCCTAATAAGTATAAATAGGCTAGATCAGAAATACAAATACCCGGGGGGAAAAGGCAGCCACAGGGGGCATTTTGCTTAACCTCGCACAGGGCATGCATTTATTAGTTTCGCACAGCCGCCTGATTTGAAACTCTGGAGATTGGGCTGACTAATCAAAAATATTAAGCTTTCTTATTCAGAGCGGAGGAGTGTCACATGTCACGGCGTGCATCTTGTTGGCTTCCTTTTTTCCCTTTCTTCTAACCAATGAGCATTTATTTATTTATTTATTGGTTTGCAATAGATGTTTTTTGAGGAGTGCGGTGATATGGTAAGTGTAGGCCTATTTGTTTTCAAATAGTAGGGATAAACACTAAGTAATTCGCGTAATTTAAAAAATGGCATCCACAAATAGGCCTGAGTAGCCTAGATATTTTTACATCCATAAAAAAGATAGCCTATTTTCCGTCGTTACAAAGACTATCGGTTCAAAACTCCAGCGAAGATTTTCTTTCAACCAAGGACTGCGAAAGAGAACATTTTTCAACTTAACCGGCTCTGGGGTTAGTTGTTACTGTCAACTAGTACGTTGGACCATCATATGAAATGTCCGAAAACAAACTGGTAATAGATTTTTTTTTTTTTTTCAAGTAAAAGCCAGATAAAGGTGAATCCAATTTAACCGTATGCATTCCTCAGATAGGCATAGTTTGCCAAAATTGTTCTTGTTTTGTCAAAACAGGCTATATATATATATATATATATATATATATATCCGCATCTGTTTACATATAGGTTTTTCAGATCTAGCAATAATAGAAATATAGATCTAGGCTTTTTGCTATATAATGTACAGGCCTGGTTTGGAAAAAGCACGTCATTTTTGCTCAAGGAACGCAAAATTTAAATATTATAACATGACCCATGTTAAGTTTTGCCGCAGTCTCCCCTACTTCGATTCGTTTATTTTCATGGCACTTTTATGTATGCCTGTCCAAGTAAGTTATAGACAATAATGTAGATTTTCAATATAGGTTTATCAGTCATCGAAATACCAACTGATACTGATCACCCTAGAACAGTGGTTCCCAAAGTCGGTCCTGGGGCAGCTCGGTTTTGCTCCAACCACAATTACGATCCCAGAGTTTTAACAAGCTGTTCATTTTTTAATTAGCACTTGTCAGATTTTTGCTTAAACCACATTATGACAGAAAACGCATTCCAAATTTCAAAGCCCAAAATATTTTTTATTTTGATGTACATGACAATCAAAGGTGGCAGTATGTTTTATGTGATCAAATGCAAGACTGCAATCAGTCAGTAATCTGGTGATTAGGGTTCTGAATTCAGGTGCTCAGGTTCTTTCCTGAAACCAATCAAGTGACATTAACAGGTTTGACTCATCGTTTGCTTTGTCTTTGAATTCTTAATTGCCTAATAATTGTTCCTTTAATGACCTTGGGTCCACAATTTTATCTACTAGAAGCCCATTTATAGATTCATGTCATCAGTTGCAAATTTCCATTTTTTTTATGTTAGAGAAGTAATTTCCAATTTAGCACACTATGAAATGATTTTCATCATGGCCATTTTTGACATGTGGTTTAAAAGGATAAATAATAGCGTGAACAAGAATAGTGCAATCAAGAAATGAGCAACTCATTAGCATTCTAAGATTGGAGCTGTGGTTGACACAAAACCTGCGTCACAGTGGGTCCCCAGGACCGAGTTTGGAAAACTCCTAGAAAAGAATAAATTAATTTAAAGCATAAGCGGAAATTAAACACACCAAACAATTTGTCAAGTCGGCCAACTGAAAACATGAATATCATTTTCAAATTAATTATAGCCTACCTAATTACGCCTCATTACCATATGATTTGATCGATATCTCAGAATTTCGAATCGAAGTATAATTATTTGCTCATTCATGTTTTCAGTAATGATACACAATCAAAGACTTAATCATATTTTAAAAAATGAATTAATCGTTTATCTGCAGAGCTTTTAATTTTCCTTGGATTCGATGATAGTCGTTCGGATAGGCTAGTGTCACAGTAAAACGCCAGAGCCATCGCCAGCAAAATGACATTAAACTGTGCAAATTCACAATTAAGTTAATTGATACACTCTCAGTTCGTTCTATAATAAGCATTTGTTTCCTCCCTTTGGATGCGTTTTTTAATCAAGTCCGTCAAAATGAGTCAACAATTCAACGTATTTATTTATTTATTTTCAGACACTTACTTTGGTCTTTTTAAACTTAGGATGTTCAAATCTGAATGACGCAGCAACAGAGAGGGGTCCTGCTACCTTTGATACCATTATGAGGGCTCAGGTGCCACCTAACTTTCTCTTAGCAAAAAAAGTTCTTCAGCGAGTGAAAACACGACGGAATGAATTGAATTACTTAAAATATGCCACCTTTATTGGCTAGATCACCTCAATGTGGACATGTTTCTTTTTTGAGCCCTCCTCGTCGACCAAAACTTGTTTGAAATGGCTGATTCATTCAAAGATATGCATTCGAGTAACCAACCTACGGTCATTTGGATCGGCTGTTGAAAAGGGTTCCCTTTCCTAAATCAAATCAAATCATTATTTTTTTTAATCCAGATTAATTCGCCCCTCGAACACACTCTTCAAGAGTGGTAGCTACGCTGATAATCAGGTAGCATTCCATGAGTCTTATCGCCGTTTATTTAAAACCTTTCGAACAGCAATATGTCAGCAATCTTATTTCGTCATCGCCATTTTTAAACAAATTGATTAAAACTCATTGACTGTTTTTATATTTTTTAAGTTTTGTTTTGTTGCAGGGTTTAAAAAAAAATCCACTTAGTCATAAAAACTGACTGCGGGATGCATTGCTTCCGTTGAAAAGTGACTGAAGTTATGGTCCCTTTGAAATGTAATGAAACGATTTTCTTTTGCACTTATGTACAACAGAGCAGGGTAAATGGTTTACCTAAACTTTTGATTGCCTCTCTTGACGTAAAAGATTTTTGGATCCCTCCAGAGACATAATTTGAACCTGAAGCTGAATCCTGTTATGGTCACATTCAAAGAGGGCTACAGTGAAACGACTTTTATTGTAAGCAGAAAAAATAAATGTTAGAATTACTTATAATGCTGACAAAATGTTTCCTCAAAGTTTTCTAAATAACTTGCAAATTCTAAACTCTTAGGAAAATTTTATGATTAAAATTAATTGGATTAAAATTGTGTAAAAACTCAGTTATGGGGAGATACTTGACATAACATTTTTGTAGAGGTAAATTTATCATTTCATTTTTTTGAGTGGTTATGCTTCATCAGCTCCTTACCCCCAGAACTTAGAATTTAATTTTTACCATGCGGGATCAGGCTTTCCTGTTTTTGTGCCAAAAATTACTCTTAAAGTTTTTAAATACTTAACTTTTACTGACCGCAAATAACAAGACAACTTGCGACAATATCGACCGAAAATGGACAGCTGATAAAAATCAAACAGGCTATTTAATAAAATCCCGCTAAAATATTATGCATTACGTAAAATGACACGTGTTCTTTTTTTAATTTAAAGAAAAACCATATTGTAAGTATATTTTGATCAAATATCCAGTGGTTTCGACTCATTACAAGCTCAAACTTTTCAAATATCAATGACCTGCTTTAGTACGGGTTGCTGCCAATACGTCAACAGTCACGCATTCGCATCTCTCTCTCTCTCTCTCTCTCTCTCTCTCTCTTTTTTTCTCTCGCAAACAAACACACAAACTTAGATCCAAACACAGACTTACGCCGTGTAAGAGAATACATATTGCATGCACCGATCATTCGTCTGCTCCCGCTCTTCTTTGTCTTTAACCCCGTTTTATGGGTACCACAGCAATATTCCAAATATTTAAGAATATTGTTATTATTAGGCCTAAACAAGTTCTGGCAGTGCATCCACCCTGTCCCCCATCACCGAGATATTGGAGGAGGGATAAAATACATAATTAGCTTTGTCTTAAGTTATCTTGCGATCAGAGCAAGTCCCGTATTGGGAACACAAAGAGCCATACCTCATACAGTAAGTGCAACAAGTGGCCTACGCCTGCATTTGTAATACATACCTACAGTAGCTACCTGAAAAAGTTTGGACGTAGCTACACTTTCTTGAAACCAAATATTTAAAAGATAAACTGCTTCTATTTCACAAAATGTCTTAATCTTCAATAATTAAATTAACCACCACTTTCCGTTAAAAAATGGCTGAATATATAGCCTACTTTTCTTGTTTCTACTTGGAATTCCATGGTCCTGAAAGACTAAAAGTTCACGCCAATACGGCCGTAGATGCTCCTTGTGGTGGGCTTCACCAATAATTCCAAAACCACAAGTGAGTCGTTAGAAAAATGGACAGAAATAGTCCTATCTTTTTTTTTTTGGCACCATTTTAAGTTATTTACTGAAGTTAAATTTCACAAATATTACAACTAGAGGCAAATGTGCTCGTGCTATTGACTGGCATTTTCAACCATGCAAATTAACCCATGCGCATGCATACAGAGACATGTATACATTCATATTTCTACCCGATGTTATTTAAGATTAATTTTTGACAGTTTGGACAGTTTTACAACGAAATAATTTTTATTTATGCATATATTATTATGTATGTATGTATGTATGTATGTATGTATTTATTTATGTATTTATTTAGGTATAATATTATTTTAATTAAGCTTTAAGTGATCATTAATGTCCTGGGTGACTTCGACTATCCGAAGAATATCAAAGGGGCCGTCGAAAATTTGGAAAGCCTGCATAAATAAATAAATAAATAAATAAATAAATAAATAAATAGTTAGCCTAATTCCCGTAGAATGTAAGTTAAATTTTGGGCGTATGACAAGCCCGTTTTTAATATTCACATCAAAAAATACTGAAACTTGGAGTGTCTTGTAAGTGTAACCCTTTTGCTGGTCCAGTCATAGGCTATTTGATAAATCAAACAAAAACAACAACCACAAATTCAAAAGATTCTCTGTGGCTTTATCACCGAAGAAATGGTGGTTAAGAGCTTTAAGGTCCGTGAACTAATTTAATAAAAATGCGGGAGCAAAACAAGTTGCGTTTTAAAATGCGTTAACTCGAACAGCGAAAAGTAGCCTATGTTTAACGACGTATGTTTCTTCAGTTATTGTGATTGCAATTGTAAACCTTGCATTGTTCTAAAGATAAGGCGTACCAAAACGAAGGTTTCCGGCACAATGCAATCCACTTCGGTGAATTCGCCTTTTTAGTGCGAATCCATATTTTCATTCACCACTATTATTCATAAAAAATATTGCTATTTAACTGTCACCTCGCAACCACAAAAGGCCAAAACATTCAATACCAGAGAGAGGTTTGGACGCACTATGTACGGTGAGTTGCTGCTTTGGATCTCCCAAAAAATTAGAACATAAACAACACGACGAGAGTATTTCTCAGTACAACTACAAATTCATTACTGGCTAACAGGCTTGTGCCAATCCTCATTCTTTACACCTATCATGCCCATTGCGCTGAGCGCATCATGTGTATGTCTCTGTGCAAAGATTTACTGCCGCATGAGATATCATGAATGTTAACATACACACGCTTACACACTTATTAAGTTGTATGTATTTAAGAAACAATTTCCAGTGGCATTTATTACTTTTATTGGAAACCCATATTATAACGGCATAAATAATTTAAACAAGTTCTATGCATCACTGCCAATTGTGCTAATTTTGGCTTCATCACATAGGGCAACAGGTAATATACAATAATGAACAATATTCTCTCCTCGACTCAGGACAAAAATATTATTTTGAACATTCAATCCTATAATATTGTTTTGTTGCATAAAATCTTAAGGGTATTTCTTTGAACATTTGACGCTGAAAAATAAGAACATCTCATTTCTGCAAGTTCAGCTCTCTGAGAGTTAATACTGATATCCTCAAATCACGGAGTGACATAAAATGGACACTAAGCCACTGGTCCGCCATCTTAAATATTAACCACTAACTGACAAAATGTGTGATCAGCCAGCTCTAGCAGTTCATGCGGGGATCAGTTCATCGACCTGAGCACTAAAGGAAGATCCCCAGCTGGATCTGCAGAGCCCAGCCGAGACATAAGCAGTATACCCCTAGGAAATTGAGATACTGAAATATGTCTTCTCTCTGCTTCCTGAAAAAAATGACGTGGCTACTGCTTAAGCAATGTTAGTCGCCTGTCCTGCATCAAGAAGTGCAGGACAAGCCCATTTAGGCAGAGGGCTAAGTCTAACCTCCGACAGTGATATCACTGTGAGAAGAGTCACCTTTCTGCCCATAATCATAGCCTTTAAAGAAGTCCTGGCATTGCTAATAGTGTCTTAGATGGAATCATGTTACTGTTTAGGGAGGGAATAAGAAGGCCAAGCATGCAAGTGTGTCTCTCTTGGCTCAGGGTGTCTGAACAACATGCCTGCTTAAGCCAAAAGTGGATGAGGCTTATGACTGAGTGCAAAGATACAGAGATATTGAGGGGATAAAATACCCTCCAGCCCCCAAGGGTGCATCAACAGGACTCCATAGCGCCCCTAAGTAATTTTGTGTAGGAGTAAGCGGCCACTAGAGGAGCATATAGTGATGTATTCGGCTACTTCTGAGGCAGAGCATCAAAGCACCAAGGACGCTGTTTGTGTCCTTTTGCAACCTGTGAATATTGTCTCCCTTACCCGAGGGATAGATCCCATTCTGGCTAAGAGGACCACCTGATTTGACTCACCTGGTGGATAGAAGCCCCTGCATGAGGCCAGATGTGGGAAGGCCTGAAGCAAAAGGTGCACAGGTACCTTCAGACGCTGCCCAGATGACTTTCATAGCAAACAGTGGGGGAGCAGTCTGTCCACAGAAGGAGATATTTGCCTGTTATATAAGAACATAAAGCCCCTAGAACGAGATACACTGCTCATCACTCCTGCACTGAAATGTTCAGTGTCCCCTGGGGTATCTCACACTCCCTTCACTATTCTGCTCTTCCAGACTGCTCCCCAGCTGGTCTGAGAGACATCTTGGGACACCAGTGCTCTCTCTGAGGGTAGATTCCCCAAGGAGGCCCTCAACATCAACAGTTTAGGATCCTGCCATGTACAGAGGGTTTAGAGACCTGGAATGAATTATACAGCGCTTCACTTCTGTCTTTTATGCAGTGGCGTGCCATCTGCGGTATAAGAGGCCTGTGGTAACCTTACCTTTCAATGCTTAACCCTCCTTTTATGTTCGGGGTCAGTTTGATCCGATTTAAGGCTCACTGTCACTAAAAATATGGTCAACATACTTTATTCGGCAAGATTTTTTCCCTACTGTAAAACCACGCCCTCGGCACCCTAATTTACGAGCCTATCAAGACCCGGACCACATTCTGCACTCCACCTAATTGTCTACAGCTGTTCCCTATTGTGTGCATGCAATAGTGTTCTCTATTTAAGAGAGACTCTCACACTCATTCAGTGCAAAGTCTTGTAAGCCTCAAAAGCCTGTTGTTGTACTACAGTCATGTTTAGACTTTACTCCCGCATTACGTGTGTATTGTTGTGAATCTCTAATTAAGCGCTGTTCCTTTTGCTTTACTATCAGTGCTTCCTTTTTGTAATCTAGGAACCTTGTATCTTTATATTAGTAATACATAGTTCTGTTGTCTAAGTTCCAGTTGTATGTATTACTCATTTACAATTCAGGAACCTCGTTTCCTTGTTCTTGTTGTATTGTGTTTTCTATGCCTTCCTGCTGTGCCTCGAAGGCATAATAAATAACCAAATCCATCTTTGTACCTGAGTCCAGTCCTACATTTTCTGATTTCTGTGCACATCACTGGTGCTCAGAGAACAACCACTACGGAAGACTTTGCCATACCATGGACTCAGCGAAGACACTGCTGCCTGAAGATGCGGGAGAATTTCCTTCCAGCCCTCACGACATCTTCAGCCTGGTGGCCGAGCAACAGAGAGAGATTGCTCGACTGGGGGCCACATTGGAAGGCTTGGTCCGTGGCTTCCACGAGTTCGCCATCTCCCACGCTCCACCTCCAGCTCCAGCCTCCGTCTCTCCTGCCAGACTGCAGGCATCCTCAGCCATTCCCTGGGATGAGTCACCAGTGCACCAACCAGAGTGCTATGAAGGTCAATCCACCACTTGCAGAGGCTTTCTTCTCCAGTGCTCACTCTATTTCACATACCATTCCACTCTGAGTGATGTGGAGAAGATAGCTGCTGTAATCACCTGCCTCTCTGGCAAGGCGCTTGACTGGGCGACTGCTGTGTGGGAGCAAGTGTTGTTCAACACCTGACAGCTTCCTCCAGCAGTTCCGCTCAGTTTTCGACCACCCTGGGAAGAAGGCTGGGGACCAGCTGCTGGATCTGTGATAAGGTTTAAAGCCTGCTGCGGACTACGCACTCAAGCTCTGGACCTTAGCCGCAGCCAGCATCTGGAACAAGCCTGCCCTAATTGCCATCTTCCGTAATGGGCTGTGTCCAGATTTGAGGGCAGAGATGGCCTGCAGGGACCTGGATCTGTCCCTGCCGTCATACATCAACGCGGCCATCAATCTGGACCTGCTCATGCAGGAGAGACGGCGGAATCAGCCCAGGGGCCCCATCCAGCTGCCAGAGGTGGAAACTGAGCTCATGGAATTGGGACTCTCAAGACCTTTCAAACGTCGCCATTGGAAGAAAACCGGCCCATGTACCCATTGTGGAGAAGAACACCCTGCGCCTGTCAAGGTAGAAGTGTCACCCACTGCCATCACCAAACAAAGATTCAAGATCTCAGTCAGAGTGGTGTATAAGGATGTAACCCTTTGTACAGAAGCCTTGATTGACTCGGGCGCAGCTGGCAATTTCATCTCCTCCCAATTGGCGCGGTGACTGAGGGTCCCACTTCACTGGCTCCCCAGTCCCCTTGCCGTGACAGTGTTGGATGGGAAACCTCTGGGCAGCGGCCAGCCCTTGAGCCAGCAAAAGTCTTTTGTGGAACACCTCATCTGGTCGATATTTGGAAGTAGATGAGTGGGGGGCTTTGGGTGCAAACAACATGGTGGGACGTTAAACATTGTTTATTTCCTTATATTACCCACAAAATGATATTGTAACTTGAGGGTTTGATGTGTGGTGGCTGGATCACTCCAGATGAGAATGAACAGCAGGATGGAGATGGATATCTCTCTGAAGCAGCACTTTACTGTTCTACACACTTCAGCAGACTCACAACAACACTTCCCGGATATACTCCCTTGCTATTGATCACATGAGTCTGAAGTAACCAATAAGAAACTAGAAGGACTTAGACTGAGGTTACTGGGTGCATCTCAATTCTCTTACTTGTATGTTCTTGATTGTACTTGATTCTTTTCCCAGCTGGCTGATTGAACTGGGGCGGTGCTTCCCCGGACTCTATATAAGCCGGAAGTCCGCCACGCCTCTTTTGCTAGAGTGTCTGTTTGTAGCTAAGCACTATAGCCGAAGATATCTCTAGTCAGGATTTGCGTGACTTTATATCTTCCAGTTATTATTGGAGTTCCTTCCGCTTTAGGAATTTTCCCTTTTCTACTTTTGTTCTCTCTTGTGTTGCTTCCGTTTTTCAGACTATTATACATCCTTTGGAAGCGCGAGTACTTTCTGGTGGTCTGTATAATTCTCTGTGTTTGTATTGTGTCCGTACTGCTCGTTCTCTCTCTGGCCGCTGCACTTGGCCTCTCTATTTTACCAGCCATTACAGAACACTCTAGCCAGCATGGAGTCGTCAGCAGCGGCTGCGTTAGAGAAAGTTGTGGCTAATCAACAAGCAGTTCTCTCTGGGTATGGCAAGGGTCTTTCTAGCCTGAACAATCAGCAGGCAGAGTCGGCGGAGAGAGTACGCCTTCAGGAGAATGCCATGGAGAGACAGGAAAGCGTTCTGTTAACTCTCACTGAGAGTATTAGAGCCTTGTCCACTCAGATCACACAAAATGTTGCACAAGCACAATCCGTACACCTTCCCCGAGAGCCAAAACTCCAGTTACCCCCAAGATATGGAGGTGAGGCAGAAAGATGTAAAGATTTCATTGCCCAATGTGAAATATTTTTTAAAGCGCAGCCTTCACGGTTCGTGAATGAAGAGTCTTGGGTTTCATTTATTTTATCCCTGTTGACCGACATAGCACTTACTTGGGTCGGGCCACTTATTCGATCTAATTCACAGGTCGTGAATACAGTGGAGACTCTCGTTAGAGAAATGGTCCCGGTACTTGATCAGGATGTTTGTAGTCAGGATGAGGCTACACGTTTAATGCATCTGAGGCAGGGCTCTGAAAGTGTTACGAAGTTTTTAATCTCATTTCGCTCCTTGACCACAGAGACAGGCTGGCCAGAAGCGCCTCTTATGACAGTTTTTGTTCACGCTTTGGCTGAGGAGGTTAAGCATGCTCTGGCTACATTGGAGCCTTGTGTTTCTCTGGACTCGGTGGTTCGTATGGCGGTGCGAATTGATAATCGCATCCGCGAACGTAACCGGGAGAGACGTACTGCATTGGCTCTTGCTGACAACGGGGTTAATGCTCCTTGCAGCGTGCATACAGCTCCAATTCCGCCCACTGAAATTTCCACTCCTGGCGAGCCTATGCAGGTTGACGGCTCATATGAGAACCAAGCTCGTAAGCCCGTTCGCAGATGTATAATCTGCTATAATTGTAACAAACCGGGACAAATCCGTCCATGCTGACCTGAGCTTCGGGAAACGGGAAGTCCCTCTCGCGGTATGGGGGGCGCTAGAGGGACAGACCCAATTTCCCTTCCAAACTTTAATTCCTGTAGAATTGACTGTGGGGAGACAGAGAATATTTATTGAGGCTTTTTTGGACTCTGGCGCCGTGGACTGTTTTATGGATGTGGAGTGGGCTAGGAGACATTCTATTCCCATCCGCCCTCTTTTACATTCACGCACTGTAAGATCTTTAGACGGTCGCCCGCTGGGAACTGGATTTATAACCAAGGTCTGTGAATCATTGACTATGTTCTTCCCTTTTGGTGGTCATTCTGAGGAGGTCCGGTTTTTCATGATCAGTTCCCCTGTTTTCCCTGTCGTTTGAGGACACTCTTGGTTACGGGAACATAGGCCTCACATCCTTTGGGGGAGTCAGAATAACCCGGTCGTCCAGTGGGGCACTGATTGTAGGTCCCACTGTAGGGAGAGTTTAGCGTGTCATCCCGGGCATCAACCTATGGGGGATGCTGACGCCTGGAGTGATTCTGAGGAGTTTGTCTCACACAACCCTCCTAATCTAGAAAAAGGGGCGGAGGAGGGGTTGGAGTGGGATCCTCAATTTTACTGGTGGCAGCCAGAGGAGGATTGCGATTCGGAGGATTTCTCTGACTCAGAATCAGACATAGAGATGGCAGGTTCCGAACAGGGTGACAATTTGGGGGCTGCTCTGAACTTTTGTCTGCCTCCTAATGTTCCTAACGATTACGCTGATCTCGCAGAGGTTTTTAGCAAGCAACGGGCCTCGACTTTACCTCCTCATCGCACATACGATTATGAGATTAATCTCTACCCGGGTACCCCTCCCCCGGGGCGCATTATACTCGCTCTCAGGGCCTGAATGAAGGGCCATGCGAGAATATATTCAGGAGGTTCTGGCTAATGGATTTATTCAGCCCTCCACGTCTCCTGCCGGAGCGGGGTTCTTTTTTGTGGGCAAAAAAGATGGCGGCCTAAGACCCTGTATTGATTACAGGGGCTTGAATAATATTACCATTAAAAACCGATAACCCCTTCCGTTGATGTACTCAGTGTTTGAACGTCTGCAGGAGGCGTCGTTTTTTTACCAAGCTAAACCTCCGGGATGCTTATAACTTGGTTCAGATCTGGGAGGGGGACAAGTGGAAAACGGCATTTAATACGCATGACGAGTACTACAAATATTTTGTCATGCCGTTCGGATTAGTTAACGCCCCCTCTGTGTTCCAGGCACTCGTTAGAAATTCGTCTTTGTCTACCTTGACAATATTCTGATTTTTTTCTTCAACTCTCTCGGAGCTTAAACAACACGTCAGACAAGTGCTTGAAGCCCTCTTTAAAGCCAAGCTTTTTGTCAAGGCTGAAAAATGCATTTTTATGCCAAGACAGTCTCGTTTCTT
This sequence comes from Gymnothorax javanicus, assembly GCA_029692085.1. Lineage (NCBI taxonomy): Eukaryota > Metazoa > Chordata > Actinopteri > Anguilliformes > Muraenidae > Gymnothorax > Gymnothorax javanicus. The sequence continues at coordinate 92,423,700 of CM056199.1, read as the reverse complement.
GGCTTCATTGTGTCTGAAGGGTCGGTCCACATGGATCCTGAGAAGATGGCAGCGGTCAGGAATTGGCCTGCCCCTCAAAATATCAAGGAGGTTCAACGGTTTTCGGGCTTTGCTAATTTTAATTTTTATAGGAGGTTTATCCGTAATTTTAGCGCGGTAGCTGCCCCCATTATCGCGCTCACTAAGAAGAATACCTCCTCGTCGTTTGCTTGGTCTCCAGCAGCTGAGGGTGCTTTTCAGGAGTTGAAGAAACGATTTAGGTCGGAGCCCATTCTCGTTTTGCCCGACGCCTCCCTCCCATTTTTTGTGTAGGTGGATGCGTCGGAGGACGGGGTGGGTTGCATTTTGTCCCAGCACCCCCTTCGGGACAATAAGTTGCACCTATGCGCCTACTTCTCCCGGTCGTTGTCGGTGGCCGAACGGAATTACAGCATTGGTGACTGGGTGTTGTTAGCTGTCAAGTTGGCGTTAGAAGATTGGCGCCATTGGATGGAGGGGGCTGAACATCCGTTTGTGGTTTGGACGGATCATAAAAATCTCAAATACATCCAACAGACTAAGCGACGTAATTCCCGGCAGGTGCGGTGGTCGTTGTTTTTCAATCGCTTTAACTTTATGTTAACCTATCGCCTGGGTTCCAAAAACATCAAGCCTGACGCCTTGTCGCGGATTTACGAACGCACTGGTCGCGATCCTATTCCTGAGCCGGTTATCCTGGCAGCTCAGATTGTGACTCCCATCCAGTGGGGCGTTGAGTCTGTTGTGCAGGATGCCTTGAGATCCGATCCCGATTATGGTGGGGAGCTGCCTGGCTGTTGTTTGTTCCGGTAGCGGCACGGTCCAAAGTTCTCCAATGGGGGCACTCTTCCCACCTGGTGGGTCACCCGGGGGTTCATCGGACCAAGCAGTTCTTGGCCCGACATTTTTGGTGGCCCAGCATGATTGAGGACATCCGGGAGTTTGTAGCGGTGTGCTGTATCTGCGCTAGGAACAAGGTTTCTCATCTTTCCCCTTCTGGTCCGTTGCGGCCGTTGCCTGTCCCCAAGCGCCCGTGGAGCCATATCGCTCTGGATTTTGTTACTGGTTTGCCTATTTCTGAAGGCAACATGGTCATCTTGGTCGTGGTCGACCGCTTTTCTAAGGCCGCCCACTTTATCGCGCTGCCCAAGCTGCCTTCGGTGCAGGAGACGGCCCTTCTTGTTGTGGACCATGTGTTCCGGCTGCATGGTCTCCCTCAAGATGTGGTTTCTGACAGGGGCCCACAATTTATAGCTAAATTCTGGCATGCTTTTTGCAACCAGTTAGGGGCCACCGTGAGCCTTTCGTCTGGTTTCCACCCTGAGACTAACGGGCAGACAAAGCGAACCAACCAGTCGCTGGAGAATACTCTTCAGTGTTTAGCGGTGTTTAGCATGACCCATAGTCCAGTTCCACTCTTCCTTTCATACCCAGCTGCTCCAACGTGCTCACCAGTGATCTGACACACAGGGCAAACATTCTGAACGACTTGGTGTCAACACTAATGATGTTGGGACCGTTCACAAGCTGAGCAATGCGTTGAAGAGCCAGCTGGCGTGGTTGTCTGTATTGCTGGTTTAAGGCTGCCATGGAGTCTATGAAGGGGTAATGAGAATTACAGTACAAATCAGCACAGAGCAGGGCTTCTTCCAGTTTCATATTATCCACCCACATCTGGAATTTGAAGCATTTGATGGCATCTCTTGGCACAATATTGTCTAGTGTAAGTTGCAGTCTGGCAAACTCTCTTGGGTTAGGGTAGACTAAGTCTGGGATGGTTGGCTTGTGTCCTCAGTATGTATGCTCTTGACCACCAGGTGGACTCAAGCTGTGGTGTCTGGAGTGATGACATGCAGATGGGTACCTGTATCCATCAGGTGAATAGTAACATTCAGCAACATAATGTGGCACTTAGTTCCCAGCTGCTGTGATGCTGCTGTTCTGGATAATAACAGCTCTCTCTGGAATTGACACGTTGATCATATCTGTAACCACAAGAAGTGAGTTGTACAGAAGGGAAGGCATGTGCTGGCTGAGAGTAGTAGTCAATTCTGGACTCTCTGTAAGGAGCGGAATCATGTCTCCAGGCACAAGAAGTCTGTGGGGTTGAATAGTCTTCCAGAACTGAATGATGGCAGTATTGTCTGCGGTGGCATGGCATGGTCCAGGTCATCGTCAGGATGCCTTGTTGCTGGACAGGAATAATCAGCCTCCCACTGAAATGCTGCCCCACTCTTCTGGTGGGATATTGCTGCTTTGCTCGTTGACATATTACCTCTTAAGTGCTTTTAAGACCTTTTTGGGGGTTTGCAAAACAGTGTTGTGTTGCTTACCCCGCTGCAGCCTGGGGTCACTGTGCTCACTCTGGGCTCTGAGCTCCTCATTTTATAGTTTGAGTTCTTGCATTGCTGCCTGAAGACTCTCCTGTTCCAGTATAAGCCTCTGGCATACTTTATTCCACTTTTCTGATGAAGTATTCCACATGACAATTACCTTTCCACAGCGAGGTGTTGCAGCACTCCTGACTGGAGGTGGATGGGGAGCGTGACCCCATTTCTTCTTCCTCTTCCTCTTCTTCTGGGTAAGGATGAGGTGTTACAGATGGTGAAGTGGTGGGTGGAGGCACTGGAGTACTTGGACTATTAGACACAATGTAATCATTGAAGTACGCGGGGAGGGAAGTTTGCCTCCAGACATGTGTACCAGGATTCCTTTATGCTCTGTTAGACATCTTGATTTGTAATGGGCTCATGGGTCCGGCTCGAAGGACCACAATGTGGGGAAGGTGTAGCTTCCTTGCTAATACTGTGGTGTATTCGCTAGAATAAAGCTCACTACAGGTGATTGATTAGAATCAAACAGATGTCTTTCCTTCAGGGTCTTTGTTACCACCAGCACAACCACATTCCTTTTTACAACTGCCTAGTCAAGTGGATCTGTGTCAATCAACAGAATAGAAAAACTGTAAACTAGAGCTGCGCACCTCCGCCAATGTACTCAATGTTATTTTTGCCAGTATTAGCTAGCAACCCCTGTGTTTATGCAGTCCTGTAGTCTTCACGCAAATATGTTTTTAATGTGTTTTTGACCTTTTGCATGCCCTTGACCTTGACCTTTGACCTTGACCCCCAAAATCGAATCACCTCTTCCTTAAACAATACTCAATCATTCCACCAAATTTGAGGAAAATCCATCCATAACTTTTTGCGTAATCCTGCTTACAAACAAACCAACAAACCAACCAACAGACAAAAGGTAATGATCACATAACCTCCTCCAACTTTGTTGGGCGGAGGTAATTATGTCACACTGTATACATACTGGATACAGATACAGCATTATGTGATGCAGTAGTAAGTGGTGTAAAGTGATTCAATGACAATGACAGTGTACAGGCAACAGATTTTTATGTATCTATGGTCTCTTACAGGAGTGCATAACCCTCTCCTGGCCGAGAAATAGTCTGCAGGGTAAGTACCCGGCAAGCACTAAGTAAAAGTGTAATGATTTAATTAAAAAAATAAACTATCAGGAATATCAAAAATCTGTTTGGACTCAATGTAACTCATGTGGAACATTACAAAGTTTGAATGGTGTCTATAGCTTAACCGGTGTGAAAGGAGTTAGCTGGCAAAATTTTGGCGGAAGAATGAGAAACTGAATGATAATCATAATAATAATAATAATAATAATAATAAAGATGCAAGAATGTAGAGTGTGCTGAAGCAGGCACACAATAATTGAGTTAAATTAGACCACACACATCCAGGCTCAATTACTGCCAGCTCTGTCCAATCTAAACATCCTTTCCCTCTATTTGAAGTTGACTAGGAGGTCTCACCAAGCAGTACTTGATGCTGAGATCAAAAGAAAATCCAGAGGTGATGAGGAATAAAGTTTTAGAAACATATCAGCCTGGAAAGGGTCGCTAAGCCATTTCTAAAGCTCTGGGACTCATGTGAACTGCAGTGAGAAGAAATGGAGGAAACCTGGAATAGTGGTGAATCTTCTCAGTTGCTCCAAGCATCTGGCCAGACAAAATCCCTAGGTGAGTCAATTGAGAACTTATGCAAGTTGCCACAAAAGTACACAGAAGAACATTTTGGGAACTGCAATCCTCGCACAACTCAGAAAAGGTAAGAGTTCAGACTGTGGTCAGATGAGAGCAAAAATTTTATGTTTTAGCTAGATGCAGCATTCGCATGTGGGTAGTTGCTCACAAGGAATGGCACCTCATTCCCATAGTAAAATATGGTTGTCCATCATTGATGCAATGGGGCTACTTTTTAATTAGAGCTGCCAATACAATGACAAAAAGCACACCTAAAAATCCACGCAGAAGTGGTTCTGGGACAACATAATCAATTTTCTTCAATGGCCTTCTCAGTAACTGGACCTCAATCCGACCACAAACCTATCGGCTGAACTGAAGAGGACAGTTCTGATAGGACCACTTCGTCAAAAAAGAAAATTTTTATTGCAACATACAGGCATACAATCATACATTGAGTTTGGCGTCATGGCTCTGTTATGAGAGATCCCTGCCCGTCCGAACGAGGAACCGAAGGCAAGGAGCTGCTAGTAATCCCCCTCCAAGGAACAGAGCCAACAGCAGCAATGACCTCACGAAAGAGACATTGCTATAGAACTAAAAATTTAGACAAAAAGAGCCGGGTTAATGAATACAATAGATCGGTGGAGCTGGGGTGGAGGAGGGTTGTTGAGCGAGCGCACTGAGGAGCAGCTTCCCGAGGCGAGCTTAAGTAGAGTAGCATATTACCAGCCAAGCAATCAGGCAGCTAGGTCAGATGACAGTCATGTGCACTCAGGTAGAAGCTGCTCCTCTGTTAGCAGGCTTGACTCCATGGCCTATCAGAACTTATGCCAAGTCTTCATTTTATGAGCGCAAACTTTGGAATGTAACAGGTTTTACAGGTCTGCATAGAAGATTGGCCCGAAATTCCTCCAAATGTGCGCCTGAACCCTGTCAAACAGTACAGGGAGAAGTGGTTGCATCAAGTATTAAGCCAGGGGTGCCATTAATTGCGAAACCTTGATTTAGAGGAAATGCACTAAGTAAATCAATAAATGATTTTGGCTGGCTCCACTGAAACGTCAATGAAGTACACTTTAAAGACATTTTGACTTTATCGCTATGATGTTATTTATTTTTATAGCAGTTTTAGTGCATTTCCAGTCAGAGGAGCCTATAATTCTGGAACTCATTGTTGACAATATAAGAGCTGGACCTTTTCCTTTAATGAATGAGCTGATCATTTAAAAAAGAAAACTATTTTTTGTTCCCTTTTGCTCTTTTATTATTACATTTTGTATTGAGATCTGAAGCCATAAAGTACGACAAATACGCAAAAATAGAGGAAATAAGGAGGGTGCAAATACTTTGTCACAGCACTGTATGGGTGAGTACAACCCAAATTAAGTCTTTAGTTCCCATCTGTCATCACAAGTAACATGTTTCTGGCATAACATTGAACAATGTGTAGCAGGGTAGGCAATACAAGAACCTGCAACAGGACCTGGGAATTACAGTGCTAGTTTGATGTCCCAAGAGGGAAAAGTTGTATTCATGAGCAGCATCCAAATTGTTTCGATAAAATTTTGTGACTGAAATGGACTTTGCTCTGCATGAAAATGGGTTTGCCAAAGTCTATTGCCAGTTTTCTGGCAAAGGTACTTGCCAAGAATATCAACCATCATAATTTTTACAGGACAGCATAGAAAAAAAAAATCTTCAAACAGGTATTTTAACAGCTTGTTCTTTTTACTACTATTGACCAAGTTCTTACAAATGGTGGTTCCTTAACCTTTTGTGATTGAGCATATTCCCAGTTGAGTCATTCATTAGTGTGCCACTAGCCTACAACAGATGGCAAAGAGCAGCTCTTGAGAGAGAAGCAAACAAGCCCACACATTTACTCTGAGCTTGGATGAGAAATTAATAATATCAATATCATGTTCAGTGTGACTGTTGCATCATCTGCAGCATTGTCATTTCAAGCTTTGACAATAGGTTCAAAGTGAGCCAGTACAGTTTTATAATGACATTGCTTTGACAAAATAACAATTAAATCGCTTCAGAAAAGTCCATTTTCAGCTTTGTTTGTTGCAATGAGCTGTGCAGTACAGACACTTTTACAAGCAGAGGCTGCCATTGAGAGGTAACTGATACAATGTCATAGATAAACAGAGCTAACCAAGGTTGACTTAGTGGGCACATCTGGCATCATTCAACAAAAACTAATAACTGGAGGCTGATATTTGCAAGGGTTGCCATACTGCAGGGTATTGTTATTGTTGTAGACATAATTGCAATGCAAACATGAATCATCTTAATAGCTGTCACAATTCTGTCGAATGGTCCACACAGAGCTTTTGTCTCAGTCAGCTGATTGTCTGCAGTGATCTATTGGTATTCTTCAGATCTCTTCGCAAAACCTGAAAGTGAAACACCTCAGATGTCATCTTTTCTCAACTTCACACCTTGGGCATCCGATATGAATGTCCTAAGTGATATGCGCTGCTGTAATCCGAAAATGGGTTCAGCAGGACATATTTCAAAATACACTCATTAACTAAGCGAGATGACATTTTAGGTATATATATATATATATATATATATATATACACACACACACACAAACACACATATATATAGTAGTGTAGTCATGATTATACACTCAACAAAATGAGGATAAATCAGAAAGTAAGTACTATTCCAAGTATTTATTTACAGTAATATTGGATCATATCGATGAAAATTAGTTAACAATTTATAAGAAAAACAAAAATAATGTCTTTTTTAGAGAAAACGACAATATCTAGTGTGGCCTCCCTTTGCTCTGATAACAGCATTTAATCTTTTAGGCATAGTTTTCACTTTTTTTTTATTTCCTCACTCACAAAACCATTCCATATGGTTTGAAGTTCATTCCAAAAAGAATCTTTCAATGTTACAACAGATTTGCTCAATCGGATTAAGGTCAGGATTTAGAGCGCGCCTCAAGATGATGCTGTGATACTTCTCTTGATCTACGATTCCGTTGATTTTTATGAGATCATCGGCTCCTTTCGAGCAGAAACCAAACCATAATACATCCTCCATGCTCTACTGAAGGGGTTAAGAAGTTATTTTTGAAACGTTCTCCAGTTCTACGGCGCACATAAGTTCTGAGTTTGGGTAAGAAAATTTTGAATTTTGATTCATCGATCCGAAGGACTTGTTCCCTGTCCATTAGTGTCCAATCCTTGAATTTCTTGGCAAACTCAAATCTTGTTTTGATGTTGCCAACTCTTGGCAGCAACACGATCAATCAGACCATTTTCACACAGGCGTCTGGAAATAGTAGATCTTGATACTTTCATCTTGTCACTTCTGGCGCTATTAATAATATCATGGAGTTGTCATGTTATCAACCCTTGATTTTTTTTCTTGTCATACACAGATAATGAACATCAGAGGCACTTAAATTCCATTTTGCACCTCTATTGCCATGCGTTTTCAGCAAACCGGTCTCTTTGAAAGGCTTGAAGGTGTTTCTTACAGTGCCTTGGCAGCATTTAATGTCTTCAGCATCACGCAAGGCCACAATACGGCGACGAACAGTCTCAGAGAGCTCCTTCCGTCCCATTATGCCATCGTGTTTAACACTGTGACACTGCTCAAAGTTCATATCACCTTATATACAGGGACAGTGACCATCAGAGAAAATTCTGCAGAATAATGTTGCCTCAAACCAATTTAAACAAATTTTTTGCATCAATTATCATGGAATGAGCCTTCAAACACGCATTCAGGCTATGCAAGAGTTAAAAAAAAAAAATCAAAAATAGAGCACCTTTCAATTGTCATTAAAAAAAATGATGTTTTCAGTGTTTTTGTACATTACCCATATTTTTACCTCAATATACTTGTGGGAATGATTTTTTTGTTCTTATTGCCTACAATTGTATTTTTTCAACACATTTTTGCCAAAAAATTACAAGAAGAAGTCGTATATTAGGACCCTTTTAGACAAAAGTGGTGGTGAATAATAATCACCGCACACTGCTGTATATAGGGTGTGAGTGTGTGTGTGTGTATATATATATATATTTATACAACCCCAATTCCAAAAAAGTTGGGATGCTGTGTAAATTGTAATGCAGGCTTCACACTGTCCCGAAATTGACACCAGATGGACACACTATAAAGGAAATGTTCAAATTCGGATCTGATTGTAAAAACATCGGGCCATTCATGAGGGCATCTTAAGCCAACGTATGACCGCCGGTTGAGTTTCTCAGGCTCCCGCGGCAACTTCGTGAGCGGTGGCAAAATCTTTGGCATGCCAAAAAATTGCCGGAAGACCTTGCGAAGGCTCATTTTCGTGTTGAATTTGTGTGTCCATTTTGCCCTTCATAAGGCCATCGTGAGGGCATCTTGTCAAATCGCGTCATATTCGTCTTTACTTTGTGTAATCATCGGTGCAATCGGGCATTTTTCACCGCACGAAGACAATACAAAGGAAACAAGAAGCTGCCCGATTGTCTTAGGAAGGCAACACGACAAGGTGAAGCCCTCGCAATGCCGTCGTGTAGCCATCCTATTATAGTACGATGACATCGAGATGGGACCACGGTGTCGGCGAAGACAGCCAAATTTTAGTAGCTCAAGCTTTTCACGTGTCATGGTAACATGGACATATAAAAGGCCAGACTCAGAGCATCTTCCTCAGTCAGTCCTGAGCAACTCCACAGAGCAGGCACAACGTATAGGCTATTATAGCCTATATGTAAGGGATAATATATAGTGAGCTGGTGATTGTTGAAAAGTAACTCCCGACGGGGGAATAGAACCCTGACGCGCAGCTCACTATACATTATCCCGCTTAGAATATGGCTAAAACATTTAAAATATTAAAATATTAATATTACTAGCAACAGACAGCAGCACAGCGGTCATACCTCTGGAAATAAACACCGCAGAATTTTGGCGATTGACCAATCAGAATCGAGTATTTAAGAGTGCCATGTTCTAAATAGATATATAAATAAGGCAAAACGTATTCATGAAACTGATAACTGATAATGAACTGGTTGCTTTTCACATCATGCTTTTTTATCTTAACATTTCTTGTTCATAACAAAACAATAGTTTAGTATAGAAACTTACAGTAATCTGTCGTAAATGTACTACATTACCCTGTAGTAGGCCTAAATATGCAAGCCATCGTGTGGCCTTCGTGTGTCCTGCGGGTAAACTATTTAATAAAAATTCACATCTTTTTGTAGCCTTCGTGTGTGGTTCGGGTGCCATTCGTGTGACCTTCTGTAGGCATTGTACTTGCTTCGGCTGTAGATTGGCTTTTGAGCAAGTTCGGGGCCATCACGCGAAATTCAATATTCGTATGGCCATCTGGTGTCAATTTCGGGACAGTGTGACGCCTGCTTAAAAAAAAAAGAATGCAATGATTTGCAAATCTCATAAACCCACATTTTATTCATAGTAGAGCATAGATAACATATCAGGTGTTGAAAGTGAGAAAAAAAAGTTGAGAGAGGGGCAACAAAAGGCTGGAAGAAAAAACAGGCAACAAAAGGCTGGAAGAAAACATTCAGCTAGAGGAGCATTTTGCAACTAATTAGGTTAATTGGCAACAGGTCAGTAATATGATTAGGTATAAAAAGAGCATTTTAGAGAGGCAGAGTCTCTCAGCAGTAAAGATGGATAGAGATTCACCAAGCTGCAAAAAACTGCGTCTAAAAATTGTGGAACAATTGCGAAAATTGCTTAGACTTTGAATCAACAGTACATAATATCATCAAAAGATTCAGAGAATCTGGAGAAATCTATGTGCGCAAGCGACAAGTTGAAGGTCAATAGTGGATGCTCATGATCTTCGGGCCCTCAGGCGGCACTGCATTAAAAACAGGCATGATTTGGCACTGGAATACACTGCATGGGCTCAGGAACACTTCCAGAAAGTGTTCGCTGTACAATCTACAAATGCAGGCTAAAGCTGTATCATGCAAGGAAGAAGCCATATGTGAACACGATCCAGAAATGCCGCCGTCTTCTCTGGGCCAAAGTTAATTTAAAATAGAACGAGGCAGAATGGAAAACTGTTCTCTGGTCAGATGAATCAAAATTTGAAATTCTTTTTCGAAACCACGGACACCGTGTTGTGCGGTCTACAAGAGCAGAGGGACCATCCAGCTCGTTATTAGAGCACAGTTCAAAAGCCTACATCTCTGATGGTATCAGGTTGCACTAGTGCCTCTGGTGTGCGTAGCTTACATATTGGGAAAGGCACTATCAATGCTGAAAAGTACATTGAGGTTTTACTACAACATATGCTCCCATCCAAACAATGTCTCTTTCAGGGAAGGCCTTGCATATTTCAGCAAAATAATGCCAAAGCACATACTCCATCCATTACAACAGCATGGCTTCGCAGTAGAAGAGTCTGAGTGCTGAACTGGCCTGACTGCAGTCCAGACCATTCACTATTAGAAAATATTTGGTGCATCATAAAATAAAAAATCCAGCAAAGAAGACCCAGGACTGTTGAGCAGCTAGAATCCTACGTCTGACAAGAGTGGTACAACACTCCTCGCCCAAAACATCAGCAATGGGTCTCCTCACTTCCCAGATGTTTACGGACTGTTGTTAAAAGAAGAGGGGACACTAAACAATGGTAAACATGTCCCTATCCCAACTTTTTTGAGATGTGTTGCTGCCATCAAATTAAAAATGAACTAATATTTTTCATGAAATGGTAAAATATCTCACTTTCAACATCTGATATGTTGTCTGTGTTCTATTGTGAATAAAATGTCACTTTATGAGATTTGCAAATCATTGCATCTGTTTTTATTTACATTTTACACAGCACCCCAGCTTTTTTGGAATTGGGGTTCTGTGTGTACAGTATATGTATGAGTGTGTGTGTACATTATATATTGAAAGGAAATGTTTTGGGGATAAGGAGAGGAAAAAATTCATTCAGATGGAGGGTGTGGTGCAGTGCACAGCAGCCTTCTGGTTGGATTTTTTGGAATGCGTGCAAGGAGCATTTTAACACCATGTGAGCAACGCCAGACCCACAGACTTCATTCCATCTGTCACCCCTTCAGCACTACTGCCAAATTCATTAGACCCTCTACTGCCTCCCCCTTCTCTGTTTTTTCCCCACTTCATTCCTTTTCACAATAATTTCACGACATACTCCGTCGATGCTCTTTGATAGGTAATTGTAACTACTTAATTTTATTACAAAACTTGACTTCATTCAAAGAGGACCAGAAATGTAAACGTAAAATGTAATTTTAGAAGGAATTCGATTATCTTAATTTCTTTTTATTTTCCGGTCTAAACCTAGATGCTTATCCCATCAATAACCAACTTAAAAAGCAGTGTTGGGCGACCAGATTTTCAGGTTATTATGCAGAGTGATGACAAAATGTGTTCACACAATTACAGAGACTCTGAGTGGAAATTATATCAGAATGGAAGTTTACCATTAGGCAAATGATATGAAAAACAAAACATTTTTATATAATGACAGGACATTACTGTTCTGCTAAAATGAGAAACATTGGTCAGAGATAGTGATGTCATTTGCTATTATCGGAGTCTCTGCATTCCACATTGGAGGAACTTCAAAGAATACGACAGCAATTTGGGGAAAATACAGCATTTCTGAAGGGGATCTTAGACTATATGAAATGTAATAATATCAAAATTAGAGTCTTTCTCAGCAGGAGGTGTGAAAACTCCATGTGCCTAAACAGAATGCATCATCAGGTCTGATTTTAAAGGCAATTATACAAATGGGCAGCAATATATTTGCTGTGCTAGTGACAACCAGACCACATAAGACTGTGATTACATTCTAACTCAGAGTGGTTCTGTTTGAAAACTCACCGGGTGGTACATTCTGGTCAAACACACCTACTCCGACTCTTTACTGCTTTGTGTAGTTTGATCTACAATACCAATTGGCCTTCCTCCTGAATTTATCTCCAATGATGAGGACAAGTGAAAGTCTGAACTCTTATTGTTTAAAATAACAAGCTGAGTGTTATCTCTATTTAGCCTTTTGTGTGTGTAAGTTATTACTAAAAAACTGCTGAAGTTGTTGACAGAGGTGGGTTCAGAAGTATCATAGTCATTCTGCAGCAATATACATAAAGCTTAGATGTGCAGTCTCAATCTAGTCCTTAGTATAGACTTTTTTTTGTTAATAGTATCCCAAATGTGTCGAAAAGAAGCCCATTCAATGTAAATTATGCATTGAATGTGAGTATGAGGCTCATTATTCTGGAGAATTAAAAAGCTGAATATGCATGCTCCAAATGAGAGGATTGCATTATAATACTGGGCTCTAATTTTGTGCCTTTGCAAATGATAATACACGTGGCGGTAAAGTTATGCACAGTTTTGTTTGTTGTAAAAGGCATATGTATTGCCTTGCCCCAGTTCAGTAGTTTCGTGGTCTTAAATAAAAGGTTTTGTGTTCTCAAGAGGCCAGACAGTGCCAAACAGCGCTGTCAAAACATAAACCTGACTTGTCATTCCCATCGCTAGACTAATTTAGCTTCGTCTTCGCCATGTTTGCACAGTAAATTTTGTTCCGTAGATTGATTTATTATCTATTTTTTCCCTTCTAGTTTCATCCGGTTCTTTCAATTTCTTTAAGATTTTCAACATTATATTAGTTTAGCTTCACTTGTTGCAGGCTCAGATAACTTTCACATTTTGTTTTGTTTTTTAGTGTCATGATTTAAAACATATAATGATTCAAATTACATTTTTGAACTTGGTTTGCCTGAAAAGATCAAGTAAACCACTGCTTTTTACTACTGCGGTATACTTAGCAAATTTAGACAAAAGAACTGAAATTAAAAGTATGCTCAGATATCCATTTTTGAATTATAAATTTTTGTTAGCGCAGAGAAACTATTATAGAATTTAACGTAACCAGTTTGGTAGTAATATACATTTAGATAAACATTATAATGTACTGTCTCGTGTGCAGATTTTAAATTAGATATGCTTTTTTCTCAAATTTATCAGTTTTACAGTTCAACTCTGCTATTTACTTTTCTTGCAAGGGCGTAGATTTAATGTGAGAATTGGTAGGGACATGTATGTGATGTGAGCGCACGCGCTCTGAAAAATTTTTGTAAATCTGAGTTCAGATACTGCCTTTACTGTATACAGAGATTATCCGAATGAGTGTTTCTCCGTTTTTTTTTTATTATGCTACGCGAGGTGTCTCCAAAATTTTCACATAAAGATGCCACATACATAGACTTGCCACAACCTTAACTAACAGCTGCAAACCATCTCAGCGCACTCATGAAACCTGCTCAGATCTAGTAACCTGGACATAGATACCAAGTGAGTGGATATATAACTACATTACCAAGCCAGCTCGCAATCCTCTCTAATAAGCATCTTAATATGCGGTAACGCAATAGCAGCCGTGATAAACACCTCAAAATACCAACTATGAATTGGACAAGCTGCAAACCGAGCGTTAATCGGACTGGATCATGTTAAATTTACGATTACTCGCGTTTCTTTCATTTCCCCCACTGAGCCAAAGTTGGTTGGGACATTTTGACTTTCAAAGGTTATATTTGCTGAACATCATCAGACTAACATTAATGCTTTCCCTATAATTCCACAGAACAATCATAATTATGACCTCACCTGAAGCCCTGATACACCTGCATCCTCAACAGCTTCCTCTGTTTCTCTAGCTTGCTGCTGTGGTTCCCGCATATGAAATAATTAATTAATAATGGCACCTTCGCGGGATTTCTCAACTGAAATTCACCTCATAATTTGACATATCCACCTGGCTTATATTTACGACTGCTAGCAGCCCGATTACTAACCAACATTTGACAGAAACCAGGTTTAGTTCACTAGTTGAAACTAGCGAGAATGTTTATTTCACATTCGTTGACATTATTTTCCGGTAAAAACTAAATTAAGGTAGCTAGCAAGTTTTCACTTTAAGTAACTATCTGTTTCTGACTAGTTAGATCATTTCCTTAACCAACATTACACTTGGCATTCAGTTTGGCAAAATATTACCAGCAGACTTAACATGGAGTGATTTTTTTTTTCCCTCACGCTCTCAGACAGTTAAATTTCCACAAAAGTGATACGTACCTAAGGTAATATCAATGTTATGTCATGAGTTGGGCCATGGAAAAAGTGCTGTAGTTATGCGACGAAGAAAAATATGGAACAAATGCCAAATTACGGTTCTCTTCTACAGATAAGCCATTGCAAACGCATGTAATCAAAGCTGGCCATCCAGTTCCGCGTCTCAAGCCCCGCTTTGGACAAAAATGAATATTCATGACCTAAATAGCGTGGTCAGTTTACTCTTAACTTTTAGCTTTCAGATAGCCCCGCGCTTTCAAACAATCAAATGCTAGAATGCATAAATAGGTTGTCTTGAAGATGTAGCCTCCACAATGTGGTCTTATATGGCTTGTCTGGAAAGATGATAAGAAAGAGTTCGCTTGGTAGGGATGAGCTGGCTTCCCAAAATATTGGTAGGGACATGTCCCGACCTTCCATATACAAACCTACGCCCTTGTTTTCTTGCCTGTAATACTGTATTATGACTCATGTAATTTAGCAAGTAATAGTAATCTGGCTGCTATACAACATTTGTTTCACCTTTATCTTTATGTAGCGCAAAGGGCAAGATTGCAATTAACAGAACAAATAAACAATAGTCTCAGGGATGATTTGTTTAAGTTTCTTCCAGTTTGTAAATTTGTAAGAACCTGAGATGGCACAGATGAGGAAAGAAATAAAATGAGATCATGAGATGCCAATTCTAACAACTGTAGTTTTGCAAATTATTTTCAGTTACTTATCAGCTGCAACTCTTTTGAGGGTTTCTGCTGATATGATGGCTTGACTTCATTTTGACAAGTGACATCTTATATGTCAATATTACATATTATTCTTTTGATCCCTTTCTTGATCCTTGTACTTCAGAGATTTGAAATAGATTGTTTGTTTTAGTTTATGCATAATTAATTGCATATATGTTATTACATTATAAATTCACAATACTGCATGCAGCCAAAACAACCAGTCGGACAGTAAACTCCTTACCGCCTGAAGTTTAGTAGCGACGTCAACAACTTCACATTATGATTGTTACATTGCTGCTTCAAAACACGAGCCTCATAACTGTGTCACACATTAACTCTGATGCCAAGATATGCAATCTAAAAGACAAACCCATCAGCAGGTGGTGATAGCAATATATTATTTATAAGAAAATAATACTGAAAATAATAGACCGATACTCTACTGTATACATAGCTATAGTATTGGTAAAAGCCCAGGGGCTTGAATTCGAAACAAGCGCTCAGACTCAGACTCAGACTCAGACTCAGACTCAGACTCAGACTCAGACTCAGACTCATATTAAGGACTACTCAGACATCAGAAAGTGTAAGGGACTTGGACTCAGACACCAAGGACTCGGACCCCGACACAGACTCTGAGGATTCAACGACAGCTCAGTAAATAACAGCCGGCGGAGCTGTTCACAAATACGCATTGTTTCCTTCCCACTTTAATTTCAACTATAACCGATAAATAATGGCAACTGAATTGTGGTGGGGTCCAATGAGAAGTAATTTTATACATGTGAATATTTTCTTTGGGTGGGGGAAATATATACTACTCAAAATTTGATAGGGATCATAGGAATTTTTTTGTGAAATGACATGCAAATTTGGTAACTGCCACTGATGAACAATATATTGGATAAATGACATGCAGTCAGACACAAAACACATTTGCACGTGCATTTCATGACATTAAATGAGCGTGCAGCCTCACATTCTGGCTTTGACTAACACTTCACCATTTCAACTCAGGCGTGTGTGTTTTTGTTGGTGAAAATTTGGAAGTTCCCAAATTTTTTGCATTACATTTAGCAATAACAATGTCTCCTCAACGTCTTAGATGTCGATTGACTTCAGAGCAATTGGGAAGATGCATCAGAATGCTTGACTCTGGCTTCTCACAACGTCACGTTGCTGATGCACTGAACGTCAGCCAAAGCGTTGTGAACAGAGCGTGGAACCGGCATCAAACGTTTGGTACAGCAGCACACCGTCATGGGGGTGGTCGTCAGAGATCGACTACACAACGACAAGACCACTTTCTCACACTTCAGGCACGACGTCATCCTTTCTGGACAGCCACCACCCTACGAAATGACCTTCATAACGCCTCGGGGTCAGGGGTATCCACTCAGACGATACGGAATCGTCTTCATACTGCCGGCCTCAACTCAAGAAGGCCATGTGTTCGAATCCCACTGACCGTGCGTCATAGGCGTGACCATTTGGATTGGGCTCACGATCATGTCACATGGACACAGAACGATTGGGCTCTAGTTCTCTTTACTGATGAGTCCCGATATTGCTTGGACTTTACTGACAGGAGGCAATGGGTGTGGCGAAGACAACGTGAGTGATTTAATAATGCCTACATCAACGAACACGACCGTTATGGTGGCGGATCAATTATGGTCTGGGGAGGAATAAGCAGGAACGGCAGAACGGACCTGCATGTCATGGGGAGAGGGACGATGACAGGGGTACAGTACAGGGATGAAATCCTCAATGTGTACGTACGACCATACGCTGGTGCTGTTGGCCCTGATTTCATCTTGATGGATGATAATGCCCGTCCCCATCGTGCTAGGGTGGTGAATCAATTCCTAGAGCAGGAGACAATTGTTTGCATGGACTGGCCCGCGCATTCGCCGGACCTAAACCCTATCGAGCATGTGTGTAACATGCTGCAGGTCGCCATTTCCGGTCGTAGGGCACAACCCACAACTCTAGAAGAGCTCGGAAATGCCCTTGTTGAAGAATGGAACAACATTCCAATTGCAAGCATCCGGGTTCTGATTTACAGTATGACCCGACGTTGTCAAGCCGTCATTCAAGCTAGGGGAGGCCATACCCGTTATTGACATTAACTGTGGTAATGAAACATCAAACGAACACTGTCTGTTTTCACTTTACATGTCAGAGGTGAAACCATGAATTGTTCGTGAAAGCCAAAAGTGTGAGGCTGCACGCTCATTTAATGTCATTGAATGCACATGCAAATGTGTTTTGTGTCTGACTGCATGTCATTTATCCAATATATTGTTCATCAGTGGCAGTTACCAAATTTGCATGTCATTTCACAAAAAAATTTCTATGATCCCTATCAAATTTTGAGTAGTATATTAATAATCAACTTCAGATACACCCTTGTTTTAATACCGCAAGTGTGGCTTTGTATATGGTTGAAATTGCCCACATTTTATCATACAAAACGCATCACCAGGTATAAATCAATCTTTATCCCCCTCAAACGCCCCCCTGCATTACTACATTGGAGCGCAGTTCTCACAGGACCAAGGGAGGCAGCGGTCATGCAAGTTAAGTGCTTTTTCTTCACCTGACAAAATTTCCAGTTTGCTATGGCATTATCACACAAGGAAATGGCTGCGGCGAATCAAGTGCACTCCCTCAATTTAAAGAAAGCATCAAACCATATTCTTGGCGTTCATATTCTTAGAAATACAGGACTTGCTACAATACTAGACTATTAAAGGAAAGTGGGCTCTTTTCTGTGTTTATGAATAACTGCTTTAGAATTTGAATGATTTGAGATTTCAACATACTTTTCATAATAATGTTTTGAGAATATGTATGTACTCCAGATCGGTGTCATTTTAGCCATACCTGCCATTGGTCATCAACTAAAAAAATCTCAAAATTTTGGATTTTGAACATTTCTTTAGAAAAATTGTTTACATGCAGTAAGTTGTTGAAAATAAGTGCTAGATACTGGGCTGCAATGTGCAGCTCTCCAGTTGCAGAGGTTTTCAACAATATTTGTGGCAGTTTTTGGGATACAGAACTTTTTGTCACACTAGTCAAAATCAGGCAGAATTTCACCCATTTGACCCTAGTGTGGAACAGGTTACACTAAGCAAGCTGTCACTGGTGGGAAAAAAATCTCACATAGATTCATACCCAATTACTGTGCATACCAGCTGTTTTTAAACACCTGCATATGTAAAGTAAGCTTATTTTTAGTCACAGCTTCTTCTTATAGCTTGATATTTGCAGTAGACTCAAGAATTATTGAAACCAATCATGGCAATGAGGAAAAATTACAAGAAAATAATCAAAAAAATATAATGACTCAAATGTAAAACTTGAGCATTTAGAAAAATCACTTTCATTTGTTCAAATAAACTGTCATCAGATAAACACTGATGAAACAGAGATTATGCTTCTCGGTTCAAAGGCTCTCCTTGCCAATGCAGATGATCTTCATCTATCCATTGATAATAATCCTGTCACTCCAGCCAAATTAATGTGGAACTTTGGCATCGTCTTTGACGCCTCGCTTTCCTTTCTTCTATAAATTAAATCCATAACTAAAACTGCATTCTTCCATCTTTGCAATATCATCTACCTCCGCTTGTCCCTCAGTTCCCATGATGCAGAAATATTAGTCCGTGCAGTCATCATATCATGGAGCAAGTGCTGTAATTTTTTGGTTTGCCAGCAAACTTTCTCAAAAAACTCCAAAATTTCCAAAATTTTGCTGCCAGGTCTTCCCACGATCTCTCATATTCAGTTCAAAGTCCTCATCATCTCTTACAAAGCACTTTGGTGGCACGGTGGCACCTCACAGCAAGAGGGTCCTGGGTTCGAATCCGGCTTGGGGCCTTTCTGTGCAGAGTTTGCATGTTCTCCCCATGTTCCCGTGGGTTTCCTCCGGGTACTCTGCTTTTCCCCACCCAGAAAAACATGCATTATAGGAACACTCCTACCAGTACCCCTGACCAAGGAACTGGATTTGGCCCCCGGGCACTGCTCTGTGGCTGCGCAATGCTCCAAAATATAGGATGAGTTAAATGCAGAGGACCACTTACCCTAGAGGGTTCAATAAAGTATATCTTAATCTTAATCTACATGCCACCCCATTCACTCAGGTCCTCCAATTCTGGTCTTCTTTTAATAGCCATGTGGATTTCCACCTTTGATGTCAGATCATTCCGTCTCACTCCCAGGTTCAGGAATGCCCTTCGACAATTCACTTATGACTGTTCAAGTCTATCTTGATTTAAGGCACAACTCGAGACATACCATTTCTCCCAGCATTAGCACACTTTCACGCAAGCTATTACCTTCCAGGCTTTACGTGACCACAGCTTGTCGTTCCCCCATTGTTTCTTGCTTATTGTCTGATTTTGCAATTTTTGTCCTGTTTTTTTTTTTAAATTTCTGTTCGCAATAAAATTGTCTGATTGTGTCCTAAAACTTATTACCACGCCGTGTTTATGCGTTAAAAAAGAAAGAATTTCTGTGTTACAAAAACCAATTCTGAAATATAATTTCACCAATTCATCTACATAAGGCATTTTGTAGAAGCAGCAATATGCACTAACATTCGTAGTTTGATTTAAAGTTTGACTTAAATCTTTAAATGTCAGCTTTAATCTCCACATTTCTACTTTATTCTCTAAATTTCTACTTTAATCTCGACATTTCCTATTTTTTAATGAGATTTCAACTTTATTCTCAGCATTTCCACTTTATTCACGGTATTCTAGGAATTTCAAATTTATTCTTGGCATTTCCGCTTTTGTCTTGACATTTCAACTTTATTCTTGAAATGTAAAATAAAATCTTTCTTATACTCAGCCCTAATGCTCAGTCGCAGTTTTGTATGCTTTAAAATGCCATAAATTTGCAGGCCTATACAATTCTGAATAAGTTTGTTGTGTGGTTCTGATGTAGTTGGACATATACCAGCCTTTCTTATCTGATTAAGTCCCATTTCATTGCTGTGAATGATGAAAGTGGATGTCTAGGTCTACACTGGGCTACTTGCCTTCTGAAGAATCCACAACTGTAGCCAACCAGTGGGAAAAATTACGATAAGTTGAATATAGCTACATTTACCGCGTTTTATTATTTATAATTTCTAAGGGTAGGCTAAACCCTACTGCAGAATGGCACTGGATTTGGTAGAAGTTGGGTATTGCCTAGGGTAATTGCATATTAGTCTACTGGTGGCATATTTGAATTAGAAATGTCAGTGTAGCACACACAAACCACGCAGAACTCAGGGAGAACTCATGTTTTAAGAAAAGGAAGGACGGTTTTATTCTGAAAGAATACAAAGCGAAAACTGATGTTAGCACGAATTTGCTACCTTGGCTTAATAGTGCAATTCACCATACCATACACTTAAATAAAATCAACAACAAATACCAAGAGTAATGATCCTTGCAACCTTAGCTAATGTCCCATCACAGGTTAGATTGCCCAAATTGGAAAAAATTACTGCAGAGGAAACTAACTTTTGTTAGCATTAACAATTGATGCATCCACAATTAAGCAGCAACTGAAGGGTATAGTTCCTTAAAACAATGTTCAATGGGCTCCAAAATTACTGCCACTCCTGACTGGCAATACACAAACAATACTTAAAAATATTCTAAAAATATACTGAACTATTTTGGAAAGGCATTGCCCTTATATTCATCAGTAAATGGTGCTATCATTAGTAAAATGTTTACTAGCAGTCAAACAATGATACTTGAGGGCAAATGAAGTGCATGCTGTTGGTTTGAAACGTGGTGCCCAAACACACCCACTACTGCGATTCCTTCCTTGATTGACACAGAAATGCACGTGCACTGCGAAATGTCCGAGATAAGGTGCAATCATCTCCTAGTTATAAAAGGGGGCAGGTACTGTAATCAAAATCACCACTTACCAATGTTAAATGAGTGTAAAAGAAACCAGTGTGATGCCACGTTATCAGCTATAGACCGGGAGAGGGCAGTGGGTTATCTCAATGCTGGACTTTCGTTCCGCCAGGTTGCTCAAAGACTCAACTGTCACCAGTCAACAATTGTAAGGCTGTCCCAACGTCTTCAGCAGACCGGCAGTGCAAACGACCGTCCCCGTCCAGGACAACTACATGTCACAACTGCAAGGTAAGACCAGCAGATTAGCCTTTCTCACTTCCAAAACCGATTCCCGACTGCAACACAGACAGCCTCTAGCATTCGTGGAAGACAAGGGACTATCAGTGCTGCAACTGTACAACGCCGTCTACAAGGGCTCCACGCTCGCTGTCCCTACACTGGCAAGATAACGCCCGTGCATATTCTGCAAGGCAGAGTATGGACTTCCTAGGACAGCAGAACATTGCAGTGCTTCCTTGGCCAGCTCTCTCACCAGAATTAGCACCAATCAAACACATCTGGGATGAAATGGGTAGGCCACTCATGATGGAACCTCCTCCCGCCAACGTCCGTCAACTTGTGGTCATGTTACAGCGTGTGTGGCAACAGATACCCCAGAATCTGCTAAGAAGAGTAGTTTACTCCATGATAAAACAATGTGTTGCTATCATTAATGCAAATGGTGGCCATACCAGATATTGACATTCCTGTGGTTATTCATGTGAATTTTGAATTTGACCCCCTTTGACGTAAAATGCAGATTCAAAGTCAACTAAATGCATTTTTTTATTAAATTCCCTTTGTCATTAGTTACAGATGTGTCTATGACTGTTGTTTGTTTCCTCCAAATCAAGGTTTCACAATTAATGGCACCCTTAAAAATTACCGTAAATAACATCTAAAATTAAACCAGGGATTAAATTCCACTTATTTAAGTTTTACCTAAGTGTGAAGGAACTATATTGAGCCAGTACATCACCTGCTGTTTCACTCCAGTGTAAAAAAGAGGTGACACACATGCAATATCCCTTTGTCATCCAACACGATGAAGAAAACAAAACAACGATCAGTTCAAAAGAAGCAGATGGTCACAGACCTCCATAAATCTGGCTGTGGCAACAATGAAGATTCGATTTAATATGCCACTGAGCGCTGTCAGGGCAGTTACAATGTATTTTTAAAAGATGTCCAAAGATATGGAAGTGTTTAAAACCTCAAGGGTATAGGATACTACTGCATTTTGCCCCCCAGGATACTAAAGAGGATGGTGAGAGCAACAAAATCCCCAAGAATGTGAAAGAATTGCAGGCCTTGATGGGATCTTGGGGTCTACAGGTTTCAAAAAGCACCATCAGGCGCCATCTCCATAACCACGGGCTCTTTGGAAGAGTTGCCAGAAGAAAGTCTTATCTGACCAGAAGACACAGAAGCATGCACTTGAAGTTTACCAGACGTCATTTAAATTAAGACTGGAACAAGGTGTTTTGGTCAGATGGAACAGAAATTGCACATTTCGGTCAGCTACAGCATCAGCATGTTTGGTGTCGAGACGGAGATGCATACAAGGTGAAGCACCTCCTCCCCACGGTAAAATATGACAGTGGGTCAGTCATGTTTTGGGACTGTTTTAATTTAAGAGGTCCAGGGGCACTGGTTAAGATTAATGGCATAATGAATTCCATCAAGTATCAGGATATTTTGTCTGATGATCCCGTTGCCTCCGCCAGAAGGCTGGGCAAAAGGCTGGGACTTGACCGTAGGTGGACTTTCCAAAAAGACGATGACCCAGAGCATAACTCAAGGTCCACACAGCACAAAAATCAATGTTCTGCAATGGCCATCTGTCACCAGACCTCAATCCAGTAGAGTACCGAGTGTGATGTCATGTCGCAATGGAAGCAAATTCTCTGGTTCTAAACAAACGCATCAACCATTCGTTCTCAATCAAGCTGACTCAGCTGATCAAGAGGCGTTCATCTTATATTGATAACTATGGTTAATTACCTCGTTCCTGATTGCGATCATCATTCTGAAAGCCATGCATAAATTCTTTCAATTTCCGATAGCCAGTGGCGAAAGAAGAGGTCAGGTACGTGTAAGTGTCGTACAGACAAGAAAAATTTCCCAAGGTTTGTGTGACGTCGTGTTGCCATGGAAGCGTATTTTCTGGTTCCAAAGAAACACGTCAACCCTTTGTTCTCATTCGAGCTGATTCAGCTGATCAAGAGGCCGAGTCTCCTCAACCTTCAGTTAAGTTGCCGCAGTAAAAGCTTTGATCAATTTTAGCTCATTGCTTATTCTCCAGTTGATTGGTTGTACAAAAGTTGTATTCCCTAAGTACTCACTTTAGAATGGATGGTGTGACTCTCTTTGATTTCAAGATGTGGCCAAAGTTACTCGCATTTAGTCAATCTTTCCCCAAACATGCCAGGCTGCAAATTGCCTTTAGCCTTTCGTCATAGCACTCACAGCCAAATTCTCACCTTGAGTGCTTCTGAGCTTTTCGAGCAGGTAATTAATGGAGCCAGGCCTGGGAGAGGAGCTCACAGGTGAGCGCCTGGTGGCCAGGTTTTTCCCAGGACCCGGCAGGGCTCAGCTCGAAAAGGCGACGAGGAGCTGCCTCCACGTGGGCCCACCACCTGCGAGGAGAGGAGTAGGGGACGGGTGCAAAGAAGATCGGGAGGCAGATGAGGGCGAGGGCCCTGCGTACTGGGCCCCGGTCATGGAATCTGGCTCTTGGGATATGGAACGTCACCTCACTGGTGGGGAAGGAGCTGGAGCTTGTGCAGGAGGTTGAGCGGTACCGGCTAGATGTAGTCGGACTCACCTCTACACACATCTCTGGCTCTGGAACTAAGCTCCTTGATAGGGGTTGGACTCTCTCCTTTTCTGGAGTTGCCCAAGGTGAGAGGTGGCGAGCAGGCGTGGGGATACTAGTGTCCCCTCAGCTGAGTGCCGTCATGTTGGAGTCCATCCTGGTGAATGAGAGGGTCTTTGTAATTTGCTTGCGGGTTGTGGAGGGGAATGCTCTGACTGTTGTTTGTGCTTACGCACCAAACAGCAATTCAGAGTGTCCAGCCTTCTTGGAGTCCCTGGGTGGGGTCCTGGAAAAGGCTCCTACTGGGTATTGTATAGTTCTGCTGGGAGACGTCAACGCTCATGTGGGCAACGACAGAGACACTCGGAGGGGAGTGATTAGGCGGAACGGCCCCCCTCATCTGAACCCGAGCGGTGGTTTGTAATTGGATTTCTGTGCTAGTCATGGATTATTCATAACAAACACCATGTTCGAGCATAAGGGTGTTCATAAGTGTACTTAGTACCAGAGCACCCTTGACCAAAGGTCAATGATCGATTTTGTAATCGTGTCATCAGATCTGCGGCCATGTGTCTTGGACACTCGGGTGAAGACAGGGGCTGAGCTGTCAACTGATCACCACCTGGTGGTGAGTTGGATCAGATGGCGAGGAAGACAGCCAGACAGACCTGGGAAGTCTAAACGTATTATGAGGGTGGACTGGGAACGTTTAGTAGAGGACCCTGTCCGGACTATTTTCAACTCACACCTCTGGAAGAGCTTTTCCCAAATCCCAGGGGAGGCTGGGGACATGGACTCTGAGTGGACCCTGTTCAAAGTCTCTATTGTGGAAGCGGCTGCCATGCGCTGTGGCTTGAAGGTTGTCGGTGCCAGTCGTGACGACAACCCAAGAACTCATTAGTGGACCCCAGTGATGAGGGAGGCCGTCAAGCTGAAGAAGGTGGCCTTTCGGGCTTGGTTGGCCCAGAAGACCCCCGACTCGGCAGATCGGTACTGCCAGGCTAGAAGGACTGCAGCCGCGGTAGTTGCTGAAGGAAAAACTTGGGTTTGGGAGGGGTTCGGGGAGGCTATGGAGAAGGACTTTCGGGTGGCCTCAAAGAGGTTCTCGTACACCGTCTGACGACTCAGGAAGGAGAGGCAGGGCTTTGCCCAGACTGTTTACAGCAGGGGCGATGAACTGCTGACCTCAACTGAGGATATCATCTGGCGGTGGAAGGCGCACTTTGAGGGACTCTGAATCTGGCAGACATGCCCTCCTTTGAGGAGGCAGGGATGGAGGACTCGGGCGAGTCGTTGCCCATTTCCCTGGTGGAAGTCACTGAGGTGGTCGAGAAGCTCCGCAGTGGCAAGTCACCAAGGATGGACGAGATTCATCCTGAGATGCTGAAGGCCCTGGATGTTGGTGGGCTGTCATGGTTGACACGCCTGTTCAGCATTGCGTAGATGTTGGGTACAGCACCCATGGACTGGCAAACTGGGGTGGTGGTTCCCATTTTTATAAAACAGGACCGGAGAGTGTGCTCCAACTATCGGGGATCACACTGCTCAGCCTCCCAGGAAATGTCTATGCCAGGGTGCTGGAAAGGAGGCTCCATCCGACTGTTGAACCTCGGATCCTGGAGGAGCAATGTGGGTTCCGTTCCGGTCGTGGAACTGTGGACCAACTTTTTACCCTTGCATGGATACTGGAGGGGTCATGGGAGTTTGTCCATCCAGTCTACTTGTGTTTCAGGGGCTTGGAGAAGGTTTATGAGCGTGTCCCATGAGGTATCCTGTTGGGGGTGCTGCGGGAGTATGGGGCTCCAGGGCCGTTAATTCGAGCCATTCGAACCCTGTACAACCAAAGCTTGAGTTGTGTCTGCATTCTTGGCATTAAGTCGGACTCGTTTCCAGTTGGTGTTGGAGTCTGCTAAGGGTGTCTTATCACCTATTCTGTTCATGATTTTCATGGACAGGATATCAAGGCACAGCTGAGGTTTGGAGGGTGTCAGACGAATTGCTGCAGCATCTGCAGTGAAGCGGGCGTTGTACCGGTCCATTGTGGTGAAGAAGGAGCTCAGCATAAAAGCGAAGCTCTTGATTTACTGGTCGATCTACGTTCCAACCCTCACCTATGGTCACAAGCTTTGGATAGTAACCAAAAGAATAAGATTGCAAATACAAGTGGCGGAAATGAGCTTTCTTAGTAGGGTGGCTCGGCTGACCCTTAGAGATAGGGTGAGGAGCTCGGACATCCGGGAGCGGCTCAGAGTAGAACCGCTGCTCCTCCACGTCGAGAGGAGTCAGTTGAGGTGGTTCGGGCATCTAGTCCTGGACGCCTCCCTTTAGAGGTTTTCCAGGCATGTCCAATTGGGAGGAGGCCCCGAGGCAGACCCAGGACACGCTGGAGGGACTATATCTCCCAGCTGGCCTGGGAACGGCTTGGGGTCCCCCTTGTAGAGTAGGAGGAAGTGGCTGGGGAGGGGGGCGCCTGGGCCTCTCTACTTAGTCTGTTACCCCCACGACCCGGCCCCGGATAAGCGGAAAACAATAGATGGATGGATAAATAATTCATTTTGAGTTGTTGCAGAAAAAATTCTGGAGCGAGAATAGGTTCCTCAACAGATAGTATCAGCAAGCGCACATCTGTATCAGGCTCTAGATCCACACCATCCCAGCAAATTTTCTGTACTTCCTCAGTTTTTCTTAGAGCCAGCTTTGATCTTGTGCTGATACAGTATGCTTCAAAGGATTTTACAATATTCTTTTGGCGGTAGATACTATATTTCGCTGACTGATTTAACATCATCTGTTAATTTCTGACATCTCCATGAGTATTCCACATCTGTTCAGCTTAAGTTGTGTATCACATGGATAACAATCGCTGCAGAATTGCTGCATTTGAATGCTCCACGAGGGCAGTCAGGATCCGTTGATTTTGTTTCCATTAAATAGATGAAACTGCAAAATATAAACAGAAGCATCTCTACGAATTCAAACATCGGCCATGTTAACATAAAATGATTCCTCACACAATGGGCCGCTTACCGTCAAGTTGTACACCTTGTTTTTCATGCTTGCATGAACAGTTCCCTTGATAACTCTGTCAGCATAAGGAAAACTTTGAATGTGATCAGGGCCCGTATTCACAAAGCATCTTATCTTACCGCTAGGAGTACTCCTAAGTCGCGCTAAAACATTTTATGTAGTAGTAAAATCTTAAAAGTTATTCACAAAGCTGCTGAGAGCAACTTTTAGTAAAGAAAACTGGTAACTCCTAGACTAGGAGTAGCTCTGAGATAGGTGGGAGTAAATCTCCGTTGCTATGGATGACGTCAATTCTCATGCACGAGTCTTGGGACAATGAGCATGGTGATTGGTTGTTTGGTGACAGGGCTGCCCATTGAAAAAAAAATATCACACATACAACCCATGGAGGAAAAAATGAGGAAATAGTCCAAGCGGCTGGTTGGTCCCATAAAATAATAACATGTTGAGCACTCCTGAAAATGCACTATGCGCAGTCCCCACATATCATACTCAAGGCAAATAAACATACATAGGAAAGAGATAGTTGTAAAAACGTCAATGGCAGAAAACGAGGCAATAATAAAGCGCGTCATTTGCCCCAATAATTAGCAACTTACTACCCAATGAGAATATGTTGCGATCATTTAAATGTCAGACCGTACAAATTTGTTTGCCCTAAACTGTCATGGATGAAAGTTCAAAAAGAACGCGAAAGCCCAACTGGAGCCACGACCAGTTACTGCTGCTGGCCCAGTTGGTGCTGGAGCGAAAGCATGTAATCAAAAGGAAATTTGGCTCGGGGGTGAACAGCAAATCCAAGCGGTATGCGTGAGATAATATCAGCCTACAGATCAAAGCTGCGTTACCCTCGGTGTCTCGGACGGCTGCGAGAAGCGGTGGTATGGGCTGCAATTGCAGGGGAGGTCCGAGATTGCAGCCTATAGGAAGACATACTAAGCTTGGTTTGTAATTTATACCCTTCAATTTAAATATGCATACAAAATATGACATAGGCTGGTATTATTATGATGATCTATTAAATATAACCCTCGCTCAATAGCATAATAAAATAATTCATGCATAGCAGGAGGAGGTACAGCACCAAAGCCACTGTCCCCGAGCAAGTGGCATTCCACAGGCACATAATGCCTGTCAAATGATTGGCATAAGCTGCTTTCCATTAAAATGCGAGAGTCATGCGTGGATCCTGGCCATTTCGCAACAATGTCCAAAATATTGTATTCGGCATCAAATACTATCTAAGTGTTGATGGAACAAACTTTTTTTTCTGTTTACAAATACCTCTTCACCTTGGGTCGGAGAAATAATTTGAATATGGGTCCCGTCAATAGCACCGATGATACCGGACATACCAGAGATGTGCAAGAATTGAATTTTGATTTTGTGTTGTTGGCGAATGTCCACTGGAAACCGGATAAACTGTCGGATGATATGGGGTTCACAGAGTGCATTGATTGTTTGTTGAATTGAGCGACTGACAGATGATTGTGAAATCCCTAAATTGTCTGCATTGCAAAGTTGCATTTTTGCGGTGGCCAAGTAACGAAGTGTTGCCAAACATCTTATTTGGGGGCTTATTGGGTTGTTTCTCATGGTTGGAGACGTAATTCTCTCCCTCACTAAGTCAAAAAATAAAATCCCTTCACGGTCAATCCGATATCTTTTCAACAACTGCGCATCATTCTGAATTTCCAAGTCATTCCGTCTTTCAACAGCAGCAGCCATTTTCCGATTCTTTGTGAATAGGTTTTAGCGAGTTAGGAGTCCTCTTGACTACTTTTAAGCTCTCCCAGACTTAGAAGCTACTTTTAGGCCTAAAATGCTTTGTGAATAACACAGTTAAAATAATTAGGAATCCTAAATTTACGGCTGACACGCCCATTTTTTTTTGGGAGTTTCTCCTAAATCATTTAGGACCTACAAAACCCAAAACCAGTGAAGTTGGCACGTTATGCAAATCGTAGATAAAAACAGAATACAATGATTTGCAAATCCTTTTCAACTTATATTCAATTGAATACACTGCAAAGACAAGATGTTTAATGATCAAACTGAGAAACTTTATTTTTTTTTTGCAAATAATCATTAACTTAGAATTCAAAGGCAGCAACACATTGCAAAAAAGTTGGCACAGGGGCCTTTTTACCACTGTGTTACATCACCTTTCCTTTTAACGACACTCAGTAAAACGTTTGGGAACTGAGGAGACCAATTTTTGAAGCTTTTCAGGTGGAACTCTTTCCCATTCTTGCTTGATGTACAGCTTAAGTTGTTCAACAGTCGGGGTCTCCGTTGTCGTATTTACGCTTCATAATGCGCCACACATTTTCAATGGGAGACAGGTCTGGACTACAGGCAGGCCAGTCTAGTACCCGCACTCTTTTTACTACGGAGCCATGCTGTTGTAACACGTGCAGAATGTGGCTTGGCATTGTCTTGCTGAAATAAGCAGGGGCGTCCATGAAAAAGACGTTGCTTGGATGGCAACATATGTTGCTCCAAAACCTGTATGTACCTTTCAGCATTAATGGTGCCTTCACATATGTGTAAGTTGCCCATGCCTTGGGCACTAATACACCCCCATACCATCACAGATGCTGGCTTTTGAACTTTGCGCCTATAACAGTCCGGATGGTTCTTTTCCTCTTTGGTCCGGAGGACACGACGTCCAGTTTCCAAAAACAATTTGAAATGTGGACTCGTCAGACCACAGAACACTTTTCCACTTTGCATCAGTCCATCTTAGATGAGCTTGGGCCCAGCGAAGCCGGCGGCGTTTCTGGGTGCTGTTGATAAATGGCTTTTGCTTTGCATTGTAGAGTTTTAACTTGCACTTGCAGATGTAGCGACGAACTGTAGTTACTGACAGTGGTTTTCTGAAGTGTTCCTGAGCCCATGTGGTGATGTCCTTTTACACACTGATGTCGGTTTTTGATGCAGTACCGCCTGAGGGATCGAAGGTCACGGGCATTCAATGTTGGTTTTCGCCTTGTCGCTACGTGCAGTGATTTCTCCAGATTCTCTGAACCTTTTGACGATATTATGGACACTAGATGATGAAATCCCTAAATTTCTTGCAATAGCTTGTTGAGGAATGTTGTTTTTAAACTGTTCGACAATCAGCTCACGATTTGTTCACTAAGTGGTGACCCTCGCCCCATCCTTGTTTGTGAATGACTGAGCATTTCAGGGAAGCTGCTTTTATACCCAATCATGGCACCCACCTGTTCCCAATTAGCCTGTTCACCTGTGGGATGTTCCAAATAAGTGTTTGATGAGCATTCCTCAACTCTCTCAGTCTTTTTTGCCACTTGTGCCAGCTTTTTTGAAACATGTTGCAGGCATCAAATTCCAAATGAGCTAATATTTGCAAAAAATTACAAAGTTTACCTGTTCGAACATTAAGTAACTTGTCTTTGCAGTGTATTCAATTGAATATAGGTTGAAAAGGATTTGCAAATCATTGTATTCTGTTTTTATTTACGATTTACACAACGTGCCAACTTCACTGGTTTTGGTTTTGTACTTTTAGCGCTAAGATGCTTTGTGAATACGGGCTCAGATCTGCAATGGTTTTTGCTAGGGGTGTGAATCTTCACTGGTCTCACAATTCGATTTAATTTCAATTATCTTGTTAACGATTCAATTTGATTCGATATCACGATGCATCACGATGCATTGCATCCTCAGTTTTCTATATTACTGCAGAGGCAATGTTTTCATCAATGAATACAGGCAGTTGGTGGGAATAGTCAGTCACCTCATGATTCAATTTGATTTTGATTCAGAGGGTCACAATTCAATTATTAAAAGATTCTCAATGCATCTCAATTTCAGATTTCTGTACATGATTTAATTTTTACCCCATCAATACAAACTATCAAGTGAAATTAAAACCCATTTATTTATACATTTTTGTATAAACAGGAACACCAGCCTGTTTCAAATAAATAAAATATTTATCTTCCAATCCACCTGATAGTGCTCAAAAATAGTTCACAAAAATAAACCTCTTTCAAAGTGCATTACATTTTCATACATCAAAATAAAACCGATTTACGTTGAAAAAAATAATTATTTAGCGGCTGTATTATGTAATGCGCATTTCTTACATTCAGTAAACGTGGCAACAGCTCCCCTTCCTGACTCGCACTTCTCAATGACTTCATTACCTGAGCTTTGGTGTCACGGGAAAGTGTTGGTATAGCATGTCTGTGAAGAATCGCCTGGATGGGACGTTGTCCCTCGGTTCCAAGGTATGCAGGAGAAAATGAAAGCTTTCGCATTCCACAACTGAGAAACGGGCGCACATCTTTCGCCATAAAAATTGCGACAGCCTTTATCATCTTTTTGGCCCTGTCAGAGTGGGGTGCCAGCTTTGATTGGAGTGTCTGTTCAAGAGTTTTCTAGTTGGATTCAACAATGGTTTTTTTCCCCCTGCTAAAGTAAGCTCGGAGTGGCAACGGGCAAGATCATTTCTCATATTTGTCCTGTTGCCTACGTATTTGCATTATACGTCTTGCAAATTGCTTAAGTCTTGTCTAGCTCTATTTTTTTTTTTTTTTTTTTAATAATCGATTTCACGAAATCCAAAGTGTTCCCAAACATCAGCTTTATAAAAAGCTGGGAACTTGTAGCCTACCTCTTTTCTCTCTTGCAAGAATGTAGGTGGGTTCCATAATAACGCGTAACTCCAAGCTCCCAAACTCTGGGAGAGGCAGTCCATTGAAAATTGCCTTGATAATTGATTATAGACCTTCCTGCATCGATGCTGAATCATTCGACAAAGCATCCCGATGCATCGAAGAAACGATTATTTTCCCCACCCCTAGTTTTTGCTCCTTGCCATTGATTTTTTTTCTCCTTGGCGATGAAGGAAAAAGTGATACTATTGTGATGGCAGCCATTTTGAAATAATATTGGTTTGTTTAGAACCAGCCAAAATACTCCCAAGGCAACGTGACGTCAGGGCTTTGGTACTCCATTGAAAACCTGTGGGCTGAGTTGAAGAGGGCAGCTGATAAACGCAAACCCAAGAACATGAAGGATCTTCTTAGAGGAATGGTCCAAAATCCCCCCAGATGTGTGCCTTAACCTTGTCAAAAATGACAGGAAAAGGCTCCATGCTGTTGTCCATAATAGAGGTGGTTGCACTGAGGGCTCTATCTTTCACACTGCCTTACCCGTTGCCACTACCCGCAACCCGTGAATTACGCATTTAGCAGGTTCCACTATCCCTAAACGGTATCTTGCGGCCACACTACCCGCTATACATTATGCCGAATCCTTTATTTGCGCCTGGAGGTGTGCCCGTGGGGTGTTTATGCGCTTTTCCTAAAATTGCTATCTTGACCACACAGGTTAGGGAAAGCGATAGCGTGGTCCTCAAACCACCCGCTATCCATTTGGCAATTGAAGACACGGCTTCTCTCCCCTATGCGATCTAACAGCGACAATGGGCTACATTCAGTTCAGAAAAATAATAACTTATAATTAGGTCTATGCACTGGCACTCAGCGACGTAACTTTTTTTTCCAGCGAGAGCGGCATTTCAGAACTCTTCAGCTTAATGAAGGTAATTCTGGTGACAAGTACGTGGTTTCGATCCGCTTACATTTTCCAATCGGACAGCTGTCAATTATTTTTTTACAGCAAGTTGCGTGACCGTGCTGCAAAAACAGGTGTGCGTACTTGTCGCCGAAATTACCTTAATTCGCAAAAGAGTTCTGAAATGCCGCTCTCGCTGGAAAAAAAAAAAAAAAAATACCGTTGCTGAGTGCCAGTGCATAGACCTATTTATAATTAAATTATTTTTCTGTACTGAATGTAGCCCATTATTTTGTCGCTGTTAGATCGCATGGGGGAGAGAAGCCGTGTCTTCAATTGCCACTTCAATATTCTTGAATTGGAAAACGTGTTAATAAGGGAAAACCATCTAGAATTAGCCAGGACTAAATGTAGTCAATAAAAGAAAGGATATTTTCTCCCAAATTTTCAGGTCTAGCGCCGGCCCTGAGAATTATTTCCCACAGAACGAGAACGCGTGACAAAACTGCGCCTCTCCCATCAGGCAGTGACGGAATTATGTCACCTGGTTGCAGATGATGTATACACCGCTGCTAGCCGTCCGTATGCCTTGCCCGTTGATGTTAGGGGTTACTGTGGCACTATTTTTTCTATGCTAGTGGGTCATTCCAACACCCACTCAGCTCCATTGGAGGCATGACCCAATCATGGTGAAACGCATTTTTTTTTTTTTTTTTTTTTTTTTTTTTGAAGTTTCAATCACAAAAGGGGTAGGCTTGATGTTTTTTTTTTTTATTACATACCAAACATTAAACAATATGTGAATGTCAAAAATAATAATAATAATAATAATAATAATAATAATAACACAATTCATGATTTACTTAACAAAAACAGATCCTCCCCTGTCTGGATTTGACCTCATGCACGAGCAATTTAACTTCGTCTTCGGAGAAACGTGGCGACCATCCTCTCTCCATCACGGGTTTCGGTTTGAGGATTTGGGATAGCGCAGCCTGCTCCGAAAGGCAATGGCACCTAGCACACTGATTGGTTTAACTGGCGTAACGCCCAAACCACGCCTATGCATAATATAACGGGTAGCGCAGGTGTTTTAGGGATATAGGCAGGTGTGCAAGATAGCAACTTTTGCGGGGGAACGCCTCTTACGTAATGCTAAATCCCCAAATAACGGGTTTAGGGACTCTGGCGCAATATAGGGCCCTGATTACCAATGAAAGGTACCAATAATTATGAAACCTTGATTTGGTGATAATTTATTTTGTATTAAATGATTGTTATGATTTTAGTTGTTTCTATCAAAACATTAATAAAGTATATCACAAGTGTTGGTATATTCCGTCTCTCTGTACTTAGTATATTGTTTATATTCTTTTTGTATTGTTTGTGCACTGCCAGTCAGGGGTGCCAGTGATTTTGGAGCTCACTGTATGTTAGCATTAGTGACAGCAGTGCCCATGAATATCTAGTTAGCTGATGTCATGCAAGTAGTTCCATCAATTAATGTAAGGAAGCACAAAGCAATGTAAACAAATTATTAACGGTAGCCTGCACTAATGCTGATAAAATATGAAGGTGCATACATCACATTTATCCACTTGACTGAAGAAAGGAAAACGAACAGTAATTTGGCAAGTTTAGTCTCCAGTGGCTTTACCAATAACATTTAATCATTTGGATATGAGCAGTGTATGATTTACAAAGATGACCCATATACAGTGCGTTAACAGTGGTAGGCACCTTTCATCAATGCATTACTTTGGTCTGGATTCACTCTTCAGAGATTGGTTACTGAAACTGAATTCACTGGCTAAGGGAAGACTTATTAACATACAGGAAAATGGCGTAAAAACCTGTGATGGGCGTAAATAGCGACATTTTTATGTACCTCAAACAGTTCCCCAAAAGTGAGGCCAAAACATCTTCATCGCCATCTCGTGACTGGCTGCAATATAGATCATAATCCCATCCCCTCCATGTTAGTAAACGGGACATGGGCCACAATAAATAATTTAAGTGTGTGTCTGATATATATATATATATATATATATATATATATATATATTTTTTTTTTTTTTTTCTTTTGGACTAGATGGTTTCAGTCATTTTAAGGAGCTCTTACCATGCTGATGGATGTTCAAGTATTCATTTTTTTTGTTAACTTTGGTTTCATTTAGTTATTTGATACTACTTAAAGGGGATGTAAAGTTATGATTGTCACACGTGATTGACAGCAATTCTCAAGGGAGGAAGTCATCTGCTGGCTTATTTCTGGGAATTTGCTGGTGCTGGAACGCCATCTTTGAGAAGAGACATCATGTTATCATTACAAATGCATAAGTTGCTTGGTTCCAATACAAAAGAATATAACCCATAGTGATTTTGAAAGTCCAACAAAAATTGATTTTAGAATTGACTTTGCTCTGAACATAGCGTCATGTACTGTTTGCAATGTTGCAATCGCTGATAAGTAAAGCCAGTCCACAAGCTAGTTAGCAAGCTGATTCAGCAAAATACCATAGCAGGTAGCTAATTAAGTAGTCAATTGTGATTCGATGACAGGTCACCAAATTAACTTACCAGCAAGTGTAGCTAACGTAAGGAATAAAATGATAAAGGGGAGTCCATTTACTCACAGACTGTATTTAGCAACCTTTTTTGAAGGGTTGTATGAGGTAACTTAACGATAGTCAATGCATGGGCCACCTAGCTAGTAAATTGCTAGCAGTCAGCATGAGTTTGTAGAGGCTGGCAGGAACACCAGACATCGGCATGGCCATCCGATATAGCACACCTTTTTTCCAGTCATGGTAGAATGGTGCTTTGAATAGGGCTAACGTTTGGTTATGTCACCAAATAAGACTATATCGAGTATTTGAGGCTAACAATTACATTTGATGTAACTAAATGCACTCCAGCTCTCTAATCTCACACTGAACCAGCCAGCCAGGCAACATTATAAAAAGTTCAGGGGATGTGCTTGCGACTGAGTAGGGTGGCTGTGTGGGCGGGACCTTGATACCGGGGCGCAGACCCTGACTCCAAATGTGCAAGATGGCAGTGTCCGTATCAAGGATATTTAGGCTCCATTTTTGTAGAGCATTAGGAAGAGGAGACTGTCGTCAATCTTTATATGCAGTCTATGACCTTAATGTGTTGACAGCTCATTACAGTATGAAAAGTGGCACTTTTAATGTACCTGGACATGTGAAAATAGAGGCGAATTGTGGCAGGCTTGCCTTGCCAAAGAAACTGGTGGTTTTTACACAATATAAAGGATGTGTAACCAACGAGTAAAAAATGTGAAATGAAGCACATTCCAAACCATATGTGTAAAACGCATTGATTACACATAGCAGTTGTATTTTAATGCGCTCCACACCACGGTGAACAAGAGGACTTCTCCATACATGTCAACCCCTTGGGTTTCCCACCTGAATTACCTTCAGTAAATATCTGTAAAATCCTTGCGAATATTAAAATTCTATATGGATGGATTGTGAAAATGTTATTATAATATTTTTAAAAGCTTAGAAAAGCTTCATATTCAAGTATGCACGTTAAAAACCTCAAAGCCTCATCCAGGACAGTGAAAATTGCCAAGCTTGTGATAATTTGATAATTTGTCTTGTGTTTGAACATTTGCAACAGAGACTTGTTTTATACAGTCCATATCTGGTTTTATACAGTCTATGGTCCATACTCATGTTCAGCAGAAGCTCTTAAAAGTGGTCATCCATTATAGCCAACAGCAAATTGTGCTGTTCTACAATAAAGTAGCATCCGGTTGTAGTTTGTCTACCAAGGTGTGTTCATGTGCTCTTTCGTCATTCACAAAATGAATAGCTTCCAATGATTAATATTTTGAATGGTGTTCTTTTTTCAAATAAAAAATCTGCAAAACCTTATTTGTACGTCTGCAAACTATGTTAGAAAAATCTGAATAGTTTAAAAATCGGAATAATTTACGGGCATTCTCATATGTTGATGTGTATACTGTTCCCCAGCTTTAACTTTGCATTATTTTTGCCTTTTTGTTGTTGTCTACACATGTACTGGGATATGCATGAGTTTCAGCTATGAATCAGAACCACTGCTATTTTGTTCTCAGAGCGGCAGGGTAGCTTAATGGCAGAAACCTCAACTCAGGGATTATAATGACTCACAAGGAAAAAAGAGGAAAATAATAGCCGGGGCCTGGGGGCTGTCGGCTCCCAACCAGATCCAGGGCAGAGACCTGGTTAGGGGGTGCAAAGCCCCCCGCCAGAAGCTGTTGCTGTCTAGTGATTTTGGCGGCGGTGGTGGTGGTGGTGGTGGTTGTGGTGGTGGGGGTGGGGGCTGTCTCAGAAACAACAAAGTCATGTTTAATTTTACTGTTCAACAACCTGTTCTTGCATCTGAATACAGTTCCAAGGCCTTGCAAAAGGTCAATGGTCAAGGCACATAAACAAATCAGTGCATCCATTGCCGCTATACTTAGTCACATTAGTTTGTTAGTTAGCGAGCTAACGTTGGCTAGCTATTCAGCAGACTGAATTTAAAAACCATGGCTAGTTCATCCGCGATTGTCCGTGACTCAGGAACTGACAGAGCTTCACAGTGATGGAGTTAGCTCTGTGCTAACATAATGGGAATTAGTATTAAGGCACTAACAGGAATTACGTTTGCTTTCTACTAAATTACGTGATTCAGGCATGCTTGCTACAGCTCGCAATAAATGGAAAATTTACTCAACTCGTTTCATAACTTAAATATGACTCACCCACTTCTGTAATCTGTAAGACTGATCCAAACAATTTTACAATATAAAGACTAGAGGATACATACCTGAGCATTACTGTAGACACCCTGTTGTGGACTGATACAAGCAGGAATAGTGTTGTCATCTGCACCTTTTGAACTCCCAGTTTCTTCAACATCGGGTGTAATCCGTATGTGAGAGGCTCCTTGCTGGCCACACTAGCTCCCAGGAGCACATCATTTGTCCCTTTTATTTTAACCTTTTCCACATGCTTCTTTGTTTGGCAATGCTCCTCCAATGCTTTCACTCCACGAGAGGCGTTATTTATCAGGTCCAAGCACGACGTGCACAGGGCTTTTTCCTGAACCTCGATCTTCAGTAAAAACTCGGTGTATGATGACACTGTGTCATTCACTGTGACCTCTCATTCTATCCTGGCCCGTTTGAAATGGTTCATCAAATCTTTGTTGATCTAGCAAACCCGATTGTCATCTTTCTTTTCCATTGTTATGGCCATGTTTCAAGCTGAGTTCTTTGCATGAACGATGTTACTTTTTTGTAACTGGCCGCGCTTAGATGATATCATGGTAAATGACTGTTTTGAAATGACAGAGGTAAATGACCTCTTTTGTGGTGATTTTTGGTGCCACATTGAACCCTTGTGCCCCATATGGAAGTGTTGTAAGCTCTTATACCTTGCCAGCAACAGGCAAGCCCCGGTCCCGCAAGTATTGCTGCAGTTTATCTCTTTTCCAGATACATATTATATTGCTGTAAGACTGGCTTGCTGCCATGGTGTAAACACCAGTGCGTCCATTTGTCTATGTGCCTTGATCTCTGACACTGAACTCTTCTGACATGAACACAGAAATGTGAGCTTGCTTATTAAAATTAAATGTACATGCAAGTAAGGCCTAACCCCCCCCCATTGTGAAATAACAATAAAACAATATTTATGTGTACTTTTGGCCACCTCCAGAAAAATGAGTGTAAAAGTGGTGTAAAGTAACTTTCATGTGTAATGTTACACATTTTACATGTGTCCTCAAGTTCCTACTTTATATGTAAAATACACTTGTATATGACGGCTCTAGGACTCTTCATCCACGGACTTTTTGTCTCAGGACTTTTCATCCACCAATTTTTCGTCCTCGGACTCTTCGTCCCCAGACTTTTTGTTCACATGAACATTTCGTCCCCAAACTCTTTGTCCCTGGATGGTTCATCCCCAATAATGCTTTGTCCTCTTCCTGTATTATAACACTATCCCTAACCCTAACCGTAACCCTTATAATAGTCCTCGGGGACAAAAAAGTCCATGGGGACGAAAAGTCCTGTAACCGTATAGGACACGTGTTTTACATGTAACCTCACATAAAGCATGTTTTGCTCAAGAATTTTTTATTTTTTTGCTGGGAAGAAATCTCTAATTGTGTTAGCCACTGTACAATTTGGACATTGCAGTATTTTTGCAGTGACTGTGACATGCCAGTACATTTCATGTTGGCTGCATACTGTATATCCTACCACATAGTCCTAGATTATAGATTTTTTTTTAATCTTTCGATTGTGGCTAGAATGTCCCGACCAACTTTCGATCAATGGGGAAAACGGAAGAAACGCAATATTGTAAATGTAAAATGCCCCAGTCCAATGTAATGTTAGTGCATCCGTGGTTGGTGGCTTTGTCTAATTCATGGACAGTCAATGGTTTAATCTAGAGTGTTTATCTTAGCTGCAGTCATGTAGCTAAAGTTCTTTCAAGAAAACAGCAAAGCACAGAGAATAGACAAGATTGCGAACTGGCTAGCTCGCTAACACAGCTATATCCATGCAATACATTGTCTACTCTACCGGAACTGAGCAGGTTTCGTGAGTAAGTGAAGGTGATTGGCTGCAATCAGTGAGAGTAATGGAAAGTGACCTAATTACAAACATGAGTTGATATTGAAAAACTTGCCTAAAAGGGATGGAAACACCGAGGGTGCAGTTTCACCCAAGTCCGTGTATGCTGGGTATTCATGGACAAATTGCATCCGAGGCTGTGGCGTATTGATTGGTACAGTTGACAAAGTCTAAAGAAAAAAAAAAAAAAAAAATTAGGCAGAGATAAATTGATTAATTTAGCACAGTACTATGTGTGGTTTAGCATGAATTTTTTTGATATATAGATGACAGCAAAGCCAAATAAATCTCAGTTGTGGGAAGTATCATTCTTCACATGTTCATCTATCAGTGTTGAATAATCATGCAAATCTGTTGGCCCTGCATCAGACCTATGTTAAATGATTTAATTTTTAATTGTAATTGGTGGTTAGGCTGCATACTTTCTCTCATTATGATGGAAAATATCTTGCTTTCTTATTGTCAAGATTTATTGGAAAAATTGTGACCGATCAAAATGGGCTGTTTTGATTAGCTATTGCAGCCTTTCTCAGTGTCTTACCGTCACTGAAAATGCAGTCAAAGAAAAAGCACGCTAATGGGAGAAAAAGTAGTGAGGAAGATGAAGCAAGGATAAAACTGCCAAAAGTTGAGGACTAGTTTTGTCTCTTCATGTGATGTGCAGCACGGTGACTTTCTTTTTTTGGGCTACATGCCACTGATGTATTGTTTTCAGCTCAATCATTTCTTCAACGCAAGACAGTCAGCAACTGGATGTGAGTACCTAGCTAACACCCATATTTTTTTTGAAGATAGAGTGGACAGTGACTTAGAGATTTGACATTTACAAGAAAGTGTTTAATCATGAAAAAAAAATAGTTTTGCTGTGCTAAAAATTTTGAAGGGGTCAGAAAACAGTTATTCAAAACTTCTTAGCGTTAACTGTTGTCTACCTTATGTGGGAACTTGGTGGGATGTTGGGCTTCATAGAGTATGAGCGAGGAATTTCCACGTCTGATTTGTACAGCCGTTAATTGTGGGAGTGGCATCAGACCGTAAGCTAGGTCACTACTTAGTGAGCTATCTACCTAGCTAATTAATCACCATATAATGATTGTTACAGTAACTTATACTACAACATAATATTATGTAATTGAGCTACTTATAAATTGTTAGAAGTTTTCTCAATTGTGCAGTATTGTTGAGCTTCATCAGAAATGTTTGAAACATGAATAACAGTTGTTATGTCATATCCAGAAACCTAATCAAAAGTATTTGGATACAAAATAGGAAATACAAGTGGTGCCAGGCACAACAAACCCCGCCCCTCGCACATACTTTCACCTACTTGCACAAAATTCAATAGGGATCTATTATGGGTCAGTGGCAATCCCTAAACCGAATTTGGGGTGAATGTGCCCATCAGTTTTGCCGCTAGAGTGTTAACAAACAAACAAACACACAAACACAGAAACAAACTGAACCAAAAACAATACCCCTTGCCCTCACCCTTCGGGTGGGGCGGGGTAACAAGTTTATGAATATGGCACCTATCTATGAAAATTACGGAGGCAGTGATCAGATTAAGGAAAAAAATTTGATTAGCATTTTTTGCGAATCATTATATCAATTGAATAGCAATTGTTTAGCACATCTGAAAAATGATTAGCAAAAATTAGAAAACAGTATATCAGATTTTAAATGACAAAAGGATTTTTTATTCTTTCCTAATGACAAATTACAATTACAATAGAAATACAACTGCACTCCCAAAGCAAAACAAATTATTTCCAAAAGGCATCAATTTTACCCTGAACAATCATAATTTAGTACAGCACACTTCCATTTCCCAATGAAATTTCTGTAAACTACTTGTAACCTGCAGT
Source organism: Gymnothorax javanicus (assembly GCA_029692085.1). NCBI lineage: Eukaryota > Metazoa > Chordata > Actinopteri > Anguilliformes > Muraenidae > Gymnothorax > Gymnothorax javanicus. Next base: position 92,382,942 of record CM056199.1, on the reverse strand, counting down.
ACAGCTGTCTTATCTGTACCTTACTGTAGCATAATGTTGTTTAACACCTGATCAGAGATGTGAAACAATCCATTCCCATTAAAATCCAGTCACAGAAGGCACTCTGAGTCACAACTGAGTCACATTTTGACATTTCAAAATCATGTATTTGAATGATCAGAAATCAATGTGCATGTTTTGTGAGACGCAGGCGAACTTGCGATTCCCTAAACCACATAGCAATGGGACAAGTTTTTATGACTTTGATGGGCTTACCGTGATGTTTGGGTGGCTGGAGGAACATTCAGGTGTGTAAAAACCTAAAGCGTACATCCAGTCAAGCCGATTCAGAGTTAAAGCCGAAAGGGGAGGTCTGATCCGGAATTTTTTCCATTTGGGCAAAAACCAAATCACATTGCTTTAGTATAGCAATGATCACAAAGATTCCCCTTAACTAGCGTCAGCTAGATTGGAAGATGGCTAACGTTATAATCTGAAGAGTAACGTAATACGCGATAGCATGCACAACAAGATAATTCACGTAAAACTAGCTATGATATAACAAGTCTCAGGCCCGAACTGTCTGTTTGCTCTTTACATAAAATAAGCTGGTAATCAATGTTGAAAGAGATTGTCTGTGTGCGATGGCGACAAATCAGAGCTATAAAAACTTTTCCAATAGACATCATAACCACTGTAGATTCACTTGCCAGCTAGCTGTACCTAAGCGATTGCTTTTGAATTAACCAGCAAACTAGGTAACGTCTGTAAAATGTGAAAGTTTAGTTGGGTCGCGCGAAAGCTCAGGTAAGTTCATGCCTATGACAGCTGGCAAAGTTAGAAGAGTTGGGGCAAGAAACAAATCATATCGCCTTGATATGATGATTATTTACAAAGATTTTCTTTAGTTAACGTTAGTTAGCTGACTAGCCAACTAGGTGGATATATCCAAAGAGCAACGTATGAGATGGCTCTGGATGGCTCACATAGCTGAGTCCTCCCTTCATGACCAAAGATGATAGAGCGTATGAGCGTACCAGAAAGCCTCCTGAGTCCCAAGTGCATGCATGTACTCCCCAGAAGCTGATTGGTTGGTATGCAAATGAGGAAAATCATTTTCCAGCCAATCAAAGTCGTGAAAACTTCTCTTTATCGCTACGTGGCTCGGGAATTCGGAATTTCACAGGCCAGTGAGTCAGGATCCATGAAATATCATTAAGATTTTTTGAATCGCATTTTTTCCGAAGGGATTGTTATGATGATTAGCATTTCGTCAAAACTGCTGAAATTTTATTCGCATTTTGCGATGCCAATCCGCCTAATCTGATCACTGAGAGGCATCTCGCAAAGGACCATAGAAAACATCTAAGAAACATAGTAATCTCTGTTGATGGAGAAGGCAGTCTTTGCATTCAAATAATTGCAAAAAATTTTCCAGCTCCCGTGCTGCGCGTGGTCACACTACATATGTCCCCACCAACTCTCAGATTAAACCTATGCCCTTGGCCTACCGCTACTGTAGCCACAATCACTAGCTACCAAGATACAATTCCAGGATTAAAATATATTACTTTCTAACAATTTAATGAATTTTTGATGAATTATCTATGGGCATATAAGTCCAGGGCAATCATCATACATTACTAATATAACTAATGTAATTAATTATGGACATATTATTCTGTTTGTCAGCACCTTCCGGTGAAATTAGGAATAGTTTGTGCTTCAGGTTAGCCGTGCTTCTCCAAAATCAAACACGGACTGACTTATACAGCAGAGAAATGCCAAATATGGCCTTGCTTGGCCTCATTTACATGATAATCCCACTGGCGCCTTGTAATTTACGTGAAAATCACCTCCTGAAGTATGACTGCACCCTCAGTATTCATCTTTGCACCCACTGACCCAGGCAGAAAAAGAGCAGGTAGTCTTTGCTGCCGGACGAAAATCGGAATGTATGCAGCAATTGGTCCCTGATTGTATCTTCAGCCGTAGCAGATGCAGAAAAATCAGGCCTTCAATGTTTTTGAGTTAAATGAAATGATTGGTAACATTCTGACCATGGACTGTGCGGATAGAAAGGAGGCGAGTTGGAAAATAGACTTATTTATTGAAATTCAGGGTAAGAGTTCTGTGACCAGCAGAACAGTCAATATAACATTATTGAAATGTGTATGAGTAAAACTGGTACTAAACGTTCATCTTTGAAGTAGGAATGTTTTCGCTGGGTATAACACCAGCGCACGTCAACAGGTACTCAGACAGGCTGAAGATCGTGAAAGCAACATTATCATTAAGAATAACAAATGAAAATAAATTCAGCGCTGTTTACAATTTGTTCATTCTTTATATGCAGGGCCTGGCTTCAGCAGAAAAAAATCTAGATTTGAACAAATATAAACAGGGAATCAAAGACACGTTTGATCCGGATATGTCCTCCAGCGCCCTCCAGTGCACTCCTAAAGGTCACTGATGTGATGTGGCAAGACTTCTAAGTCATGCTGGCATTGCATGTAAAGCACAGCTTGAGACTGCCCACTTTCTTGTCTGGCATACAAAGGCCGATGACAGATAAAACCGCTAGGTGCAATCACATGATTACTTCATCTCAGTTTACAATGAAGATATAGAATAAAAGATTATTCATGATTACCTGAGTTATCAATTTCACATTGACAAAACTTATTGGTCCAATTTTTTATTTTAATGTTTGTGCATAGAATAGAACACCTTGTCTCCAACCACATTTCAAGTTTGATTGCACTACATTTGCAGAGTCTTATTCATGGAGTCTCTGGTGAGGCGGAGGGTGATGTATTTTTATCAGCTGTAATCTATTTATATAAATCACCCACAAGATATTTTGCTTAAGATTGCGACACCTAGAATGGACATACAGTTGATTTAATTGCAGTTCTTAACAGTTCTCAAACACGTCTTTCAGTTCTGAAAATTTCATTTAGCTTTCTCTAATATGCATGAAGTTATGAGGGCACAAAAATGCTAGAAAAATTGACACGAGAAATTTCAACCGAGCCCTGTGTAATTTTAGAGCCTGTAACTAAAAAAATTATTCACAAGATCAAAGTGAAATTTGGCAAGGATTCATTGAATATACTGAAGTTACTGTACTAGAAAAACTGCTGATTTTGAGGGGTCAGGTGGGAGGCACTTGTTGATTTTATATGAAATGACCCATTACTTTTGGTGACGTTTCCAGTGGAACAGCATCACTACTCCATGTGGACACAGGACCCGGGATCTGCGCATCACTGCTGAAATTCCCCACAGGGATCCCGCCAGGACTGCATTTTTCAAAGGATCACAAGAGGCAACGCAAGCTGTGAATTTCAGTAAGACTAACTTAACTGTGCAGGTGGGGGCTGTAACAATACTGTTTAGCTTTGTTTCACTGAGACTGTACAGCATTTCAGTTTGTCCTTTTCTGATGTAATTGTACAATTTCATTTACGTCCGTTTTTCTGTTTTATTGACTAAGTTAGCCATTCACAGTTTGAGTGCAATTGCATGTATAATCTTTCTGACCCCTGTAAGCTAACTTCCTAATGCTTTAAGTTGCTTGCTGTAGTTTAGATGGTTGCAGATGGATGGCCAGATTACTGATACGAGTTACTTTAAACTGAAGTTAGCTTCACCTCTCAGCATTTGTTGAAGCTAAACTGGGTTATCCAGCTGCACATGGTCTACCTACACATTCATTGCGAAGTACAGTCCCAGCCAGCATGTCTTCTGTTCTCTCTTTGTCTTGGGACGAAGAAACGATTGTCCACAAGCGCGCACGCAGACACACGCAAGCACACACATACGCGCACACGCATTCACACATAACCACTGTTACCATTCTATAGTTTGTACATAGTCCTCCCATTAAATTAGCCACCTGTATATTCCGTGTTATTGTTATTCATTTAATAATATCATTTAGTAAACCAAGAGTCTGTTTTGGTGCTGTATGATGTGGAAATCTGAGTCAAGATATTTAGAACCCCGAAAATCCTTCAGATTATTCGTTAAATTTTTATATGATTATAATTGAAGACCACAATAGAAAAATGATCAGTCACATCGTGGCATCATGACTTTTCACAAACATGAAGTTTTTAAGCCAGGATTTTTATAGCTAAGATTAATGTTGTGTCATGGTTTGTGAGGTGTGCGTGTGGTTTGGATTTTTTTTTTTGCGGCTCTCGTCCCGGGACAATATTGAATTCCTTGGCTATCGGATTCTTTACCCAGCTGGCTGATTGAGCTGGGGCGGCGCCTTCCCGGACTCTATATAAGCAGGAAGTCCGGCACGCCTCCTTCGCTAGAGTGTCTGTTTTTAGCTTCGCACTATAGCTGAAGATTTCTGTAGTCAGGGGGCTCCTCTGAACTTTTGTCTGCCTCCTAATGTTCCTAACAATTATGCTGATCTCGCAGAGGTTTTTAGCAAGCAACAGGCCTCGACTTTACCTCCTCATCGCACGTCACGGAGATCAATCTCTACCCGGTACCACTCCCCCAGGAGTTCATTATACTCGCTGTCAGGGCCTGAGCGAAGGGCCATGCGAGAATATATTCAGGAGGCTCTGGCTAATGGATTTATTCAGCCCTCCACGTCTCCTGCGGGCGGGGTTCTTTTTGTGGGCAAAAAAAGATGGTGGCCCTGAGACCCTGTATTGATTACAGGATTTGAATAATATCACCATTAAAAACCGATACCCCCTTCCGTTGATGAATTCCGCATTTGAACATCTGCAGGAGGCGTCGTTTTTTTACTAAGCTAGACCTCCGGAATGCTTATAACTTGGTTCGGATCCGGGAGGGGGACGAGCGGAAAACGGCGTTTAATACGCATGACGGACACAACAAATATTTGGTCATGCTGTTCGGATTGGTTAATGCCCCTTCCATGTTCCAGGCACTCGTCAACGACGTCCTCCGTGAGGTGTTGGAGAGATTCGTCTTTGTCTACCTTGACGATATTCTGATTTTTTCTTCAACTCTCTCGGAGCATAAACAACACGTCAGACAAGTGCTTGAGGCCCTCCTTAAAGCCAAGCTTTTTGTCAAGGCTGAAAAATGCATTTTTCATGCCAAGACAGTTTCGTTTCTTGGCTTCATTGTTTCGGAAGGGTCAGTCCGCATGGATCCTGACAAGATGGCAGCGGTCAGGGATTGGTCTGCACCTCAAAATGTGAAGGAGGTGCAATGGTTTTTGGGGTTTGCTAATTTTTATTCCGTAGCTGCCCCCATTATTGCGCTCACTAAGAAAATACCTCCTCATCGTTTGCTTTTTCCAGCAGCTGAAGCTGCTTTTCAGGAGTTTAAGAAACGATTTAGCTCAGAGCCCATTCTCGTTTTTCCCGACCCCTCCCTCCCATTTGTTGTGGAGGTAGATGCGTTGGAGGATGGGGTGGGTGCTATTTTGTCCCAGCGCCCTTTTTGGGACAATAAGTTGCACCCATGCGCCTACTTCTCCCGGTCGTTGTCGGCGGAAGTACAGCACTGGTGACCTGGGGTTGTTGGCTGTCAAGTTGGCGTTAGAAGAGTGGTGCCATTGGTTGGAGGGGGCTGAACATCCGTTTGTGGTTTGGACTGATCATAAAAATCTCCAATACATCCAACAGACAAAATGATGTAATTCTCGGCAGGCGCGGTGGTCATTGTTGTTCAACCGCCTTAACTTTACGTTAACCTATCGCCTGGGTTCTAAAAACATCAAGCCCGACGCTTTGTCGTGGATCACGACCGCTCTGGTCGCGACCCCATTCCTGAGCCGGTTATCCCGGCAGCTCAGATTGTGGGTCCCATTCAGTGGGACGTTGAGTCTGCTGTGCGGGAGGCGTTGAGAACTGATCCCGGTCCTGGTGGGGAGCCGCCTGGCTGTTTGTTTGTTCCGTTGGTAGTACAGTCCCAAGTTCTCCAGAGGGGGCACTTTTCCTGTCTAGCGGGTCAGCCGGGGGTTCATCGGACCAAGCAGTTCTTGGCCCGACGTATTTTTGGTGGCCCAGCGTGATTGAGGAAATCCGGGAGTTTGTAGTGGCGTGCTGTATCTGCGCTAGGAACAAGACTTCCCATCTCCCCCCCTCTGGTCTGCTGTGGCCGTTGCCCGTTCCTAAGCGACCGTGGAGCCATATCGCTCTTGATTTTGTTACGGGGCTGCCTGTTTCTGAAGGAAACACGATCATCTTGGTCGTGGTCGACTTTTTTTCTAAGGCCGCCCACTTTATCGCACTGCCCAAGCTGCCTTCGGTGCGGGAGACGGCCCTTCTTGTTGTGGACCATGTTTTCCGGCTGCATGGTCTCCCTCAAGATGTGGTTTCTGACCAGGGCCTTCAATTTACGGCCAATTCTGGCGTGCTTTTTGCAACCAGTTGGGGGCCACCGTGAGCCTTTCCTCAGGTTTCCACCCAGAGACTAACGGGCAGACAGAGCGAACCAACCAGTCGTTGGAGAATACTCTGCGATGTTTAGCGGCTGCCAACCCATCTTCGTGGAGTCGATTTTTAGCATTGCCCGAATATTCCTACAATTCACTGGGTAACTCCTCCACAGGCCTTTCCCCATTTGAGGCTCAGTTGGGTTATCAGCCCCCGCTGTTTCCTGAGCCTGACAGGGATTCAGAGGTTCCTTCGGTCAATCACTTTGTTCGGCGTTGTCGGTCAGTTTTGGCCAGGGTGCGTTCCTCTTTGTTGCGCTCTGGACGGAAACAAAAGACCACCGCAGATAGAAGGCGCCATTCGGCCCCATCTTATCGGGTTAGGCAAAAGGTCTGGCTTTCCACGCGGGACCTGCCCTTGAGAGTGGAGTCACGGAAGTTGGCTCCCCACTTCATTAGTCCTTTTAAGATTGTGCGAAGGATCAACCCTGTCACAGTCTGGTTGAAGTTCCCTAGATCCTGACGGATCCACCCTTCTTTTCATGTCTCCAGGCTCAAACCTGTTAGCGCTTGCATCCTGGCTCCAGTCGACAAACCCCCGTCGCCGCCGCGGATGATTGAAGGGGGGCCTGTTTACACTGTGCGTCGTATTTTAGCCAAGAGGCATGTGGGTCATGGGGCTCAGTTTTTAGTCGACTGGGAGGGTTATGGTCCTGAGAAGCGGTGATGGGTTCCTTCTCGGGATATCCTGGATCCCACCCTTATCTCAGAGTTCCATGCATGGGGTTCTCTGGGAACTTCTGGAGCCCTTCCTTAGAGGGGGCGGTCCTGTCATGGTTTGTGAGGTATGCGTGTGGTTTGGACTTTTCTTTGTGGCTCTCGTCCTGGGACGATATCGAATTCCTTGGCTATCGGATTCTTTATCCAGTTGGCTGATTGAGCTGGGGCGGCGCCTTCCCGGACTCTATATGAGCAGGAAGTCCGCGCCTCCCTTCGCTAGAGTGTCTGTTTTAGTCAAGACTATAGCCGAAGATATCTGTAGTCAGGTTTTGTATGACTTTCTATCTTCTGATTTTTGGAGTTTCTTCTCCCTTTTTTCTATCTTGCTTTGCTTCCGTGTTTCGGACTATTATACGTCCTTTGGAAGCGTGAGTACTTTTGTTTGGTCTGTATTATTCTCTGTGTTTGCACTGTGTCCGTGCTGCTCACTTTCTCTCTGGTCGTTGCGCTTAGCCTCCTAATTCTACCGGCCATTACATGTTGAGCTATAAATACGACATTTCTTTGCTCACTCCTTTCTGTGGATCATTTGGGGAGTGCTTCATGTATCGGACTGTTGTTGTTGGCACATGGTCTGCCGACTAACCCATTCATTAGAATTCACCATTTGTGTGCTAATACTAGCTAATACTAATATTAATACTAATATCCTAGTATTTATTTTTTCCTCATTACATTGTTGGCACAAATTTTTGCATATTATTGTTTGTTGCGTTTTTTAATGCCTCTTAAAAGAAAGAAATGCAGCATCGCAAATCTAAAATGCTCCAGTGTAATGTAATGTAAGCACCTCTGTGGTTTACTGCTTTGTCCAATCCATGGGCAGTCTGTGGACCAATCTGAGGTGTTTATCTTGGCCTTAGTCACGTAAATAAAGATTTTTTAAGCAAACAATACCCCACACAAAAATGCTTAACAGACAGGATTGCAAACTGGCTAGATAGCTAATGTAGCTATATATCCACTCAATTGGGTTCAAAGTCCACTGTACTCGAATCGAGCAGGGAGTGCACAGAGGTGATTTGCAGTGGTCAGTAAAGGTTTTGGAAAGTGAACAAATTTCAAACAACTACTAAAACTCAAGTGGTTGACGACCAGTGGCGGAAACATAAGGGTAGCAGTTACACTTGGGACTGCATGTGATGAAATGTGATGGGGATCTGCTGACAGGTTATCCCGGCTGTGGTAAAATAATAATTGTGTCAGTAATAAGGTAAAGAGAATATAATGTACAGTACCTAAGTTAGACATCTGTCGACGGTTGAAAATAGCTCTGTATGATGTACCTAAATTAATTGTTTTTCCGCAAAACAGCTACAGCAGAGCCAAACAGTTATGGGATGTTGCATTTTTCAGATTTCAATCCGACATTGTTTCATAATTATGTAAATTTGTAGGGGCCTTCATTAGTTAATTGAATTTTTTTTAGTGAAATTGACGGTTGTTTGGCTGCCTATTTTCTGTTTATGTCATGGTAAATATACTTCAGCTTCCTTTCTTTTTGTTGAGATTTATGGGAAATATAATAACCAATCAAATATCTTTATAGAGGGTCATTCCATGTCAATTCACACCCCATCCCCACTGACATCTCTCAGATTTGATTGAAAAAAATTCTAAAATTAGTTTTTGGCCCCAGATGAAAAAATCCCAAATTTCAGCTTCATACCTTTAGTCATTTCGGCATTATAGCCCCTGGGAAATATGGGTGCCACGCCAACTTTTTTCCTGCTCTTCATTTGTAACCATATCTAGAGAACCATAACTTCTCTTTTATACAAGCTACAGGGCTAAAAATTTGTAAAGTGGTCATTGATTGCCTCCTCTCTTGGAACCAATGCCTACAAATGGGGTACTTGTTCTATTGTCTTCAATATTAACCCTTTAAAACTGGATTTTGTTTCATGCGATAATGATTTTTGGGATATATATGATGACATTACTGTCACTCGGATGATTTTCAGGGACACCAGATCATTAGTGGGGTATTGGGGGGATCCCAAAAATGGTCCCAGAACAAACCGACCCTTCAGAGACCTAATTTTAGGCAATGATTTCACCATAGCTTCATTTGAGATAGACAATTTGCTTTTACTTGTACCAGCTTACACACCTTATTCAACTTTAGGGCCAATAAAAAGTTTGCTTATCCAGCTCCTTTTGTGTGAACTGATTTTTTGAAAAATGGACCCACATTCTTCTTTGGCCCACATTTCTTAAAAAATGACTAAGTCCAGAAAGCAGGTCAACTCTGATGAGCTCATTATTGATGGTTTTGGTGGTTTGAATCACACTCTAATACCAAATGGTTTTGCCAATTAGTGTTCATTGCAAAAGCTTACTTTAAGCAAGGAAGAAGTTGAATGGATGAGAACGCGGAAGTGTCACGAGACAAATAGGAAAATTCAAGTCCAAGAAAAAGGTCCCTCTTCTACCGTGGATACAACTCCTGGCTATCACATCAAGACCCCCCCCCGCATTCTGGAACATAAGAGGCATTTGCAGAAGGACTGGGGGTGGGTATTCAGTTTCACTTTTTTCTTGGCCAATTACACCCCCTGACAGTCTATAGATCTCAGGGTCCCTTAACAGACTTTACCATTTCAAAAATAAAATGTGTTGATCCAAACACAGACATTTATAAGAGGCTAATTTGTACCCCAATGAGAGGAATGATCAGACCCTCCCCACCCCCACGCCTTCTGTACACAATTAATCCATAATGCCAAGGCTGAGTAAGCACGTGTATAGCATTTGAATAGCATTTATTTAAATAGCTCTGATCCTACCTAATCAGCCATTCATCCGTAAGGTCAACATAATTACCAGAAAATATTCCTTCCATAAATTTCAACCTTGCATAGTCCTCAGTTTAACCAATTTGCTTGCATATTTGGAGGTGCATTGTCAACAATTAAGACAACACTGAAAACCTTAATTTTGAAATAAACCGATTTTGCAAGATCAAGTGAATCCTAAAAATCGGCATGTCCAATGCATTTGATCTTTTCCACACAAGAACATCTGACTCTCCGGCCCTTGATTAGCTGCGTCAGGCATGCAAAAGGTGACGCACATCAGTGGCTGGAACTGGTGAGGGGTACTTGAGGAGAGGTTTATGAATCACATGTCAATTATCAATTATTGACAGAAAGGATTTGAACAAATACAGTAGGTAGTAGGACTATTTAGAGAGTGATAAAGAAACACACTATGTTTTAAACAGGTCTCTTCCTAAACACAAGAAAATTTATAAATATATACTTGTACATTGAGAGGGTCCATAGTATGTCAGCTAGTAACAGATGATGGAATCACGGCTTAGGGCATTTTACCCCTCTATTCATCCTATAGATTTTGATTTTTTTGATCCAGAGGATCAAATCTTATATATTTATTTATTTATTATTTGTGGAACCTGTCAAGTGTGTATTTAAAGAGAACCTCTGCTCTTTTTACAAATGTCGCCCAAAATGTTCCACTTGCAATTATTAGAAGATCTGTAATAAAGAAAATGAAATACTAAAATCTTCCGAAGATAAGCCTTCCAGCCGGTCCAAGACTGTGGCAGCCGCCATTTTGAATGGCACACAATGCCACACACACAAACTGTGTGCTTATGACGTTTCATGGTTGCTGTGCTTCGCCTTGGCTATGCATCCCTTGTGTTTGTTGTGTTTACTTCTGAGTGACTACTCTCAGAACACAAACCATATTGCATATCCACCCTGACAATCAAATTCTAAATCAATATTGGAATGCTGCAGCTCTTTTTTGGTATGACCGCCACAATCTTGAACTGGCTGTAAGGCCCATCTTTGGAGGACGGTAAAAAGTTATTTCACTCGATAGGGCATTTTCTTTACTACAGTACAATTGAAACATTTTATTAGGCAACATTGGTTCAAAGAGTAGAGGTTCCCTGTAAGTTAAAGTAGTTTTCAACCTTGGTCCTGGGATGCTATCTATAATGGTTTTTGTCAAATCCAGTTTTTGGACCAAATCAAAAGTTGTCTTACTTTTGATCACGAGCCTTACTTTTTTTTCTCAACAAAGAAAACATGGCAAGTATACTGTAAATATTCAAAAGAGACTACTCTTTCCCCTAGTATTTAACCATCTCCAGCTCAATTTATTATTTTGAGATATGAAAAATCTTTCATTCATTCATGTGGTCTTTATATTTTATAATCAGTCATCAACTGATTTATTGTTGCAAATTTGCAACATGAGCCTGGAGAGGGTTAAAGTGTGAAGTCAACTATGCATTTAATTGAATTACATTCAAATTCAATTTAATTGGCATTGAAAGAAACTACTATCTGGCCCCAGAATATATTTCTGCTGCCCCCTTACCAACCAGAGCACAACTTATGATGCTCAGGCAGGAATCTGCTAACTGTTCCCTCATCACGCCATAAGACTACAGGAGACAAAACTATGAGGGGCCGTACAAGACATAATTCATTCTGGCCCTCACAAACACATACATTCTCCTTCTCACACACATACATTCTCCTTCCACACACATACATTCTCCTCACATACACATACATTCTTCTCACACATACATACATTCTCCTTCTCACACACATACATTCTCCTTCTCACACACATTCTCCTTTTCACACATACATTCTCCTCACACACATTCTCCTTCTCTCACACATACATTCTCCTTCTCACACACATACATTCTCCTCACACACATACATTCTCCTTCTCATACACATACATTCTCCTTCTCACACACATACTTTCTCCTTCCACACACATACATTCTCCTTCTCACACACATACATTCTCCTTTCATGCACATATATTTTCACTCTTGCACGCACATACATTCTCGAGAGAGAAGAATACATGTGTGCGAGAAAAGAATACAGGTGTGTGAGAGGAGTATATATGTGTGTGAGAGTAGAATATATGTGTGTAAGAGGAGAATATATGTGTGTGAGAGAAAGTATAGTGGAAAAGGAAGTAGTTTAGTGGAAAAGGAAGGCAACTCATTTATTTGTGCTGTGATTGGCTGTTCAGGTGGGACTGGGTGGGACGCCCTCAAAACTACTTTTGTGAGAGGATGCCATTTTTTCTCTCGCATGCGATGGCCTTACCAGCATTGTGTCGAAGTTGAGAGCTAATCACTGAAACGTCTCTGTTGTCGGCAGATTAGATTCATTTCAGATCATTTTCTGTTTATCTCCAGCACATCAGAATGAATTGTAAATAAATGGCAATATAACTAGCTAAATGTACATTTGCCTCTGTCCTCCATCAGCCATCTGACCATGGCAACAGGGAGTGATGGATAGAGATCCAGATAAGAAACATAAGATATACATACATACTGTTAGTAGCCACAATGATTCAGACATCTGGATGTTACCTGTGACCCTGCAGACTCCAGCACATCTTTGACAGAGCTGACAAACATGTTGCGAGTTCCTCAAATAACCCTTCATTTGTGTATGTATTAGTTGCCTGTTTGTGCGCTTAAGCTAATGCAGTCTAATTCAGCGTTTTAACTCTCTCTGTAATATTATTTTTAGGCTCAGTGGCAGTCAGTCCTGTCTCTAGGACAGTCTTAAGTGATCTGGAGAAGCTGAGCCATCACTGCTGAAGCCTTCCACAGTGTAATCCTGTGGTTCTGCATAAAAGCATGGTAGTTGCAACTACTGAGAATATTCAAAGAAACAGAGAACACGACAATGTTCAAATAAAACAGGAATACTTTTAATGCTGAAAATAATTCACATTGAAATGATAATTGACTTGCCTACACTAAAATAACTAATAAACGAATAAATCTTTCCAAATGTCACAACACTTTTATCAGGCCAAATCAACAAAGAGTGATCCTTACAGAAGAACAATTAAACAAAGAAAGTATTTAAATGTAATATATGATGGTCAGTTGAGCTAGAAACAAAATGCATATTATGCTATAAAAAGATTCAAGAATTACACAATTACAATGGCCGAGTCACTTCTCAAATGTTGTTGTCATTTGGGTTTTAATACTATAATCACCTTGACTTTAGTACTGAGGTCACCATACATGCTTCTCCTTCATTCAAAATGAAGAACACCAGAGTGAACTGATGATGCTGTGTATGAGGTTTTCCTGGACCCCGCCAGACTCTCCTCGCAGTATGAGACAGCCAGCAGCATCAGGTAGTCCGCAAAAGATGCATCAGGATGACCTGTGTGACCTGAGGTCCATTACCAGTTAACACAACTTGAGTATACAAGAAACTTGATGCAGGACATGATATGGACAGTTTACATAAAATTAAACTATTTTTATCGATACCTAATTTATCCTCGTTGGCGTTGAATAAAGGGACTTGTTTTTAATGAAAGTTTGTGTATTTTTTTAATTCAACACTAAGGGCACTGTGGCATTGGAGAAAAGAAAATGTGGAAAGAGTTTTGCCATGAATCCTTTAATAAATAGTGACTCTGTAAACATCACACGTCAAACTTATTGTTGACAGATCACAATATATTGCATTCAATATTCTGTATGATATTTTGAAAGGGTATCAAACAATCTGCACCTTTGAGACACATTTTACAGCATAAATCAGGGTTGATATCCTTGAAAAAGCTTGAATCTTAACGTGGTGTTTTCAGGGTATGAAAAGTACTTGAAACCGCTTGAAATTGTTACTGCATTACTTTCATAAAAATAGTTTCATAGTGGCTCAGCCAGGTTATACAGGATGCCAGGTCTACTTATAGGCTGGTTACACATTTTTGAACAAAACATTTGGGTTTTCCTTTAAATTTTCACCCTTTTGTAAAAAGCTGTCACATAATTTTGGTTTTCTGAAAGAAATTGGATTAAAGGCTGATGGATTTGTTTGTATGTATTTCAAGTACATACAAATAAATCCAGTTGCCTTCAATTCAATGTCCTTGATATATCTATGACCTGGATGAATGAGAATATTCAGATAAAATTTTGGTTGATTATAGCACAAATTAAATTATTATTTTGAGTGTGTACATATGTACAGAAGTATATAATGTACTACAGCTGTGAGATGCTTCAAGAGTGCTTGAATTTGACAATGGAAAAAGTGTCGAAAGCCTTATAAATCTAGTAGTAATGGTCTTACAAACATGCGAGAGAAAAAATGGCGTCCTTTCACAAAAGTAGTTTTGAGGGAGTCCCACCCAGTCCCACCTGAACAGCCAATCACAGCACAAATAAATGAGTTGCCTTCCTTTTCCACTAAACTACTTCCTTTTCCACTATACTTTCTCTCACACACATATATTCTCCTCTTACACACATATATATTCCTCTCACACACACTTGTATTCTTTTCTCGCACACATGTATTCTTCTCTTGCGAGAATGTATGTGCGTGCGAGAGGGAAAATATATGTGTGTGAAAGGAGAATGTATGTGTGTGAGAAGGAGAATGAATGTGTGTGAGAAGGAGAATGTATGTGTGTGGAAGGAGAATGTATGTGTGTGTGTGAGGAGTGTGTGTGTGTGTGTGTGTGTGTGTGTGTGTGTGTGTGTGGAAGGAGAATGTATGTGTGTGTGGAAGGAGAATGTATGTGTGTGTGGAAGGAGAATGTATGTGTGTGGAAGGAGAATGTATGTGTGTGAGAAGGAGAATGTATGTGTTTGTGAGGGCCAGAATGAGTTATATCTTGTACAGCCCCTCATACAGAACTCCTGCTTTCTGAGTACCTCAGTTGTGGAACGACCTGCCTGAGGAACTCCAGTTTGCTAAATTAGTATCTTTGTTTCAATCGCTATAGAAAACATACTTGTATTGAAAGGCTTTTTAAAATAATTTGTTTCTGTTGTTTTATTTTGCCCTACTGTATTTGGACTCCGCATTTAAGTCTTGTGCTCTTCTGTTTCACGTTTTTTTTTAATTGTTCCATTTTTTTATTTCTGATGCTTGCCTCTTTTGTTATTACAATAATGTAAATTTCATTACTTTGTTTTGTGTGCTCTTTGTTTCACTGTTTTTGATAAGTGCTATACAGATAAAATTATTATTATTATTATTGTTATTATTGCAAGAATTTTACAAATGGAAGTTTAAAAACCCATAAAGGTTCACAGAAATAGCACTACAAACAATTACTTGATTTCTGCCGTGTTAACATGTGATAAACCCATAAAGCAGGCAGATTGTATGACCATTGATAGGCTTTTGCATGTAAATGTAAGAAGTCTTTCATACTGGCCTAGATTTACTAGAAATTCAGAGTAAAGTGAAACTTTGAGTGTTCTATAACCGGAAAGACAGTAATGCCTGGCATTCAGTTTCACTGGATGTTAGTGGTTTGAACTCAATAGGACAAATAGAGAGCGGGGCCCTGTATTATGAAATAATTAATTTGCTTTCTCATGTTTGACACATTTTTCATTGTTTTGCACTACAGATCTTTCCATTTTTTTCCCAAAAAACATATCCAGTCCATGTACTGGATATGTCCATGTCCAGTATTGAGGACAAAATGTTTTACTTTCTGAAAGCTGCAATGTCAATAAAAAATTTCACTGGTTCATTTGCATGGGTGCCCAATTCCTCGGACAGAAGAGGATTAGGCGGCTTCAAATCATTTGGGGATGCCCACTCAACTATTTTTCCAGTCAAGATCAAAGGCATTGCCTGACCAGCAGCACCACGGGAATCTCAAAATATGTCCTGCCTTTGTTTGCCGTTGCTAGGAGACCTTTAGACAGGCAAAAGTGCTTGCAGAAATACATTTCCAAGGGTGCTTTCAATTTGTTGCCTCGTCCTAACAATTTAAAGGGAGCAATTTTAGTAAGATCAGTAAATGTTTTAATGACACGTGGTGGTTGAGGACAATTTTTTTTTAATTAGAAAAAAAAACTTCTGGAATGAATTTTTAAAGAATAAACCAATAAAAAAGGACAGATTCCTGATGAATTAAAAACTTACATAACACAACCTTGTACTGTCAAAAGGCAGCAGAACTGCATAATAACGGATAAATAGAGGATCTCTAATGAGTCAGGCCGAGATATCAAATTTATGAAATGAGCAGTAATTTTCATTTATTCCGAGCCCTCGGCATGGAATAAATGAAAATTACTCCAACCCCAATTCCAAAAAAGTTGGGATGCTGTGTAAAATGTAAATAAAAACAGAATGCAATGATTTGCAAATCTCACATTTTATTCTCAATAGAACATAGGTAACATATCAGATGTTGAAAGTGAGACATTTTACCATTTTATGAAAAATATTTGCTCATTTTGAATTTGATAGCGGCAACATATCTCAAAAAAGTTGGGATACGGCCATTTTTACAATTGTTTAACATCCCCTCTTCTTTTAACAACAGTCTTTTAATGTCTGGGAAATGAGGAGACCAATTGCTGAAGTTTGGGGGAGGAATGTTGTCCCACTCATGTCAGATGTAGGATTCTAGCTGCTCAACAGTCCTGGGTCTTCTTTGCTGGATTTTTTATTTTATGATGCACCAAATGTTTTCTATTAGTGAATGGTGTGGACTACGCCAAGGCCAGTTCAGCACTCAGACTCTTCTACTGCAAAGCCATGCTGTTGTGATGGATGCAGTATTTGGTTTGGCATTGTTTTGCTGAAATATGCAAGCCCTTCCCTGAGAGAGACATTGTCTGGATGGGAGCATATGTTGTCGTAAAACCTCCATATACTTTTCAGCATTGATAATGCTTTTCCAGATGTATAAGCTCCCCACGCCATAGGCACTAATGCAACCTGATACCATCAGACATGTAGGCTTTGGAACTGTGCGCTGATAACAAGCTGGATGGTCCCTCTCCTCTTTAGACCGCATGACACGGCGTCTGTGGTTTCCATGAAGAATTTCAAATTTTGATTCATCTGACCACAGAACAGTTTTCCATTCTGCCTCAGTCCATTTTAAATTAACTTCGGCTCAGAGAAGATGGTGGCATTTCTGGATCGTGTTCACAAATGGCTTCTTCTTTGCATGATACAGCTTTAGCTTGCATTTGTAGATTGCACAGTGAACTGTGTTCACAGCCAATGATTTCTGGAAGTGTGCCTGAGCCTATGCAGTGTATTCTAGTGCAGAATCATGCCTGTTTTTAATGCAGTACTGGCTGAGGGCCCGAAGATCACGAGCATCCAAGATTGGTGAATCTCTGGCCATCTTTACTTCTGAGAGACTCTGCCTCTCTAAAATGCTCTTTTTACACCCAGTCATATTAATGACTTGTTGCCAATTAACCTAATTAGTTGCAAAGTGCTCCTTCAGCTGTTTTTTATTGGTACCACTGACTTTTTCAGCCTTCTGTTGCCCCTTTCCCAACTTTTTTGGGATGTGTTGCTGCCATCAAATTCAAAATGAGCTAATATTTTTCATGAAATGGTAAAATGTCTCACGTTCAACATCTGATATGTTGTCTATGTTCTGTTGTGTATAAAATGTGGGTTTATGAGATTTGCTGATCATTGCATTCTGTTTTTATTTACAATTTACACAGCATCCCTACTTTTTTGGAATTGGGGTTGTACTCGAGTTTCATAAATTTGATATGTCGGCCTCACGAATTTCAGATCCTATTCATCCCATAATTTTCAGCTACGTGTTATTGGGAAAATGCAAAAAAAGAGCCTTAGCTTTTAGTTGGGAGCCTATTTAAGTCAATGGGATGAATAATTTGCTAGCTGGCATGCTATTGCTTTTTGCCATTTTTTGGGGATTAATCAATTTATTCAATAATCTAGATTGGGTCTAATATTATTTCATATAAGTGCTTTACATTGAATTTTTGGGGGGTTTGTAGAGTTCTGTTCTTTTCTTTGAGTTTTTAGTTTCACGTCAGGTCATTGTCAGGAAGTGGTCAGGGGGACACCAGATGCAGGAACAAAAGTGTTTATTGCAAACACACCCAACACTAAAGGAAAAGGGTAGGCAAGCAGGCCAGAAATAAAGCACTGTGCCAATGCACTGAACAACAAGGGAAAACTAATGTACACTGCCCAAGGCAGGGGGAAACAGAAGTACACACTCAATGAGTGGCTAAACTAGAAAACAAAAACTTAACCTAACTAACTGACGGAAACACTGGGAGACTCAGACAACAGGGAGACAAGACGTGGCGCAGCAAAATACACAAAGCTCGCAAATCGCACAAAGGAAATACTCGGGAAGGCACAGAAACTGAGATTTCACAATGTAGCGCATAGCCAACAAAGTTCCGTCTGAGGATCACTTCTCTCCTGCCCACAGATATACACACGGGAAGAGGCGGGGACTCGGAAGGCAATCTCAGAAGGAAACAGAAACACATGGGATTAATAAACAAATTCACGAGAACCGGGTTAACAATCATGACTCGAGACGAGACGCTGAGACAATCAATCAAACTAGACGGTTTAGATTAAGGTAATTTAAACGTGACGAGTATAAAAACACCATGAGAGAAGCGAAGGAAAGCATAGCTTTAAACGTAGTTAATCAAAGAAGGCTTAGGGAGAAATTAAAAAAGCTAGAAACCAGGCAATTGGACTCGAGTCATAGGGACTCGGAGTCGCAAATTTGACAACTTGCGACTCGACTCGGACTTGGAAGGCAAAGACTTGAGACTTGACTCGGACTTAGGATACAATGACTCCAGACTCGACTCGACTTGAGGCAAGATGATTCGGATGATTTGTTCTTTTCATTGTATGTTTTTTTTTTCATGTTGATGTTATTCTTTCTAGTATGACAAGAGTGGTCCATTTGTGTGCAGTGCATGGCGCGCTCTAGCAGGTTGGTTCAGACAGGCTCCGGATTTTTTTTTTTCGTGTCTGAAGCGGGAGCATGCACTTTTGATGATCAGTGCGCTTGATTCCATGGATAATAATGGCAGCTACGAGTTCTAGTACGCCCAAAATAATTCGATTTTTTTAAAAAAACTTCTACTCCGATGGAAAACGAAGGTCTGCTCAATGTAAGACATGTTCAACGACCATTAGCGACAAAGAGGGAACCACTTCAAACTTTGTCCGTCACCTGAAGACCCATGATGACAAGTAAGTGAAACCTGATAGCTAGCAGCCGTGTGTGTGACGTGAAGTGTGTGTGTGTGTGTGTGCGTGCGTGTGCGCGCACGTGTGTTGGAATAGTCGGTCGTGTTTTGTCTACGCCAGCTAACGTCAGTTAACCTAACGTTAGCTAGTTATCGTTGGCTAGCTACATTGAGTCGGGAGAATAGTGGTGCACTGCTCACTAGCTATGTTTCCATCTACCTGTTAATCGAATTTTCTGAAGTTCGCCAAAAATATTCATGCGAATAAATGCGGTGAAAATGCATTTCCATCTAACAGCATTAAAGCGAATAAAAACTTTTGCATAATGACGTCACTTGCCGTTATGTGATCAAATCGGTGTATCGAATAGATATATGACATTTTAAGCTGTTTCCATTCATTTTCGCACTGAATCGCAGAACTTTCGAGTGAACAGAAGTAGTGTGATGGCCAACAAAATTAGCTAGTTAGCCAAAATGGATCTACTAAAAAATGATGATAATTGCACAAGTTGTAATAGTGCGTATGTGCCATCTATTAGCAACATAGCAAACCATTATCAGAAGGCAACGATGACATCAAAACACCGTCACGATGCAGTCACAGATTTATTCGGCAAATAACGTTTCCATCAGCATTTATCGCGTAAACCTTTTACCGATCAGGAAAAAATCCGATGAGATCAACTGTATAAACTTTGTGTCGATATTCTTGAAATCAAGTCAAATTTCACCGTTTCCATAAGGCATTTGTCTCTTAACATAAGCACTTTGCTGCTGATGAATTCTGATGAATTTTCACGTTTTTCCAAAATGTTCAAAATAAACAATTTTTTGTATCAAACATGCCATTTATTTAATGGAATGTAGCCTTTCCCATCTACCTAGGTCTTAATGATCAGACATGTAATGTTGTAATGGGTAAATGAACAGCTTTATGCTGGTTTAGCCATGCAGACTAGTCTGCACTCTCTTTTTTGAGATTGACATTAGGTTTTTCTCTTCAAGATATAAACCTGAGTGCTTTGTGGGTTGGCTGGGGGACATTGGTGAGGGACTTGACTTGACATAACCTGTGACTCGACTCGACTTGACTTGACATAGCCTTATGACTCGACTTGACTTGAAATATGTAAACACTTGGGGTGTAACGATTCTGAATCGATGCGTCGGGTTTAATAAAGGAAAAGGGAAAGCTCGGATGTTCGCCTCATGGCAGCCCTATGCCTTAAAAAACATCTGAAGGTTCCCTCAGCCCTCCTGCCTGAGCCCATTTGTTCACTGGCCGTAATGGAATGGTACTTCCCGATATCACACAAAACACTGGCCCAGTCCAGATCCTCAGCTCTAGAAACCATATGGAGATGATTGTCACCTACCTCTTACATTCTCCACGTCCCCCTATCATGTTAGGATGACCCTGGTTAGAATGTCACAATCCCAAAATTGACTGAGTCAGATGAACCATTGTCAAATGGAGTTTGCCCTGCTCTAAGAACTGCCTGCGCTTAGCCCTCAGTTTGGTTGTATCTCTTCTTCCCAGCCACAAGGAGGGGTCGACTAACCTGAAGGGGGTTTCCACCATCTGCCACGACCTTCATCAGCCCTTCTACAACTCCTGAGCCACGTCATTTCCGTCACACTACCCATACGACTGTGCCATTGATCTTCCTCTGGGAATGTTGCCAGATCGGGCTCAGCTACAATTCACTGTGTCCAAATTTTAGGCCATAGACGAATACATCTCAGAGGCGCTGGTTTCTGACATTATCTGACCATCATCTTCCCCTGCTGGTGCCTTCTTCTTCGTTTCAACTCTATTGTAAAGACCTCTACCCTTTGCTGTCAATGGATTCTGCCTTCTCTAATCTTCAAAGATGCCACTACTTCACCAACCTGGACCTTCATTATGCTACCACCTGGTCCACATCAAAGAGGGCAATAAGCAAAAGGTGCCCTTCAACACCCTCTCTGGCTACTACGAGTACTTGATGATGCCGTTTGGGTTTGCTAAGGTCTGTCTGCAGACCTTGACATGCACTGTTGTCACAAGGTGATTAAGGTTATCTGCTTCAACTGTGAGTGGTTTTAGTATTTTGGCTCATCAGTGAGATAATAATTGGTCATTGCTCAACAGGATACACATGCAAGTTTCCCAGCTATCTTTAAATATTAATAAAGAGGACTGTTCTTGGCTTTGTGCCAAATGAAGCAGTCATACCTTTTCAGTGCATTTAATTCATTTCAGCTGAGTCATTAGCCCACCCTTATTTATTTGCATTGTCTGGAAAGCAATTTGGTTCAACTCTTGTTTTTTTTTTCAACATGCTACGTAAATAAAAGTGGCACGGCAATCACTGCCCATGCTTGATACTGACATTTTTAGGGATCTAGTGGAGATTTTCACTGATAATGCAAGAACACAGAAGGGGTTGTATAAATAACTTTTCTTTCCGTGGATGCTACAGGTCAGTATACAATTTTTGGAAGGAATTAAATCTGACCCAGAGAGTGCATGCAGATTATCAGCTCTCTTCCCTTCTGACTGTAGAGTACTTTGCTAGAATTTAGTCAGCAATCCCTTGTAAATAACATAAATGACCAACTGAAGCATTATGGACGTGACCTTTGGAAACAAAATTACAAAACAAATAGCTCAGAGAAATTACTCTTCTGATATGATAAAAAAGAGTATTACTGCGTATTCTCATTGCACCCATGTGTATGTGTGGAATGGCAAAAAAAATTCATAAAAATACTGTTGAATCAGAAAAAAAAAAACCCAAATATCCTGCTTATGGATGTTACACAAGACATTTTGGGAAGTGTGAGAGGGAGCCCACTGCTTCTTCCTACCGGCAAGTGAACCGCTCACGAACCCAAACTAGGTCCTGAGGACCCACTTAGTTTGTTTTAGTCACAATTGTAATCCCAGAATTTAATGAGTTCTAATTTTTCTTAATTGCGCTTCTCATACTCATATGGATTATATATGCTTTTAAGCCACATTATGTCAGATATAGCTATTTGGGCTATCGCTGGAGAGTTGCATATTGAAATTGCTGTATATCACAAATATCTTTATTGCATAAAAAGAGAGAAAAAATGTGAATCCTGAAATTGTAGAATCAACTGACTTTTAATTGTTGAAAGAATGGATGTGGTCACTAAGCATTTATTGGGTTATTAAGATTTCAAAAACAAAGCAAATTATGATGCCTCAAACTTGTTTGGTGGTATTTTTGTGATTGGTTTTAGGAAAATCATTTGGAAAGAACTTGATTACCTGTGTTCAGAAGCCTAATTAGCAGCTTTTTGATTCATCACAGTCTTGATTTTGATCATTTAAAACTTATTGCCATCTTGGCTTAGCTTCCTTATTACAAAAGTCACAAAATAAGCACAGTATAAACATTTGGCTTTTCAACATGGAATGCATGGCCATTTTTGTTAAAGCAGTTTTAGAGGGTGAAACATCTCTCTGCCCTGAAAAGCAATTAATTGAAAAATTAATGGCTGGTTTATTCCTCGGATTTGCCACCCTTCCAGCATCTTTGGGATGTCCTAAACCAACGAATTTGTCATTGGTTCACATTTCCGGCCCATGTACGCCAACTCCGCACAGTTCTTGATGAGAAGTGGGAACATGTCCCCCAAGTCACCATTGACCATTTGTTACAGTCCATACAGCAGACGTGTCACAGTGCAGCGGGCCAAAGGCAGACATACCCAATATTGATTTGTACAATTTGGACAGTAGACCCCGTCCCCTTTATCATCACGCCATCATGAGATTCTTGTTTGTTTGTATGACCACAATGCAATACATTTCAATCAATGATTTAAACAATCTGTCAACACTCAATGAAAGTACAATGAGCTTCAGAACATGGTCATATTTCTCAAAATAAGAAGTGTTGCGCTTATATTTTTGTTCAGTGTACATTACAAGTTCAGAAAAGACTGTACCCTATAAAAAGTTGTGCTCAAAAGTTTGCATATCCTGGCTGAATTTGTAAAATACGTATTATTTTTTTTAAAGAAACATGAATGGCCAGGCAAAAAAAAATTTATTTTATTTCTTATTGGATTCATATCCAACTGTAGGTCATGTAGAATGGCACAATCATCAAATAAAACATGGATATAAGGGGTAAAAAAATGAAATTAACCCTGTTCAAAAGTGTGCGTACCCTTAGTTCTTAATACTGTGTATTGCCCCCTTTAGCATCAATAACTGTGCAGTCTTTTGTGATAGTTGTCAATGAGGCCCCTAATTCTCTCAGGTGGTGTAGCTGCCCATTCTTCCTTGCAAAATGCCTCCAGCTCCTGCAAATTCATTGGTCATCTTGCATGAACTGCATGTTTCCGATCTCCCCAAAGCAGCTCGATGATATTGAGGTCAGGAGACTGCGATGGCCACTCCAGAACCTTCAACTTTCTCTTCTGTAACCACTTGAGGGTCAACTTGGTCTTGTGCTTTGGATTATTGTCATGCTGGAAAGTCCAAGTGCGTCCCATGCGCAGCTTTCGTGCTAAAGAATGAAAATTGTCTGCCAGTATTTTCTGATTGTATGCTGCATTCATCTTGCCATCAATTTTCACGAGATTCCCTGTACCGAGAGCTTATACACCCCCAAAGTATCACAAAGCCACCATCATGCATTACAGTGGGAATGGTGTGGACTACTCTCCAAAACATAGCGCATATGGTTGTGACCATAAAGTTCTGTTTTGATCTTGTCACTCCAAATGACAGTATTCCAGAAGTTGTGAGGTGTGTCAAGGAGTTATCTGGCATATTTTAGGCAGTCTTTTTTGTGGTATTGGTGAAATAATGGCTTCCCGCTAGCAACTCGACCATGCAGCTCATTGTTGTTTAAGTACCTCCTTATTGTGCTCCTTGAAATGACTAAACCATCTTTTTCCAGAGCATGTTGTATTTTTCTTGAGGTAGCTTGTGGATTTTTCTTTGTGTCCCAAACACTTCTACTGGCAGTTTGCGCTGAAATCTGTCTTGGCCTACCTGACTTTGGCTTGGTATCAAAATATCCCCTAATTTTCCACCTCTTAATCATGGACTGAACAGTACTGACTGGCATTTTCAAGTCTTTGGATATATTTATATATCCATTCCCATCTTTAAAAAGTTGACCTACCTTGTTATGAAGGTCTTTAGACAGTTATTCTCCGCTCCCTATGGCTTAGTGTCAAGCCAGATCAGTGCATCCACTCGGGAGCTAACAAACTCAATG
This sequence comes from Gymnothorax javanicus, assembly GCA_029692085.1. Classification (NCBI taxonomy): domain Eukaryota; kingdom Metazoa; phylum Chordata; class Actinopteri; order Anguilliformes; family Muraenidae; genus Gymnothorax; species Gymnothorax javanicus. Next base: position 92,358,512 of record CM056199.1, on the reverse strand, counting down.
ACTATACGCAGACACTAGTAACAAATTAAAAAGCCACAGATGTGGAACCCTTAATACCCATTTAAACCTGAGTGTGTCACCTTGTGTCTATATAACAAGGTCAAACATTCAAGGTTATGTAAACTCATTGTCAGGGCCGTTTGGGTGATTTCAGTTATCATTATAATTTAAAAAGGAGCCAAACACCTATGTGATGATAAATGACTTCATATGATCACTATCCTTAAGGAAAACATAAGATTTTTGTATGAAGAGTCATATTTTCAAAATAAATGAAAACATTTCACACACTCAGCTAGGGTATGCAAACTTTTGAGCACAACTGTATCCTGCTGCATATTTATATCTTGCAATGCACCAACCCTTCTAGCTTTGTTGATAGGCCTGCCAAACATTTTGAATGCTATGCAGCCTCTAAGGCCACCATATCCCCAGCACTTAGTAAGGCCAGAAGTTCCAGCAGGGCCGGGATCCTCCTAGTGGCACTGGCAGAAAGTGGCAGTGGAGTGGCACTCTGTGGCACCTTGTGACATGCAAGTGGCACTGCAGTGGCATGCAGGCGGCACTTGTTTGGCAGTTGACTGTGGCGCTTCGTGGCAGGAGAGTGGCACACTCATTCGGCGGTTGAATGGCTTGTCATTACAACTCAGCAATCGTAAATCACTGCTCAGCAGCCATAAATCTGTTTTATGATGGCTATTGGGCAGCCATGATGGTTGTGGCTGGTAGGGACTTCTGTTAATTATGACGTTATTTTCTATTTTATCTCGTTCTGGTTGAGTATGAAAGACGGACTAGCCAAATCACTAAGTTCAGTTGGCGTTATTAAGCTGTCTCTGATACACTTTTGTCGTGCGGTTGTGTGATAATTACGATGTATTTGACATATTACTGACATTGTCATTTTATTTGTATTGACATGTACATACTGCAGCTAGCTAAATGGCTATTTATCCACAGTTATAAACTAAGGTTAGTGCACACTTTTAACAGATTAACATTAGAAATTTGAGCATCTGTCCCCTGGAGAGATATTGACACCTGTACAGTTATTCAATTGTTAAGTAGTCTATGGACCGATAAACTGCATTTCAGTACAATGGGCATGAACCTAATCTTAATCTTTATCTTGACACTGACATAGGAATGCTAGGTTCCCACTATCACGATTTGTGGCAGGATTGAAATCGTGATCTTCATCGTGGAGTAATCGTGGTGATCCTATCAGATCTTATCAGATCTTGAGGTCAGTCGTGGCAATCGTGTTGATCTTAGAAAAGTTTTGGACAGTTCCAAAATTTCCTACGATCAACACGATTAATTGTCAATCGTGATCATTGCATCAACTTGTATCCAAACCTGAAATTTTAAGCCGCTTTCACACTGGACGCAAAACGAATTTTTCACATGACAGATTACATTCAAAGTCAATGCAAAGATGCGACTACGGGCTCCCCGGTGGCTCATCGGACTAAGCGCGCGTACCATAAAGGTTGTGTCCTTCCCGCGGTGACCAGGGTTCGATTCTGGCTCGGGTCATTTGCCGTATGTCTTCCCCATTCTCCTCCCCAACCTTCATGTCTCTCTCCACTCTGCAATTGTCAAATAATGGTGAAAATCTTAAAAAAGAAGATGCGAATACACGTGTTTTCGTGTGTATTCGTGTCTTTGCATTGACTTTGAATGTAATCTGTCGTGCGAAAAATTCATTTCGCGTCCGCTGTGAAAGCAGCTTCAGAGAAGTTCCACGATCAGCGACGAATAGCCAATCCTGGCATTCGTAACGGAGCGCACGACAGTGGGAACTAAGCATTAAGTGATGAAATAGAACATTTTACAAAAACGCAATTGTAAAAATATCTTGATACTTGGCACAAGAGTGCCACTAGATGCCACAGGAGTGCCAATAGCTGCCGCAGAAGTGCTAATAGGTGCCTCTACTTGCCTACTTAGTTCCTTTGACGGACTTTTGGTTTAATTATGCGCCAAATGTTCTCAATCAGTGAAAGATCAGGACTGCAGCCAGGCCAGTTCAGCACAAGGACTCTTCTACAATGAAGCCATGCTGTTTTAATAGCTGCAGTATGTGGTTATGCATTGTCCTGTTGAAATACACAAGGCCTTCCCTGGAATAGATGTTGTCTGGCGGGGAGCATATGTTGCTCTAAAACCTTCATATACCTTTCAGCATTCATGGTGCTTTTTAAAACATGCAAGTATCTCACACCATATGCACTAATGCATCCCCATACCATCAGAGATGCTGACTTTTGAACTCAACACTGATAACAGGAGGGGTGGTCTTTCTCCTCTTTAGCCCGGAGGACACGACGCCCATGATTTCCAACAAGAATGTTAAATTTGGACTCGTCTGACCACAGGACACTTTGCTACAGTCCATTTTAAATGAGCCTCGGCCCACAGAACACGGCGGCGCATCTAAATCATGCTCAACAATGGCTTCCTTTTTGCATGATCGAGTTTTAGGTGGCATCTATGGATAGCACGGCAGACTGTGTTTACTGACAGTGGTTTCTTGAAGTATTCCTGGGCCCATTTAGTAATGTCAATGACAGAATCATGCCGGTGAGTGATGCAGTGGCGTCTGAAGGCCCGAAGATCACGGGCATCCAGTAAAAGTCTTCGGCCTTGTCCCTTATGCACAGAGATTTTTCCAGTTTTTCTGAATCTTTTGATGTTATGCACTGTTGATGATAAGACCTTCAAAGCCTTTGCAATTTGACTTTGAGGAACATTGTTTTTAAAGTATTCCACAATTTTTTTATGCAGACCTTCACAGGTTGGAGAGCCTCTGGCCAAGTTTACTTCTGAGAGACTCAGCCTCTCTAAGACATCCCTTTTATAGCCAATCATGTTACACACCTGATGCCAGTTAACTTAATTACTTGCTAAATGTTCTTTCAGCTGATTCTCTTATATATTAATTGCTTTTTTTCAGCCCTTTTTTTTTTTTGCCTGTGTCCCAACTTTTTTGAGACCTGTTTCAGCCAGAAAATTTGAAATAAGCTCATTTTGTGGATAAAAATGTAAAATGTCTCAGTTTCAACATTTGAAATGTAATCTATGTTCTATTGTAAATAACATATTGGCTCATTTGATCTGAAAGTCATTGCATTTTGATTTTATTCACAATTTACACTTTGTCCCAACTATTTTGGAATTGGGGTTGTATAAACAGTTTGAGCTGCTTCAACACTTTGCTCCTCATCTAATCTTTCCAGTTGCAATGTTTTTGGAAGCTGTTTCAAGACTTCAAATTGTTGCAGATTAATTTCCGGAGTCCTGTAGCCAATAAACTTGACCTGCCTTTTACATTGTGAAAGACATGTAAATGGCTCTGCAGAATCCTTTTAGAAAATTAGGCATAGCTTCCAGTTTGTCTTGTGCTGTGATGATGATGAGTCTGAGTGCTCAGGATCCACAAGTTTGAGTATTTTTACTTGACTAAAGTGTGCACATTGTCAGTTGGCTCATCTTTTAGGGAGTTTTATCAATTATGTCACAACACTCGTGTCTCCTTAATTGTCTCTTCCCCCTTTCCAGCAACCTGTATGTATTTTAGAGGTATTGTCCCCTTTATTGGTTTGGTGTCATGTGTGCCTCCCCTCATCCAGGTGCAATCCATTGTATGCCCCATAGCCTAGTGTTCCTGTGGTGTACAGTGGTGCGAAAAAGTATTCCCCCCTTCCTGATTTCCTGATTTTTTTTTTTTTTTTTGCATATTTGTCACATATAAATGTTTCAGATCATAAAAAAAAAAAATTATATTAGACAAAGATAACCCGAGTAAAGATAAAATGCAGTTTTTTAATGATGATTTCATTTATTGAAAGAGAAAGCTTGCCAAACCTACCTGGCCCTATGTGAAAAAGTAATTGCCCCTAAACTTAATAACTGGTTGTGCTACCCTTGGCGACAAAAACTGCAATCAAACATTTGCGATAACTGGCAATGAGTCTTTCACATCACTGTGGAGGAATTTTGGCCCACTCTCCTTTGCAGAATTGTTTTAATTCAGTCACATTGGAGGGTTTTCGAGCATGAACCGGTCATGCCACAGCATCTCAATCGGATTTAAGTCTGGACTTTGACTAGGCCGCTCCAAAACTCTTCATTTTGTTTTTTTTTAAGCCATTCAGAGGTGGACTTGCTGGTGTGTTTTGGATCATTTTCCTGCTGCATAACCCAAGTGCGCTTGAGCTTAAGGTCACGAACTGATGGTTGGACATTCTCCTTTCAGGATTTTCTGGTAGAGAGCAGAATTCATGGTTTCATTAATTACAGCAAGTTGTCCAGGTCCTGAAGCAGCAAAGCAGCCCCAGACCATCACACTGCCACCACCATTTTCACATAGGGTCAAGCAGGTTTGGATAGCTTTTTTCCCTTAAAAAATTAAATCATCATTTAAAAACTGCCCTTTGTATTTACTTGTGTTATCCTTCTCTAATATTACAATTTGTTTGATGATCTGAAACATGTAAGTGTGACAAATATGCAAAAAGTAAGAAATCAGGAAAGGGGAAAACACTTTTTCACAGCACTGTATACAAACCTTATTTTTGTTTAACAGAGTTGCTGGATTGCCATGCTTTATGCCCTTAAGAAACCAGTCTCTTCATGCCTTCTAATTTAGAAGTTTATTTTCGTCTTTGGAAATTATTGTAACCTTTAGGGCGGTGAAATATATAATTATCCTTCAAAACTTTTTTAATTGGAACAAACTTCCAAGCCTCATTATCAGTCCCCAGGATTGGGACAGCAATCCTAATAGCCTGCCTTTCCAGCCTGTTCTGCTAACCAGTTTATTAAGAACACTTCCTAAACCTTCATCTATCTGCAGGACTGGGACTGCATTCCTACTGATCCCTTTGGACCTACTGTCTGACAGTCCTGCCTCAGCGGAGGTTTATACCACCTGGCTTCTACCCCAGTACACCACTTGCCAGAGACGGACATGCCCATTACCCTCACTAGTCTACATCACCCAAGCTGAGCTCTTCCCACTCTGGGCTTTGGCCCTTCTCTAGTTATTACCACATTCCTTTAGATAAATACCCTCATTGGATCGTACCCTGAATCTGTATCTGGTTCCTTGTGTAAGTCATTACAGAACTGTTTGTAGTAATTTCTTAAATCATTCTGATCAAGCTTCAAGCTCTTCCTCTCTGACCTTTTTTTTGAGATTATGTCTTTGTGATGTGTGATTTTGTACCGTGCTCTTTATAGGTACTTTTTAATTTCCTCTGTTTCAGGTATGTAATAATAATAGAAATAATGATAATAACTTCATTTGTATATGTAATAATAATAATATAAATCATGATAACAACTTCATTTGTATACGTAATAATAATAATAGAAATAATGATAATGACTTTATTTGTTAGCATTCTGTCCCATTGGGGGACAACCGCTCAGAGGTGAAGGGAGGAGCAATCTCAGGCATGGCCTTAAAAATAATCCAAAAATAAATGGGTAGCCAGTTCAAGAACGCTAGATCAGGCATGATATGATCACATTTTTTTGTCTGAGTTAAGAGTCGAGCTGCAGCGTTTTGTACGAACTGTTTGCGGTGGATTGATTTCTGAATGAGACAAATTTAAAAGAAATTGCACTTATTGGGGTGCAAGGAAATAATACCATTTGGTTTCTCCATAGCTGAGGTTGAAAAAAACTCTACCTTGGCTATATTTCTCAGAATATTAAAAAAAAAAAAACATGACAGAACAGCTGACATGGAGGCTCAAAATACAAGCCCTGATTGGAAATTACACCAAGAGTTTTGGCTGAGGACTTTACATAAAGTGCTGGTTCACATAGGTTAGTCATAATTTGAGTTCTTTCTGCAGAGGGACCAAACATAATGACCTCAGATTTAGAATGTTGAATTTGAGGAAGTTGTTAGATATCCAGTATTTTTATTTCGGTCAGGCACAATTAGAGGGTAGTTGTGTTAGACAGGTGGTGAAAATTGAACCCTGCACTCTAAGAAAAAAAGGTTCGTTTCAGAACCCTTTAAGGGTTCACAGATTTGCCACACCAGCGGCACCCTTTAGGGCGCTGATGGGCACCTTTTTATAAAGGTTCACACGAGCACCCTTGAAGAGGGTGTCTGCAAGCTCCGTTTAAGGGTGCCCATGAGCACCATTTCCTAGGGTGCTCATAAGCTCCGTTTAAGGGTGCCCATGAGCACCATTGCCTAGGGTGCTCATAAGCTCCTTTTATTGGGGTGCCCATGAGCACCATTTCTTAGGGTGCTCATAAGCTCCTTTTAAGGGTACCTATTGCACCATTGCCTAGGGTGCTCATAAGCTCCTTTTAAGGGTGCCCATGAGCACCATTTCTTAGGGTGCTCATAAGCTCCTTTTAAGGGTACCTATTGCACCATTTTAAGGGTGCTCATGGGATTTCCTCCAGAAAGGTGCCGGCAAGCACCTTTCATTTGCCACAAAAATAGCACCTTTAATGGTGCTTGTGAGCACCTTTTGAAAAGGTTCTGACAAGCAGGTGTACACTACAAACATCTCCTGGAAGACCACCTGTCCTGCATATTTTAGATCCTCCTGCTCCTGAACAGGTGATTCAAATGATCTGCTCATTTCAAAAGGGGTTGATAACAAGCTTATCATTTGAATCATTATCAAGCTAAAATAGTGTTCCAGGAGGGTTGGAACACACAACCCCACATTTTAACAACTGAACATAAACATAACATGTTCCATTGAGACATTTCATGACAAATATTGAAAAATTTGCCCATTTTGAATTTGATGGCAGCAACACAAAAAACTTGGGACAGGGGCAACAAAAGGCTGGAAAGGTGGTGCCAGTAAAAAACTGGAGCATTTTGTAACCAAGCTTCCAGTTTGTCTTGTGCTGTGATGATGATGAGTCTGAGTGCTCAGGATCCACAAGTTTGAGTATTTTTACTTGACTAAAGTGTGCACATTGTCAGTTGGCTCATCTTTTAGGGAGTTTTATCAATTATGTCACAACACTCGTGTCTCCTTAATTGTCTCTTCCCCCTTTCCAGCAACCTGTATGTATTTTAGAGGTATTGTCCCCTTTATTGGTTTGGTGTCATGTGTGCCTCCCCTCATCCAGGTGCAATCCATTGTATGCCCCATAGCCTAGTGTTCCTGTGGTGTACAGTGGTGCGAAAAAGTATTCCCCCCTTCCTGATTTCCTGATTTCTTTTTTTTTTTTTTTTTGCATATTTGTCACATATAAATGTTTCAGATCATAAAAAAAAAAATTATATTAGACAAAGATAACCCGAGTAAAGATAAAATGCAGTTTTTTAATGATGATTTCATTTATTGAAAGAGAAAACTTGCCAAACCTACCTGGCCCTATGTGAAAAAGTAATTGCCCCTAAACTTAATAACTGGTTGTGCTACCCTTGGCGACAAAAACTGCAATCAAACATTTGCGATAACTGGCAATGAGTCTTTCACATCACTGTGGAGGAATTTGGCCCCTCTCCTTTGCAGAATTGTTTTAATTCAGTCACATTGGAGGGTTTTCGAGCATGAACCGGTCATGCCACAGCATCTCAATCGGATTTAAGTCTGGACTTTGACTAGGCCGCTCCAAAACTCTTCATTTTGTTTTTTTTTAAGCCATTCAGAGGTGGACTTGCTGGTGTGTTTTGGATCATTTTCCTGCTGCATAACCCAAGTGCGCTTGAGCTTAAGGTCACGAACTGATGGTTGGACATTCTCCTTTCAGGATTTTCTGGTAGAGAGCAGAATTCATGGTTTCATTAATTACAGCAAGTTGTCCAGGTCCTGAAGCAGCAAAGCAGCCCCAGACCATCACACTGCCACCACCATTTTCACATAGGGTCAAGCAGGTTTGGATAGCTTTTTTCCCTTAAAAAATTAAATCATCATTTAAAAACTGCCCTTTGTATTTACTTGTGTTATCCTTCTCTAATATTACAATTTGTTTGATGATCTGAAACATGTAAGTGTGACAAATATGCAAAAAAGTAAGAAATCAGGAAAGGGGAAAACACTTTTTCACAGCACTGTATACAAACCTTATTTTTGTTTAACAGAGTTGCTGGATTGCCATGCTTTATGCCCTTAAGAAACCAGTCTCTTCATGCCTTCTAATTTAGAAGTTTATTTTCGTCTTTGGAAATTATTGTAACCTTTAGGGCGGTGAAATATATAATTATCCTTCAAAACTTTTTTAATTGGAACAAACTTCCAAGCCTCATTATCAGTCCCCAGGATTGGGACAGCAATCCTAATAGCCTGCCTTTCCAGCCTGTTCTGCTAACCAGTTTATTAAGAACACTTCCTAAACCTTCATCTATCTGCAGGACTGGGACTGCATTCCTACTGATCCCTTTGGACCTACTGTCTGACAGTCCTGCCTCAGCGGAGGTTTATACCACCTGGCTTCTACCCCAGTACACCACTTGCCAGAGACGGACATGCCCATTACCCTCACTAGTCTACATCACCCAAGCTGAGCTCTTCCCACTCTGGGCTTTGGCCCTTCTCTAGTTATTACCACATTCCTTTAGATAAATACCCTCATTGGATCGTACCCTGAATCTGTATCTGGTTCCTTGTGTAAGTCATTACAGAACTGTTTGTAGTAATTTCTTAAATCATTCTGATCAAGCTTCAAGCTCTTCCTCTCTGACCTTTTTTTTTTGATTATGTCTTTGTGATGTGTGATTTTGTACCGTGCTCTTTATAGGTACTTTTTAATTTCCTCTGTTTCAGGTATGTAATAATAATAGAAATAATGATAATAACTTCATTTGTATATGTAATAATAATAATATAAATCATGATAACAACTTCATTTGTATACGTAATAATAATAATAGAAATAATGATAATGACTTTATTTGTTAGCATTCTGTCCCATTGGGGGACAACCGCTCAGAGGTGAAGGGAGGAGCAATCTCAGGCATGGCCTTAAAAATAATCCAAAAATAAATGGGTAGCCAGTTCAAGAACGCTAGATCAGGCATGATATGATCACATTTTTTTGTCTGAGTTAAGAGTCGAGCTGCAGCGTTTTGTACGAACTGTTTGCGGTGGATTGATTTCTGAATGAGACAAATTTAAAAGAAATTGCACTTATTGGGGTGCAAGGAAATAATACCATTTGGTTTCTCCATAGCTGAGGTTGAAAAAAAACTCTACCTTGGCTATATTTCTCAGAATATTAAAAAAAAAAAAAACATGACAGAACAGCTGACATGGAGGCTCAAAATACAAGCCCTGATTGGAAATTACACCAAGAGTTTTGGCTGAGGACTTTACATAAAGTGCTGGTTCACATAGGTTAGTCATAATTTGAGTTCTTTCTGCAGAGGGACCAAACATAATGACCTCAGATTTAGAATGTTGAATTTGAGGAAGTTGTTAGATATCCAGTATTTTTATTTCGGTCAGGCACAATTAGAGGGTAGTTGTGTTAGACAGGTGGTGAAAATTGAACCCTGCACTCTAAGAAAAAAAGGTTCGTTTCAGAACCCTTTAAGGGTTCACAGATTTGCCACACCAGCGGCACCCTTTAGGGCGCTGATGGGCACCTTTTTATAAAGGTTCACACGAGCACCCTTGAAGAGGGTGTCTGCAAGCTCCGTTTAAGGGTGCCCATGAGCACCGTTTCCTAGGGTGCTCATAAGCTCCGTTTAAGGGTGCCCATGAGCACCATTGCCTAGGGTGCTCATAAGCTCCTTTTAAGGGTGCCCATGAGCACCATTTCTTAGGGTGCTCATAAGCTCCTTTTAAGGGTACCTATTGCACCATTGCCTAGGGTGCTCATAAGCTCCTTTTAAGGGTGCCCATGAGCACCATTTCTTAGGGTGCTCATAAGCTCCTTTTAAGGGTACCTATTGCACCATTTTAAGGGTGCTCATGGGAACCACTCCAGAAAGGTGCCGGCAAGCACCTTTCATTTGCCACAAAAATAGCACCTTTAATGGTGCTTGTGAGCACCTTTTGAAAAGGTTCTGACAAGCAGGTGTACACTACAAACATCTCCTGGAAGACCACCTGTCCTGCATATTTTAGATCCCTCCCTGCTCCTGAACAGGTGATTCAAATGATCTGCTCATTATCAAGCAGTGTTAGGGGGTTGATAACAAGCTTATCATTTGAATCACCTGTGCTAGAGCAGGCAGAGATCTAAAATATGTAGGACAGGTGGTCCTCCAGGAGAGGTTTGGGAAGCACTCTATTCTACTCCAAACCCCAATACCAATTAAGTTGGAACACATAACCCCACATTTTATTCACAACTGAACATAAACATAACATGTTCCAATTGAGACATTTCATGACAAATATTGGAAAAATTTGCCCATTTTGAATTTGATGGCAGCAACACAAAAAACTTGGGACAGGGCAACAAAAGGCTGGAAAGGTGGTGCCAGTAAAAAACTGGAGCATTTTGTAACCAATTAGGCTAATTGGCAACAGGTCACCAACAGACTGTATAAAAGGAGCATTTCAGAGGGGCAGTCTTTTTTAGGAGTAAAGATGGGCAGATGTTCACCAACCTGCATCTAAAAACTGAGGAACAATTTCAGAAAACTGTTTCTCAATGTGAAATTGCTAAGACTTGGAATATCCCACCATCTACAGTACATATGATTCAGAGAATCCGGAGAAATGTCTACATAAGGGTCAAGGCCGAAGGTGAATTTTGGATGCTTGCAATCTTCGGGCCCTCAGGCGGCGCCATTTTAAACAGGTATGATACTGCATGGGAATTGCCTGTATGGGCTCAGGAACACCTCCAGAACACACTGTCTGAACCCCATTTCCCCTACAATCCATAAATGCTAGTTAAGGCTGTATCATGTAAAGAAGCCATGTGTAAACAATCCAGAAATGCCATCTTCTCTGGGCCAAAGCTCATTTTTAAATGGTTTAAAATGGACTGAGGCAAAATGGAAAGTCATTTTAAAATGAGCTGCAGTCCTGAGCAGATGGCACCATTTCTGGATTCTGTCCACATATTGCTTCTCTGCTTGATGCAGCTTTAGCTTTCATTTATGGATTGCACGGGAAACCGTTCACGCAGTGATTTCTGGAAGTGTTCCTAAGCCCATGCAGTAAATTCCAGTGCAGAATCATGCTTGTTTCTAATGCAGTGCAGCCTGAGGGCCAGAAGATCACATGCATCCAATATTCACTTTAGCCATGTCCCTTGGACAAAGTTCTATTCCCCAGATTATCGGAATCTTTAGTCTTGTAGATGGTGGCATATTCAAAGTCTTCACAATTTCACACTGAGAAACATTTTCTGAAATTGTACCGCACTATGAATATCATCCTGTGTATATTATCCGGTTCTTAGCTATTATTATTATTAGCCTACTACTATTACTACATCATCAGGTTTCTCGGCACTACATGCGTAACTGTTGCGTCACTTTAACCCCGCTTGAATTTTTACTTGAATATTTATGTGAATTGTGTTCTTTCACTGATTTTGATACTGGTGCTTTGGTGGTGGGTTCACTGTACTGTACTGAATAAGCTACTGGATGCCTAAATTTCCCTCGGGATCAATAAAGTATATGTCCTTCGTCTGTGCTGCGCACTGCGGAGCAAATGGCTTCCATTCTAGTCAAGTTGCATTTCCACAGCGCGCGCCACGAAGCGTCTCAGGAGTCTTAATCCTTAATGGTTGTGAGCAAGATTTTGCAAGGGACCAATGTGGCAGCTAGAAGGTTCCAGGTAGTTGTTTGACCAATAATGAATCGTCCCCTGTATGGATAATTCCATTAATTATGCTGACAAAAGTGAAGATCTAATCCAAATTTAATGAATATTTGCCAATTGAATTTGTAGCTGCTGTGTTTGGAAACATATGCAACATGCATGAGCAAAAGCTTGTAAGGCGCAAAAAAAAAAAAAAAAAAAAAAAACACCAGCGGTCTGGATCGGTTTATCTGGGGCAATTTAAGTCATAATTTATGCACTCAAGAAAACGTGTCATAACTTTGAAGCAACTTAAACAGTGCAATCGAAAATAAATGTGGGATTTCTGCCAATTCAGCAACTGTTGCTAACCAAAGTAAACTACAGCAGGATTGGGTAAGTAAGCATACAGATGTACCATTTCCAAAGGTCTCCGATACCGCCAACGGACTGCTGTTGTGTATGTGTGATTAGCAGCTGATTCAGTGAGAGTAAATACTGATTTGTCAGTAATACTGGTTTGTTATCAAATACACAACACTGCTACTGATTTTAAATCACTTGTCTGTCGTTCTGGGCATACAATCACCAGCTGAATCCAGACTGTTTTAGCCTTACAAAATCCATGTGTGCAGATAATGTCGTCATGACGTCAAACCACAACTACGAATGGCTAAGTGGACTGAGACTGCTTTGTCAGTTCCTGGTCACATGACCAAGCCCCAATTATTTGGCACGTCTGTAAATACTTTCATGCCTAACACTTTGAAAGACTCCAAGTACAAGGCATTTTGTCTAACTTACACCATTGAGACACTGCGAATTTATAGCGCTCTCAATGCGATAAAAAACGTTACTGCGTTATAAAATGTTGGTGTGTCTCGCCCGATATCAAATGAATGCGCAACGATAGCACAATAAAAAATTCCTGCTCCTGAGGTGGTCTGATGCCGCTATGTTTTCTTAGCGCAAGACCTTATAGCGGAATAGTTTGGGTGTATTAACACGAAAACCACTAGAGCGCTTGACTCACTTCAGATCATATGATCAACCCCATTCATGTGACTCTCTCCGCCATGATGTCAATTGTTTTTGCACCCAGTGATGTATTGGAGTTTCCATATTGATGACGTCAAGTGTTCTTCCTAATAGCCCATTCGTTCTGCTCCTGTGACATATATCCTTGATAGCGGCTTTGTTTCGGAAGAATTGGCAGTGTCATCGGGCTCAAGAATCATATCGCTTTGGTTTAATTTTGGTTTACGGTTTCTGTGGCACTTCAATATCACTTCCCATCCCACTTGTTGGTGTGTCAAAAGTATTGTCTGACACCTAGCCCTAAACACAGTATAGACTGAAGATGAGCAGATCTAAGGCAGATATCAAATCACAGGTGCAAAATAATCCTTCACTTACTCCATATTTCACACTAAACAAGGTATCACTTGCAGATTCAACATGTCTACTTAAGACATTGAAACATGTTACAGCATTGTAATTTACACATTTGAAACAGAACACCAGGTAAGTGTTAATTGGGGTGGTGTTACATGACTTATGTAACAACTAAAATGCTATCACATTTTATCTTTAATGCCAGCATAGTTAGGTAAACCTTACACTATATGAAGTGTAGTAAACATCTAGGTTTGCAGTGTAGGGAGGGTGCAAGTTAACACCTTTACAAGGTACTTGTTAGCATCTCAAAAGGTGCCAACTAGCATCAAGAGGTGCTGCCAGTCACTTTGGAAGGTTTGTCCTTCCCATCATTTCAGCTAGTCTGTCATAACAAGCCTTTACAACTCTCATTCACACCACATGAAAGGATTAAACTATGAACCTGCTCGATCAAGAGAATAAGATACTTTCCAGTCATGTAATTTGTGGATGAACTTTTATTAGACTCATTACCATTTTGGATGCAAATGCAGCAGCTAAATATTTAGATATTCCACTGTTGGGTTCCTCCATGTAAAACTCTTAAAATTAAAGATGCCCAAGCAAAAAGGTGATTACAACTCAAGTATGCAAAAGTAAAGGTCTGTATATTTTTGGTTAACATCTGCAACAGTCAAATTGTGAAATGTTCATTACAAAAGGAATGGTTTAGCATTTTGAATGTTCTGAATACAAAAATGGTTGTCGACATAATGTGCAGACTATCATTTACAATGTGTAAGACAGCATCAGCAATGTATGGGCCCCTAATGAACACCATCTAGCAGCTGTTTAACACAAAGAAAAAAATTAAGGAAGTTAACCACTACATTGTTGGCTCCCCCACAAGGAACTAAAGTAATTTAACAAATAATCAGTACATCAATGTCAGACCTAATGAGCTTATTAAAAAAAACCAAGATGCACATCTCCTAATACCAACCCTTGATGAGAAAGAAACCCCAACCTCCAAATTTCATCGAAATATCCTTGTGTAGTTTTTCCATCAGTAGGCAAAAAATTTCTCATTCAGTAAATATACAAAGTATGTTATGTAGAGAGAAAGTAGTCAGCTCACAAGTTAAATGTTAGTATGCATAATCCTGAGAAAAATTTGTACATGAGGCATTAGCATGAACAAGCTTTGGCTTACACAGTATAATTTCATTTTCAAAATTGCATGAGTTTTATAAACCAAGATTTTCAAAAATTCTTATTTTTTAATCTTGCATCAATGAGACTGAAAGAATCTTTTTCCAGTACATGTTCATGTACTCTTAACGTTAAACTATTCATGCTAAAAAAAAGCAATATTCTATATATGTGTATGATAAAATATGCCAAAGATTTCGTAACATTTGTGTTGTGACAATGTTTGAGCATACAAGGAGTTGCTTGCAATTGCAGGAAAGGCAAGATGTATTGACTCGAGAGTGTGGCAAATAAGTAGCCATTTTACAATAGCTGTACCTACATAGCAATGGAGAGAGAACAAATACAAAGTGCATGTTTTTAGGTGAACATAGCTGTACAGTATTCATGAACATAAAACTTTGCCCTATTCAGCAAAATGAAATGAACAATTATGACTTTTATCTACTCAGCCTCATTTAGGCACCCATCTTAATGCATAAAAGGAAAGTAACATTGATATCAAACAAAACATATACATTGTACATCATGTATGAAAACATTTAAATAATTTGAAGAGTTTCCTTTCTAAGCCTGGACATTTTCATATGGGTACATAAAAACACGCATCATCCTGTAGAATCTTATGTGGCCCATGAACGCAGTCAAAAAAATAAATAAATAATACAACTTGCACTTTATTCCATCTCAAGAGATTTCACCAGGACTCCAACTTGGACCGTGTGCGTGACAGTCGGACCAGCTATCCAACGGCGCCAGCGAACAGCACGCCGACTGCGGGATTTTTTAGACCATAAGCACCCAAAACAGTAGGCCTGTCGCTTAATGGCCGCTGGCAGCAGTAAACCTAAAATTACAGATATCGTTCAATTTATCGCTAGTGGAGGGTACAAAAGGAAGTTTTACCGGGTTTTTATTCATGAAGTGGCACTACGACATTGAGCATGCCTCATTAAATGAAAAAAATTAGTCTGAATAGAGCAATGAATAACTGACATCTGTCTACAATTTTCTGTAACATTCTGAGCTTTGTGCCATTCACCATGCCCTTGCTCTGAATGGAAGTGTCAAAGGATTGAGAACTTTCACTTTGAATGAGTGTTACTTGAAAAGTCAATCAGACCTATATCTATCATGATCTACTTTTCACGTTCAAGTCATCATGATTCATGTTCATTCATTCTTTGTAAACTAAAATTGAAAACGAACACGTCACTTGGCAACACTTCATCACAAGTAACCATCAGTTAATTCACTCATTCATTCACACAGAGAGACACAAAGTTTCTTCAAGTTCTGGAATTAACAGTAAATGTTTAACCCTGGTCTACACTAGACTGGCACAGACCCAATGACTAATGAGTAATGTTAACTCTGGGACCATTTATTAGTAGTGGAGCACTGGCACAGCCATTTTAAATATGACAGTTATTTTGAATCTAGATTTTAATTCTAACCTAGAATTGTGCATTACGTGATATGGTCAAATTAGGACGGACTTCATTAATTTCGTTTACAGTTCAGAGGATTTCATTAAAACGTCTGCATTGCAAGAACTATTGCTAACATCTACATCTGCATTCGGGACTGTACAAAGTAGCACGCCAGTCTCGCCAGCTAGTAATTCGAAAGCCAAGCTATTTGCCTAACGCAGAAAAACATTACCCCCTTTGAAATGATTTGACTTCAACTTGAGTAGGCTAACTACAATTGTAAACATTTTTGCCACTAATACAATATTTTTTAATATAAAGAATGCAACCATTACCTTTTCACAATCGTTTGAGGCACAATTTGGAAGAACAGGCAGCCACGCCAGCACTAACTTGCACAAGATTGCAGCGAAGACACGTGTATTGTAATATAATGACGACCCGGTATATATACCGGCCGTTGCGTCGACCGTCTCGCATACAATACAAGCACGTGTGCGTACACATTCACGAACGCTAGCGTCAGCGTTCGAGTTAGGCAAAACTTGACCCGAATGTGATGCCTACACGTGAGGGTCGATTTCTGTCAAGTTCGTGCAACAGAAAAGCACGCCAAACCAAAGTAACTTCCGGTCCGGAACCTCCACTCATTGGATCCCCTCTAACGCTCACCTGATTGCAATGGAGCAAAGATTAAGCAAGCGAATCAAAGGGTGCAAATGAGCACCATTTGGTCGTCGGCACCCTCTAACGGTTCGGAAGGGAACCATTCACAATCGTGAACCCTTTTGGTGCCGATCTGAACCCCAAACGAACCTTTTCTTCTTAGAGTGTGGGAGGCAAACCAGAATAACTTTTGGGGAGAAGCAGCTTGGATTTGAATTAGTTTAAAGCCATATCAGTAGTTCCAAGCAGCTTCTGCAGCCTGTCATTAAGAATATTGTGATCAACCATCAAAGGCTGTGTTGAGATGTAAAAGAACCAAAACTGAACAATCACTAGCATTTTCAGCGAGTAAGATGTCATTTGCAAACTTTAAGAAGAGCCTTCTTGGTACTTTTGAAGGGATTGAAAGCTTGACTGGAATTTTCAAAAAGATCATTAGTTGTTAAGTTCGAACGTACCTTTTTCTAAGATCTTGGAAAAAAAATGGGTGTGTTGAAACTGGTGTATAGTTTTCCAGCGTGGCAGAATCTAAGCTGTTTTTTTTAACAGGAGTTTCAATTAATTAGAGCAGTTTTAAAATATGCAAGGACATAGCCAGAGATCAGAGAATTATTAACGATAGATAACTTGAAAGGATGAATGGTGGGTACAGACTCCTTCAGAAGTCTTGTAGGGACTATATCCAAGGGATGAGGTGGCAACTTCATTTGTTCAACCACATCATTATGTTTTGATGATGTCACTGATGTAAAAGAGCTGAAAAGTGAAATTAGTGATTTTATGTGAGTTAATGGTTCTGGGACTGATAAATTGTGTGAGTAGGTGCTATCAGCCATCAGTATCTGATATTTTGAATTTTATAGGTAAAATTTTTTTTTAATTGTTCACTGAGGTCAGGTGATGGACGCTAGTTATAGTTCAAGGGGTACTAAAAATCTGGCCAAGTGTTTTGAGCAGTAGGCTACTCTTAGATTTTTTTTTTATTTTGTAATATCAAGGTTGCTGACCTATAATTGACTTCCGAATTCTTTAGATCTTTCATCAGCTCATTCCGCTTTACATTCAACCACGAAGGGGGGTTGGGGGGGTATGGGATTGGGATTGCTAATGTAGATCTGTTTCTGGTTCTGACTGGGGCAACTGAATCTAGAGCTGTCAGGTGCAGGTTGTTTAAGAAGCTCACAAGAAAGTCAGTGTCAGGGCGGGGAGATCAGAAGAGATCATCATAAATGCATTTGAAGATTGCTGGATGTTGTTGCGTTAACCTCTCTGCACAGATGTAGTCGCCTGCGGATGTGGAGCTGCGCTACTTATGCACACAGTTACACTATTCTATCAAAAAGTGGCACACCCGGGACAGTTATTGAACACAATAAAGAATATGGATGAGTTAAGTCCCATCCCTGTTTCCCAGAAGTTGTATGAATAAAACTGCTCAAACTGTGCAAACTTCTCAATACACTTGCCCATAGTAGCTATCCAGCAGTTAAAAAAATGATCTCTTGTGACAGATAAAATTGTTGTCCTTTGTAGCAACCACTTCATCTATAATGAGCCAATGGTATCCGAATTAAGCAATCGAAAAAATCAGTTTTCTGAAGCAAAAAGTCAACATGGAATTGATACCATGCCAATCTACTATCAATTATAATCATCACATATTAAAAATGTGTAATTCCCTACTATGGATTTACGCATAGATTCCTCCATTGAAGAATTCAGTGCTCACTTATATCCTCATAAGAACTCTTACTGATATCCAGTCACTCTAATGCTTGCTCAGGTTTATCTGCCTAAAGCACAGTTATACTTCACGCCCACTTGAAACTTCCCCGGTAATTATCTTTTGGTTGACACATTTCTTATCCAGTTCCAGAGAGTATAAACATTTAACAGTAATTGAAAGACATTGATTGGACCATCAGAAACGTATTTAATCCCTTGCATAACATCAAGTTAGGTCGTATTCTTTCAACTTTACGCAGCTGAAAATGACGCGATTGCATAGAAAAAAAGACTGCCAAAACCAGTCTAAAGTGCTTGGGTTACATTTACAAGATTGAAATGTGATACGAACATGGTCAATGGGAATTATTCCGAACAAAACAGGACTGGAGGGTTCCTTCTACCGTATAGATCTATGTCTCTGGAAGAGGAAATAATTCAATTTTTTTTATTAGGAATAACCCCTTGAGATGTACCATCTTGTTTTCGAGGGGGTCCCACACAATAAACAGATGAATAGACATAGAACAAAACAGTTAATTGTATCACTAACACAATAAAACTAAGACAGAATACTTACACACACACACTTACTTACTTATCCTCTTAATCCCGTGCGGGATATAAGGCTGTGATCAGTCTTCTCCACTCAGGCCTGTCCTGTGCCAAGGACTGAGCTGCATCCCAGGTTATCCCCATTTCCTCCAGGTCTCTAGCCACAGTGCGTCTCCAGGTGGTTTTAGGGCGTCCTCGTTTCCTTTTCCCCTCTGGGGCCCAACTCAGGGCAACTCTGGGAATTCGGTCATCTGACATCCTTAGAACACGGCCTAGTCATTTTAGTCTTCTGATGGATATTTCATTGGACAAGTTTCTTGTGTTTGTTTTTCTGTGCAGTTCTTTGTTGGTGATTTTGTTTTGCCAGAAGATATTACATATTCTACGCAGACAACTGCTGTGAAATGCATCGATCTTCTTCATGTCTGTCTTGGTAACTCTCCAGCATTCAGAACCATACAGAAGGACAGACTTGACACTGCTGTTGTAAAGTCTGATCTTTGTTTTGAGACTGAACTGTTTAGATTTCCAGATTGCACGAAGTCGGCTAAAGGAACCTCTGGCTTTGCCAAGCCGGGCCTGAATGTCCTTTTGCGCTCCGTTGTTGGTACTCATGACACTGCCTATGTATGTAAAGTCTTCAACACACTCCAGAGGCTCTCTATCAATGCTAATTGGGGGCACTGTTGGTGTGTTGATGCACATTACTTGGGTCTTTTTCTTATTGATGTCCAGCCCAGTTTGTTTGGCATGTTCGTTTAGCAAGTTGGTCTTTTCCTGGAGCTGGATACGCATGGAGGCTAGGGCTGCAAGATCATCAGCAAAGTCAAGGTCTTCGAGATAAGTAGTGGGGGTCCATTTAATACCACGAGGACAGTCTGATGTTGTTTCCCGCATCACCCAGTCAATCACGACTAGAAACAGGATGGGGGAGAGAATGCATCCTTGCCTTACTCCAGATTTGACACAGAATGGTACACTTAGGCTGTTCTCCAGAATTACACTACATTCAAATTTTTCATAGAATTTACCTATGATGGAAACAATTTTAGATGGTATGCCATACGACCTTAGGATCTTCCGTAGGCTTTCCCGGTGAACACTGTCTAATGCCTTTTTAAAGTCAATAAAGTTCATAGGTAAGGGGGCATTCCATTCTATACACTGTTCAATGATATTTCGGAGGGCAAAGATCTGGTCTATACGACCTCGGCCTTTACGGAATCCTGCCTGTTCCTGTCTCAACTTGGTGTCTATGGCATTATCAATCCTCTTGAGGAGGACTTTGCAGAAAACCTTACTAGGAATGGATAGGAGTGTTATTCCTCGCCAATTGTCACAGTTGCTGAAGTCACCTTTCTTTGGAATCTTGAAGTTGAGGCCCTTACTGCAGTCGTTGGGAATGGCTTCATGTTCCCAGATCTTGACAAACAGATCAGTAAATACAAGTGTGGCTGTGGCGCAGTCAGCTTTCAGTAGCTCTGTCTGTAGTGAGTCAATGCCTGGTGCCTTACCATTCTTCACTGCCTTAATGACTGCCTCTGCCTCAGCTTGGGAGGGTGTCAATGGTGTTGTCAATGGAGGGTTCAGAGTCTGCAGGCTCGTCAGGATCTGGTCTGTTGAGTACTTCTTCAAAGTGTTGTACCCATCTTGCTGCTTGTTCTCTTTCAGTTGTTAACACTTTGCCCTGTTTGTCTCTAATTGGTACAGAACTGGTGATGTTTTGATTACTTAACCTTTTGGTGATCTTGTACACTGTGCTCATTTCTCCCCTTGATGCAGCCTTTTCAGCTTCACTGGCCATTTCCTCCACAAAGGCTCTCTTGTCCCTAAGAGCACTTCTCTTGACTTCTTTGTTTTTTCCTTGTACTCTGCCTTTGCATGCTGTGTCTTTGCGTTTAGCAATTTGCTTTTAGTATTCCCCCTTCCTTCTATTTTATTCCGAGTCTCCTGTGTTATCCATTCCTTATCTTTCCGGAGAGATGACTGGAGGGTTCTGCCAGAAGTCTATTAGCATTTCTTTAGTTTTTGACACATTGATATCTAGGAAGGATGAACTACACCAATCCGTGAATTCCCTAACTAAAGGCCCATGATCGGGGTTGTCACTGTATAACAAAGACGCAATAACAGAATCATCTGCAAATTTAAGAATATGACGCCCCACATGTCGGCTACGGCACTAATTTGTATACAGGACAAATAATACAGGTGAAAGGACGCAGCCCTGGGGTGATCCAGTGGAGGAGACAAGAGTGTCTGACAAACACCATTAACCCTCACACGTTGTGGCCTTCCTGATAAAAAGTCAATCAGCCAGGCTATCAGACCAGGATCAATATTGTGGGAGTCCCTTAATCTTTCTGCTAAAATATGCGGCTGTATGCAAGTAAAAGCAGATGAAAAATCAACAAATAAAAGACGGGCAAAGGTCTTGGCTCCCTCTAGATGAGACAAAACAAAATTCAACAGGGTGCCTACTGCATCTTCAACACCTCTACCTGACCTGTAGGCAAATTGCAGAGGGTCCAGATTTTCTTGGACACAGGTCAGCAATGTTTCCTTGATGACTTTTTCAAATGACTTCATAACAAGGGAAGTTAGTGCCACAGGTCTAAAGTCATTTAGTGATTTGGGATATGCAGATTTAGGTACTGGGACAATGATGGAGTCCTTCCAAAGTGAGGGGACCTTGTGAAGCTGGAGGGACATTGAAAAAATGGAACTAAATATGTCTGCCAGCTGGACAGCGCAGTTCTTAAGAACACGCCCTCCGATGCCATCTGGGCCAGGACTTTTCCTTTCTCTGACTCCACGGAAGAGTTCACGCACCCTTCCTCCTTTCAACTACAATGCAGTTCTGTGTAGAGACAACATTTTTAAAAACTGACAGTTTGTCATTAAAATTGCAGACATTAAAACAGTTGTAAAAGTTATTAAGCTCATTTGAGAGCACCAGATCTGGCATTCCATTAAGGGAGATATGGCACTTCCTGGACTGCATCCCCATCATAGATTGAACCCCCTCCTAAGCAGGGCGAGAGCTGTCTGCGCTTAGCATGCACTCAGCCTTGTCCTTATACCTGCACTTAGCAAGTTTAAGTTCCTTTTTGAGCTGCTTTTGAAGCTCCCTGTATCGAGCAGTGTCACCCTGCACAAAGCAAATGTTTCTCTGGTTGATTATGTTTTTGACACTTTTTGACACCCACGGTTTAATATTAGAGTAAAAGGAAACCTCTTTCCGTGGAACGATGGAAGCTTCACAAAAAGAAACATATGCAGACACAGTATCAGTTAATTCGTCAAGCTCCTCACAAACATTTGTGAACAAATCCCAGTCCGAATTATGAAAACAGTCCTGAAGGCAGTGAATTGATTCCTCTGACCAGACCGGAACCAAGCGCCTCTCCAGCTTGTTCCTCTTAAGGACAGATTTGTAAGACGGAACCAAATACACCACACTATGATCGGACATACCAATTGGAGCTCTAACGAAGGATTTATATGCTCCCTTTACGGATCCAAAACAAAGGTCCAAACATTTTTCATGCCGAGTGGGACACGTCACATATTGGTAAAAATTACACAAAAACTTTGATGGTCTGCAGTGGTTAAAATCACCCATGATAAAGTGTGGTGCATCCGGCGCTATCCCCTGAAGCCGCTGCACTGTTTTTAGCATAGCCTGGGTGGATGCATCGGCATTAGCCTTCGGGTGAACATAAACAACAGTAACAAATAACTGTGGGAATTCCCTTGGCAAATAAAAGGGTCACAGGGATACAGACAATAGTTCAATGTCTTTGGTGCATAACTTCTCCCTGACAACCACCGTTTTGCACCAGTTTATATCAACAAAGAGACACACACCCCCGGCGAGTAACTTACCGGTCACTGCGCGGTCTCTATCAAGGCGGAGGGGAACTCCGAAACCGTCGATCTCCTGGTCTGACTGTAAGTCTTGCTCCTTAAGCCAGGTCTCTGTAAGGGCCAGGAGACAGGCGTTTCTGTACTCCGCTAAGTACTTGACATTCCCCTGAAGCTCGTCCACTTTGTTCCGGAGCGATTGAACGTTCGCCAGGATGACAGTCGGCAGGGGTATCCGACGGTGGCCCTGCCGCTTGAGCCTCTGGTGCAGTCCGCCGTGTCTCCCCCTTTTCCTCGTCCGCTTCAGCCCGGACCTCCAGCTCCGGTTCCCCGTAGAAGGATTCAGTCGGTTGATCTCCGTGGGAACAGCTGTCAAGGAATCCACGAAGCCTGTCCCAGAGTCACGGAGCGAGAGTAGGAAGTCACGGCTATACTAGAGGGGTTCCCCACTCACCCATTCTCCAGATAAAAGATGGTATAAGAGCATTAAAAGAAAGAGAAGGCCCACCAAACTGAGGTGAGTCCTTGCCGCCATCGTCATTCACAAGTTGGTTAAAAGAGTAGCACTAAAGAGAACTATAAAAACAGCCACACCACCGCACTTTACACTCTGCTGCTACGTGTCGCCATAACTAGCGCCAACTCATCCAGGTGTGAGAGGTGTCACATTCTCGCCCGTATGAGAGTAAACCATAAACCAGATTGACCACATTATCATTAACAAGAAGTGGCAGAGTTCACTCCAGGATGTCAGAGTCTGCCGTGGAGCAGATGTAGGCAGTGACCACCACCTTGTGGTAGCCAAGGGCAGGCTAAAGCTAAGGGCAACACCTTCCCCTAAACAAAGACACAAAGTATTTGACACTCACAAATTGCGCGCACCCGAAACTAGAAAGGAGTTTGTCATCGAACTTAGGAATCGTTTCAAAGCCTTAGAAAATATAGAAGATGCAGAAGACCAGGATGTTGTGGAAACAACATGGGATACTATTACGAAAGTGTATAGAGTGATATGTATGAGTATTTTATGTAAAGCACTGTATATCATTTGTAAATGGAGATTTGTTACATGCTGTTTTTGCTGCCTTGCTGGTTAGCTATTTATTTTGTTCATCAGCACCCTCTGGTGGTGTGTCTGTAGCAAAACATGATCTGATGTAATATCACTTCTTTGTAATAGACTAGTGCTTTCTAGAAGCTTTTGGCATCTTCTGCCTGGAGGGGGCGGTATTACCCAGGAATCCTGTAGATCTTTCCAGAATGCTGCTAGTATATATAAATGCTGTGATTTTGGTCAGTAGGAGGCAAATTTTTTGTTTTGGCAATAGAGTTACATAGTGGCATTAGAGTGTTTAGAGTGTTTAGAGTGTTACCAGCA
Organism: Gymnothorax javanicus; assembly: GCA_029692085.1. Taxonomy (NCBI): domain Eukaryota; kingdom Metazoa; phylum Chordata; class Actinopteri; order Anguilliformes; family Muraenidae; genus Gymnothorax; species Gymnothorax javanicus. Next base: position 92,334,591 of record CM056199.1, on the reverse strand, counting down.
ATGGATCATCCTCACTGCGGGCACTGTCTGCTTCAGCCTCTGTTTATAGGCTGGTAGCAGCAGAATGGAGGTGTGGTCTGACTTCCCGAACGCCGGGCGTAGGAGGGGTTTGAATGCATCACGGAAGACAGTGTAACAGTGGTCTAGAGTGTTATTGCCACGAGTTGGAAATTTAATGTGTTGTACATATTTAGGCAGCACTTTCTTAAGGGAGGCCTGGTTAAAATCTCCAAGGACAATGGAAGCTGATCCCGGTTGCTTATTTTCCATGTCACTGATGAACTCGTGCAACTCCTTCAGTGCTTGCCCTGTGTCAGTCTGTGGTGGTATATAAACGGCTGGAACTATGATAGCTGAGAATTCTCTCGGAAGCCAGAAAGGTCTACACAGCAGCATTAAATATTCCACATCAGGTGAGCAGAATGTTTTCAGAGAGTGAACACTGTTCGAGCTACACCATGCGTTGTTAATGAGAAAACAAACTCCACCGCCTTTTTTCTTCCCCGATAGCACAGCTGATCTGTCAGTCCTAAACACAGAAAAGCCTGGGGGAGTTATTGCGTGATCTGGCACGATTGGTGATAGCCATGTTTCTGTCAAACAGATGATATTACAGTCTCTACATTCTGGTTGAAAAGAGATTCTTGCCCAGAGCTCACTCAGTTTGTTGTCTAGGGATTGCACGTTTGCTAGTAGTATGCTGGGTAGCGGAGGCCGGTTAGCTCTCCTCCTCTGTCTCACAAGCACCCCAGACCTGCGTCCTCTTTTCTGGCGTCTCTTGCGCCGCTGCTGCGGTCCTTGCACTGCGCTGATGGAATATCCCTCTGGACAAACAATCCGAGGATCAATGTAAATGTATTCCGGAATGGGATAGGCGATCAACGTGTCCCGAATTTCCAACGGTTTCTCCCTGTCATACTTTAAATACCTGGCAACTTTGGCTATGCAAATTAGGCTGACATACATTAAAAAGACTAACAAAATGCTAGGCCGCGGAGGAGCGGAAGACACGGCACCCCTGCTCGGCGCCATCATGCTCTGCTGCTTCCGTCGGGCCGCAGATACATCCTGCCAAAATGCAGGACTAACAGGCTAAAACACTCTTATCCCTGCTGCCATTGGCCTGTTGAACAGTTGATTATGTTTTTGCTTTTCTATTTATATTTGTTTATGGTTGTTTTCTGTGTGATTGTTGTGCTGATTGTGTTTCTTTTTCTTTTGGGATCACTGCTGTCTGTACAGTAAATTGCCCCCCTCAAGGATAATAAAGACTCCTTGAACTTTGAACCTTGAACCTTCGTATGCCCATCAGGGGAAATCCATGTCAGTATGTGAATGTTTTTGTGAGGAAAGATTGTCCCGCCTATTGTACATCTATTGCCAAGGCAAAAGTGAACTAATCTCTCTCCATTGTCGTTAATGGTACCACACCCATGTTGTCCCATTGCATTCTCCCTTCCATTGTTATTACTACCAACTTTGGCATTCATGTCTCCGAGTACCAGTAACATGTCATGTTGCGGGACTTTGGAGATTGTCTGTTGTAACTGGTCATACCATTCATCTTTAACATCTTCCTCCGCCTCATTTGTGGGAGCAAAGCATTGCAGGACAGTTATTTTACAGAACCTAGAGTCAAACTTGCTCAAATCAGCCTGTCACTAATGGGTTCCCATTCTATGAGAGATTTGGTTGTTTGCTTGTTGACCAAAAGAGCTACACCATTGGCATGTTGGTTGTCTTTCTTACACACACACACACACACACACACACACACAAAACATTAGTTGCATCAATCAGCACCACACTTTGAAAAATAAATAAATAACTAATAATAATAATAATAATAATAAAAATAATAAAATATATATTTATATGAATATGAATATTTGCCCAGCAAAACAGAATATATGACACATATACAACACACAGGTATACACACAATGATGTAATAAAGGATAACATTAGGTGTAACATGTACAATTACGCTCAAAATGTGAATACAAATATTTTTTAAACAAATTAATTGATGTTATGGACCGAATATTTGGTGGTAGATTGTTCCAGTCAGACGGGGCTTTAAACATAAATGATTTTTTTCCAATTGATTTTCTGACTGTTGGAATGAAGAGAAAATTTTGCTCTGTGTCTTAAGGTATAGACTGATGAATAATGTACTAAAAATTGCTGTAGGTAAGAAGGGTAATTATAGTGAAAGCATTTATAAATGAAAATAAGCCAGTGAATGTGTCTCCTTGTACTGAGTGTGGTCCATTTAAGTGAGTTATACGTGCTGCAGTGATGAGTATTGTAGGAGCAGCCAAGAATGAATCTACAAAGATTATTGTAAGCAGTATTGAGTTGTTGAAGGTTTGTTTCAGAAGCATTCTGATAGACAACATCCGCATAATCGAATAAAGGTAGGATGAGTTGTGAGGCAAGTCTCTTTCTGACAGTAAAAGAAAAGCAATTTCTTGAACTAAATAAAACAGTGGTTCCAAACTTAATTTTATGGTGAATATAATTAATGTGATCTTTGAATGAAAGTGTAGAATTGAGCCATAATCCTAAGTATTTAAATTTATCCACTGTCTGCAGTAGTGTACCATCATTACATGTTATATTTCGGTTTATAGGTTTATTTTTTAATGCATGTTTTGTTCCGAAAATCATGGTATAGGATTTGGTTCTGTTAAGCAGTAATTTATTTGCGAAAAGCCAGTTTTGGAGATTATCAAAGTCTGCTTGAAGTGCAGTTTGGATGTGTGATATATCTGGTTTGGAGGTGTATATGACTGTATCATCTGCATACAGCTGAATGGAAGAGTGTTAGCATATGAGGGGGAGATCATTAAAAAAATGGAAAAGAGAAGTGGACCCAGCATTGAGCCTTGAGGTACTCCTGTTTGTTGAGTAAATACATTGGATTTTTGACCTTGAATAACTACACACTGTTTTTTGTTAATTAAGTAAGAACTGAACCATAATAGTGCATTTCTGGAAAGACCAATTGAGTGAAGTTTATCTAACAGCAAGTAGGGGTCTACTAAATCAAAAGCTTTATTCAAATCAATAAAAATAGCACCAGTTAGAGACCCATTATCAAGTGAAGTTAATACATCATTTGTTATTTTCACAAGAGCAGTAGTGGTTGAATGATTTTGTCTAAAGCCAGATTGGAATGGTGATAGAATATTGTTATTATTAAGATATTGGAATAATTGATTGAATATTAATTTTTCGAACACTTCAAATTTTGAATTCAATTAAGAAAAGTTTTTCTTCATTTTATGTGTGAGTACAATTGTATATTTTTTTACTTATGGCTAGCAGGCTGGCTGGCAAGCTGTTTTTTTATTCTCGGTTTACCATAGCCATGATGATCACAGAGCTTGTTTGCCACATTGGTTAGTAAGAGTAACCGTTAGTCTTTGCTAAAAATACTGCATGTGTTGGCATTTTGCTCACTGTGGATTTTTATTTTAGAATTTATACCATATTCAACAAAATAGAATGCCAAGGTTTTGGCTCATTTAAAATGCAAACAGCTCAAGCGCTTTGGTAGACCCCTACTACATTCATTGCACCAATTCTGTTCAATCTAGGGTAGCATATTGCTTACTGTGTTAGTCATAATTGTGCCTTTTAAGGTGCATTTTTAATTGTGCCTTTTAAGAGTTTAAATAAGCTTGTGAACTCGGATGTGGGAACCGCTAGCCTTTCATTGCAGGGTGAAAGCCATTAAATAAGCAGCTCCTCTAATGACATTGTGTGCTGGCTTGTGGAACTCTGAAGAAAAATGGACAAAATTCTAAACTTTATCAAGGAGAAAAGGCATGTTTTGGGTTTTGAGAGGTTACTGGTGACCATTGATGTCCAACCGCGCCTATATTGATGAACTCATGCTAAATTCCACCAGAAAATCATTAATTCATATTGAATTTCATGCGTAAAAAGTTGATTTGCGTTAAAAATATGATTATTCTATGATTTGAGAATGTGCCATTTTGAGGGCTCTGAGAGTTTGGGGAGCCACTTGGAGACCTGTATTATTTGGCTTATAAAGAGTCGATAATTTTGAATTTCACACTCAGATGAATAACACTTGTAATCAAGGAGTTTATGATCCCACAAATGTATTGTTTTAGCTCCCAGCCATTTTTCAATTCTCAGTATTTTTTTTTTTTAATTATTTTATTGCCGAATTTTCGTGAAGACGTTTTGTGTTTGTGGCCCTTACTTTAACTTTTACTTTCTTTAGTTAGTGATGTGAGAATGGATGGGGGCTGGTATACATTTTGAAGTTGGGGGAAAATACAAATTGAACACAATATTATGATGATTGGATACACAGAAATTAATAAACTCCATGCTATCAATCAGACCATGTGATAAAACAAGAGTGTGGAGAGTGTGGTTCTTCTCATGGGTGTGCCCAGTGAAGTGTAAAACAAAATTAAAAGACAGTAAGAGGTTGAGAAATTCCCAGCAAGTACAACACCAGGATAGCATATATAAATATTAAAATCACCAATAATGTGGACTCAGTCATTATCAGGTAAAAGTAGAAAAAGCAGGTCAGAGAATTGAGGGATAAAAATGCCATTAGATCTTGTAGGGTGATAAAGTAAAATATATAAAATAGGTTGATGCTTACTTACACAAAACAGACTTTCAAAGTGGGAAATTTCTCCACAGGATACCACCTGAAAGAGAAACTTATCTCTTATCTCTGTAGATGATGGCAAACCTCCCATCTTGGCCAGACATCTGAAGTTTCTGAGTACAGAAAAGGCTGGGGGGGTTGATTCATTGAGGGCAAGATTTTCCATTGGCTTTGACCACATCTCAATCATGCAATAAATATCTATATTATCATAAGTTGTGAAGTGATTGTATAAAAAAGGATTTGTTTTTTTTAGCAATGTAACATTAAAAAGGGAGATGTTTACAGGTAGGCTTGGGACAGCAGGAAGGATATAACTGAAGGGAACATAGATTAGGTTATTTAAATATATGTATGTTCCTTCTAGTGGTTTGTGGGATATATTTTTTCGGCCTGCTGAAATTAATTCTGACCGACAGCATATAACCAGAAAATGGAGTGGCGTTGGTAACTGACGGTATATGGAGACTATCATACAAGTAGGGGAGCTAGAGGGGACAATGCCTTTAGAATTCAGAGGACATGAATTGATGTCTGGGGAAGAGCAGGTGAGCTGAGCAAGAAGACTTGTGCTGGAGTTTGGAGATAGCCATGCACGTTGAGAGGACTAGACCGCATGCTGTCAGCATTTGCCTACCGGGCCTATTTGGAAAAATTCATTCTCTTTTGAAGAGTGAAGTGCAATCCTAAAACAAGTCAAAATTGTCAAAATGAAAACCATGTTGTGAGACGTGCATGCGTATTGTAGCTAGGTATGCAGGCTGAGAATGACAGTAAACCGCTCAGCTCCACATCCAAGTGCGGAGTTGGACCTGTGAGGGACCAAGCAGTGAGGAAAATGGGAAGGCAGAGTCAAAGTTTCAATGAAACATTTATTTTACAAAAAAGTGCTGTTAGAATAAAAGCATATGCAAAATATTCAAAATAAAGAGTAACAAAGTTTATTTCTAGGACTAGGAGGTCAAGCAAACAGAACTCAAATCATAACATGCAAACTCAAGAGAAAACTGAACACAAAGACCGACCTGCCAAAATGACACACGAGGGGAACATTTAAGCTGGCTGATAAAACCATTTGACACACAAGGGAAGACTAAGACTAATTAATATCTACAAAATATGAAATACGAAGACAAGGCCAGTTCAACATAAAGACAAATGGTATATTTCTAAATCAAAAATAAATATATGCAGCATCAATAAAGAAAAAACAATAATTAAACTAGACAGGACTTTTTCTCTCCCCCCCCCCCCTTGATGTGTCAGACGGGTGGTAACTTCCAGAGGACTCTTAATTTGGCGAGTTCTGCCCGGAATTCCTTTGGCCGGAAGTTGGAAGAAGCCATCATGCAACTCCACTGATCCAGCACCGTGGTAACTTAACCTCAGGAAAAAAGAAATGTAAGTAACGTAACAAACAGAAGAAACAAACTGTGTGCACCCAGCTGTAACTTAATGTGTGAAACGTTAAATAAAGTTTAGAATGTTTAACGAAAATAAACGTGTTGTGTGTTTTGTACTGTAGAATAGATAATGGAGTGACTTTAAAGGAATGACTCAATGCAAACTAATGTGCAATGAATGATGACATAAATAGGTAATATTTTAAATGCACATAAACAGAAAGAACTTAAATATACTTCATTTAACAGTAGTGTGAGCGGGTAGGCTGCAGGATTCATGTGGGGGTGATGTATCGTGCATTGCCCCGTGTTCTCAATGTGCAGCTGCAGAGCCAGTCGTCACGGGACCAGAAATTAAAATTATAAATAGGACATAAAAGTCATTTTTGGTGCATTCAGATTCCCAACAGGATGTGTTGTTTGTCATTACACACAGCACTATCCTTGTGATGGAGGTTGGGAGTGAGGGCATTAAATTCAAAACTTTGTCCAAAATGATGGGGACTATGGCACCAGGTGAACAGAATGTCACATCAGAGACCTAAATGCAGTATCAGATTCAAAGAATGATAGAGCTTTATTTAGAAAAATACATAGTCTGGGTCAGGTAATGGCAGAAAGTGCAATAGAAGATAGGCTAGACGGGGTCAGTGGGAAGGTGGAGGCCAGACAGCAGCGAAAAGTGTTCAGGTGGTTGATTAAGGTCAAAGGTCTGGTCCAGAGTCAAATTTGTATACTCTATTCAGGGAAAGTTGGAGGCACAGGGAAGCGGAATGATAACTAAGGGAGCCTAACAATGAGGGGAAATGGCCAATATAAACACAGGGCAGATGATGAAAGAGGCAATAGAAGGTAGCACGAAAAGAAACCACTGGAAATCAGATCACAACACAAAGGCACGTCTTACAATCAGGTAATGGAGAAGAAAGACAGTAACTTAAATAATGGATAGGGCTAATGAGTTACAGGTGAGAGAAAGGGAGCGTGAATGCACAAGAGGAGGGGTGAAGTTACAAGACAATTTCATATAAGAAATAAATGAAGGGAAGCAGACCAAAACTGGCATAGATAGCCACACTGTGGGGAAAACAAGCACACAGGCATGGGACTTGACCGGACATCCGGCTCCCAAGGATCGCCACTTGGAAACCCCAACCATAGGTTAGACCCCCACCGTAAAGGGCATCCAGGTGCTAGTCACCGTAGCTGGGTGGTAGGAGGATGCCTAAAAGAATGGACAACATGACAGGAGAAGCAACCAGGCTCAGGGGAAGGACAGAGCCCCCCAGGCTCTGGCAAAAAAAGAAGCACCACGGGATGAGTGAGAAATGGAGTCCCCCTGGCTTGGTCAGAGGATCCAGAGTGGGAGGCAGAATGACAAGAGGAACAAGAGGGGGAGGTAGACTGCCGACAAGGTCAGGAGTTGGCCGGCCACTAACAGGATCAGGATCTGGAGTGGATGGCAGGCCACCGTCAGGATCTGGATGGTCCTCAGAAGCAGGCTCTGCAGGTCCACCTGGGCCAAGAACAAGACCAGGAGGCTCTTCTGAGCTGGGAACCGGAACTGGAGGACTATCGCACTGTTATAAACTGGCACCTTTTTTTGCCAGTTATTATAACTGGCACAATTTTTGCCAGTTATTTTAACTGTAATTTTACAATCAGTTTATAACAGAGGTTCCGTGTATGTTAACTGGGTTATGTATGAGTGTTTTATGTAAAGCACTGTATATCATTTTTAAATGGAGATTTGTTACATACTATTTGTGCTGCCTTACTGGTCAGCTATTTGTTTATTTTGTTCATCATTTAGCACCCTCTGGTGGTGTGTCTGTAGCAAAACATGATCTGATGCAATACCACTTGTGTGTGATGAAATATACTAATGCTTTCTAGAAGTTTCTGGCTTCTTCTTGCCTGGAGGGGGCCGGATCACCCTGGACTCCTGTAGATCTTTCCGGAACAATCCTAGTCTTGATAAATGCTGTGATTTTGCTCAGTGGGAGAGAATTTTTGTTTTGACATCAGAGTTACATAGTGGCATTAGAGTGTTATTCTAAGATTGCACAGTGGATTATTTGTAGAAATTTTAAGACCTAATCAGTGAAGAATAAATTTAAGTTGTCATTGCTGGTTTTCTTTGTTGTGATTTTCAAGTCATAACAAATTGGAGGTTCTACCGAGATAAACCATTCATTGGATCAACCACTGCATTCACCAAAGATTAAAGCTGAACTATTATTTTAAATCTTGTGACTATTTGAAAAACCAGCAATCATGACTTTTGATGTTGAAAATTTTTTGAAAACTCCAACCCAGGAATCAATTGTGCTGGCAAAGAAGAAGGACTTGCTGCAAATAGCCTCAACCCTTGGATTATCTGAAGTGAAATCATCAATGAGGAAACAAGAAATGATTGAACATTTTGGTGCAACATTTCATCGATGAAGATATCTTTGGGGAAGAAGCAGCAGAATTGATTAAAGATGTGGAAGTGCCTGCAACAGAGCTGCAAAGACTTGAGATGCAGCTACACCAGAAACAACTAGAACTGAAAGAAAGAAGGTTGGAGAAAGAACTAGAAGAAAGAAGGTTGGAAAAAGAACTGGAAGAAAGAAGGTTGGAGAAGGAGAAAGAACTAGAAGAAGAAGGTTGGAGAAAGAGAAAGAACTAGAAGAAAAAAGAATGCAGTATGAACAGGAAATGAGAAAAATAGAAGCAGGTACTGTAACAAAATCTTTTGGACTCTCTGATCATTATGATGTGGTTAAACACATCAGACTTGTTCCTCCCTAGAAAATGATGCAGATCAATACTTTACCCATTTTGAGAAAATTGCTGAAAATTTGAAATGGCCAAAAGAGCATTGGACAATGATGTTACAAAGTGTTATTACTGGTAAAGCTAGGAAAATCTATAACCAGTCATCTGTCCAACAGTGTTCTAATTATGATTTTGTCAAATCTGCCATTCTGAAGGGTTATGAATTGGTCCCCGAAGCTTACAGGCAAAAATTTAGGAATTCTCGCAAGGAAGCCAGTCAAACTCATGTTGAATTTGGCAGGTTGAAGGAACAGTTGTTTGATCAGTGGTGTAATTCCATGAAAGTTGAGAAAGATTTTGACAGAATGAGGCAACTTATTCTGGTTGAGGAATTCAACAGGTGTATCCAGCCTGATATCAAGACTTTCCTTGAGGAGAAACAAGCTAATACTTTGCAAGATGTTTCCACCCTGGTTGATGGTTATGCATTGACTCATAAGTCTTCTTTTGTCCAAAAATCCACTTTTTCTAAATTTCAAGGCAAGTCTCAGTCCAAGACTTCTAATAACACTTCTAGTGATTCCAAGGCCACTTCTGAGAGGAAGCCTCTCAGTGAGAAGCAATCCTCTGATTCTTTACCTTCTTTGTCTTGCCAATACTGCAAAAAGCAAGGTCACCTTATTTCTGAGTGTTATGCACTCAAGAAAAAACAACAACGAGAAAAAACCAAGCCAACTGCTTTCACCAAGAGGAAATCTCTTGTATCAAAGGTCAGTTCGTCTGATCTTCTACCTTCTATGTCTGATTCTGTTATGGAGGGTTTTGAGCCATTCATCACCGATGGTTTTGTCTCACTTTCACATGATTTTTCCTCATCTGCTCCTGTTCGAATTCTAAGGGATACTGGGTCTTCCCAATCTCTTATTCTTGCAGATATTCTGCCCTTTTCTGACAAAACGTCTACTCAGGCTAATGTCCTCATTCAAGGAGTAGAATGTGGTTTGACAAGTGTACCTCTCCGTAATGTTCATCTCAAATCAGACTTGGTCTCTGAACCTGTTACTGTTGGCGTTAGGTCTTCTCGTCCTGTCAAAGGTGTTCATTTGCTTCTTGGTAATGATCTTGCTGGGGATAAGGTTGTGCCCTACCCTGTTGTAACTGACACTCCTTTGATTGATTAAGAATCTGACTCTATAGAGGAGGAAATTCCAGACCTCTATCCTTCATGTGCAGTTACTCATTCTATAGCCAAAAAGGCTATTTAAGATGATGCTGACCTGGACTTCAACCTGGCTGACACCTTCATTGGGCAGTTTTTTCAACAGGAACCTTCCAGTCATTCTGAGATGTCTGGGAAATCTTCAGACTTGTCTTTGTCAGGTCATTCTAATGACATTCTGTCTCAGAAACAACTTATTCAGGAGCAACAACAAGCTAGTGATCTAGCGCATCTTCTACCACAGGCTGTAAGTGAATAAGAGGCTACTCAAGTTCCTGTCTGTTTTTACTACAAAAATGGTGTGCTTATGAGAAAGTGGCGTCCACCTGATGTATCTGTAGATGAAGAGTGGATAATCACCCATCAAATTGTTCTTCCAAAGTCTTATCATCAAGAAACTGTTAGTCTGGCCCATGACATTCCTATGTCAGGTCATTTGGGTATCAAGAAGACCCTTTGACGTGTCAGGAATCATTTCCCCTGGCCCTCCATGAGGTCCGATGTACAGGAGTACTGCAAAACCTGTCATACTTGTCAAATGGTTGGGAAGCCAAACCAGAATATTCCAAAGGCTCGACTTAAGCCCATTCCCGCTTTTGAAGAACCTTTTAGTCGGATCATCAATGACTGTGTTGGACCATTGCCGAAGACTAGATCTGGTTGTGAGTACCTACTGACTATCATGTGTGCTTCCACTTGGTTTCCTGAGGCAATTCCACTTTGTAATATCAAGGCGAAAACTATCATCAAGGGTCTTACCAAGTTTTTCTGCTTTGTTAGTCTTCCTAAGTCTATTCAGTCTGATCAAGGGTCAAATTTCATGTCTGGGATATTTCAACAAGTTATGCATGAGCTTGGTATTAAACAATACAGGTCATCAGCTTACCATCCTGAGAGTCAAGGTGCTTTGGAGAGGTTCCATCAAACCCTGAAGAACATGATAAGGACCTACTGCCTTAACACAGAGAAAGACTGGGATGAAGGTGTCCATCTTCTTCTGTTTGCTGCCCACGAAGCTGTTCAGGAGTCTCTTGGGTTCAGTCCTTTTGAGCTTGTTTTTGGGCATACAGTCCGTGGACCTCTGAAACTTCTGAAGGAAAAGTTGCTGGCCGAAGATGATGTCCCAATGGACTTGCTTCAGTATGTCTCTGACTTCCGTAATCGTCTTTCTAAGGCTTGTGATTTTGCTAAGTCTAATCTCAAAGAGGCTCAGGGCAAAATGAAAGCCAGATATGGCCTTCATTCCCAAGATAGAAGTTTTAAAGCTGGTGACAAAGTCCTTGCACTTTTGCCAGTGCCTGGAAACCCTCTAAGAGCCCGATATTTCAGCCCATACACTGTCCTCAAAAAGGTCAGTGATCTAAATTACGTCATTTTAACCCCTGGAAGGAGGAAACAAAAACAAATGTGTCACATCAACATGCTGAAAGAATACATTGACAAAGACACTCAGCAAAGGCCAGTCAATGTGGTAAATACAATTGAACTGGAAAATTCTGAAGAAGATTGTGACTGCCCCTTGGAAAATGAACCTGGTCCAGTCAAACTTGAAAATTCAGACATTCTTCAAAATATTGACAGCAAGTTGTCCCACCTGGACCCTTTTCAAACAACAACAGCTAAAGCAGCTCATATTTGAATATAGTCACATATTCCCTGATGTTCCATCAAGGACTGATATGGTTTACCATGATGTCATCCTACAAGACAATGCCAAGCCTGTAAAACAGCATCCTTTCAGAATGAGTCCAGAGAAGCAGAAATACCTCAAACAAGAAGTGAAATACCTGCTTGAAAATGACTTTGTCGAACCAAGTAACAGTGACTGGAGTTCTCCATGCATCCTAGTTCCGAAACCCAATGGAACATATAGAATGGTAACAGACTACAGGAAAGCGAATACTTTTTTGAAAACGGACTCATATCCTATTCCCAGGATTGATAACTGCATTGACAAAGTTGGACAGTCAAAGTATGTCACCAAATTTGATCTCCTCAAGGGCTTCTGGCAGATCCCTCTAACAGATAGAGCAAAGGAGATCTCTGCCTTTGTCACACCAGATGGATTGTACCAATACAAGGTGATGCCCTTTGGAATGAAAAATTCTCCAGCCACCTTCCAACGTCTGGTTAACAGAGTGATCGCTGGACTACCAGGATGTGAGGCCTACATTGATGACATTATCATCACCAGTGACAGCTTCCAACAGCACCTCACCTACATTAGAGACTTCTTTCAGAGAGTGAGTGATGCCAAGCTGACTATCAACCTTGTTAAAAGTGACTTTTATAAAGCTACAGTTGTTTACTTGGGTCATATTGTAGGACAGGGTCAAGTCAAACTAATTGATGCAAAAGTAAAAGTTATCACTGAATTTCCTGAGCCTACAACTAAAAGACAACTAATGAGATTTCTAGGGATGGCTGGCTACTACAGAACATTCTGTAAAAATTTCTCTATCATTTCTGAACCTTTGACAAATTAACTGAAGAAAAATGCAAAATTTATTTGGGATGAAAAATGTCAAAATTCATTTGACCAACTGAAAGCTAAGGGTGGCACAACCAGTTATTGGATTTGGCGGTGCAATTTTTTTCCACGTGAGTGATTTGGGTTTTGAAAAACTCTATACCTTCAATAAATGAAAAGATCATTTAAAAGCTGCATTTTGTCTTAACTCACATTGCTTTTGTATTACATTGAAATTAGCTGGATGATATTAAACATTTAAATATAACCAGAAAAATAGAAGAGATTGGGAAGGAGGCAAATACTTTTACACAGCACCGTATTTTCAGGGCATGGTCAAATAATTGGAAAGACTGTCATAAATACCAGCATTGTCACGTTCACGGCATGCTATAGTGATAGAGAACTATATGTCAGTGATTATTTACAACAATCCTGTCCCTGCCATTGAAATTTTACTTTGACCATTGTTCTTTTTGCTGTTGCAATTTTTGATGTTTGGCATACGTTGCCATAATGTGACACAGTTCTCTTTACCACCGTAAATAATCTTGCTGTTTTTGTGACCAACGCACCAAGCACCAACAGTTTGACCTCTTTGGAGTGCTGTTAGCATCCTCATCTTGCTTCGAGTAGGCTACTTACCTAAAGCTATCCTCAAAAACGCACCCGTTCTCTTATCTCCTAATTTCAAAAAGGAGTTCAAGTTGGCTGTTGATGCCAGTGATATTGGTGCAGGCGCAGTTTTACTGCAAGAAGACACTGATGGAGTAGATCATCCTGTTGGTTGCTTTTCCAAAAAGTTTGATAAACATCAGAAAAACTATTCAACAATTAAAAAAGAATGTTTGGCACTTGTTTTGGCTTTACAACATTTTGAAGTCTATTTGACTTCAGCTACTTCCATCAAGGTCTTCAGTGATCACAATCCCCTCACATTCTTGCATAAGATCAAAAACAAGAATCAAAGATTACTAAGGTGGAGTTTACTTTTGCAAGAGTATGATTTGGATATTTCTCACATCAGGGGAAAAGATAATGTTATTCCAGATGCACTTTCTCGCATGTAATTTTACTTTTCTATTTGATCGTGAAAATTGCACTGGTTGTTATGTATATGATTGTTATAGTGATCAATGATACCTTTTGTGTAAAGTTCAAGATTATACTGATTATAAAACTGTTTTAATTTTAACAAAAGAAAGCTTTTCGCAAACCTTTCTTTTCTTAAAGAGGGGAGGTGTTATGTATGAGTGTTTTATGTAAAGCACTGTATATCATTTGTAAATGGAGATTTGTTACATACTATTTGTGCTGCCATACTGGTCAGCTATTTGTTTATTTTGTTCATCATTTAGCACCCTCTGGTGGTGTGTCTGTAGCAAAACATGATCTGATGCAATACCACTTGTGTGTGATGAAATATACTAATGCTTTCTAGAAGTTTCTGGCTTCTTCTTGCCTGGAGGGGGCCGGATCACCCTGGACTCCTGTAGATCTTTCCAGAACAATCCTAGTCTTGATAAATGCTGTGATTTTGCTCAGTGGGAGAGAGTTTTTGTTTTGGCATCAGAGTTACATAGTGGCATTAGAGTGTTATTATAAGATTGCACAGTGGATTATTTGTAGAAATTTTTGGACCTAATCAGTGAAGAATAAAGTTGTTTAAGTTGTCATTGCTGGTTTTCTTTGTTGTGATTTTCAAGTCATAACAAATGTAAACCAGTTAAATGCGTGCAGGACTCTACTTACAGTTAAAATAACAGGGAGACAATGCAATAATTTAACTGTTAAATTCAGTCAATTTAAAACAGTGTGGGCCAGTGACAGAAACGAAAGGCCCACCGGGGCTACAAATAGGAACTAGAGGTCCTCTTGGGCTTGGCACAGGATCTAGAGACCCCTCTGGGTGGGGAACAGGAATTAGTGGCCCTCCTGGGCAATAACTGGAACTAGAGGCCCTGCTGGGCTGGTAACTGGAGCTTGAAACCCCTCTGGACTGGGAACTGGAGCTTGAGACCCTTCCAAGCTAAAAACTAGAGCTTAGAGTGGCTGCAGTGCAGAAGCAGGAGCCTGGAGCGGTTGCAGTGCAAGAGGTCAGAGCAGCTGCAAAGTGGAATCTGGATCGTGGGGAAGCTGCAGCGCAAAATCTGAATCCTGGAGTAGCTGCAGTGCAAAGTCTGGACCCTGGAATGGCTTAATCAGTCCTGCATGGGCAAATGTGATGTTGTTCAGTATTTTATTGTCCTTAACAAATTAGCTTCCTTGTGTGCACCACGAACAGACCCTTGTTGTTTTGTAAAACAGTCAGCACCAGGTAAAAGAGCCTGCCCTCCTCCCACACACACACACACACACACACGCGCGCGCGTACACATACCGATCAGCAATCTGTATGAGGGGATAGGCCCTCCTGTTCCTATGTGAATATTGTCTAATTAGCCGTCGACTGTGACAAAATCAAATGTCTTTTGTATGTCCACATCCCAGGTATATAAACCATATGCTACCATCATGCATGGTCTTGTGGTCATTAGCCTTAACATATGCCTCAAAGTGCAAGATATGCTCTGCAAACCTTCCTCGTATTTGAAATTTTTATTGAACACACTAGTCATAGGTATTATTGCATTGCTTCAATACATGTTCACAAGCAAAAACAAAAAAATTACTTGATTTACAGTAGTGGCAGAATTTATGTGTCGTCTGTCCAAGGCACACCAGAGAATCACTTCTTCAGGCTGCATACTCTGCCCTTACATTCCCACATCTTTCCTTTATATATGGTTTGAGGTATTTATAGTTCTACAGCTTTATTTTGTGTGTAAATGAATGAATTTTGCGTGCAATTGGGGTCTTCAATTTGTCCGTCGTAGACATAGGCCGAATTAACTTTTTATACAACACTTCAGCGATGGTGTGCGCGTCTTCGCTGGCCAAGGAACGTTAGAAGCTGGTATAGCCTATGCCATTTATTTATATCAGGCGAAGGAACTTTTGCCCTGTTATCTAATAGGCCCACTCAACGAATAAACGTGATTGTCCTCTGAAGGTTGAGCAATCATGTGATTATAATACAGTTAAAATTCCAATTTTGTAAAATTTTCCAATCAAAGGTAGCCAATCGTAATGATAATCCCACGCGAATTTAAAAAATCCCCACCGCAGATCATGTATGAAGGTCGGTATGACATTCTCAAAATATCAAACACTACGCGTATTTTGAAATCGCGAGGCTCCTCTTATTTTCGATGCCAGAACGGTTCTTGTATCACCAAGATAATTAATTACACTTGATTTGATTAACCACATCGCTCTGAACGTTCCCATTTTACGTCAGGTAGCTGAAAAAAAAAAAAACTGGCCCTGAAATTTTCTAAGATTGAAATTAAACTGGAGCGCCACTTGCAATGCCCACAGCAGCAAGGACTTCCTGGGGAACTGAGGCCCGTTACCTGTGAAAATACATTTGAGTTGACCAATGTACTGAAGTCACGCCCTGATCAAAAAGAATGCACATACTTTAATGAGAGAGTGTATGAATAATTAATATTGCAGTGTGTATAGTAGAATTTTAAATTCAATATCTTTATTCTGGAAGCTGGTTTACATTGTTGCCCCGACTATTACCGATGTACTTGCCTATACATTCGTTAGGCAATGATCTCCTCTTAGTCTATTCTACATAATCCGTGGGGGGTGGGATCTCGTCAATGAAAAAAATAAGAAAATAACACGTGAGCAGGAGGCCCTGTTGAAAAAAAGAACCACGGATATACTTGAAGCTTCATTGAGAATACAACGAATAGACACGACTATACGATTTTTATCTGACCACATTTTTAATCTCACAGCAATCTATCTGGCAAGGCGGTGCAAGAACAGTATCCATGTTGTTCATGGAATAGAAAAATAAAAACACTGTTAATTTCTCCATAATAATTGTCAAAATCATAAAAATAGTTAACGTTGTAGAACGGATCGCCATTTCAAAAACCACACATTCCCTGTTCATTATTACTTCTCTGATACACGTAGAATATTAAACTTTTTTTTTTCAAGAACTATGGTTCAAAACAGGTTGAAAATTAAGTGGCAATTCGCAAGATGTTTATCGCTAAGCATTTTCCGTTGCTGACGTTACCAGCAATTATACAATAAAACCCACATGAGACCAAATTCCTTAGTCAAGACCATTCAACCATTTATAAGAGTTTTGCACTGCCTTAAACTTTTCCTCATCCTGCGGTAAAAGGTCAGAAAGGGAGCTCACCTTTAAAGGTGTGACACTTTGCAGGATTTTGCGTAGGGGACCATAGTAAATAAAACATTTCAAACAGAAGTAGATAGTAGGAAATGCTCTGACTTGGGACCGTATCGGGAGCCACACAAGAAATTCATTGCTGATAGAGGACTAAGGAATCTTCTCAGGGCATTTCAAATAGGATTATCAAACACAATGAATATGATCGTCCCACTGAGAAAGATATTTATTTCAAACACCTGTTCGGTAAAGGATTTGCAGATAGAGCCACAGTTCAGTTGAGGAATTGAGGTATTGGAAAGCATGGTTCATATAGCATGAAGAGGGGAAACTCTTGTTCAGCTTTGGGAATTACGGTGTCCATTTTGTTCTTTTAAATTGTTTTTGGTGATTATTATTATTATTATTATTATTATTATTATTGCTATTATTATTAGTGTTGTTGTTGTTGTTGTTGTTGCTGTTGCAGAGATAGTTTGTTCTTAAGCGCAAATGTTTGGTTTCAAAGAACTCCAAAGGAAAAAAAAGTGAATGGTGAAGTGGGTGTTCAATATTAATATACAGAACCCCTTCAAAAAGTTATTTTCTGATGGACAGCATGAAAAATACAACAATAAATCTTGGCAGTTGCTCTACTGACTTAGACCCTCCTCACTAATTTAGAAATGTCAGAGGCACACATTGATAAATTAATATCAACTACACTCACAGGGAAACTTTTTAACCAATAGATTTTCCTGAATTTCACTCTTTATTCAACAATTTTACATTTAAAGGAAAAGATCACACATGGTTTAACCGCTTTTAGGTTATTTTCATGCAGTATTATTTTTTCACTGTGTTGTCATTACAATCCTTAATTGTAATACTGAGCAGCCCTACCCCTCCCCTCTTCTAACTGTAACCAGATCATTGTGTTTATGTGGCTTACTATTTAGTGGACTAAATTAGTCTTACAGGTTGCCTTTATGATTTTTTAAAATGAATTTATAAGTGGACTGTAAAGAAGTTTGCATACATGCCTACTTCCAGGGGAGAGTTACTGATCTTTCAAATGTGTTTGGTCACCAGACACAGAGGTTCCCCTTAGCCTACCAACTCCTTTTTATGAAAACTAAGTTGACTAGTGCGCGCTCTCTCTCTCTCTCTCCATAATGATTCGAAGAGCCTAATTTGATTATTGCATGTTGAGCATGTGCCTTACATTTTTTTTTTCAATTTCTCAACTGTCTCTTGCTTTAATTGAATTGTACTGATATCATAATGACCCTTTGGTTGACAGACACTGATAATGGACTCCAGAGGGAATAAAAAATGTAGAATTGAGAAGATATACCAGCAGTTCACTTGTATCTTCTCTATGAAACCAATTTAATACACCTGAATAATCAGAAACACCTGTGAAGCAAATTCACTCACACATTATGGTTCCTTCAAAGGGAACATTAATAAAATATCCTTTTATAAAATCTTGGAATTGACTGTTTTAACACATGAATACATTAAATTCTAATCTCAAATTGTGTCATATATAGCTACATCAAGAAAAAAAAATACGTCTAACTGCACAATGCTGTGAAAAAGCATTTGCCCCTTCCCGATTTCTTCTATTTTTGCACTATTTGTCACAATTAAATGTTTCAGATCATCCAACTAATTCTAATAGTTGACAAAGATAACTCGAGTGAACACAAAATGCAGGACGTCATTTATTGAAGAGAAAGAGATATCCATCCCTACATGGCTCTGTGTGAAAAAGTAATTGCCCCTTAGTTACTACATTTAATTGTTTCTTGGGTTGAATTAACTGGATACTGTACACCCAGGCATGATCACAACCACCCCTTTTGAATCTAAAAATTACTTGAAAAGAACCTGTCTGGCAAAGTGAAGTAGGTAAAAAGCAGTAAATCAAAGCTAAGAACTTCAAGAACAGACTAGCAACAAAGTTGTTTGATATCTATCAGTCTGGAACGGGTAACAAAGCCATCTCTATGGCTCTGGGACTCCAGCGAGCCACAGTAAGAGCCATTATCCACACCTAGAGAAAACTTGACACAGTGGCGAACCTTCCCATGAGTGGCCAGCCCAACAAAATTCCTCCAAGAGCACATTGACTTCTCATCTAGGAGAACCCAGACTAACATCTGAAGACCTGCAGGCCTCACTTAAGGTTAGTGTTCGTAATTCCACAACAAGAAAAAGACATGGCAAAAATAGCATCCATGGAAGATATGCAAGGATAAAACCACTGCTGACCAAAAAGAACAGACAGCTTGTCTCTGGGTGCTCCGGTGGCTCATCGAGTTAATGCGCGCACCATGAACAGAGGCACAGTCCCTCTCGCAGAGACCTGGGTTTGATTCCCGGCCCGGGACATGCACTGCATGTCATCCCCCGTCTTCTCCCCAATCTTCCTAACTATCTCTCTACTGTACTATCAGAATAAAGGAGAAAAACTCCCAAAAAAAATCTTTTAAAAAAAAAAAAGAGAAAGCTTGTCTCACATTCGGCAAAAAACATCTTGATGACCACCAATACTATTAGGGTAATATTCTGTGGACTGATGAGTCAAAAGTGGAACTTCTTGGAAGACATGGGTGCCATCAGATCTGGCATAAAGTGTCACACAGCATTCGACTATATAAGAACACCATACCCACAGTCAAATGCAGTGGTGGTAGTGTGATTGTCTGGGGCTACTTTGCTGCTTCAGAACCTGGGTGACATAATTCATGGAACCATGAATTCTCCTCTCTACCAGAGAATCCTGAGATTGAATGTACGGCCATCAGTTTGCGACTTATAGCTCAAGCGCACTTGGTGCATGCAGCAGAACAATGAGCCAAAGCACACCAGCAATTTCACCTCTGAATGGCTCAAAAGAAACAAAATAAAGTTTCAGGTGTTGCCTTGTCAATCTGTTTGAGATTAACATGATCTTAAACAGGTAGTTCATGCTTGAAAACCCTTCAATGTGGCTAAATTAAAACAATTCTGCAAAGAAAAATGGGTCGTAATTCCTCCACAGCAATGTTGAAGACTCATTGCCAGTTATTTCAGACATGTGATTTCAGTTATCACTGCCAAGGTGGCACAACCAGTTATTGGATTTGGGGGTGCAATTTTTTTCCACGTGAGTGATTTGGGTTTTGAAAAACTCTATACCTTCAATAAATGAAAAGATCATTTAAAAGCTGCATCTTGTCTTTACTCAAATTGCTTTTGTATTACACTGAAATTAGCTGGATGATATTAAACATTTAAATATAACCAGAAAAATAGAATAGATCGGGAAGGAGGCAAATACGTTTACACAGCACTGTATTTTCAGGGCATGGTCAAATAATTGGAAAGACTGTCATAAATACCAGCATTGTCACGTTCACGGCATGCTATAGTGATAGAGAACTATATGTCAGTGGTTATTTACAACAATCCTGTCCCTGCCATTGAAATTTTACTTTGACCATTGTTCTTTTTGCTGTTGCAATTTTTGATGTTTGGCATACGTTGCCATAATGTGACACAGTTCTCTTTGCCACCGTAAATAATCTTGCTGTTTTTGTGACCAACACAACAGGCACCAACAGTTTGACCTCTTTGGAGTGCTGTTAGCATCCTCATCTTGCTTCGAGTAGGCAACTTACCAAAAGCAGCTAGCTAGATCTCTTTTTGAGCAGGCGTATAGCGATAATTAGCATTCACTTTAATTAGAATGAACTGTGTCGGTGCTTTTGTGGTTTACAGATAAAAGCCTTGTTGAGAAGTGCTTCCCATATTTTGCCTCCTCCCCCGCCGCCCCTTCTCGCTTTCCGCATGTGCAATACACATGTTATATAGATGATACATCGCTACCACGCTGCTTCGATGAGAAAGCCCCGGGGCCGCTATGACATGTGAACCAGTCGTTCGTGATGCTTTCGTGGAGTGGTGAGCCACTGTGCCGCTGAGAGGTCTGATGTCTGATGACACGGACTAAAAGGGTACCTTGGCTGGTTGTTGGCATACTTCACGATCTCAGTCCGGTATTGTTCTCGTTGTAACAGTAGAGGGTCAAGGAAAAACTGCGATTTGCCTGTGCAATCCCGGCTGTTGTCGTACGTATGAAGAAAATGCGGAATCTTGGAGGAATTATTTCCCTTCTTCAGGGACCCGGAGTCTTGTGATGTGGTAGGGAGCACGGAGCAGGACATTTGAACCTTGGGATAGGATGAGGTTTGTCGAGGCGTTAATTCAGTCGACATAATTTGCGCAACTTTATCCTCACAATCTTCCTCGGTTTCCGCCATGTACGCCTTGCAATGCAGTTTCATGTGCTTCCGAAGAGAACTGGGATGACTGTAGCACTTCTGGCATCCTTTGACCTTACATGCATAAGGCTTGTCGTTGGAGTGCACGTGAGAATGCTTCTTTCGGTCACTGCTGTTAGCGAATCTCCGAGTGCATCCCAAGAAATTACAATGAAAAGGCTTTTCACCTGCGTGCAGCGAGAGAGATGACCGAACGTTATGCCAGGAAGCTTGTGGTCCACAGTCATAGGTTATTGAAATTTGTATGTTGATAAGTTGATCAATGTCAATAACGTTGGTAAGCGTTATGTTAGCCAACATTCAGCCTACGTTATTCATTTAGAAAGTCCACAGTCGCCTATGCGGTTGTCAGTCTGTAAAAGGAGTCAAATAGATACACAGTAAAAACTGATTAGTGATGAACTTGACTCTTTTCACAGAACTTAACTCAGTCAAAGCAATAAGGGGACCTTGTCAAGTCGAGTAAACAAATCATTTAAACAGTGTATAAGGGACCTTCACCCAAACTATATGCGGAATGAACACTCTTTCATACATTTAACAGAAAAATATCATGCCTCATACAAAATGCATATATGCAACTGACAAATAGCTTGATTCGAAGTACTTGTCACTGTTTATGTCGACCATATTTACTGTTCTGTTGCATCCATACTAGCGGTTTTATTTCAACATGCAGCATGTTGTAAGGACTACGTTATGTTTAATTTTTTTTGCCCACGATGCAGTTATGCATCACCATTCAATCTGTTAACCAGGGATCATGATTGGATGAAAGCTGGTGACGTGGGATTTGGAAGTCGATTTTTAATCCAAAATCAAGGCGATGTAGAGAGAATACCAATCTAAACAGCCTACAGTACTAAATGCAGAATCTTCGCTGTGACAACCATTTACATATATTAGGCTTTGGCCTAAATGTAACAGTATGATTAAAGAATGGCGTTTCTTAGGAATTTCAGCATACAGGAATACGGAAGATAACAACAGTAAGCTGCATTTTCAGCTTTCTTACACTATTTGAGAAGAAAGCTATTTCAATTATATATTAAAATCAGTAAACTGCTAAAAATATTGACCTATTTATTAGTTATGGCTAAGTTGTCGAGTTCACCTATTGCATTAAGCTATAGGCTTTTTATTTATGTGAGCGGTCCATCGAGAAATCCTTAATTTCGTCTTTATTTAATGTCCTTCTTTATCTTGCATATCAGCCAAGATGCAACGCAGGCTTTTATATTCAGGGAAATTACTACTTCAAATTTTATTTCAGCCTATTCAGCGTTCAGTCACCGGCAAAACGATATTGTAGTAGGTCGACAAGAAACGGACTCAGATGTGCGTAGCAGATTTTAAACGAATACAGTCGTCCATGGTTGGCTATAATGTATAATGTTTATGAACGGTGTACTTTTGCGCATGGAGCTGCATAAATCTTTTCAGCACCCAGGCCTCAGTCTTGATTTGTAGGAATATCCCCTCACTGGGCTGCTTTGGCGCTACGTGAATTCTGCGTCACAACTCCCCGGTGTCCTATTTATTTATTAATTTATTTAACTTACTTACTTCAATGAAGTGAAGGACGCAAAATAACCCGTGGAATTTCATGTGCTTTGCACTCGAGTTACAGAAAAATCAGCCATTCTGCCCTGCCTGTTGTCATCCTTTGAATTACAACAAACATATTCTTTATAGGTCCAGGCAGTTTTATTTATTATAATATTAAGCATTCCATGTTCATTTTCGTTATTCCAGCTTGTATAGCTACAGCTAGTTTCTAGTTGACACATATGGATTTTGTATTAAGCTTTTAAAACAATAATTAATCCGAAGCGCTTGTCGCTTCTCGTGGTAATAGTAACAACAACAACAACAACAATAATAATAATCCTATAAATCTTAGCAAACTGAAATAAATTTATCTTTGCAATATAATTTATTTCTCCACATCCTTTCATTTTGGGATTCAGTGCTGTAAAGTTGAGAAGTATGACTGTCAGTGGGTACGGACGTCGAAATCCGTGCTTTGGGGGATTATTATTATTATTATTATTATTATTATGCCATACGCACCTCATAGTTATTATACCCACCTGTATGTGTTCGCTTGTGAATCTTCAGGTTCTCCGATCTTGCAAACAATTTCTCACAGCCATAAAAGGGGCAGGGGAAGGGTCTTTCCCCAGTATGGACTCTGATGTGGTTTATCAGCTTGTATTTGGCTTTGAATGACTTCCTCTCTCTCGGGCAGTCCTCCCAGTAGCAAATGTGCTCTGCTTGCTCTGGTCCCCCTACATGTACCATCGTTATGTGAGTAACAAGTTCATATATTGTCTGAAAGTTCATTCCGCAAGGCGGCTTCGCAGACTCTTCTTGGCTGTCACTCCACTTGCAAACAATCTCGCACTTGACATTTTGCTTAGTGAAACTGAGGTTAGATTCGCTTCTTGTTCGTGGTATGGCCATGTTCACTGGTTTGTAGAAAGTCATCAACTGGGTAACTACCTGATGGCTGTTGCCCCTGCGGCCGCCAAAAGAATGATTGTTCGAGTTTACTCTTGGGAGAAAATTCCCTGGTAGACCCAGCATCGTTTCACTGCCGATATCACGAGCAGCATCGGTATACCCCTGGGCCCTTTCGTGGTAAGTAGTGAAAAATGTTTGACCTCTCCTTTTTCTATGGCTAGTGATATCATTATACCTTCCAATAACGCCATGACGAGCGGTTCTTAACTCCAGTTCATCGGTCACCGGTGACATGAATTTTTCAAGGTGTTTTGCTCCAACAACAGAGCCCCTTGGACCATGGTCGAACCGATGGCTGAAGTATCCAGAGTTTGGAGTCGTAGAGACCAAATAACCATCACAAGCTCTGCAGCTAGTCTGAGGGTAGTCTTGTGAACTGTTCGAGGGACAGAGTTTTGAGGGACTACCGGTGGGTTGTCCCGTATGCGCCCCAGCCCAAGGTGGCAGCGCCACGCTGGTTTTAGTATTGTTCTCCCCAGGACGGACGTAAGAAAGATGGCAACCACTATACCTCGTCAGACTAGTCATGCTTTGTTCCGGGTATGGCTGTTCCCTAGCAAATTTAACTCATTTGAAGTCACCGAAAACAGTGTTTCCATCATCAATCGTGTTAGACTATCATCTCGGTATAAAAATTCCCAAACCAACACTTCGATTGCGACGAGAACCACCACACGCCAGTTTTTATGTGGTACGTCTTATACCGTTCACTGTGCGCCCTCCTGATTTGTGGCAATAATCGTAGTGCTAAAAACCGCTTCGAGACAGGCCATGGTGTAATATAAAAGCACAGCAGGCAGATCTGCTTTTAAAACAGAATGCGCTAGGATTGGTTGGAATTTGATGTGATTGACGGGAGCTTGGCTGATTTGAAAGGACACGCATACTACCCCAACAGGACTCCTTTTAAAAAATATTGCAAAGAAAATGCTTTGAAATGTGCCGCTTATAAACTGCCAAATAACGATGGCTCTTTGACTCACTGGCGGGGCATTAAGCAAGAACCTCGTAAATTCCCCCAACTACAACATTTTATTATTTTTATTCTTCTCAGAAGATGCGACAGTTAGCACAAGTGAAGTCACTGAACTCTTATTGAATGTTCCAGCTCCAATGATGATAACTTCTATAAACTAGTTGACTAAGCCATTTAAAGCATGAGAACGTTGAATTTAACGTTAAACAATATTACGCAAAATAATCCGCAATTGCATAAATTTTGCCCTATCAAACATTTGCATTTAAGAAATGTAAAATGTCCCTTGTTATTTTATTCATGAAACAGGGTTATGACAACCAGTTTTAAGCGCCGAAATTTCCCATGTATTTTCATTTGCTTCATGAAAATCTATAACGTAGTTCTTATGCACTTATATCAAAAGGCTAATTCCGCCTGCATATCCATTAATAGCACTTTAACTCTGCATTATACTTCATGATTTTTATTAAGGCAAATATCTCACTGTCATCTCACAAAAGTTTGTAAAGAAATAGGCTAATCATGCGCTAGCATCCTACATTTCAAGGCTAATGGCCTACATTGAATTTGAAGGGTTCTTTAAACTACAAATTCCTCCTGCCCGCCATGTGAATAAATTGATAAAAACCTATTTCAATGTAAGCATTCAGGCCCTATCTTGGTACGACATATCATTATAATCTACAAAAAAAGACCTATTTGATTATTGAAGTAGGCTAACTCAAATGTCTATGACCTGCATGCAAATACCCCGTCGAATATTTATTTATTTAGTTATTAATTAATTGATTGATTGATTGATTGATTGATTGATTAAATGGCAAGAAAATGGACCATGTAGTATAGGTCCTATTTAATAAAATCCTCAGGGCGATTATTATCAATTATCAGGGCACTATTATTATGAGGAAGCCTTGCGTGTGTGTGTGTGTGTGTGTGTGTGTGTGTGTGTGTGTGTGTGTGTGTGTGTGCGTGCGTGCGTGGGTGTGCGTGTGTGTGCATGTATGCATGCAGACTACGTATGTAATCGTATGTATATATGTATACATGAATGTAAAATTGAGCATCCAGCTTTCATCCAGAATAATTTAAAAGTCGCCTCACGTGTTTAAGTTAGCCTGAACATTGCAGGTGTTTATCTTATCAAAGCCCTCGATAATTAAGCTAAACAGAAAACTTGTGTGCTGTGCCTGTGCCGATGCTCTTTTAACAAATTTTGCTCGATTCCGTCCATGCTTGGTATACTATGTAATTTTTCGCCCGCCAGCATGGTTCTATAAGTTTATCCAATAAAAGAGCCGAAATGTGCGCTTATGATTCGGATTGACCTAATTTGCCCTATAATAAAACTTTATAACAAATTATAACGAAGAACCCAAACTTATAACAGAAGAAATGGAAAAGCTAATTGCACGTCGGTTCCTTCAGATTTTGCAATAATTCCGATGAAAACGCCCGATAAAAATGGCATACTGTTTTTAGATCCATGGCAGAATTTGAATGAATTTATCTATTTATCAGCTCGCCCATTTGCTGGCACTGGCATAGCCTACATGGCGAAATAATTCAAGGAAAGCACAGTTTAAGTCCACAGAACTCAACAAAATCATTACTGAATGAACTTCACTGTCGAGCTTTTTTTTTTTTCTAAATCAAGTTAGTTTCCTTTGGCTATTGGTTATGTCACAATAATATGTCCAAAGTGGACTTATTTATTTATTTATTTGATGTACCATTTCTGATGTACATGTAATTTGAATTAATGGTACCAAACTTGTCAAAAACGTTGGCCTATGGGCTGAAATGCAACTGAGATGAAAAAAATGTCACTTGACATTTGACAGTATGCACGTAAGCCCACGTAAGTGCAGTATTATAGGTTGTATTAACAAAATAGCAACAATATGTGCATTGTATAGGCTTAAATTATTATATTTACCCGCCAGTATGCAAAATGTAGCCCCGAAAATTGGATATTTCAAAACCAATAATATGATTTAGATATTTCGCCTAAAATAAAAAAATAAATAAAAGGTTTCATTACAAATTTGAATGCATATCCAAACGACGAACGACTGTTTTCGAAGAATATGATATAACACTAACTGCACATTTCTCAAGTGATAGTAACTTTCTAAGCAAAAAAAATAAAAAAAAAATAAAAAAATCTGAGTTACAGAGCAAAGAAACAGACAGTTATATCGTCACGAAGTCCACAGCATTCGGTCTGCACGCGAACGATCATTTAAACCCGACTTGAATGGAAAAGAAAAGGAAAATAATTTGCCAAGTTCATTTGTGTGCAGTTTTGATTGCCATTTTCGCAAGAAGAGTACAAAAACGCAGGAACTAACAACGGCGAAGATTAGATGCGATGCTCCATGCTTCGGATACCAGTCAATGAGCAGTGACACTGGGAATATGAATAACAAAAAAATAAGACAACAACGGGATGAATTTTACCAAACTGAATCGTAGATCCGTGATGGAGGTGCAGCAACGTTTCGACATCATCGGATTCAGGAGTTAACCAAGGTGCACTAGTGCATCCATAAGGATTTTTTTTTTTTTTGCATGTACTTCCTGAATATAGGCCAACTAGACAGCTCAACGACGCAACTACCAATCCGCACCCAAAAAAGAATGGAGCAGACATTTTCCGAAATATAGGCCTAAAGAAACAACAAAAAAGTGTTAAACATTTGAAAACCTCTGTCGCGGAAAACAGTACTTTTCACATCTTCTTGGTAACCTTGTGATGAAATGCAATAATTTATGAACGATGTAAGCGCCTTGGGTATCTGTAATTAAATCATCTTGAATAGGCCTGTTCAACTTCAAATTAAAAACCGTTTAAATATTGTGTTTACTTTTTGAAGAGGCAGTGTTGTTGAAGTGATTAGCTGATCATCAACATCAGCGAGGCAGAAATCATAGCCTACTTAACCTTGACTTGAGAAGTCATTTAATACCAAGCCCGCGAGCTTGGTACTTTGGTACTTGGTACTACCGTTTGTACTTTGAAAGCGCGTGGAGATAAAGTATCAATAAAACCTCAACATTTACATAGAAATTACATAATTTGAGATGTCAAAGTGGTTCTAACTTTGTCAAATTCGAAAGGCTGACCGTGCAGCTGATGGTATTGTACGCAGCATAAGTATTGGAGGTGAACGAAACATTACCCTAACCTTTAATATAATTTAATGGATATGCAGCGAGACATACCATAGCCAGTATGTAGGCCCAATATAACTTCAGGCACGTATTTTACACATTAGAAACCCAATGCCGATCTCGGTTTCACTACAGAGGTTATGAGAGAGGTGGGACAGCGTGGGAGGCGAGGACAAAAGGGCACATTTATCATCATATAAATAAGGAAAAAATTTATTTAATTTTCCCCCAACCGAAAATGTGCCATTAAAAATAAATTAAAACTATTTACGTCTTCAGATCAAATATACCGGCAAGTGCAAGGGTTTACTGACCACAAATAAAAGTACACTAATTTTTCTCCGTAGCTAGCGCTGTTGTTACCCTCTATATAATAATAATAATAATAATTATTATTATTATTATTATTATTAGCCTATTATAAAGTTTTGCCCCTTAAAATCAAAGGAAAAGGAAATTTAAAGTAAAGTCATGAAAGTCATAAAAAGTTGATGGCAGATAGGATAACATACTGTAGCTACAATCCAATTTGTCTCCCTTGGCTAAATCAGGAACAATGTAAATTTAATTACATTTGCCTATACCTTATTTAGGAGAAAACCAAAAAGCAACAATTAAACATTTACTTACAGGTCTAAAATAGTCATATTGTGTTTCCAGAAATCCAAACATATTTTGGGCAGAGAGAAATTTCCTCATGGTCCCCTTCTGAGACTCAAACTTGCTTTAACTAGCCTAGTTTATTTTACAAGATTTGCTAATTTTGAGTTAAATTACAGATAGCCTGATTTAGAACCCATTTTTATTACTTATTTTGACAAGATAGATATTTCAGAAACAACCTATATTGCGCAGAATTGCAATGGGACCTAACTTTATAATAGAGGTAACAGTTGGCAGCACCATTATTTTTTTTAAATGTCACGCGCGCGCGAGCGCATACACACACACACACACACACACACACACACACATAGATACGCGCGCGCGCTTAAAAAGAAAGGGGGAGGGGGATACGTGTATAGCGCACGTACAGTGCACGCGAATGACGGGCGCTTATTTTCTACCTTCCCTTTGAAACTTACATAGATCAGTGAAGTAAGAGGTCATGACAGGTTATAACGTCATTTCAGCGAATGTCAATGTTCATATTCAAATTGAAATGTTCAAATTCAAGAAAGAAAAAATATGGACCTACTATGATGACACACTAGCTTATTCACATTTTTCACGAAGTGCTGTAAGTGCATGCGCGCTGGATAGTCAGAGTATAGGATAGCCGTAAACTAAACGACTATCAAGAAATTCTTAATTTCCTTAATAACAGAATGACAGCGCTTCCCCCTGAGACAGTCCAAGAAAAATTTAAGACGTGCAATTGCAATGCACTGCTTGAAACTCTGTAGAGTTATAGAAACTATAGAAACTTTATACTCATCGCCTCTCAGAACTTCATGGAATTTATGTTTGCTGCAGTGAGTGGCGGAAACTTCGTGAAAGATGCTCTATAGCCATCTCCTGGGTTCTTGGTTAATTAAAAAGAAAAACAAGGGCATTACGATTACTGACATTTTTCTTCCTCATTCCTTCTTACAACAAGCTATGCTTTCGGAAAAACCAGCCCCCTCCCCCAAGGCTGCAAGAACTCGGAACTCCGCCAAATATAATTACCGTGAATAAAAGGTAATGGAATAAAACTTTTAGAAATAAATAACTGCGGAAAATAAGGTGAGACTGATAATGATGACTGAATATAATTGATGAGGAAATTAGTTGGTAATCATTCCGGTATTGGCATAATGCGCAGAGCACTCGAGACATCCTCTGAACATTCAGGTAACTGAACTCACGTTAAAAGAAGTGCATACATGGGTCATATATATTCAGTGAGAAGCCCTATGAACCCTCGAGCACCTCTAATATCTACCATAGTTATAGAGGCCTAAGGGTTTTTGGGTCTTAAAAGAAAGGTTTGTGGACTTCAGCTACTGAAAATATTGGATTGTCTACGCAAGGGTCCTCACCAATTTTGCAATGTGTTTGTATTAAAAAATTCATCTGTATAAAGTGAGCTGAATGGATTGGTGAAAAAAAAATTGAAAATCGTTAAAAGAAAAAGAACATATAATGTAAAATCTTTGGAAGTTACTGTCACTGGCAGTGCTGCTGCGCTGTCAGTCCGTTACTTGAATTTATTCATGTGTAGAATCTAACATGATGATTTCCCAAAAGTTTCAGCATAGCTGACGTGTGTCGAAAGGAAATAAACAAAGAATTGTTGCTTGAACAAGCTGTCGCCCTACCCTACCTGAATATAAAACATTGACCAACCAATCAAAATAAAGCGCTAAGTCAAACCGTGCTGGTCAACAGATATCTAGCCAATTAACTCGCCGTGCTTTCATCACATGCCACAATGCTAGCTGGCCTCTCATTGGTTACCGTACAACTGCCTCCCGAGTTCATTTATGTGGAAGGAGTGTGTGATTGACTTTATCAGTGTAAGGACATCATTCTATGGTAAAGGTTATTAAGTTTGATCCACTTTCTGGAGGACCGATAGTTTGATGTTTTCCCTCCACTCCTTATTAAAAGGAAAGATTTTTCTTGCTGTTTTGTGGCTTTATTCAGACTGCTTCAGCCTGCAAACATCGAGTGATTAAGAGTCCGCGGACCAGCATTTTCGAAGTGAGATTAAAAACTGCTGTTATCATAAATTTGGTTTTATTTTTATATTATTTTTTAGCGTCCGCTATTTTTTTTCTCCTGATGACTATGCTTCTTGACGGCGGTCCTCAGTTCTCGGCGCTGGGTGTTGGGGGCTTTGCAACGCCCAGACACCATGAGTTGGGGAGCAGGGACACAGGATTGGGACTCAGTCCGTTTGGAGATGCTTCCCATTCCGCAGCATTCAAACTCAGCCCCGTAACACACGAAATCACCTCCAGTCAGACATCTGCGTTCACTCCGCAAGCCTCTGGATATGCTGCTGCCCTCGGACACCACCACGGAGGGCAAGTGGGTTCCTTCGCCAGCGGAGCTTTCAATTCCACCAGAGACTTTTTGCTTAGAAACCGCGGAGCTGGTATCGGAGAGTCCGCTGCAAGCAATTCTCAACATGGAATCTTCGGTCCTTCCTCGAGTGGTCTGCACGGACCCCCTGGGCTCTCCGATAACCCGGGTCATCTCGTATTTCCTGGTCTACACGAGCAGACGGCGAGTCACCCATCCCCAAATGGACACATAGTAAATAGTCAAATGCATTTGA
This sequence comes from Gymnothorax javanicus, assembly GCA_029692085.1. Lineage (NCBI taxonomy): Eukaryota > Metazoa > Chordata > Actinopteri > Anguilliformes > Muraenidae > Gymnothorax > Gymnothorax javanicus. The sequence continues at coordinate 92,303,543 of CM056199.1, read as the reverse complement.
GTTTGCGCGGGGATATTTTTGGGAGACCAGACCCATACCGGCCAGTCGCCAGCCCGCGCACGGACCATTATGGGACTGCTCAACTTCACAACTACAATCACCCAATGAATATGAACATGGGAATGAACGTTTCCTCACATCATGGCCCTGGAGCATTCTTTAGATATATGAGACAACCTATAAAGCAAGAAATGACTTGTAAATGGATTGATGAGAATCAGTTGAACCGACCAAAAAAAACCTGCGATAGGACTTTCAGCACCATGCACGAACTTGTTACGCACGTTTCCATGGAACATGTCGGCGGTCCCGAACAAAGTCACCACACTTGCTTTTGGGAGGATTGTTCTAGGGAGGGAAAATCTTTTAAAGCAAAATACAAACTCGTAAATCACATCAGAGTACACACGGGAGAGAAACCATTCCCCTGTCCTTTCCCTGGTTGTGGAAAAATATTTGCTCGGTCGGAAAATTTGAAAATACACAAAAGAACTCACACAGGTATTAACAAGTTTTCGCGTTTCATTACGATACTTCAGAATGCACAGTATTTTATATATTTTAGTTGCAGTTTGTCATTATGAATGCATCATTGTGACTGTCTCCTGCTTTTAAATTGACGGTGGAATTGAATAACAGACAAACGGAGTTAAGCCACAATATAGTGTTGAGAATAAATGTGAACCGATTAAATCGTTAACTGATTTGCCCCAATTATATTTATTTGCAGAGACAAATTGGCAGAAGTTACTAGAACTGAGATAAGTAACCGTGTGAATAGGCTAGCTCTCCTTTGAGAGCTTGCCGTTAGCTTGTTTGGAAAACACTGTCCGCGGCCTATAATCTGAACCAAATGCTGAAAAAATATTATTTCGGGATTTTAAATGTCGGAACGTTCGATCGTTAAGTTGAAACTGGCTTTTTCTCATCTAAGGCATTCTAGCACTTTACTGAGGACCGTTGCAATTTCCTAAAGAAAGTCGTCAAAAAATGCATTGACTGATTGGATGTTTTAGCATGCTGACTGTTTTTGTTCTTAAATAATTTGCCCGTTGCCTGTATCAAATGTGAGGTATGTTTCTTCATTGGATGCCCTGGCAAATGAAAGTTTTTATGTTTCTCTCGCAGGCGAAAAACCCTTTAAATGTGAGTTTGATGGCTGTGACCGGCGCTTTGCGAACAGCAGCGACAGAAAAAAACACATGCACGTGCACACTTCAGACAAGCCGTACATCTGCAAAGTGTGCGACAAGTCCTACACGCATCCAAGCTCTCTCAGGAAACACATGAAGGTAAAAAAAAAAAAAAACTATCTAAGCTAAGTTAACGACTAAATGTAATCACAACTCAAAGCACTGTTTACATTCTAACCGACTAAGGATTTCATATCCTTGCATGCTCATGTTTTCAGGCCTAGTTAGCACTGTGTTAAATATTTTTACATAGCCTTACATTTTCGTCTATTCAATATGAGATCTTTATGTTTATGTGTCCGTTCAAATAATAACAAACCTAATATACTAATTCTCCTCAAATCTTTTTTGAAATCGTAATTATAATGGCAGGTGCATGAATCTCAAGGCTCAGAGTCTTCACCAGCAGCGAGTTCGGGGTACGAGTCGTCGACACCACCAGCTCTGGTCACAGCTAACACAGAGGACTCTACGAAAACACCATCTTCGGTCGTGCAAAATACTGCATCACATAACGACGGACTCCCGGCCAACTTTAATGAATGGTACGTTTGAAACTGAGCAAATCTGACTCTCAGAGTACCACACAGTAATGGAAAACTTTCCTACGCGCAAGGTATTGAAAGGGGTAGCCTAAAGAAGCAACTCTTTCGGTAGATGCGTCACCAGCCCTCATCCTTTCTCAGGATATTGAGAGTGACTTCAAGTGAGAAGCAGACAGACAAATAAATAAATATAAATATTATAAAGTTTCTTCGAAAACATGAGATGTCCATTTTTAGTTTACAAATTACTATTGTATTTTTACTCCGTATTTCATTCTCAAAGTCTATTTAAAATAAGAATGACGGTGTGTCAGGGTGACGCTCATATCAGCTTAAAATTGATTGTTAAACTCCACACAGTCTTAATGATCGTGCCAAAGTCTTATGTCTTGAACTTGAACAAAAAATAAATAAATACACTCGTGAATGTATTTTTATTGTTTGGTCGGGTCTAATCCGTCGTCAGTATCCGTTTCCAGGCCCAAATCTTTTGGTATCAAGTTACGATTCTTATGGTTGTGTGTTGTGTGTGTGTGTGTGTGTGTGTATATATATATATATATATATATATATATATATATATATATATATAGTTGCCTTTATTCTGTAACAATGATGAATGATGTAAATAGTACCATAGGCTATTCATGATTCATGATGCCATATTTATCAATTTGTAATTTAAATATCGGTAAAAATTCCGACGTTGAAATGATATTTATGTAAATGTTTTCTAACAAGACTGTACAGTTTTGGACCACAGCCTATTATTAAAAAATAAATATAAAGTTCACATACTGCGATTGTATCTTTTTCAAATGCATAAATGTGACTTGTTCAAATAAAAAGAAAATTCGAATTATATACATCACATGGATTGAAAGCTGTCTAAATATGTGAGTTTATTTTCGTCAACTGTTTTAGCATGCCAGGCCGCTGAAGGCCGCTCATATGGCTCAAAATGTAATTTATGTAAACCTGAAATGTTATTTTTTTTTTATTTATGAAGAGATTGCACATTATAAATAAGACAATTGTCTGTCCGTACATTCGCCTTCCAGGCTAGATTCAGTTCATGTAATGTATTTATTTTTTCATTACTTCATGGAGGCTACGTTGGCTACAGACTTAGTACGTTCTGTCACGCAGTAAATGGAATTTGACCAATTCGTTTGCATAGCGTTTTAAAAGCACATACTCGTCAGATATATTCCAAATGCTATGTGTCACATTAAACCTTACAATACATAAGTGAAAATACCATCTCACTAAATATTGAGTCCTTTATGCTTCCAGAATCGATTGTCTTCATGAATGCATTTGTTCTAGTGTGCGCGTCGATGTTACAGCACGGTGTCTTTAAAATAAAACGTTTGTGCTTGTTTGTTCTGAATTATTGTGAAAATAAGTTTGCTTTGTGGAAAATATTGTGGAGTAAAAAGTGATATAATGGCACATTCAACTGATGAGCGTGACAGGTATTGATAATCACGAGGCTATACAATAGCTTGTGTCAAATCCCGTAGCCTGTATTAGGCCGGTATACTTTGCTCCGGATTATTTTACGTGTTATAATAATATGTTAATCACCATCGAAGTAAAAAGGTATTTGGTAAAAGTTCATATCTCTTTAGTATTATTTATAACTTATAAACGAAGCGTCCACAGATAGTTAGGGTTATGAATCGCACTTTCTCCGGGGGGGGCGGACACGGGGTCACGTAGCCTACGATGTTTGTTTATGCCTTTACAGCGATGGTTAACCAATTCAGTGTCACGGCCCCAAATTATGACACACTTTTATATTCTTGGAAATAAGTTATTTTGTTCTATCGTATTACATCATAAATACTTTGGTGATGAATGAGCACAGTTCTGACTGAAAGTTAATTGCAAAACCGAAATGAACTGTGACTTCAAAATGAGGGTTTTGGACGAAAAGTGTTTGGTCCTCCGTTTGGCCATAACAGATCTTAAGATTCAAGACAAAGTGAACTTGAAACTGGACAGCAGTGTTCTGAGGACCTGGGCAAAATGTTTTCAGCTGTCAATGTCAATTTGACCCGCGCTTGATCAAGCTCCAGGTTGGAGTCCTCTGACAGGAACATAAAGAATGTGCTTCGGTTACAGTGTCAATTCCTTTGACACTTCATCGAAATTGACCCTGCGTTCCTGAGGTCTTTGCGGATGGTTTCTTCGGATTTTTGAGCGCTCAAGTTGAGCGTTTCTGATGGAAAAAAAAAAAAAAAAAAAAAACCATTGAGTAAAAAGCCAAGATTTATGCCGTTGGGAAATTGTGAGTTACGGAAGTTAGTTTAAAACTTAAAATTCCAGGAAAAGTAATCACACATGGCGAATAATGGACACACTATGCCATTATGAAATGGAACCCTCACATCCACAGTGAGTGGTGAAAGCCTACTTTAAAAAAGGCAAATCCTAGTAGAACTGCGCTCATAGGTAGGCCTGTGAGGACGGGCGCAGTCAAAGAGAATGCAATCCGTACTGACACACAATGAAGGTAAGGATGGACAACCCAAAAGCTTCCATGAAAAAGAAAAAGAAATAACCTAGATTATATTATTTTATTGGTCTGCGTGTGTGTGTGTGTGTGTGTGCGTGTGGGAGAGAGAGAAAGAGAGAGAGAGAGAGGGTGTGTGTGTGAGAGAGAGAAGAGAGAGAGTGCAAGTGAGTGCCTGCGCGTGTTCGCATTATCTAATTAGAATAAAATATAACCTATTACATCTGGAAACATAAGTTATGATTAATATAACATAAATTATGATACAAATTTAAGATAAAGAAATTTAAAGAAAAAATCTTCCATGATTAATGTTGCAGATGCACCCATTGAAAGGATACAATGCACAAACTAATAGAATACATAGGCATTGGCGAGTTATGTAGGGCCAGACAGTTAAGTGCGCATGTGAATGGATAAAATGATAACTAGAATGCATTTGAATAAATTGTTTCTCAAGTGATCTTTTTTCCCCCATTGTAGCTTGCTGCAATACAGTCAGAGAATCTATTGACTAGTTGTATTTCTCTTCATGCAGAACGCAGCCTTATGTAGCCTACAATTCACTGCCCCCCACACCCCCACCATCTCTCTGTTACACACACACACACACACACACACACACACACACACAAAATTCTCTTTTGGGTGCCTCGCATTTTTCTACTGACACTCCAAGCTTTGAGCTTCATAATGACATCATGTGGCAACATCCCACTGTGTTGCTGTGGGAAAGGTTGATGTATAGGTTGAGGTGATTTTTGGGGAGGGAGGTCTGTCTTGCATTATTTGGTCTGATGCAATGAAATACACATTATGTTGTGTTATGCAAATGGAAGAAAAAGCATGGCCATTGGCCAGTCACATCACGGTAATAGAATAACGATAAAGCCTGGATTCTGTAACCTAGTTAGGTACCTTTTGGGAAAAACAAGGCTCCCTCCAAGAAACAAAAAAAAAAAAAAAAAAAAAAATGTACACAAGTGATTCTCTCCTGCCTGCAAGACTGTTTCAATGGCTGTCAACTGGTGATAGAATAAAATGAATTTGTGACATCTGCTATCGAATGCTTATTTATGGGACAATGGGGGTCAGATACCCAGAGTCATGGACCAGATCACAAAATCCTGGGGAGAGGTGGGATTACTGTAATGGTAATATTCTCTGTAGATATGGTGGTGTAAAACAAATGAAGCGTTTGTTTTCAAAACGCGATACATCCATTTTGCTCATTTTGAGTAAATCAGCTTTTTTTAGGTTGGTGCCAATTGCATTTTATAGAAAAACACAAACTTTGACCATGAAAAAAGACGCCTTAGTATGAATTTCTAAAAACGGATTTTGGCACCATGTGTAAGAAGCACAGGGTTAGCGCTCGATGGTATTATCTCAATTTTTGTAATTTTGGCGGTTATTGCATTTTTTAAACAAAGTCTTCGAATGCAGGTATTCTGCATTCTGCATCTGGCAAAATACTTGATGGCTACTTCGTTGTTGCCTATTCCGATTACTGCATAGTTACAACCGACCCAAATTGAGAGACCTGCTGTCTAGTTTCTACTTTCTGTCCAAGATATCCTAATTTGCTTTTCTCTTCTTCTTCTTAATGAAAACTGACTGAAATGCAGTGGTCTACAGAGATTTACAAAGTAGTGAAGAAGTATTTGCCCCATTCCTGGTTTCTTCTATCTTTGCTTATTTGTCATTGTAAAACATTTCAGATTATCAAACTAGCTCAAATATGAGACAATGATGCGAGTAAACACAAAATATGGTTTTTAAATGATCATTTAATTTACTGAAGATAAAGAGCTATTCAAAACCTACATCGCTCATGTGAAAAAATAATTGGCACAAATCTAATAACTGGTGGAGCCACCCGAGGCGGCAAAAACTGCAATCAAATGTTTGAAATAACTAGCAATGAGTCTTTTACATTGCTGTGGGCGAATTTAGGCCTGCTCTTTTCTAGAATTTTTTTTTTCAGCCACATTGAAGGGTTTTCAAGAATGAACTGCCTGTCTAAGTTCATGCCACCTTAGTCAGGATTTTGGCAAGGACACTCCTAAACATTCATTTTGTTCCTTATGAGTTATTCAGGGGTGCGTTTCCCGAAATCGCCTATGCTCATTTATGTAGTTGGACCCATTGACTGTGAGTGGAAGAACTATGTAAGCTGGTAACTACGCTTTTGGGAAACGCACCCCAGAGGTAGAGTTACTTGTGTGCTTCAGGTCATTGTCCTGCTGCATAAAACTTACCGTGCTTGCCCTGAGCTATAGATCAAAAACTTACGGCCAACATTCTCCTTCACGATTTTCTGTTGAAGCGGAAAATTCATGATTCTATCAATTATGGCAAGTCACCCAAGTCCTGAAGCTGCAAAGCAGCCCCAGACTATCACACTACCACCATCCTGTTTGACTGTTGGCATACTTTTCTTATTGTGGAATGCTGTGTTAGCTTTACGATGGATGTCATGGGACCCATGTCTTCCAAAAACTTTCAATTTTGACTCATCATTCTCCAGAATATTATCCCATGAGTCTTGGGGGGTCATCAAGATACATTTTATTTTTCTTAGCAAGTGTGGAGGGAGACTGTGTTCTTTTTGGTCACCTGTGGATTTTGCCATGCAACTCTCCTGTGGGTGTCATTTTGCCAAGTCTCTTCCTTATTGTGGAATTGTGACCACTGACCTTAGCTAAGGTAAGTGAGGTCGGAAGTTTTTTTTTTTTTTTAATCTTCGTTAGCGTTCTGTATTGACTTCTTGAATGAGTCAGCAATGCACTTTTCATGGGATTTTGGTTGGCCGCCTCACAAGGAAGGTTGACCACTGTTTCAATTTCCCTCCAATTGAAGATAATGGTTTGCTGGAGTCCCAGAGGCTAGAAATGGCTTTGTAACCCTTGCCATACTGATAGATGTCAATCACTTTGTTTCTCATCTTTTCTCCAATTTCTTTAGATCACAACAATAGATGTTTTTTGCTTACTTCATATTGACAGACAGGTTCTATTTAATTGTTGTTTTGATTCAACGGGGCTCACAGTAATTATACCTGGGTGTGTCTATAGTGAAATTGAACTCAGTAATAGATTAAACTTGTTTAATTGGTTAATTTAGTTTCTAAGAGGGCAATTCATTTTTCATATTGGGCCAGGTAGGGTTGAATAGCTTTTTTCTTTCAATAAATTAAATCATCGTTTAAAAACTGCATTTTGAGTTCACTATTATTAACTGCCAATTAGCTTGATGATCATAAACATTTTAGTGTGACAAACATCCAAAAATGGAATAAATCGGTGAAGGGGCAAATACTTTGTCACAGTACTGTAGCCTTCACAGTCTGAAAAATAGGCTCACAAATTAGTGGAAGCCGGGCATTTGGAATGCCATTTTGAATTCCTCCTAACTTGGCTGGATAGGCGTTTGGGCAGCATATTCAAATCACTAATAAGGGAGAAAGTTGAATTGTTGCAATGCCTTGCTTGTGCAGTGTCTCGCATAGGCAATCTAGAGGAAATGCATAGCACAATGTAGGCTGTTTCCATGGGAAACTGTAAGCAGGTTTTTAGACCGTCACCTTTTAAATGGTGCAGGCCTACAGTACAGCCACAGGCCTACTGCAGACATTGCACGGAATGCCGACAAAGTGATTTGAGGTGGAATATCACCCCATTGATGTTGGTCGCTGTCAAAATCCATTTAAGAAAAAAAAGTAGGCCTGCTCGTGTTTCTGTCAGCCTTGGATAATCTAGACTATTACGTCACACTTTCTATTTCTGACTTAAAGGTGCACTATGCAAGTTTGTTTACTTTCACTGCTGTTGACATTCGAACTCAAACAAAACAGAGGTAGCCCGCCCCTCTGTCCCATAGTTCCCTCCTTCCCATGTTTCCATAACTGCCAACTCTTGTCCGTGATTGGCCGGGACGGTTTATTATGTTATGGGGTACAGCCTGTTCCCCTTGTGTTTATTTGCAGTTTGAGACGCCTGTGCGGTCTCCAGAGCCCGGGTTTTTTTTTTTTTTTGGTTTTTTTTTTTTTTTACAGTGAATTTAGGAGCATGCAGCTGGCCGATCGTGGAGAGATGTCGGCGAATTGAGACAAAACTATAATCGCGCAGAAAGTAAACAAACTTGCATAGAGCACCTTTAAGTAGCCTTATTGATAAATTGTTTGTTTGTTTACGATGATATATCGTCTGAAGAAGAAAAAAACGAATCGAGTAAACAAATGCGGCCATTTATCATTTGACGACCGTATTAACCTATGACTTTCCAATGGCATTCACTTTATAGGCACAGTTACAGGCTGAAGGTTAATTGCACAACCGACTTAAACCTTGCTAATTAGTCTCATGTTAAATTTGTTATCATTATTTATTTAACATGAACTGCAAAACGCAAATACTTGGCTGTTGAGATCATGCTATCATCCACATATTAACAAACTACTGATTTTGCTTATATATGCAGCTAAAATCCTTTCATTTACCGCAATGCATTATTTTATTATTTATTTATTCATTCAATTATTTACTTAAATTAAGGTCAAATATGCTTGTGGACCAATACCGATCATTATGCCATTTATTTCCTCTTTCAAAATGTCAGATTACGCGAGAAAAGCGTTACATTGTACCTGATTCCCCGACCTGTTCGCTCCAATTCATTTTTTTAATTGTGAGTTCAAAAATGTATTGATTTAGCCTCATACAGGCTATATAGGTCTGCGTGCAACTAAAGTGTCAGTTAAGGGATGCGTCATTTGCTTGAAATTGATACAATAATGCTATGTTATAATTTCTTACTTAGTTTCAAATTAGAATAAATGTAGCCTATCATTTAAATGTAGGCTATCTTTAAACACTGTTTGCAAAGATAAATCTCAACGTAAATGTTGCTAAACGGCAAAAATGACGTAAAATCAATTCAATTAGCTAACAGATATAAGTGGTATATTTTTCTGAATGAACGAAATTTGATATATTGGGAATTTTAATGAATTCTGGAGGGATTCAACTTTCAATGATGTATTCAATTGTGATCCGACAATATGCACATATGACATTGCTATCCATTTTCATCAGTGAAGATGTGTTTCTTAAGATTTGTGTTCAATGATTTTCGGCCAAGAATTTATGCCGGCCAATAGTCCGTTTGGCATATGTTCTGTCTCATAGCACTCATCTTAGAACTCCATACTTCGGTCATTTAAATGGCACTATTTACTACCTACGTGCCTAAATATCTCAACCAACAAAACCACAAATAAGAATAGGTTCCATTGGGTTTTTGGTTCGTTTGCAGTAGGGTAGGTCTATAAACACCAAGATTAACTCTGCAATTAAATAGCTGGTTGAATGCTCCTGAGACACTGAATTATGTAGATCCATTTTAAATCCGTGTCCAGTGTGTTTATTGAGACGGGCAACAAGCATAGTTATCTATATAAACACTCTTGAAACTTCTTAGTTTTTCCTCATGTATACCTTTTTATGTTTCTTTGATAATTCAGTACGTGTCAACTGTGGCTTATAGGGGAGACTGGGTCTAGTTGTTACACTTTTTCTTTTAACGGCTGTAGAATTGACATTATCAGGTTTTTGTTATCAATATGCACTGTAAAGATAGAAAGTTTAGTAGACTTTATGACTGATCTGCAGCAACCCCTATATTCTGCGCATGCGTAATGCTGGTGAGGAAAAAATAGACCCCTGTCACCTGTAACAAACAACCCCATGTATGGGGTTGTATGTTACAGGAGGGGTAGTTTGTTGCAGGGGCATTTTGTTACACTAAGAATTTGCTTAAGTGAGATATGTTTCCCACTTAAGTAGGCAAATTAAGGGGGAATGCCTTACTACTATTATCCCACAAAGCCACAGTAAGGAACCTCTTGAGTCATTCTCTAATAGCATTGCCACGTTTCGTTATTCGTTTGTAATTTCAAGGCATCTTTCTGAAATACAAAAAGGTAGAAAGTCATTCAGTGAGGTAATTTGATCTTGCCCAAGTTGTTACAGGTTTTGGGGAAAGTTCTTACTGTAACAACTTGGGTGTATCAACCAGTTCATCAGCAACCCTTGTCCCGACATTTTGAAATGTTCCAGTGCAATCTTTACATGGGAGTGTCATGACACAGTGGCTAATGTCTTCCTCTCTCATAATCCAGAAAATCTCGGGTATGTATCAATTACACTTGATGTGAATCGAAATCTCCCAAACACCAAGAAAGTTACCTTTTCGAGCATTTTTCTGAAACACTAACCTGCGACTTTCGACATACATCCTTCTGTCACGTAAAGACGCGGGTCACCTTCGCGGAACGGCAGGAAAAATTATTTTTTTATTATCGAAACTATTTAGAATGTAACAACATGGACGTGTGACAACTAGACCCGGTCTCCCCTAAAGCATTTTCGTCTCGAATGTGGCTAAACATTTGGGTTGGGTCATTCGCGGTTCTTTTTGGCCCAATTTTGATAACATGGACTAATATAGGCAGTCTTTTTGGATTTGGGCTACTGATCTGTATTTGCCGTTTATAGTCATCCCTGCCACCTGTGTTGTGCCATTGAACTGATGTAGATTTTTACAGGTGGTCTTGTCTTTCCCTACCGAAATAATGTTTTCTTTATCTGTCCAGGAAGTTTCAAGGTTATACATTTTATAGCCAATTAGTCTCATTAGTTCCTTACCATATGGCAAGGTGTCCAAAAGCTTGATGTATTTGTATTTGAGGAGAATTTATTGTGCCTCCTCAGAGTCTACATTGATTCAATGATGCTATTGCAAAATTACGGTTCCATTCCGAGAAGTCATGAAAGAATTATTTATGAGTAAGCGACACGTTTTCCCATTCCACTATTCATTCCTTGCAGAGTTCATCAGACTCTTTTTATCCAATACACACTTGTAAATGTTGACCTCAAGAAAGTCTTTTACTGATGTTTTTGAAGTAAAAGTTTGAGTAAGGTGAGTCCATCTAATCATTGGCTATACCTAATAAGATGCCATTGTGTATTGCGGCCGTCGACATTGGATTGCAGGCTAAGGAATTTACCCTGGCTGGCCGTGAAAGAACTAAGCATGTTTGGTATATTGAGGCGAAATCATGCAGATCACTCCACAGTGCCTGATATGCTCTAGCCTTAATTGAATTGAGAGAGAATGATCACTGGGTGGTCTCCAATGCCAGAGTGTCTTGAGCTCCCCTGGCCCCTCAAATCACTACTCATGGAGAGCCTATATGTCAGAGGCCACGGCGCGGTGTCTCTGGCAAATGTTACTCCTGATATAACGCTTAGGCTATTTTACATCAGCAATTGTAATTAATTACTGGTTTTGCGACAACATTAGTTTGATCCATGTTTTAAAACTCAACATATGATCCAGCATTTCATTTAAAGGACTAGAAAGCCTGTGGGACGTAGTCTTTGCTTTCGATTCAGGGTACACTGTGATGGCTGGTGTTTCGAGATGCCAAAAGCAGCGGCCGAAACGAAAGGAAGTCCAGCAAAATAAGAGAGACAAACCGACAAAAGGAGAGGGAGAGACTCGCGCTTCAAACGGACAAAGATCTAGTCCGGGTATAAAAGGAAGCAAAGCGAGCTCGACAGGACGAAATAAAAGGGAAAAATCTCGGGAACCGAGATAAAACGACTTAGCACCAGACGGTGCCCAGAAAGAGGAATAAAAGAGAGAAAGATTCCCTTGCTAACTAGCACTTTCCTCTTTGCAGCTAATTCCTCAAACAATTCTCTAGCTAGAGACCTTACTGGCTATAGTGCATAGTAACACTGACACTCTAGCAAAGGCGGCGAGGCGGAACTTGGGTTTAAATAGAGTCCGGGCGCCGCCCACAATTAATGCCAGCTGGCCAAAGAATCCGATTGTGGGCAAAACAATATCGTCCCGGACGAGAGAAACAAAGAAAGCTCGCCAGCCTCCAAAAACCATGACAGGACCCCCCCCCTCTAAGGGACAGCTCCAGAAGTCCCTAAGGAACCCCGTGCGCGGAACTCAGAAATAAGCGTGGGATCCAGAATATCCCGAGAGGGGACCCAGCAGCGCTCCTCAGGGCCATATCCCTCCCAGTCCACAAGAAACTGGACCCCACGACCAACACGCCTCTCTGCAAGAATGCGGCGCACGGTGTAAACCGGCCCCCCCTCAACCATTCGCGGTGGCGGCGGAGGTGTGTCGGCAGGTGCCAGGACGCTAGTGCTAACCGGCTTAATCCGGGAGACATGGAATGATGGATGGATACGTAAAGCTCTTGGGAGCTTTAACTGGACCGTGACCGGATTGATCTTCCGCACTATCTTAAACGAGCCAATATAGCGGGGCGCCAGTTTTCGGGTTTCTACCTTCAAGGGGAGGTCCCGGGTAGACAGCCAAACTCTCTGACTGACCCGATAAGATGGGGCCAAACGACGCCTTATATCAGCGGCGGATTTTTGTTTGAGCCCCGAGTGCAACAGAGAAGAACGGACCCTGGTCCAAACCGACCGACAGCGACGAATGAAATGGTTGACCGAGGGAACCTCGGAATCATTCTCAGTCTCAGGAAACAGTGGGGGTTGGTAACCCACCTGAGCTTCAAACGGGTAAAGACCCGTGGAGGAATTACTCAGCGAGTTATGGGAACACTCGGCCCATGCTAAAAAATCGACTCCATGAGGATGGATTATCTGCCGCTAAACATCGAAGAGTGTTTTCCAAAGACTGATTAGTACCCTCAGTCTGCCCCTTAGTGTCTGGGTGGAACCCAGAAGAGAGACTCACCGTGGCCCCCAACTGCTTGGAAAATGCCCGCCAGAATCTGGCCGTAAACTGAGGGCCTCAGTTTGAGACAACATCTTGCGGAAGCCCATGCAGCCGGAACACATGGTTAACCACAAGAAGGGCCGTCCCCCGCGCTGAAGGCAGCTTAGGTAGCGCAACAAAATGAGCGGCCTTAGAAAAACGGTCAACCATGACCAGGATGACCGTGTTGCCGTCAGATACAGGCAGCCCAGTGACGAAATCCAGCGCGATATGCATCCAAGGGCGCCTAGGAACGGGCAATGGTCGCAGCAGACCAGAGGGAGGGAGGTGGGAAGTTTTGTTCCTGGAGCAGACGCCACAGGCAGCAACAAATTCCCGAATATCCCTCATCATACCTGGCCACCAAAAACGTCGGGCCAGGAACTGCTTAGTCCGATGGGCCCCCGGGTGCCCAGCCAAGCGGGAAGAGTGTCCCCACTGGAGGACCTGTGGCCTAACTCTAGGCGGGACAAACAAACAGCCAGGAGGCTCCCCCCCAGGACCGGGATCGGTTTTCAAAGCCTCCTGAACCACCGCCTTAATCTCCCATTGAATGGGCGCCACAATCTGAGCAGCCGGAATTACTGGCTCCGGGGTAGGATCGCAGTCAGAGCGGTCATAAATCTGCGACAAGGCGTCAGGCTTAATGTCTTTAGAGCCAAGGCGATAGGTCAGCATAAAATCAAAGCGGTTAAAGAACAATGACCACCGCGCCTGCCGGGAATTACGTCGCTTGGTTTGCTGAATATACTGGAGATTTTTATGGTCTGTCCATACCACAAAAGCGTGTTCAGCTCCCTCCAACCAGTGGCGGCACTCTTCAAGGGCCAACTTGACCGCCAATAACTCCCGGTCACCAATGCTGTAATTCCGTTCCGCGGCGGACGAAGACCGGGAGAAGTATGCGCATGGGTGTAGCGTATTATCCCAACGAGGGCGCTGGGACAAAATAGCACCCACGCCAACCTCCAAAGCATCCATCTCCACCACAAATGGGAGGGAGGGATCGGGCAAAACCAGAATGGGCTCTGAACTAAAACGATAATTTAATTCCTGAAAAGCAGTATCAGCTGCTGGAGATCAAAAAAACGGTGAGGAGGTATTCTTCCTGGTGAGCGCAATAATGGGGGCAGCAACCGCGCTAAAATTACGGATAAACCTCCTATATAAATTAGCAAAGCCCAAGAAGCGTTGGACCTCCTTAACACTTTGAGGGGCAGGCCAATTCCTGACCGCAGCCACCTTGTCCGAGTCCATGGGGACCGACCCCTTGGAAACAATAAAGCCAAGGAACGAGACAGTTTGGGCGTGGAAAACACATTTCTCGGCCTTGACAAAAAGCTTGGCATTAAGGAGGGCTTCAAGCACACGTCTGACGTGTTGTTTATGCTCTGAGAGTGTTGAAGAAAAAATAAAAATGTCGTCAAGATAAATGAAGACGAATCTCTCCAACATCTCTCTGAGGACGTCATTATCGAGTGCCTGAGGGGGCGTTAAGCAATCCGAACGGCAAGATCAAATATTCATAGTGCCCGTCATGAGTGTTAAATGCCGTTTTCCATTCGTCCCCCTCCCGAATGCGAACCAAGTTATAAGCATTACGAAGATCTAGCTTCGTAAAAAATGATGCCTCCTGCAGACGTTCAAACACGGAATTCATTAACGGAAGGGGGTATCGGTTTTTAATGGTGATCTTATTCAAACCCCTATAATCAATACAGGGTCTCAGACCGCCATCCTTTTTTCCCACAAAAAAAACCCCGCTCCGGCAGGAGACGTGGACGGCCGGATAAAACCATTCGCGAGAGCTTCCTGAATATATTCTCGTATGGCCTTACACTCAGGCCCTGACAGAGAGTATAGCGAACCCCTAGGTGGAGTACTACCAGGGTAGAGATTGATCTCGCAATCGTACGGACGATGGGGAGGTAACGTCGATGTTCGTTGTTTACTAAAAACTTCAGCGAGATCAGCATAATCATTAGGAACATTAGACGGCAAACTAAAGTTCAGGGTGGCCCCAAATTCCTCACCCTGTTCAGAATCTAATGTCTCGGTGACTGAATCAGAGTCAAAAAAATCCTCTAAATGGTAATCGTCCTCTGGCTGTCGCCAATCAAATTGAGGATCCCATTCCAACCCCTCCTCTGCCCCTTTTTCTAGTTTAGGAGGGTATGGTGAGACAACCTCCTCACACTCGCTCCAGGCATCAGCCTGCCCCATAGCTTGATGTCTGGGAAAACAAGTTTCATTCTCTCTACAATGAGACCTACAATTGGTGCCCCAGTGGACGATAGGATTATTCTGTTCCCCCCAAATGATGCAAGGTCTATGTTCCCGTAACCAAGAATGCCCTAAAACAATGGGAAAAGCAGGAGAACTGATAATAAAAAACCGAACCTCCTCAGAATGGCCACCAAAGGAAATGAACATATTTGGCGGTTCAGAAACTTTGGTTATAACTCCCGTACCAAGCGGGCGACCGTCCAAAGTTCTGACAGAGCAGGGCTGTGAAAGAGGAACGGTGGGAACGGAGTGCCTCCTAGCCCACTAAACATCCATGAAACAATTTACGGCGCCCGAATCCACGAACGCTTCGATAATAACTCTCTTGCTCCCCACAGTCAGTTCAACAGGGATTAGTGTTCGGAAGGGAAATTGGGTCTGCCCCTCTAGTGCTCCCCAAACCGCTAAAGGGGTTTCGCGTTTCCCTGAAGCTTCGGGCAATGTGGATGGGTTTGACCCGGCTTATTACAATTAAAGCAGATTATTCTTCTGCGAGTAGGTTTATGAGTCCGACTCTCAAACGAACTATCAACTTGCATGGGCTCAACCGGAGTAGAATTTTCAGTGGGTGGAATAGGAGCCGCACACTCACCACTAGCAACTTTGTGTCCATTGTCAGCAAGCGGCAATCTGTTGAGCTTCTCCCTGTTACGTTCGTGGATGCGATTGTCAATTCGCACGGCAGTGCGAACCAAAGAATCTAAAGTCGAACAGGGCTCCAATGTTGCCAACGCGTCTTTTATCTCCTCAGTGAGAGCATGACTGAACACAGTCATAAGAGGAGCCTCTGGCCAGCCTGTCTCTGTAGCCAGAGAGCAAAATAAGATAGAGAACTCTGCGGCACTTTCTTTTCCCTGTTTAAGGTGTATCAAACGCGTAGCCGCGTCCTGACCACAAACATCTTGATCAAATACTGACACCATCTCCCTTACAAGAGCCTCCACAGAATTTACGACCGGTGAATTAGATCTGATAAGTGGGCCGACCCAAGTGAGTGCTGTGTCAGCCAACAGGGATAGTATAAATGCCACCCGAGAATCCTCATTAACAAATCGTGACGGCTAAGCCTTAAAAAATATCTCACATTGGGCGATGAAATCCTTACATTTTCTGGCCTCGCCGCTATATCTTTGTGGCAATTGTAGCTTCGGTTATCGGGGAAGGTGTGGTGCTTGTGCAACGTTTTGTGAAACTCGTGTAGACAGGGATCTAATACTCTCGGTCAAGCTTAACAGAACACTCTCCTGTTTCTGAAGCGAATTCTCCTGAAGGTGGAGCCTCTCAGCTAAACCAGCCTGCTGATTGCCCAGGCTGGAGAGGCCTTTGCCGAAACCAGACAGCATATCTTGCTGGCTGGTAACAGCCCTTTTTATCTCGGCCACCGCTGATGTCTCCATGTTGGCTAGAGTGTACTGTGATGGCTGGTGTTTCGAGACGCCAAAAGCAGCGGCCGAAACGAAAGGAAGTCCAGCAAAATAAGAGAGACAAACTGACAAAAGGAGAGAGAGAGACTCGCGCTTCAAACAGACAAAGTCCGGGTATAAAAGGAAGCAAAGCGAGCACGACAGAACGAAATAAAAGGGAAAAATCTCGGGAACCGAGATAAAACGATTAAGCACCAGATGGTGCCCAGAAAGAGGAAGAAAAGAGAGAAAGATTCCCTTGCTAACTAGCACTTTCCTCTTTGCAGCTAATTCCTCAAACAATTCTCTAGCTAGAGACCTTACTGGGTATAGTGCATAGTAACACTGACACTCTAGCAAAGGCGGCGAGGCGGAACTTGGGTTTAAATAGAGTCCGGGCGCCACCCACAATTAATGCCAGCTGGCCAAAGAATCCAATTGTGGGCAAAACAATATCGTCCCGGACGAGAGAAACAAAGAAAGCTCACCAGCCTCCAAAAACCATGACATACACAGGCTACACTGCATAAAACGCCAGTGTAACAATTTCAGATTACCCCCCCATTCAAGTTACCCCCCCCCGCCCAGTAACCCTAACCTGAAACTGGAGGGGGTAATTTGAAGTTAACTTCAGATTACCGAGAGGTATGGTGGGGGTGGGGTAATCTGAAATTGGGACACCGGTGAGAGTGCGCAGAAAGCAAAAACAGTGGAAATGGACTCAAGTGCAAAGATGGATCGGGTTTATTATGCCTTCTCTGCAATGCAGGATGGCAAAGTAGAACAAAGTTCAAAGGAACAAGGAAACAAGGTTCCTGGAGAATAATACTAGTAATACAGAGAACTGTGACGATGTTTACAGTGCTTAAGCATTACAAATGTAAAGAAACAAGGACACGAGGTTCCTGATTGCAAAGTAGAAGCGCTGAACATAAATATTAAAAACAGTGCTTAATTAAAGAAGTGACAAATACACGCGAATGTGCGGGATCTAAGTCTATGCAAGACTATAGTTAAACAACAGGCTTACGAGACTTCGCACCGAATGAGTGCAAAGCTCTATTTTATAGTGGGAAACACTATTGTATGTAGACAATGGGGAACAGATGCAGGTAATGATTAGGAGTGTGGAATGCGGTCTGCGTCTTAATAGGCTGGTGAGTTAGAGGGCTGGAGGCGAGGCGTTACATATACCATATTTACTCTAAATGTTTTATTGGAATTTCGTTTGCTTGATGATTGGCTACCAGACCTACATAAATGAAAATCCCAGTGCTAAAAGCAAGCCTACTTAAGTCACAAAATGACGATTTTGACAAAATCGAGACTGCGGGCTTGGGTAACTATAAAGACCTTTACCCATCCGTATGGAGTGTGAAATGTGACTTATGAGTACTTTTAGCACTAGGCTCTTGAATTTTGGAAAAAAAATTATAATGCTAGTTTTACATGAATACCATATGGCAGTTTTTGTACCTGATGGACTGGGTTTTAATCCTAAAATAATAACAATAGTTTTATTTAATATATTATTATCTTACAAGTTTGCTCCGCGGATTACTGCACTTTGCAAGTCACTGGAAATATAGGCTCATCTGAGCATCCGAGGTCATATTCAATGTTTATGTTGAGAGAAATCTATCAGAGGGAGTCTTACGCCAATGCACATGCTTACAGGCAGATGCTAAAAAGTAAGCTTGATTGCAAAGGAGGCCAGCGTGTGAATGCAAGTAATGAATGGCACTCACATTTGGTTTGATGTCAACCTTGAATTCCCGAATCCCAAAGTTAGGACATTTCAATGAGTTGCTTTGCTCGCATAAACACCCTTTATAAACCAAACTTCTTTCAAAAAAGGCTGAAGTTAAACTTTTTTTTAATGCCACTTCTGTGATCGGATGCGCCACATCATGTGTACACTTGACAAGTCAATGCTACGCCCCTGATCGGATGAAGAACGGATATACTATCGCGTAGATATACTCCCATGCAATTGGTGCATCCTAAGTGGCTCAGGGTGCAAGACAGAGCCTTTATCTTTTTTTTTTTGTAATGGTCGCAGGGCCAGTAGGAGACATGCTTTGTCGAGGGCAGAGCAGCAAAGGCGAGTGATTAACGCAGGTGTTGCTTTCCTCAGTACTGGAACATTGGCGATTTTTCTCAAATAGCCTATAACTTTATTTCCAGTAGGGGTTGTAACCAATTCAGTGGTCTGTCCACGGCCCATGGTTGCTGAGCAGGAACCACTGGTCACTACCGCTAGGGGCGCTGAAGGTAGTGTGTCATGGTCCGAACCACTACCTTCAGCGCCCCTAGTCGTAGTGACCAGTGGTCCGAGCTCAGCAACCATAGTCCGTGGACGGACCACTGATTCAGCTACAACCCCCTCTATTTCTGCAACTCCTGTCGAGTGTAGCTTGCACAGTGGTGTTGTAACCTGGTGCGAGAAGACAGCGGCGCTATGTTCATATTGCAAGCCTTGTAATTGAGTTCCAATTTTTTGCTGGATCAGATTTGCCTGACTTGACGGTTCACATTCATAATTACGAGCGACCGACCTGTATCTGGCAGTAATGTGAACGCATTTGTAATGTGAACGCTCCGAAGCTGTAGGCACGCGCACATTGATCCGTTTTTGCACGAGTCATCTGCGTCACCAACAACAAACATAACGCGTTGCTGAATACCCCTCGGCCCAGACAAGATTTCCTGCCTCAAGCACACAGCGCTAAGGTCAAAGGTCAAATCCAGCAAAAAAGCTGACATTGCACATCTATGTGTCACAGTGAGTTACCATACCAAATTTGGTGAAGCTGCGATCAGTAGTTGCTGAGTACTGACCCATACAAGATTTCCTGCCTCAAGGTCACAGCGCAAAGGTCAAAGGTGAAATCCAGCAAAAAATGTGTGACAGTGAGTTACATACCAAAGTTGGTGAAGCTGCGATAATTAGTTGCTGAGTACTGACCCGGACAAGATTTCCAGGGTCAAGGTCACAGAGCTAAGGTCAAAGGTCAAAGCCAGCAATAAACCTGACGTAGCACAATTATGGGTCATAGTGAGTTACCATACCAAATTTGGTGAAGCTGTGAGAATTAGTTGCTGAGTACTGACCCGGACAAGATTTCCAGGGTCAAGGTCACAGAGCTAAGGTCAAAGGTCAAATCCAGCAAAAAACCTGACATTGCACATCTATGGGTCATAGTGAGTTACCATACCAAATTTGGTGAAGCTGCGAGAATTAGTTGGCGAGTACTGACCCAGACAAGATTTTTAGGGTCAAGGTTTGAGAGCTAAGGTCAAAGGTCAAATCCAGCAAAAACCTGAAGTTGCACATCTATGGGTCATAGTGAGTTAACATACCAAATTTGGTGAAGCTGCGATGATTAGTTGCCGAGTACTGACCCGGGCAAGATTTCCAGGGTCAAGGTCACAGCGCTAAGGTGAAAGGTCAAATCCAGCAAAAAATGTGACATTGCACATCTATGAGTCATAATGAGTTATCATACCAAATTTGGTGAAGCTGCGATAATTAGTTGCCCAGTACTGGCCCGGACAAGATTTCCAGGCTGAAGGTCACAGCGCTAAGGTCAAAGGTCAAATCCAGAAAAAAACCTGATGTTGCACATCTATGGGTCATATTGAGTTATCATACCAAATTTGGTGAAGCTGCGATCATTAGTTGCCGAGTACTGGCCCGGACAAAATCATGGACGGACGACGGACGACGGACGACAGACAGACACACAGGTGATGACAATACCCCTCCGGGCCGGAGTCGGCCGAGGGGTAAAAACGGCATATTTGTGAGGGCACTTGTGGTTTTAAAACCTGATTCAAATCAGGAACACGGACGCGCTTGTTGCCAATGTAGGGGATTTGTCCTGGACGACGGCAAACAGTTAATTAGCTGTACATGATGAGGTGGAGAGAAGGCTATAAAAGCCAGGCAATTAGACTTTTTTTTACGTTTTTAACTGCGCTTAGCGTACGCATACAGGCAAAAAGCCATGGACTGTTCGCATTCATCTTGCATGGCGCGTGTCAGATTTGTATTGTATCCGATCCATGGCCACATATGGAAGTGGCTCAATTGTAATTTGAAGATTGGATATAAGATCAGATTTCTGTGTCCACACTGCCTTGAAAACATCAGATCTGCTTCACATTAAGGCAAAAAATCAGATTTGAGTCACTTCACTCACTTGGTAATTTGAATAGGTCTCGGCTGAGACGAAGCCCCGGTTTTCCTCAGACTTTGAATATTTTGCTTTGCACGCTTGGGAGAGGAATTACCGCGTTGCGGGGAGATGACGTAAAAACGACGTTTGGTAAATTGTCCGGATTGTACCCGTGTGCAGTCCGGAGATCCAAACTTAATGTGAGCCTGGCACTTCAGCATCGCTATGTCCACATTACCAGGCTGAAGTGACTCAATACAGAATTTTGCCTTAATGTGACACAGATCTGATGTTTTCAGGGCTGTGTGGACACAGAGATCCAATCTTATATCTAATCTTCAAATCTGAATTGAGCTACTTTCATATTTGGTCCTGGATTGGATACAAATCTGATAGGTGGCCATGTGACATAAATGTGAACGGTCAGATTGGAATCTATGTGGTTTCTTTGCCTGTACACATGCACTGAGTGCTGTTAAAACCGCAATAGCTAACCATCTGCCCTCTTTCGCCTTCTTGACCCCATCATGTACAGCTGACAAACTGCTTTCCATCCTCCAGGGCAAAATCCCATCCATACATTCGCTTCAAGCATGTCAATTATCTTGGTTTGACAAACAGTTCGTATGCTGTATGTGATAAGGTCAAAGAGGCAAAAAAGGCAACCGGCCAGCATTTTAGTCTTTTTGACAGTGCTCAGCCCATGCGTACAGTCAGAAAGCCAGATGGATTCTGATCCGACTGCTCACATTTGTTTCACATGGCCACGTATCAAATTTGTATCTGATCTAGAACCCCATATGAGAGTGGCTCAATTCTGATTATAAGATCAGATTTCTGTGTCCACGTAGCCTTGAAAACAATCTGTGTCACATTAAAGCAAAAAAAAAAATCAGATTTGAGTCACTTCAGCCTAGTGATGTGAACGTGGTAACAGACTTGGCAGTTAATGCGTCCTCGCATGATCGAATGACTAAAGTCACATTGAAAAGACCAGTCAAAGCACGGCCGAAATTTGACACTAAATAGCTCACCCTGCCTAGTTTGATGCGTGACCATGTGGAGGTGGCTAAATCCACAGACCAATGGAGAGGCTAATTTGAGCAACGTTGGTTATGATTACAAACGCGATTCAGGGCTAGAGAAACTAGGGTGAAGTCAGGTAATTTGGGTCACTTTTTGGTGGATTGCCAAGAAAATCACCAAAAATTATGAAGACTACCTTAAATGTTATTTTTAGAACTTGCTATGGATCTCTGCTATATTTCTATCAACAAAATATGTTGCTGAGTAAAATATACTATTCAAAAAAAGTAGGGGATATTTTATTTTGAGATCAAAATTTTCACATATGGGCCATTCTCAGTCACGTGTGTGACCAAAAATGTAACAAATAGTAGAAAAAATCTCCTCCAATTACAAAAGCATTGGAGGTTCATGATTGTGGACCTTGTATAAGAGTACTACTTATCCAAGTCTATCAAGTAAAAATGTTATTTGTTACATTAACTTTAACTACTTAAGGTCAGAGGTCAAATACGACTGGTCACGTGTGTGACTTCACACGGAAACAGGTTTTTCATAACTCTATTTGACTTCAAAAACTCTGTGAAGTTGAAAAATCTAGAATTTTTACAGTTTTGGGGTATGGAGAATAGCAAGGAATAAATTTGATACCTTTCATTAATTTTCAAAGTATTTCTTTATTTGATGACATCTGGTAATGTGTGTGACATTTTGGTTCACTTCTCAAAGAATGGCCCATATACAAAGGGATACGAAACCATGTTGTATAGTTCCTTACTGAGGAAGCATTTCCAAAGAAATTCATCACCCAAACACATCAATGACACTCTCACGATCTGCACGGGATGCTATTGATGATCAAGGGGGTTGTGCCACAAATTTGCATGACTCTGAATTGGAAGGTTAGAGCCACTGTAAAGGAAGATTTTGAAGAGAAAGCATCAGATTATCAGTGGTTGAAGTCGTTAATTAAACAGAGACCATGCGCCGTCTAACACAGGAGGAGAGGTTACGTGCCCTTGGCATGCTACAGGTTGGCACAAGACAGGTCGTTGTGGCAAGGGCAATGAATGTTTCCCAGTCTGTCATCAGCAGATTATGGTCCAGACATCGTGCTACAGGGTCTGTTCAGGATAGACCACGATCCGGTCGACCAAGGGCAACAACTCAGGCTCAGGACAGATTCATCCGCACTATTGTCTTGAGAAATCGTATGGTAACAGCAAATCAGATAAGGTCTCAACTTCAAAGGGATAGTGGCTTGGTAGTGAGTGGCCAGACCATCAGGAATCGTCTGCACAGATTTCACTTACACGCCCGACGTCCTCGTGTCATTCCCTGTTTGAGGGATCGTCACATTAGGGCCAGACTCCAATGGTGTCGCCATCATCAACGCTGAGATAATCGCCGATGGAACAACGTAATGTTCTCAGATGAGTCGAGGTTCACTGTGAACTTCCTTGACAGACGCAGGAGGGTTTGGCGCCGACGTAACGAACGTTTCCATGACGTTAACGTCATTAGACATGATCCGTATGGGGGTGGATCTGTAATGGTGTGGGGAGGCATCACTGCTGCCGGCAGAACAGACTTGCATGTTGTTGCTGGACGTGTCACAGGGCAGTACTACCGGGACAACATCTTGGCACCCCATGTTGTGCCGTTTGCATGTCGTTATATGGCCGTTTCATTTTCCAAGATGACAATGCCAGATGTCATAGGGCCAGGATCGTTACAGATTACCTCCAGCAGCAGAATATCACCACATTACCATGGCCAGCACTCAGTCGGACCTTTCCCCCATCGAGCATGTCTGGGACATGCTTGGACAGCGACTACACCAACGTCAACAACCTCCTGCCAATGTCCAAGAACTTGCTGCAGCATTGCAACAGGAATGGAATAACGTTCCCCAAAATGACCTGGGGACGTCTCGTTAGGAGTATGCCGCCCGAATTCGAGCTTGTCTAGCCAACCGAGGGGTTTTACCCGCTACTGACTCTGTTTCACAATGGTGGTAAATTTGCTGTGTGACCCTGTGTTTGTGTCGACCCTTATTCTGGAGAATCTGTCCTTTACTGACTGTACACAGGGTTTCGAATAAATTGACAAATGTTTCCTTAATGTTTTTATGTCATTTGTTTCCTTCCTGACCTCATGATCTGCATCTCATGGTACTTGTAAATCCAATATCCCCTACTTTTTTTGAATAGTATACTTCAAACACACCAAGAACCCCTACCTCACTCAAATGATATGTTCATGCAAAATGGGACAGGTAAACATTTTAATATTCCTTTTCAAACTATACCTCCCTCCCCCACCTTGATGTGTGTATGAGCATGAAAGAGAGGGAGACATGCAAGTGTGCATACATGCATTATGCATTGCACTTGCATAACAAGTAAAGTGTATTGTGAAAATACTTTGATTATAAGTCAAACAGTTCATAAAATAAAACATCATTCATCAATTTTTGGTATTATACCCATATTGTTTTAGCTGCTGTACTTTACCAAAAAGAGCGAATGAGCATGCTACACAGCTTGCCTTGCAAGATGAGGGACCAGTGATTTTTTTTTAAATATTTGCTCCGCCCATCCAAGCATCTCAGACAAATATAAATAACTGTTTCATTTAATGAACATTTGTGGCAACAATGCAATAACGTGAGGTAATCGACTGGAAATATTTACCTGACTTCATCCCACGTAGCCACAGACTTTCTCATACAAAACCATGACTTGTAAGCATACATCAGACTCTTGGAGAAGAAATCCTGAAATAATCGCTGCAACTTCAGATCCATCCAGAATTAGGGAGAAGTCGGCAGAGTGAAACTGTTGAGGTACTTTTGTCGGCATTCCCCGCAGTAAATGTGCAACAGACACTCAGCATTTTTAGTACTGGGTACACAAGAATGCTCACATACATGGCTCCTCTTTAAAAAAAAAAAAAAAAAAAAGATAAATACATATATATATATATATATCCCAACATGGCCGATATGAAGTACTTTATTAATTTATTACATTATTTAATGAGTTACACGGACATAAACCAGGTAGCCTGCACTGTCCATAAAAAACTTTGCTGATATAATAAAAATTTTGAGATGAATTTACAACTTAATCTCTGTTGGAAAAAAGGCACTATTTTTTGCAGTGTAAATAATACTTTAAACAAACAATTCTGGACAGAAAGAGCATGACTATTAATTTGTTTCTCGATTACTATAACAATCCACTGTGATCCACTAAAAGTTGGTAATCTTTGCATTTCTTAAAAAAAGTAATCAAACATACTGTTATGCAGAGCATGATTTAGGAATCGATTTTGTAAACTCTTTGAAGTATGATTTATTTTATTTTATTTTTTTAATTGTTTATTTTCACAGGGACAGCACACGAAAGTAATTGCAGTTAGCTAGCAGTTAATTTGCATCTGACTTTCCTGGGCAGGAAGACAAAACAAGTCACAAATAACAATTAAACTCCATGAAACAGCACAAAACAGAATGTAAAAGTCCAGTGTAAAGTTATAAATAGAATCAGTGTAATAAATACAATAAATTCAAGACAATCATTAGTGATGACACTTTTAGATTGATTGATTTCAGCCGAACCTTGAGGCTGCTTTTTAAAAATGCAAAGCTTCCTGGGTCTCTAATGTTTGTGGGGTTGGAGTTCCACTTTCCCACTACTTTAATAGAGTAAGCAGACTGACCTTCTGAACTGTGCTATCCAATCACCCCTCGTAGATGCGCTATGGTGACCCTGCCACTATCAGGATTGGTAAAGCACCCTTGAAGAGGAGAGGGTGCAAAATTATGCATAAATTTGAACATCAAGCATACGTCACAGTAAAATAAGACAAAGGGCTCTAATTTCTTGGCGCAGCGCAGGGTGGCGCAGCCCACGCAGTGGTAATTTTGTCCGGTGCAGCCCGCGCAGTGGTAATTTCGTGCGGTGCAACACCGTGCGCAGCCACTTTGGCAATTTGGTAGACGGACGTGCGCCGAGATGGGTGTGGCGGTGTAGTAGGGGGAGGTGTCACATATTCATCATGACGCAGTGACAATTTCGTGGCAAAAGGCTCTGCCGAAAGTGCGCAGAGAGCTCGCCAGCTCCAACCTGGTTTACTTTCTGTGCCGTGGTAATTTGGCTGACCGGTGCACAGTGCGCACACGTCACCGAAACCTCACAGGCAGGTTTCCGGAATGTCAGGCACATTTCAATGCAATAAATAAATACAGCAACCACTATTTAATGTAACTATCTGAATCAGCACATAAATTATAGTATCTATATCGATTGCCCTGATGTCAGATCAAAGACGGTTGGCACGCGTAATGGAAACTCGACCTGACAGCCCTCAGAGTGTCAGTGCATTCTCTGTGGCATGTTGCGTGCTACACAATATAGCTGTACGCCATGGATGTCACTTTGACCTCACGCAGGAGACATTACAGGACTTCAGACAGCAGTGGCGGTTCTAGAACCGGGAATTGGGGGGCACAGACACGTCCCTTTATGACAATTAGTCCTGGCTAGTTCTCAATCATTTTCCTTTACTGACGCGTTTTCCAATTATCGTAAGTGGCAACTGAAGACACGGTTTCTCTCCGTGTGCAATCGAACAGCGATGAAATCATGGGCTAAATTCAGTACAGTGGCGGAACCAGAACTGAGAATTGGGGTGCACAAAACATCCGTTTAAAACAGTTATTAGTCCTGACCTGTTCTCAGTCATTTTCAGGAGTAACAAAAGGTTCACTCCGAGAGCACTCCACACTTAACAGGTGCTGCTTGTTCTCCCCGATTACATAAGAAGACAATCATTCATCTGGACGCATATTTGCTGTATTTAAATCAACGTTATTCAAATTTGCATACCTGTCGACTCTCACGCAAATAGCTTGAGCTGCACGCTGCCTATTTAACTGCCGAGTGCCACCTTTTTTTTTTTAATCAACCTACGCAATACCGAGAGTTGGTACGCGGACCTGTTCAATCAACGTGAAGCATTCTCCTATTAATAAGTAAATTATTTTTCTGTCCTGAATTTCGCCCACGATTCCATCGCTGTTCGATTGCATATGGAGAGAAACTGTGTCTTCAGTTGCCAATTACGATAATTGGAAAACGCATCAGTAAAGGAAAATGATTGAGAACTAGCCAGGACTAATTGTCATAAAGGGACGTGTCTGTGCCCCCCCAATTCCCGGTTCTAGAACCGCCACTGCTGAGACAGAGAGAGGCCGAACTGCATGTGCCGTAGCGGCAGGGAGAGCAGCAGCGCGCACGGGAGAGGAAAGACCACCTGGCTGCACAGCTCTGTCCTTAACACTAGAACCGCGGCACTGATGTTAGTAATGCATGGTATTTCATGTCAGTAAAAGATATGAGTCCATCCGTCCATGACTTTTTCTAAATATGTGTTTTCTATGTTATATCAAAGTTTTGAACTTCTGTTATAAAACGTAAGTGAGTATTGATATTAAATTACTTTGAGCGCCGTAGCCGCTTTTTTGGGGCAGTGGCTTTGACCACAAATACCCCTGTTTGCAACGTACGAGAGAGCGAGAGAGAGAGAGAGAGATGTGTGTGCATATGGGCGCGTGAGTGCGTGTGTAGGCTATGTGGGTATGTGTCCTTCAGCTGCTTTCACACCGGACGTGAAACAAATTTTTCGCAGGACTGATTACATTCAAAGTCAATGCAAAGACGCGAATACACACGTTTATTCACATCTTTGCATTGACTTTGAATGTAATCTGCCGTGCAAAAAATTTGTTTCGCGTCCAGTGTGCAAGCGGCTTAATACTATTATCGTCACTTAGGTTTTATCGTTTTTAGTGGGGGAAAGGAATACAGCCTGATTGCTATGATCTCGTACTGAGTTAAGATCACATATTGAAAATAAATGTGTAACGTATCTTGCATTGTTGTCCATGCATGTTAATCCCAAAATTTTAAGCAGCAACAGGGTGTAATAATAGGAACACGCTATCCATCGTTTCTCTTCCCAATGATGAAGGCAGAAGAGATAAATGAGCAACCGTAGTATTTCATTCCAACTTCATAAGTTCGAATGATCTGACGTAGTTTCGTTTTGAAATTCCATTCAAGTTTGCTAATGGTAAAAATTCGCAAATGCCCTAGCTAGCCAGCTAACTCATATTCGCCTGCGCCTGGTCAATGAATTTAGAGCCCATCATCAAAATTAAGAAAATTATATTTTTTCGGGATATTACAAGAGGTGATAATCCCCTGCCTATTTAACTATTATTTTTAGAATTTGTTTATAGAGTGAATACACAGGCTTGAGGGTAGTTACACCTGCCTGTGACCAGGTTGTTATGCAATAGGACAAATGGGGAAAAATCATACTGCATACAAAAACCATTGCAGTGGGTGAAGTCAGCTGATTCCTGATGCTTTTAAAATTATTCAGATTATACCTAACATTACTGATTACCTTTTTCACCTGTTTTTTAACAGACAGGTTACCATAAAGTGTTATGCCTAGGTATTTAACATGTGGCACAGATGTAATAACCTCACCATTAATTGAAATATCAGGATCAACTGAATTATTTTTCCTTGCTGTAAAATACATGCAAATTGTTTTACTTACATTCTGGGTTAAGCATGAATTCCCTTGCCAGCCAGACACCTTGCTCATTGCAGCTGTCAATTTAGCTGTAGCTTGTTCTTTGGATCTTGCATGTGGAAAAATCACTGCATCATTCACTTACATTTGGGTAACTTCTGGACATACTCGAGGAAGATCATTTATATATACACCAAACACAAGTGGTCCTAAAATAGACCCTTGTGGGACCCATTCTGTAGAGTTAATGAATGATGAGCACTTATCTACCACTCTTGTATGTTGTTTCCTATTATTTAAGTAAGATTCCATCCCGGTCAGTGCATTGACAGAAAAATTAAATGTTGAGAGTGTAGAAAGTAAAACATTATGGCTGACTGTGTCAAATGCCTTTTTATAAATCTAAGAACACTGCTCCAACAATACCTCCTTCATCAAGATAATTTTCGATTTGTTCAACAAAAAAGTTCTGTAGAACAATACTTTCGAAAACTAAATTGCATTGGATGTAGATTAAATTCGCCTTAATTTAAATGGACAATCAGCTGATCACAAACTACCTTTTCTGCAATTTTAGAAGCTATTGGGAGGATACTAATCGGTCTATAATTTGATGGGGTAGTTTTTCACCTGATGTAAGGACAGGGATCACTACCACAGTCTATCAAGATGAAGGAAAATAGCTTGTTATTGATGAATGTATCAGATTAGTTAAAGGCTTGCACAACATCAATTTATAATTAAAAAAAATCTTGCATCAATATCAAATATATCCTTGGACCTAGACCCTTTAAGACAATGAAACGCTTTCATTCCTGTAGATTCTGAGATATTTTCAATTTTGAAAATAGGGAAGTCATTATTTTCTTGTTCACACACTTTTGTTTTTTACACCAAAAGTAATGGCTAAATACTCAACTGAATTGACAAAATAGGAGTCGAATATTGTGGCGAATTGTTCTTTTTCTTCTACCCCTCCTGGGCACAAGTTAGTGAATTGGCTTTTCCGTCAATTAAGATCACAGAGCACGCAATGCGGTGACTCCTCTGAATGAAGGTAACCCAGTCTGCCAGCAGTGCACTGCTGCTTCAGCTTGCCCAACAGCTGTCTATCGAGAGCAGTCAGAGAACAAAGATATAAATAACTATACTGCTTCTGTGTGCCAAATCTCCAGTAAATTCCCATTTGGTTAAATATTTGCAGTTAGTTTATTGACAAAAACTGTTCTTATTGACTTTTGTCTTGAATTTTTATTTAAATTTGGCCATGCAAACTGCTGCAGCACCTGCCTTGCTGTCCATCTGCAATGCCATTTCCCTAAAATGAGCAAGTATTGTTGCTTCAAATATTTACTTTATGCAAATTAATCAAATTATTTGAAAGAGGGCCTACATTGTGGCTCCAAGTCAGGTCATGGGCACGCGGATGTTTCTCCTGAGCAAGGCTAATAATGTAATTGCAGCCCGCTGAGCTGCCAATGGTGTAGATACCAAAACCAGCCAAGAAAAAGGTTTCATATCAACCAGCAATTGGGATCAATCAAACTCTTCAGTAATAAGAGGGAAAGAAAGGCAAGAGCCTTATAAATTGGATTGAGTAAATAGCTGATTGAGGCTACTTTTTTGTGAAAGGAAAAGAACACAAGCATAAAAGAAATAATTTGCGGTGGGCTCTATATGCACCCAGAATGAAAGGGAGTGAAGACCACTGACATGTGACAGCTAAAGGCAACAGCTCCTGGCAAAACAAAATAGGGAAATGTTGTTTCTCTTCTAAAGGTGGACTGTGATCACTAGGCACCACACCTTCATTTAAAGCTCACCTTTTCAAGCTTTGATTTTCAAGTCCTCATAAGAAATGAAATCCATCCATCCATCCATCCATTTTCAAAACTGATTGCTCGTGGTTAGGATCAAGCGTGGGTCGGGGGCTGAGGCTTATCTTTGCATGTACTGGGCAAAAACAGGAACACACCTCAGTTGCCAGGCCCTTTCCAACACCCATTCATCCACTTGAGTCAGTGGGTGCCCGAATAGTTAATGGGTCCCCTCATTTGGGGGGTAATGGCGTGGCTGCTCTGTCCACTGCTGTACCAATCCACACTTCATCAGCTTCTCACTAGGGGGTGGCAGTTAGAAAGACTGAGGAGCATGGCCATCTGAAGCGCTGCCTCCACCCCTTTCAAATTACACAAAAAAATGGGCGAAGCCACACCATAAAAATTAGAGCTCCAGACATACAGAAGATCATGCATATAACATTGTGTGTAAATAAGAAAATGTTACACTGCTGAAGGCCTTTAGATTTCTCAAAACGAGACAAGACTGCAGCCAGCAAGTTTGATGCCTTGCTTGTCAACTCTGAGACAGAAACCAATATGGCGCTTAGGGAGAACACATAACAATGATTTTACGGTGCCCTGAAATATACAGAAATGATCAGTCCTTCAGCATGGCCCCAGAGTAATTCTAGTGATGTAACTGAAGGTGAATGCCAACCAAATATCATCCATAAGTACAACTGCTAAACTGCTATTATAGTTATTATATTTCTCTACAGAGCTGAATGCTGAGGAAGCATTCTGTATTTTATTGGGAAGGGCAAGAAAAACCCTTCAGAAGGGCTTACTCTTTTTTCTTCTGTGTTATTGCTTTCTGACCTTGTTCATTTTGCCTTTGGCATTTGGCGACAAAGCAGGAAGACAGGGGAGAAAGGAGAAATAATCCAGTGGAAACAGACTGGAATGGATGATTGGGGCTGGACCAGCTATGAGGGGGAATGGGCTCCTGGTGCTACCGGAAATTATCAGCTTCTTTGAGAAGAAAGCAGCCTCATACCAGGATGATACCTGTTCCATAGGTGTTGAAGAGTTGTTTCCAATCGTCTAGCTGATTGCCTTTCAGTGTATGGGACAATCATTTCAATAATTTCCATTCAACCAACTTCTTAGAAATCCTCCTGTAATTCATGTGAATCTGACCAAAAACACAAATCTGTCAAACATGTTTAATTTGTTGTCCATGTGTTGAGAAAATAAGTTCAGTTGTCATGGCAAAGGCTCTTTTCATAAAGAATTTTTTTAGCTATTCATGTGGGGGGGGACTGTAAACCAATGCTTTAGTTTTCATTGAGTGCTTCAGCTTGTAAATATATCGGATGAGAATATGAAATGGAAATGAATGGGAGCCAGGGCAAATTGTTTCTTGCATGATTAAGAGGGGAATCTTTCCAGTTATTTTGTCGGGACTATTAATAAGTTGGTCTGCAAAAATATGTATTTTGAAACAAAAAAAAACTGCAAATGCTATCACCCTGTCTACAGGTCATCTGTCAATTACATTTTGACTCATACACATACAAAACATTGAACCCTAGTTTTTATTTATTGCTTCAAATTAGTGGAGAAATTCCTCAGCTATTTGCTTGAAAAAAGTAATTATGTTTTGCTCCTATTAACAATCCCAGTATTCACTCCAAATACAAAATAAACTATAAATAGCCTACACTGCCTGGCCAAAAAAAAGATGCACTCTAATATTTTGTTGGACCACCCTTAGCTTTGATAAATTTTTTGCTGTGATCTTGTATTGACAAAGAAAGAGTAAAACTACTACATAAAGCCTTCTCCAGCACACCCCAAAGACTTTCAACTAGTTGTGGTAAGGACGCTGAGGTGGCCTTTTCATGTTTGAAAATGATTCTTCATGTTCACTCTTTTACAATTTGAGCCTAATGAACCTTGGCATTGTCACCCTGGAATATGCAGGTACCATCAAGGATTTCAATAATCCATTAATGGGATTAGCTGGTCATCCAGTACTCTCAGGTAGTGCGTGACTTCATTTTGTCGCTGCATAACATTGTTGAGCGTAGATCTGACCATGAATCAACCCCAGATCATAACACCGCCTCCAGAGGCTTGTACAGTGGGAACTATGCATGAAGGGTACATTGCATCGTGGGCTTCCTTTCTTACCCTGACGTGCCCATCACTCTGGAATAGAGTAAATCGAGGCTCATCAGACCCATAACCTTCTACTATTGCTCACAAGCTAATGTTTATACTCCCAAGCAAATTGAAGTAATTTTTTTCCTGATTGGCCTCACTAACAAGTGGCTTTCTTGTGGCCATGCAGCTGCAGTCTCAAACTTGCAAATTCTTTCACATTGTGCATATAGAAAAAATGCTTTTACTTTAACAAATAAACGTAGCCATGAGTTCTACTGTCGATATTTGGTGATGAGATTTCACCAAGCATTTTAGAGATCAACCATCATGATTTTCACGTTTTTTTTTTTGACCAATTTCTTCAGTGAAGTTGACAGTTCATCACTATCCTTCCAGGTTTTAATAATGCACTGGACAGTTCTAAACCCAGTTCCAAGGACTGAAGCAAACTCCTTTGTTGTTTTCTTTGCTTGATGCAGGCCAATAATTTGCCCATCTTGAAATACAGTGACATCTTTTTCATGACAATGGGATATGTCTTCAAATATGGTGGTTTAAGAAATTAGAAGTTAAACACTGCATCAGTCAGGGTTAAAAAAAATTTTGCCCGCTAAAACATACTAATCGCTGAAATAATGATTCAGTCATAGGTTCCTATCTGTTCACTTATTTAAATCCAGACGGTGACTTTTTGACTGCCAGGCAATGCAGAATGGACTTGTGGCTAAGAACATACAGTTAGGTTCGGAAGTATCTGGACAGTGACGCAATATTCATTATTTTGCCTCTGTACACCGCCAGAATGGATTTGAAATGAAGTGAAAATGTGATTGAAGTGCAGACTTCCAGCTTTAATTCCAGGTGTTTCACAAAGTTCTTGCATTAATTGTTTAGTAATTACAGCCATTTTCATATACAGTCTTCCATTTTGGGAGGTACAAAAGTAATTGGACAAACTAACATAATTACAGATATAAGGATTATTTTTTATACTTGGATGAAAATCCTCAAAACGTCAAGGATGGCCTGAAGTTTGGAACCCACGGACATCAGCAAATGCTGAGTTTCATCCCTTGAGATGCTTTGTCAGACCTTCATCGCTGCCGCCTTCACAGTTGCTGCTTGTTTCTGGGTCTTTCTGCCCTCAGTTTTGTCTTCAGTATGTGAAAAGCAGCTCGGTGGAGTTGAGGTTAGGTGACTGACTTGGCGATTGAAGAAGATTCTATTTCTTAGCCTTGCTTTACTTTTGCAGTATGCTTTAGCTCATTATCCATCTGTACTGTGAAGCACTGTCCTATCTGTTTTGTAGCATTTGGCTGAATCTGAGCAAATAGTATAGCCCTGTATACTTCAGAATTCACCCTGCTACCTCTATCAGCTGTCACAGCATCAATTAACCCCAGTGACCCAGTTCCCTTGATAGCTGTACATGCCCATGCCACAACACTGCCTCCACCATGTCTGACGGATGATGTGGTGTGCTTTGGATCATGAGCTGTTCCTTTCCTTCTCCATACTCCTCTCTTTTCATTATTCTGGTATAAGTTGATCTTGGTTTCATGTGTCCAAAGAATTTTTTTCCTGAGCTGGTCAGGTTTTTTTAGATGTTTTCTGGCGAAGTCGAATCTGGCTTTTTTGTTGTTGAATGTTACCAGTGGTTTGCACCTTCAAGTAACCCCTCTGTGTTTACATTCATAAAGACATCTCTGACTATGTATTTATGACAATGATATGCCTACCTCCTAGAGAGTGTTCTTGACCTGGCTTTCACAACCCTCGTGTCAATCTCTAGTGTGTCTCTTCGCAATTTAGCATCTTGCATGTCTATAAGTGGTATGAGTGTTGTGATTGGTTTATGTCTCGAACGTCTCTCCCTGCTCGGCTGAATTTCTGTACGCATTTGTTTCCTAATGAGCGAGTGACGAGTATTTAAGCTCTCTGGTTCATGTGCAAGTCGTTGGATTGTAAAATCACATTTGTACTGAAATTCCCAGTCGTATGTATGTTAGTTAAACTTCTTTGTTTTTGTCTAATGCAACTGGTACTTCAGTGACAGCTAAATCTCTCTGAAACCTTTTTTGTAGGGGAGGCCAGGGTGAATTGTCACAATTTCTGTTTAAATGCTTCTATATGGCATATGTATTCAGACAGACAGCTGAAAATTGTTATGTGGAATGTACTCCTGCTTCATTATGATAAGTCAAATGATGCAATATGTGACATGTTTTCTACTACATGAAAATTCACTCTAAAGACAGTCAGATTTGAGACATATCACCCCGGCCCAGGGTCAAATGTCCCAGGCACTGGGGTGAAACGTCACATATATGACCAGCTTTTCTAAATTATTTTCTGACACTTTTAAAGTCAATAATTTCTTCTTCTGACTAAATTATGAAAATGACACTGCAGAACAAGTACTTTGTTTCAGTTTATTTGACAAACAATACAAACCAACTGTAATCATAACTCAGTGGACCATTTCAAAAGTTTCTGAGAATTCAGATAACAAACAAAACATTTTCCTTGAACATATATCCATCCTTGGTTCTCTTGGTTCCAGTTAGTTCTGTTTTTGTTAATCGGCATATTATTTGCTCCTTTGCCACAGACCAGATTTGTTCGTTTTGGTATCTGACAAATTTATTTCTAACTTTTTCACTTCTTTTCAAAAACTCCACCTCATAATCTCCTCCTTCATTTGGTTCTTTTGTTATGATCCCAGCATAAAACTTGCTTGCTTTTTTGGCAATATATTTTACCATCACAAACTCTCCCACTTTTAAATTTGTTAGGTCCTTGCCAGATGGAATGACAATATCCTCCTCCTCCTCATAGCATAGCATAGCTGATCATCTGAGGGATGGAATGAATTGTCATCTGTTTTCCAGCATTTTGTGGATCCTTACACCACATGTCAACTGCTTGATCATAATACAGCTGGAACAGGCCATACACAGACTTCTCAAGTGGTTGCATTTCATGAGAACAGTGAGGTGGGAATGATAACAATGTGATGTTGTTCTCCCTGCAAAAGAGGATCACATCAAGGTGACAGTGACTGGCATGGTTGTCTAGTATGAGTAAGACTGGCTCCTGTGGTATTGGCTTTGCATGAGTTTTGAAATGTTTCAGGAAACCCAGAAAGTTCTCTGACGTCATCCATCCAGAGGCCTTTGGGTGTCCCTCTCACTGAGTGCCAACACGGGCGGTAAGTTTCCAGTGATCCTGGACACTGACCCGTGGGATAACCAGAAAGGGTGGAATACTATTTCCAATGGCATTGATTGCCCCACAGAGAGTTACTGTGTTGCCTTTCTCTTGTGAGATGATGGAACCAACACGCTTTTCTCCTCTTTTTGCAAGCTGCCACTGTGGAGCCTGAACTGTGCTGCACCTTGTTTCATCGACATTCCAGATCCTGTCTGGTGTGAAGTTTTTCTTCATAACGGTCGTCAGATTTTCAAAAAACTCTTTGACATTAGTCTTGTTGAAGGCCTGCATTCTATTGAGCGAGGTTGCTTCTGGTTGTCAAAGGGATATGTGATGTGAGTGTCTCTTTCTAAATTAGGTCATCCAGGTCTTCCCCTGCTGTTTTATTTTCAGTCCAGGATTTGGGCATTTTAATCTTATTTTTTGCACCTACATCAAAGGCAAGCTGCCTTAAATCTTTAAGGGTAAGACCATAATAAATTGAGGAGGCCGTTAGAATATAATCAACAAGGTCTTCCTCTTGTTCTTTTGTGAAAACAAACTTCTTCTCAGTGCAATATCCAAAGGTACCAGCGTCAGTGCTGCCATCTCTTTTGAACAGTTTTACATAACGCCCCAAGGTTTTGTAGTTTAGATTGAATTCTGACGCAGCTTTTCAAACAGATTTCCCTGCTGCAACATCAGAAACAGCTGCATCAATTGCATCTTTCGTAAAAGTTCCCCGTTCCGTTTTCCTCCTGTAATTCCACATTCTCCTACAAAATCAAAAGACAAAACATTAACCTTTAACAAAATAACGTGTTTAACTGATGTTTTAGTTTAATATTTTACAGCATAATATCCAAGAAGTCCATCAGTTTGTGCCTGGGGTAAAAAGTCTCACGTTTCAAATCTGAGACTTTTCACCCCAATTAGTGTGACTTTTGAACCAGTATAGGGGTAGTCTTGCATTAATGTTGTTCATGATCATCCTCATGGAAGGGGGTTAATCAATATATACTGTTTCCAAAATTCAGTATGTACACACCATAATTAACAAACTTTCAAGTACATTTAAAAAGGAATTGAGTTATACTCACAAAATCTCGTATTTCTTCAAAATCACTTTCAGCTTGGTTTTTGATGTGGCATCACTGGATGTCTCAACAGAATGGTGCTGGTTACTTCCTGTCCCTTCTGTCTTATCTGTGAACCCCAGCTCACTCCTAATATGGACTTAAAACATAAAGGTTGGCACAAAAAGATGCATTTAATTGCCTGTGACTTTTCACCCCTGGGACATGTCACCCTGACCTACCCTAACGTATTTAATATGAACAAGCTTCCAATCCTAATCAGGGTCCAGGATTGGGACCGAGTTTGAGTTAACATAATTTAATCCTGTTCTTCCACTCAAGTTTTCAAGAATAAGCCTCCAATTCTAATCAGGGTCCAGGACTCAGACTGCATTCTTGTTAACCCTTCCAACCCTGCTCACTTTGTCATGTTTGTCAGGAACTAGCATCTAACCTTGATCTGGGGTCAGGACTGGGACCGAGTTCCTCTCAAGCAATCATCCTCCTCTTTGTGGGCGAGCTCCCAAAATATCTGGTAGCATCTTGGAAGCCGCTGGCCGGCGACAGCAGCTCAAACATTGCCTATTACATCTGTACTGAACTGCCTCTCATTCTCACTTGGGTTCCGTTCCCAGCTATTTTCTTCGGGGTTCCGTCCCCGCCTATTCTCTTTGGTGGTCCATCCTCATCATTACCCCTCTGCTGCTAATAAATTATCAGTTGAATTGCACGCTTGACTCCACACTGGATTTCTGGTTTGGACCATAGCACTAGCTTGATTTTGTGAAGGGGTTTATCTGCACCAAGGAAAGAATTTTGTGATCATCTACGTTAGTTGTCTTCTAGGGTCTTCCAGGATTTTGGGAGTTGCCGAACATGACAGTGCATTCCTTCTTTTTAAGGATGTAACAAATTGTTGATTTGACCTCTCCTTAAGTTTTTGTTTTATATCTGTCTGATTGGCTTCTTTTGTTTTTTTTTTTTTTTTTTCAGTGTAATGATTGCCTCCTTCACCTGCATCAACACCTCTTTGGACCATATACTGTATTGAGAGCTCCCATGAACAGCTACCAATTGCAAATTTAACACTTGGAATAAACTCTAGATCTTTTATTGGCTTAAATTGTCATGAAATAATGAAGGAACAGGCCACACATGGCGATGAAACTGGTTGTCAGTCAATAGTCCAATTATCTTTGAGCCGCTGAAAATTAAGAACTATGCATAAAAATGGTTGTAATTCTTAACAGTTAATGTGAGATTTTGTGAAACGCCTTGAAATAAAATTGCAACTAAGTTCACACTTCAATCACATCTTGACTGATTTGTTTCAGATCTATTGTGGAGGTCTGCAGAGGCAAAATAATGAAAACTGTGCCACTGTCAAAATACTTCTAGACCTGTATATAACTATTTTTATATGTGTATTCAGGTGCAGAATTATTGTCATCAAGGTATAGTGAAGCCTATTCATGTGTGACCTCTAATCGGGTTTGTGAATAAGTTCAAGGGAAATTCTCCATTTATCCTTTGAGGGACACTGTGCTTTAAAGGAGCAATATGTAAGTTTGTGGCCAAAACTGGTAGTGCAATCACATTCAAAATAGTGCAGAGCGCAGTATCCCCTCCTCCTCTCCCCCAGACGAGAGGTTGCCAGCTAGGTTGTCGGATCCAGCAAGAACGTCTACTACGCGGAGCTACCATGGCTACGTTTCAATATCACCAATGATTTGCTCTCACAGGGTTGTGTTCAGTTCAGAAAAGATCGAGACTAATGACTAACTAACTTTAGCAATGGTCATATTGGTCAACTTGTTCGTCACTCTTCTGTGCGGATAGCCCACTAAAGTCCATACTGTAACATGCGCAAAGAATGAACGAGGACTCATTTGACCGATGTACTGTCGCAATTACATTTCATATTGCCATAATGGCTGTGCTAATGTTGGAACGGTTTCCACAGCGTCTCAGCATAAAGCCAGAGAAACGGGCTAATAATGCATTGCTAATCTTAGCAATGGAGACCCACGGTTACCTTCTCAAACAATTTGTTACCTAATCAATTCGATGACCCACCTGCATACACACTAACATACCATGAACGAACATACATAACGTTATTCGACTGTAGAGAATATTTGAAATGTCCGTGCCTACATAAAATAGAATTAAGTTAGCCAAACTTAGCTGAATCTTACCTGCCCAGGAGAAAATGAGCAACTTCGGCGTTGGTCTTCAAATTCTTCTCCGCTTTCAGCCGTCTCCATCTTTCAAAGGCATGTCCTATACAGATCCTTGTTTTGTTTCTGACTTTGTCACGACGTATTTCGGAATCATAACAAGGCCTTTTAGGTTTAATAACGTCAGACATTTGAGCTTCTAAACACTGGTAGCTGCAGCTCAGTAGTAACTGGCAACCTGGATGCCGAAATGCTACTGGCTTCATGATTGGGAGATAGGTGGAGGGCGGCGCAACAGGCCAAAACACAAAATGACAACATCAACATTAGTTGTGAGCTGCAACTTCGCTTTTGTAATGAGAATATTCTGGCTGGACTACTGTTGTCAGTGATATAAGTATTTGAAATTAACATCATTCCTTAATGTCTGGTGATAAATCAGGGCCATTTCATGATTAATCAACATACATTTCTCACATATTCCTCCTTTAAATCGAGTCAATCACGCATTGTTTTAAGAGTGAATAGAGAAAACAAAAGACTGCCCTAGAGATCGCAAATCCTGACGATGTAACAGAGCCAAAAATTCATCCTTTCATATTACTAAGGATGTGTGAATTGATGAGTTTATTAAGAAAGTAAAAAGAGTATTGAGGGCTAGGGATCAATCGCTTCAGTAGCAGTCACGCAATAATACCATTTTTAAGGGGCACAGCATTAGTGGAGGTTATGTTAAGAATAGGGAGTGGATCCATATGGCCAAAGGACCAATTTGAGCTCTTACAAGAAGCTTTTAAAAGAAAACCTTTCTACCTCCCAGTTACTGCAGTTTCATAGCCACACCTAAGCAGAGAGTGGAGATCTGCATACCTTCCCGTATACACTATCAAAGATACTGTCATGCCCTGAGTGTTTTCTTAATTGATTTCTCAGCAGTCCAGCCATTTTTGTTGGTTTTGGTTTCATTTTATTAATTGATTTTCCTTTATTTAATTATTGTTTCCTTCTTCCCTCCTCCTTTTGTGTTTCCACCCCTTGCTCTGCACACTCCTTTCCACTTAATTAGCTCCCGTCGCCAAGCGGGCGCGGGAGCTATGGTATCGGGCTCTGTCCGTGTGTGCTTGCAGGCGTGCATGCGTGTGTGTGTGCGTGCATGCGTGCGTCCATCAATACATTTTGCATTATCTCATTAACTGTTTCAGTTACAGGCTCTTAATATTTACTGGACATGCATCTCATAATGGCCTTCAAATGACATGCCTAAAGGTGACCTTGGCCTATATTTCAAGGTCACTGGCCTAAAAATATCACCAAAAATTTTGACATTTTGCTTTATCTCATCAACTATTTCAGTTACAGGCTCCTAATTTTTACTGGACATGCATCTCATAAAGGCCTACAAATGACATGCCTAAAGGTGACCTTGGCCTATATTTCAAGGTCACTGGCCTAAAAATATCACCAAAAATTTTGACATTTTGCTTTATCTCATCAACTATTTCAGTTACAGGCTCCTAATTTTTGCTGGACATGAATCTCATAAAGGCCTGCAGATGATGTGCCTAAAGGTGACTTTGGCCTATTTTATCAAGGTCACTGGCCTAAAAATATCACCAAAAACTTCGACAATTTGCTTTATCTTATCAACATTTTCAGTTACAGGCTCCTAATTAGATCCCGCCGCCCAAGTGGCACGGGAGCTATGGAATCGGGCTCCATCCGTGCGTCCGTCCATCCGTGCATGCGTCTGTCAACAAAAACTTCAACATTTTGTTTATCTTAATGGTGGGAGCTTCTGGGGTGCCAGTGCCCTATATTTAATCGTAGTTTTTGTGTATTTAAGGTCCTGGTTTTCATCGTCCCTTTGCTAGACTGTTATCTTCCATCTTCAGTGTTCAATCTCTATTTGCAAATATACTATTTGTTTTGGAAACTCTTTCCAGTGCCTGCGGACCTGGCAAGTTGCACTCTTCCCAGTTTCCTCTTAATCCAAGTCTGAGAGTTTGCACTTGCCCTGTGTGCCCTGATCCATTTGGTTCGACACCCTGGCTAATGACCTTGGACCAGTCCCTTCCACTACGCATAGCTGGACCTCCAGTGTTCTCGTTCACTCCCGCCTAACCTTGGACCATCTAATTATCCTTTTTGTTTGTGTTGTTGAAAACCTCTATCTTCTATTTATTATAGCCGCCCAATCGGCTTGTCTGTGATCTGTGTGTGGTTCCTGTGTTCTGAATTCATGATAAGATACATTCTATGTGGAAACATTCACCAAATGCCCAGTCTGACACAAGATCACTATCAGGCATCAGTTCTTTGAGGGTCTTGGGAATGTACTTTTTTGAAGGAAACTACAGTAAGCTCTGTAATTCATTAGATATTGACACATATTTTATTTTTGCTCTGTATTCTTGCACTTTGAGTTTGAAAGAATACTATGTCAATGAGGTTGAAGTGCAGACTGTCACCTTAAATTTGAGGGTGGCCTTTCTTACATCAGATGAACCATTTAGAAATGAAAGCAGCATTTGTATACATTCAGGTGATGAGAAACAATTCAACCCCATTTCCGAAAAAGTTATGACAGAACGGAAAATGCAAATGAAAACAGGAATCAGAGATTTCTACGTTTACTTTGAGGTATATTTCACTGCAGACAGTATTAAGGCAAAATATTTAATGTTTTGTCTGTTAAATTTCATTTTATTTGTAAATATACCAAACTTCTATCAGACTCGAACAACTGCTGTCTTTAGTGGCCTAGCACTTAATAAGTGTGATTCAAAGACATGGTGGTGATACACAGCGGTAAACAATCAACTGCGCCAACTTTTTTGGACTTTTAAGGCTGTCGTTGCATTGAATTAAAAAAAGAAGAAATTATACATTATAACATAATGTTTTGCGCTGTTTTCAGTGTAGGAGAGGGTGACCAGACCCTTGAAATCAATCCTTTTTGATTTTATTTGCATTTTCCATGATGTACTAGCTTTTTCGGGGGTGGGATTGTATATTGTCCCCCTCATTTTTGGGTACATAAAAAATTGATGAGTTAATTATAAAGTAAAATAAAGTGATCATTTTAAATAATTGGTTGCATATCCTTTGCCTGCAATGACTGTGTGAAGTGTGTGATGCCTAGACATCATTAGACATACTGTACACTGGCTATCTTCCCTGGTGATTGTCTCTCAGGCCAGTACTGCAGCCACCTTCAGTTCCTGCTGGTTTTGGGGACTCGAGCCTATTCTCTTTCACTGCTAGTGCAATGCATGCTCAGTTGAATTCAGTTCCAGTGATTGACATAGCCAACAGTTTCAAATTAACAAAAAAATGTGTCACTGCCAATGAATTATGGTGCTTACTGTATGTAAATATATTTGACAAAGGCCTGGATCAGATCTATTCAGTGTTCCTAATGAGGAAATTTCAAGAACTCTTCAAGAATTTCTGAATGCATGCCTAGTCGCAGGCAAATGCTGCAGCTACAGTATACAGATAATGGCCTGCCAATTTGTTTCAAAGGTAATAAGACAGGACTTGTTGCTTAAAAAATAGTCAATAATTGTAACCCACTATCTAGTGGACAGCAATTCAGAAAACTTTGAACATATTGCAGCAATCCAGGCGATGCAAGGGCAAATCTTATGCCCTACACAGACTCTAGTCATAGTCACTATTATGACAGACTAGTGGGTATGTCCTACTTTTACTTTTTTACTTTTCAATCAAGCCTGGTGGTTTGGTTGTTATTCCCACACTCATACCATCTCAGACTCAGTTGTTTACGGTGCCAGCTGAGAATTTCTCCAAGGAAGATTTCTGTCTTTCTCCAAGAACTAGACTGGGCATTCTTTTTCCTGTTGACTGCATCAATGCCAGTGATCCATATCAGGTCACATCTCAGCGGGTCTCTGCTTTTATAGAACAGATCACTTTTGTCAGAAATGATGATTCTGAGTCAGGCAGCAGTTCAGAACACATTCTGAACAAATTGGATAAAGGTGTCACTCCTGTGCAACAGGCAGATCAACATGCTCTGCTGGTGAATTATGTTGGTATCTTTGCATTTGAGGATGATGA
Organism: Gymnothorax javanicus; assembly: GCA_029692085.1. Taxonomy (NCBI): domain Eukaryota; kingdom Metazoa; phylum Chordata; class Actinopteri; order Anguilliformes; family Muraenidae; genus Gymnothorax; species Gymnothorax javanicus. The sequence continues at coordinate 92,260,475 of CM056199.1, read as the reverse complement.
TTTGGGGTTCACCAAGACAGCTGAACATAAATTTGTAACTCCGTTACCTACCAGTTTTTTGCCGTTTTCACTCAAAATAATTCAAATGACCAAAATGAGAGATTTTGTTTTTTGAAGTACTAGGGAAGACCTACACAAAGCCATTTAAATTGAAACTATCTTACTTAGTTTTGGAGCTATGATACAAAATACACCAATTTTTTAACTCCGTTACCATGTGACCTGGCACACTAGCAAGTTGCTCACCGGAAGTGTAAGAAGGCAAAAAAGCTAAATCCTGCTATTTTCTGTGTATTGACGATTGCTCGAATTGACTCAATGTTGTTCTGCCTCAGCACTAAGGCAAGAAGCGGATAATGGTTTCCATCAGTTGGCTGCTCCAAAATGCTAAAAAAATAAAACAAAAACAAAAAAAGACAGAAATTAAAGTAGCATGAAACTTAAACAGTCAGCCCCAAAATGAACTAAAGTTTAATAATTTTCTTGGCAATTTCTTGGGTTTAAGGTTGTTGTTGTGACAGACAATAATCCATTGCGGCCTTTAAAGTCTGGTAAAATGGGCACCATAGAGCAGAGATGGTGCCCGGGGGAAGATCCAGGAGCACCAGGACAGTGAGAAACATAGAGGACCCAAATGCAGAAGACATGGATTTTAATAGTTAAACAAAGTGCTGATAACAGAAATATAAACCACCAAAGATAATAAAGAACTCGAAACAATAGTAAGTGCTTTTTACAAAGTGATACAATGGTGAAGTTACAATGTCATGGAACAAGACACAAAACTAAGTACTTTTACCTAAGGTGTTACAATATAAGGCTACCTGCCTGAGAGTAAGAAGGAGAGGTTTAAATAGACTGAAACACAAAGGTGTGATAAATAGAGGATCTTACACGAGTGGGCATGTCATATGAAAGTTATGAAACGAGTTGAGTAAATTTTGCGTTTGTTGCGAGCTTTTGCAAGCAACAAACCCAAAATTAACTCGAGTTTCATAACTTTCCAATGACACGACCAAGAGTATAAAATTCTGTTTATCACATAACTGAACTGCATAATTTAATAGAATAGATTTGTAATTTCCATTAGCATTGATTGTTTCTTAGCCCTGAGCTAATGCCATCACTCTGCTAACAAAGTCAGTCACTGAGTCACAGACATTCGCAGCTGAACCAGCCACGGTTTGTAAATTCAGGAAACTGAGCAGCTAGCTATCGTTAGCTCTCTAGCTAACAAACTAATGTTACATTATGATTATGAAAACGTTCTGCGTACATGTTAGCTAGCTAGCTAGCTAAGTAACATGAATTAGTTATGTGAGTGGAACCTACCGAGCTTGCAACAGCACTGAGCCATACTGATTTTACCAATGTTACACTGTTATTCAGTTTGGCTAAATATTAACAGTGTGACGTAACGCAGAGTGACTTTCCCCTCCCACGCTCTCAGCAAATGAAGTTTTCGCAAAAGTGATATTACCCTGGTAATATCAAAAATATGTCATCAGCTGGGCTATGAGAAAAGCACTGCAGTTATGTGATAATTAATTTATAAGAAGCAGGTGCTAGCACTTGACACATGGTCACTAAATTTTAACTACTGTAATTCATGCATTACATATTATGAATTTAAATTGTGAGCGGAGAAACAAAGGTATTTTATTGTGTATAAATTGATGACCCTGATGCTAAAAGTAATCTAGTCACAAAATTTTATTTTGAGTAAAACGGATCTGAATATATACATCCATAATATCTGTTAAATGAAGATCCCAGTGCTAGAAGTACTTAAGTCACAAAATGTCCATATTGAGAAAAAAACTTGGGTAACTATAAAACATGTTTTCCCATCCTTACCTCACAGGTGTGAAAATGTGGCTCTTCACTTGGAGTACATGAATGGCACTCAGGCTGCAGAAAACTGCTATGAAACTGTGAAACTAAATTTAAAAGGTATCATAGATATGAAAGCATTTTATGTCATCCTGCTTTAATATATCTGCAAAAAATACAAGGCTAGCTCACCATTCCCCCCCAACTCCCTCCATTTTCCTCATCAATCGACAGTTGCACTGAACAAACCATATGTGTCTCATTTTCTGCACATGCATGCATGTTAAATAAAAGGTGTATCAAGCCCCTTACATTGTGCTTGTTTAAAAAATGCTAGCTATCACTTAATTCTTTGAATTTCTTATAACTTCATAGGCTATTACTTTTTTTTTTGTCTGAGGCACATTATATAAATAAGGTAAAATCTGGGGCAGGCAAACTGAAGTAGACTGGTTGTCTGAATCAGTGAAGTGTAAAATTGCAACACCAGACAGCTGGGATAATAGCGCAGAAGGGGGCTAATGTTCATACTACATTCACAGAACATTTTTATAATGGCTAAATTAAGAGGGGGAAAAATCTACGTATTAACATTGGAGCACCATTTATTTTTCATGTTAGTGTTTTTTTTTTAGCATGTTACATTTATTTTTCAGTCTTTTTATTCTGACCATTAACTTCAGGATTTCATTAGAGGTGTCTGTAATGGATTTTTTTCTCCATAATTGTCAATTTTTTGACCAGAAATCTCCATCCATTTAAAAACAGAACAAAAGGGAGGGTTGGAAGTGGGATCTAGAAAATTCTCTCAGGTTTGTAACTAGCTTCCTTTTCAGGAACATATCAGATGAGCATGATAGCGCTTTCTGTTCCAGGAAAGATGGAGCAGGGATAAAGTGCCACATCATTATCATTATTATGTATTCCTTTTTCTCTTTCATTAGTCTCTTAAACAGCCTGGAGCCCCAGCCCAGGATGAATACAGACTCTTAAAAGCTGTCACTGCCTCTGGACCAGATTCTCAATTTTTCTGACCAATCTTTTATTGAAATGCTTGTTTTTCATAAGTATCATCATATTTCACTCATCTTCCTCCCTGAAAAACAGCAGAAAACAGATCACAACCATTTTTAGTTGCTTTTGTTTTACATTCTGTACCATGAGCCAAAGGCACTGGTAACTGGTAAAGTATGCAACCAAATGAAAAGGTAATTCTGCGGGCACACTCCGTACCATACTGCAAGTTCCCCAAAACTCTGATACTCGAGAGAAAAGGATGTTACTGCTGAGACGGCTATTTTATTTGACCCTAATAAACAGACAGTTAGCCATCCTAGCAGAAGAATAATCAAGTAAAACAAGGAACAGCTGACAGACATGCATGACTGGAATTAAACAGGTTTACATTAATTAATCTGCTTTGGTTTCCAGCTGGTCAGAGGAATAAAAAAAGATCTGCACAGACATGGCAGAAGGTAGGCATTTTTATTGAGTGTTGTTGGAGAAGCCAGACATCAACACCAAACACTCCAGGCTGTTCTTCGACAGGGAGTATAAATGGATCCATACTGTCTCATTAACTCACAAAACAATGCCACTCGGTCAGTCCTATATATATATATATATATATATCTAGGATTGACCGAGTGGCATTGTTTTGTGAGTTAATGAGACAGTATGGATCCATTTATACCCCCTGTCACACACACACACATACACACACACACACACACATATATATATATATATGTGTGTGTGTGTGTGTGTGTGTGTGTGTGATTTGTGATTTTTGGCACGGTTAAGGCACACATTCGGGGGATTTTGGACCATTCCTCTAAGCAGATCTTTTCAAGATCCTTCATATTCTTGGGTTTGCATTTATCAACTGCCCTCCTTAACTCAGCCCACAGGTATTCAGTTGGACTGAGGTCTGGCGACTGAGATGGCCATTGCAGAACGTTGATTTTGTTGTCACAGAACCATTTCTGTGTGGATCTAGAGGTATGCTTTTGGTCATTGTGTTGTTGGAAAATCCACCTATGGCCAAGTCGCAGCCGGAGGCACCCAGACTGTCAGCATAATATCCTGATACTTGGTGGAATTAATTATGCCATTAATCTTAACCAGTGCCCCTGGACCTCTTGAATTAAAACAGCTCCAAAACATGACTGACCCACAATCATATTTCACCGCAGGTATGAGGTGCTTCTACTTGTATGCATCTCTGTTTCGATACCAAACATGCTGATGCTGTATCTGACCGACACGTGCAATTTCGGTCTCATCTGACCAAACTATCTTGTTCCAGTCATAATTTAAATGATGTTTGGCAAAATCCAAGCACTTGCTTCTCTGGTCAGAAAAGGCTTACTTCTGGCAACTCTTCCAAAGAATCTGTGGTTGTGTTGGATGCCAAATGGATATTGTAGTATGTGTGTTACCTCATATTTATATGCTAGTGAAACAAGAAGTGATTGTATGGTGCAATATGGTTCCTTAACATTTAGATAAAACTTAAATAAGTGGAATTTAATACCTGGTTTAATTTTGGTAGATGTTATTTACACAAACTCTTCTACTTTGAGCGATTTTCTTTGAGCCAACTGGAAATTTATTCAGTTCTTGGAAACAAGGTTTGTTGTCTATTTAACTAATCATTGGCTTAAATTAAGCTCTTCAGTACAAGTAGGCATCAAAAATCAGCAGAGAGAGACGCCCTCCAGGATTTCAGTTTCAGACCCATAGCTCATAAGCGGAGCTACCGCGGGGGCTAGGGGGGCGGCCGCCCCAGGGCTCACGGCCAGTGGCGGCCCCCGCTGCAGCCTCGCTGAGCTACATTCTAATTACTGTCAAACAGAAAAAACAACCACAATAATCATAAGGCGTGCTATTACTACATGTACTCCCCTAACTAAACAATTGTATAGGCATGATGTTCTTTACATAAACCCCCATGTCGGTAATCTAGTCACTACCATGGGTTTTTTTTTTTTTTTGGAAAAATTATAACTATTATATGAAGTTTTCATGCTTAATTTACCCATGTTTTAAAGACTATTACTGAAATCAACTATTTTCTTATTTTATTTGATATTTTTCTTTCATACTGATATGCAAATTGTCAAGATGATTGCAGGGTAATGAGTTGCCCAATGTCAAGTCTGTATTTGATTTAATCATGTGACCACGTTAATGTCTGTAACGTCTGAGTTCAAGCGCAAAATCTGAACATCATCAAATTTGCAAACTTAGGAGCAGTCATTCCATTCAAACATAAAAGCAGTAGTCAAAAAAGAAAATAAAGAACTGGAGGAGAGGGTGACAAAGCTACCAGCACTAAGTTCATTTGGCTTCAAGCAGTTGCCTCACCACGGACGACCCTTCCATAAGCAGCAATGCAGCCAACAGGTAACAGATCAAGATAAGCTAAAGTTTGACCTGAATAATGATAACGTCCACGGCTATTGTATTAATTTCAAGACAAGACGAGGATTTTGCTCAGCATAAAGTTTGACGAATGCCATTCAAATAGGTGAGTAGGCCTACAAGTGACTTTTCTTTTAGTCCAGAGTCGATTGTTGTATATTTGAGATCTATGGCAGAAATAAAGCAGTTAGTGTGCAGTTAATTGGTCGTTTTATGGGATTTATGCAGACGCTGTTTTGTTGGGCAATTTAGGGGACATTGTTGCATTGTTTAAAATATATTTAAATATCGTTAAATATTGCAGCTTTCGTCCGTCTAATCGCATGCTTTTTCAAGTCACTTATGTCCTGTCTTTATGTCACCTTTATGTCAGATATTGCACTCATGAGGTAATTGCACAGAAATGCAAGTTTTCGGACGTTTTAACTGACCCAATTATCGCTGTACAGGAATTCTTTCCAAGGTAATTGCCAATTTCGTTTTCTTCCCATAAATTTGACATTCGCTTGTGCCTCTATGAAATATTACCGGCGGTATTAACTGCTAACAGTGGTATTCGTACAATGTTTTTCGGAGTAACCCAAATATTACTGGTGGTATTAACTCCTAGCAGTGGTATTCGTACAATGTTTTTCGCAGTAACCCTGTTACTGACCGCGCTGCCACACACTTGTATTTATGCATGTGCAGGTGATATGGTTTTGTTGTGGTGTGCACCGGCAAATGGGGCTCCCCCGAAAGCTAATCCATGGGTTCACGGCGGCTTTGTCAGAGTGCCCATGCCTAAAGATCAACGTCATTATCTCACTCTTTGCAGTAATGTAATGTTTCTTTTTTTTTTTTTGCTCATGTATACACTTGTGGTCGTTGTCTTGGCAGGGTAGTAAGGTTCGATATTTACATATCTTAACCAAATCTGAATTTACAGCTCTTAATCGCAGTTCTTAACTTAATTTCAGTAGTTTCAGAAATCTCTGTTGTTTTCTTTACCTCATGCAGGCCAATAATTTGACCCTTCTGAAACAGTACAACAACACCATTTCCATGGCCACAGGATATGATCTGACATTGTTGCTTAAAAATGAGAAGCTACTAACTACATCAGTTAGGGTTAAATAACTTGTTACCAGCTGAAACATATTAATCACTGCAGTAATTATCCAATAGAAGGCTCTTACCTTTTTGTTTAGTTAAATCCAAGAGGTGACTTTTTTGGCCGGGCAGTGTACGAACTCAAGACATTAAATAATTTGCTTCATTTAAACTGTTTGCGTTTTTTATTTATTTAAATTTCTTTTTGATTTGTATAAAGTGTTTTAATCACGTTTGTACCTGTGCAATTAATGATATTCCAGTCTTTTTCAGTTGGGCTTGTTAAATCTTCTGAGGGCTAGTGACTTTTTTCTCTCACGAGCTCGACCGGCTAGTGGCAAAAAATGGGAAGATCCAGCTTTGCCGACAAATCAAATTAATGAAACTCATGTAGTAATTTTCACTTTTACCTGGCCGAAGGCTCGGAATAAATGAAAATGACTACTTTTGTCCTCACCAAAGGCTTGGAATAAATGAAAGTGACTATTCTCGTTTAACAGACGTCTGGCAAGCATACCCTATATGCTTTTGCTGCCAAAGCACTGGCAACTTTTTTTTTCTCCCTCTGAACAATTTGATTGACAAAGTGGCTTCACTGTATTTTATCTGAAACATAAGTTTGCTTGGCTTAATAAGTGACGATTTTTGTTGGTTAGGATAGAATATGATGCAGACCTATCCGTTATTTTACAGTTGACTGCAATGACAATCTGAGGGGCCCCTTGTAATGCTTCGCCCCCTCTGGGGTGAGAGCGTAGCTCCGCCCCTGCCATAGCTTAAGTAAAGGGTGTTTCTGCACTCTAGTATTTTAACAAATGTTTAAGCTGAGGTAAGATTGTGGCTGAGTCTGACAGTGGGCTAACTCTAAAACTCACAAATCGCTTTGTGTGGTCAGGGGTTTGATACAGTCATGACACTTTCTGTGAGGTTGTGCGCTCCGTGAATTCCATTACTGCCCTTTGTCAACAAAAGACCAAACAAAGGACAAAACTGTAAACTTAGAGTGGACTAACTTAAAGTTGGAAACAAATGTGAAAATTACAAAAAAAAATTTAACGTTCAAAAAGAGCTAAAAAACCCCTCTAAAACCATTGGTTCCAGCAGTAAGCTTATCAAAAAGATTGATGTTTCTAGGATCTGCTGTAATTAGTGTGGCGTGTGAAGACGTTGTTTCAGTCTTCCGCAGTCTTAAAACCTGAACAAATGATGAAGCGCTCCAGGACATTCCATAGCTGTTTACATTTGGGATAATTAGGAGCACCGCATTTGATTATTTGGATCAATTTCCCTCTTAAAGTGCTCTCAGTATTTGCCTCCAAATTTCACTAAAGGCTGGCAGAGACAAGGGAGACTTGGGGCAAAGCAGTAGTGGGTGCTTGTGCACTCTGGTGGGGTAGGCACAGCCCTGTGGAGCCCTACTGAACATGCTCCAACCTAGCCTGGACCCCATATTGACGGCCTCTTATTATACCACTCTCCTTTAAGCTGATGCCCTCTCATATCAGCCCATCATGGCTCCCACAGATCTTGCTCTGATTCTATGTACTCTGTCATTAGACCTGTCATCACACATGCTCCTCGCATGCACACTCAAGCCATTTTGTTAGAAAATGGGGTCCACTTAAAAGTAATCGGAGGCTGGTAAGTGAAATGCATTTCCGTCTCAATGCTTTTAATTATTTTCACTTTTTTACGCTTCCTTTTAGAATAATACATTTAGGGCAGTTTTCACTGCTAGAGGATTGATGATTTTTTTTTTTCTTGAATTTATTGTAATGTCACAAATCAACAAACAGACTGTTACAGTGGAGTGGCAGCTAATAATGCTGTTAGTATGGCAGGCATTCAAATGAAGCGGAACCAATAGCATTGTACTGGAGACTGGAGACTCTCAAAGCCAACCACTGAAGATTTCCATTAGTATCTTTGCTTTCAATAAAGACAAATGCAACTGTGAGACACAAAGTACAGCACCTGACCCCAGGAAGGGTGGAACCGGAACCTAAAAATATAAAGGAAGAAAGCTGGGGCTTGGTGTGGCGTGCTCAATTATGATATGCTCCTTTTATTTCATATAAGGAGGAGACTAAAGATGTATTTTGCAGTCTAAATGCTGCTTGTGCCTCCAGATAATACTTCAATTTGAGGAAATAATAAACAATAGTTATTCACTTTGTAAATTAAATCTGATTATTTTCTTTTTTATTAATGAGATTAAATAGCGATTTTAAAATGATTAACAACAGTGTTCTCATTTGGGAGTAATTTCCAGGGGTTGCACCAAAATCACAAACTCTACTCCTAGCAAGACCCAGGAGCGAGAGAGTCACATTTTTTGCATGAGCATTTGACTCATGCATGACACAGGTATTCTTTAGCCATATTACTCTTCACAGAAAAAGAGCCACACCATCATGTCTTTGCCACCTTAAGCCGTGATGTGGACAGTATTGGTCACTGAATGATTACAGCACTGTCATTTTATTGCAAGGCATAGTGATGACATACAGTATACATTGCACAAACCTGAGATCTTCCTTTCTTTGGAAAATAGCATGTTTTTGCATGCACACAAAAATTATATTTACCTCAAGATGGTATTAAGTTTTTGCTTTTTCCAGGAGGTTTTCAATTATATAGCACCCTCACATCAGCAAACAGAACATTAGAAACACAAAAATAATTTTTACAAGGGGGAAAACAGAATATACATAAAAAAAATGTTTGACTCATGAGGCAAATTAATTGATGGGCTTTTTTTAGGAGCAGACTACTGACTCAATCTCACCCTCTCAATATAAAATTCTGTCTAAAAAGCGTGTCCTATCCAAAAAGACTTCAAATCAGGACTCGTCCACAATGTAAAAAATAAAAATGGTCCTGTTGGTCACCAGTCATTAATATATTTTAAATATAAATTGTTGTTGTTATCATGGGTAACTCACAATTTCTTGTCTGCATGTTTAGAATACTGATCCTGGTTCAGAACAGTCCTTTTAGTTCAGTTAGTGAGGCAACATAACTGATAAATTGATCTATCGCACAATATCAATTCCACTGTATGAATGATGATGCAATTGCTACTACAACAGAGGAAGTCGTTCAAAGTTTTGACAAATGTCGATTCTTATTTGGATCCAAATGATTCACACGGTCAAACTTTCAATTTCAGCATTTTCAAGTAATAGCAAGATGTTGCTACCTGGCTTACAACCCCATTTCCGGAAAAATTGGGACAGTGTGTAAAATGTAAATAAAAACTGAATGCAATTATTTGAAAATCATTTGAACCCTATATTTAATTGAAAACAGTGCAAAGACAACATATATAATGTTTAAACTGATAAATGTTATTATTTTTTGAAAAACATCAGCTTATTTTGAATTTGATGCCAGCAACACATTTACTAAAAGTTGGGATGGGGGCTACAAAAGACAGGAAAAGTTGAATGATGCCAGAAAATTACACCTGGTGGAGCATCTCACTGCAAATAAGGTTTATTCCTATTTAATTCTTAATTCTTTCAAACCCAGAGGCCACACCACTATAGTTTGTGGCGACTCTCTTCTGAATGAACTTAATAACTTTAGATTTAATGCACTGAATACTGCAACTCCTGTTTTTAAACCTTCTATCTCCAGTGACCAGAGTGGTCTGACTGTGACACCATGAGGTCCGTAAGGTCTTATCCAGGACTAAGGTGAAGAAGGCCACCGGTCCAGACGGCATTTCTCCCCAGGTTGTTAAATTATGTTCTGACCAGCTTTCGCCTGTGCTCACAGACTTGTTCAATATGTCATTGAAACACTGTCTTTTTCCATATAGTTATAAGAAGTCCATTATAATACCAGTACCAAAGAAATCACCTGTGACCTTCTACAATGATTATAGGCCTATTGCCCTTACTTCAGTGTTAATGAAATGCCTGGAATGGCTAGTGCTGGATTATCAGTTCGCTAATAGGAAAAACAGATCTGTGGAGGATGCTATTTCTTTCGCTTTGAACTTTGTGTATGAACACTTGGATAAGGGGAAAGCTTATGTCAGAATGCTTTTTTTAGATTATAACTCTGCTTTTAATGTGATCATTCCCTCAATTCTCATATACAAACTGCAGTGTCTTGGTTTATGTGACAGTGTGTGTGAATGGATTTTTAGCCTCTTATCCCTGAGACCTCAAAGAGTCAGAATCGGTGACTGTTTATCTGAGGAGGTTGTTTTAAATACTGGCTTACCTCAAGGCTGCATTCTCGGTCCTCTGTTATTCTCTCTGTCTACTTATGACTACACTGCCTCTCATCACAACAATCTGATTCTAAAGTATGCTGACAATACTACCGTCATTAGGTTTATAAAGTCTAATGACGAGTCACAATACAGATCTATGGTAGAAAATTTAGTCAAATGGAGCGAGATCAACAACTAAACTTTGAATGCTTCCAAAACAAAAGGAGCTTGTCATTGATTTTAGCCATGAGAAAGCAACCCATCTCCCTGTCACTATTAAAGGCTCTGAGGTTGAGGTGATGAGTAGTTTCAAATTTATTGGGGTCACTATCACCAACGATCTTAGCTGGCACTTGAATACCAGTATTATTTTTAAAAAATCAAAGCAATGGCTTTACTTTTTACACAAATGAAAGGAATTCACTTCAAATCCCCAAGTTTTATGTACCTTTTACCAGTGCGTTATTCAGAGTATCCTCACCAGCTTGCTTATTGTGTGGTTTTGTAACCTAACTGTACAGGATCTGAAATCTCCAAATAGAGTTGTGTGCCTTGCACGCCTAATGACTGATGCTGATCTGCCAGATCTGAATGACATTTACAGCTCTAGGCTTCTGTCTCGTGCCTCAAATATTGTAAATGACCCTACAGGTCATCCTGCTGCCAGTCTTTTTGTTGCTCTCCCTTCAGGCAGATGATATCGTTCTATAAAATGCAGTACTTCTCGATTAGTTAAGAGTTTCTTTCCTTTTGCTATACGTAGTTTGAATAACTCTAAGTCACACGCTTAATTATTGCCTCATGCTTTGGTGTCAGGCAACTGTCAGCCTGAGTAATTACTTTTTAAAACTTATATCATTTTAATTGTTTTTGTATTGTATTTTGTTCTTGTCTTATGGCCTTTATGTTCTGTCCCTTATGAGAGCTCTTGCAACCACTTTCCAATGCCGTTCTACCGTAAATGGCAAATAAGTTGACTTTCTTGACTCTCTCTCTCTCTCTCTCTCTCTCTCGGCAAAAGGTCAGTAACACGATTGGGTATAAAAAGTCTTTTTTGCATAAAGATGGCAATGACTTTACCACTCAGGGAAGACTGCATGTGCAAACAGTTCAACGATATAAAATAACATTTCTCAATGTAAGATTACAAAGAATTTCAGGACTTCATCCTCCACAGTACATAATATTATCAAAAGATTTAGAGCATCCAGAGAAATCTCTGTACATGAGGGAGAAGACCGAAAACCAAGATTGAATGGCCATGATCTTCAGGCCCTCGGGCAACACTGCCTTAAAAACAGATGGGATTCTGAAGTGGAAATCACTGGATTGGGTCAGGAACACTTCTGGCAACCATTGGTGGTGAACACCATTTGTCACTGCATCCACAAATGCAAGTTAAAACTCTGTCATGCAAATACAAAACCAAGATCCAGAATTGCCATGGCCTTTGCTGCGCCTGAACTGATTTCAGATGGACTGAGGCGAAGTGGGAAGCTGTCCTGTAGTCTGACCGATCAAAAATGTGAAATTACTTTGCAAAATTATGGATGTCACGTTCTATGGCCTAAAGAGGAGCGGGACCATCCAGCTTGTCATCAGAGCACTATTCAAAAGCCAGCATCCATTATTGTATGGGCGTGCATTATTTCACATGGCATGGGTAACTTGCACATTTGCGAAAACACCAATTATGCTAAACAAGGTTTCAGAGTTTCATATACTGCCATCCAGACATCTTTGACAGGGAAGGCAGTCCATGCCACGAGATGGGCGCGATTGTGCCGGCGCCTGTAAACGCCCATCAAGTCCTCCTTACGCCCGTGATTTAGCACGCCCGTCAGCCACCTCAGGGGTGCTCCACGATTTAATTCAAGCGTTATCGCATTTCACTTACCCCGGTAACGACCATGACGATGACGACATTGTCATAATCAAACTAGTAATCGCAACATTCTCACAGATCGAGGCAACCAGTGCCAGCTGTGAGGAAGCATCTCATATTCAGTTCTGCATATTCTACCCATCATCATGGCCGTAACTAGCTATGAGGTCACCAAGGTCCGGATCTCGGTAAAAATTTCAGAGAAAAAAAAATTTGATGTCTTTATCATTTGAGTTTTGTTCTAGGTATCGTAAGTGTAACTCGTGTGTACATGCAATGTTACATTTCACCAAAAATCAATTTCTGTTTGCACATTATTATTTTTTTCCTGGTTTATCTATGCATAAATAATTTTGGGGGGTTTTCTTATGTTCATTAGTATTTTTGTATTAATGCTGTTTAACTCATGGTAACTCATACAGTTGTGAGGTTAGCAAAACAAAATACATGTATGGACAATAGGCTATACTATTTGCAACATACTAAAGGCAGTCTATAAGCCAAGGACAGGACGGGACACCAGGACCGGTGAAGAATGGAGTAGGTGGCTTAGTGCTAGCAGGTACCATTACATGCACAATATGAGTATACTTATGAAGCAGAGAAGAAACACATTGGGTGCATATACATGTACAGTTAAAGCTGAAGTACAATGGGAGCCGGTAAGTGGGAAAACATGCCTGCCAAACATATGGCAGGAGTGAAAAAATAGTGCCCGCCGGAGAATTGGCGGGAGTGACAGATAGTGCCCGTGCAGTTTTTTTCCTGGCATGCACTGGGAAAGCCTTGCTTATTTTAGCAAAAAAAAAAAATGCCAAACACAACATTCTGCACCTATTAAAACAACATGGCTCTGTAGTAAAAGAGGCTGGGTGCTAAACTGGCTGCCTGCAGGCTAGACCTGTCACCCACTGAAAATGTTTCACGAATTGTGAAAAAAATATGACAAAGGAGTCTGTGAAGTGTTCATCAGAAGAAAGCCTATATCAAGCAAGAAAACATAATGCTTTCAAAACTACAGCAGTTGGTCACCTCAGTTCCCAAATGCTTTCAGAGTATTGTTAAAAGAAAAGGTGATGCAACACAGTGGTAAACATGCCCCTGTCCAACATTTTTGAAACGTGTTGCTGACATCAGATTCAAAATCAGCATATTCTTTTCAAAAAACAATAAAACTTCTCAGTTTCAAAATCTGATATGTTGTCTTTGTACTATTTTCAAATAAATATAGCACTTGAATGATATGTAAATCATTACATTCTGCATTTATTTTTTATGGAATGTCCCAACTTTTTTGGAAATGGTGTTGTATAAATTGTAAATAGTTTCATCAATTGTTCAGTATTATTTAGCTTCATGAGAAATATTTGAAACATAAATAACAGTTGTTAAGTTGTATTCAGAAACCTAATCAAAAGTCTTTGGAAACAAAATAGAAAAACAAGTTTATGAATATAGCATATATCTATGAAAATTACAGAGCATCCCGCTCAGCACCTTAGAGAACATTAAAAAAACAAAGCACAGTAAACTCTGTTGACAGAAAAGGCAATATTTGCATTCATGTTATTGCAAAAAATTTTCCGGCTTGCGCACTATGCGCGCTCGCATTACATATGTCTCCCTACCGACTCTCAGATTAAACCTAAGTGCTTGAGTATCATACAAAAGACAGCAAGCACATCTGCATTACTGTTCATTCCATGCACATCATTTGATTGCTGCTTAAAATTGGCTGCTTCCTCTGTATTGACACCATCATGGGTGTCCTTATTCCTGTTTGAAATCCCTGTGCAAAAGCTTGCAATCGTTGGGCTTGCTATTTTAGACAAGAGCACGGTTCCTTTAGATTTTTTTTTTTTTTTTTTTACTTTTTCTGGTGAACAGTCCAAAATTCTGAATAAATTAAAAATGACTGGGCACACAGCTAAGAATCACACAATGGCAAGCCATCTCAAATCCATTAAGCAAGAGAGGGGGCATCTGCACAAAGGAGACTTCACAGAGTGCCTTAATCTCCTCCGTCTAACTTGACCTCTGACCTTTGAGCCTGTGACATCAGGTCTGTCTGCAAGAGTTCTATCCCTCTGCCCAGCCCCGCTACCTAAAACACAAACAGTCCCAGTTTCACAATAATAGATGAAAGGGCATGTTGACATCTCAGAACACAAATTGATCCAATCTGATCCCAGCTACTCCCTGGCTACTTAACACTGTGAGGGACTGGTCAAGACCTTTCTCTCTTTTTTTCTTAATCTTTGCCTTGTGTCACATATTGTGTTTGGTTTCTCTATGGAACAGGGGAAGCGAACAGCCTCCAATTTTCCATTCAGAGGTGCATTTCTCAAAAGCATAGTTGCAAACTAAATTAGCAACTTACATAGTTCGTCCATTCACAGTCAGTGGTTCTGACTTTGTAAGTTAGCATCTGTGCTTTTGGGAAACGCGCCCCAGGATAGTTGCACATTAATGGGGTTTTATGGGGACTCGTAAAATTGTTGCATCACAACATTGAAATGAGAAGCCTGAAAAGTCCTTTGCCACAGGGTGGAAGATGCATTATTGGCAATGACTTCACCGGAAACACTTGCCCTTTATTATCAGAAAACAATGCAGACGAAATAATGCACATTTTGGGTCAGATCCCTAGGACTAGCCTAAAGAGTGGTTATTAGCGTACATGACCCAATTTACTTTTGCCTCTTATCCAGTCCAATTTGGCAAACATGCCAAGGGCTTGTTCAATCTGTCTCTGTTTGACTCAGCAAACGTATTATTCTGTTTTATTTAATTTCTTTACCAAGGCTTCCACAGGTGCCAAACTCATAAAACAATTTCACAAACAAGAATGTCTAGCGCACTCAGATAGGCGCCGAGCAGGATGAAGAAGAATGTAAAGATATTACAAATGCAACTGGGCAATCAAGAAAACAAAGATTGATTTTTTTTCCCCATTACAAGATGGCTGTAAGTGGCTTCAACTCTCATGTGGTTGCCCAGATGTCTTTAGAATGCCTCTCTTGACAGAAATAATCTTTTTGCAGAAACACAGACTATTATCTTTGGATCACTGAGTGTGAAGAGTTTTTCAGGCTGGATTGCCTTGTTATTACAATGCCACTCCTCAATGCAGTGACAGGCTCTAAAACACTGTCAAAAATGTTTTGATTGGTACTTAAAGGAACCATCACTGCAGCAATTGTACTATAAATGTGTAGCAAGCAGAAATCATTAAAACCGTATCAACACTTTCATTATATAAATCAAAACCTGAACGACCCAATACTCATTACAAGTTTACCCCCAAAGGACAAATTTTTGCAAGAAAATTATTTTTCCATTGTAAAATAATTTTTGGTTCTCCAAAATCTTGTGAGCATTAAAATAAAGGCTCTAAAAGGACAAAATCGATTTTATCCAGAATAATTTAATTTTATAGTATTATAGATAGTAATATTGGTGTCCTAAACTCTCACAACAAAAGTAACAGTGTGCATTTAATGTTTTCTGGCTTGTGCTTGATCATTAATTAGTGAAGATGTGCTAATGCTCCTGAAGACACGTGCTAATTGAGAGGATACACTGTAGTATGCGTACCTGCCTCTCTTCAGCCGCAAATACACTCTGTGTCTAGTTTAGATGTCCTCAGACTCACATTCTCTTGGCTTATTGACAAAGCAGCCAGAGCAGCCAGGATAGGGGCTGGAAGCAGGTCAAAACAGCCCCTGTAACTCAGTGAAAGAGCTTGGTCTGAGTGAAGAGGTTCCATTCTTGCACTCTTACTGTTGTAAAGTGATTGATCAAACAATATTGATGCTGGGAGAGGCAGGGCCTGGCAAAAGGCTCAAATAAACAGCAGATCCAGCCTCTGATCCAGGCCTAATGGAAAACATACATCTGACCTGCTCCACATGCTAGCCTACCCAGCATTCACAGACCCTATGCTGATTACAGCTGACATTTCAAAAATCATCAAAGATCATTGCAGTGATAGAGTGTCAGCCTTATGGAACTACTCAACATGGATGCCTATATGTACTCCTCCGCCAATAATAAGTGTTGAGGATCATATTTCAATATTTCTCATCATATTCATCAGTAGATCAATGACCATAATTAATAATTATAATCAGTAACCATAATATGCAAGCAGCAGTAACACACACACGCTCGCGCGTGTGCGCAGGCACACGCACACACACGCGCGCACACACACACATATACAAGCAGTTCACACACGCATAAGCAGTTCACACACGCATGAGCACTACACACACATAAGCAGTTGGCTTCTGTAGCTTTGATTGACATCTGTTCAGTTGATTCAGGCAATATCTGTTCAGTCATCAGCATTATTCACCATCACTCATCAGAAATCATATAGTTATGCATGCTCCAATATTACACTGGAAAAGGGTTGTTATCTTTTGGTTGCTGTTTTCAAGGCAAGTTGGCAGTGTTTTGGTTTGCCTGTCTCTGGGATGACCTGTGACCCAACTGAAAGTCCTATTAAACAATGAAGTAGTCTTGAAGTAGTTATTTTGCAAAGGATGCCAACTGATGAGAAAAGAGAAAAACAAGTAACATGCAGACATCACATTATTGTACCATTGAAAAACAAGTAAGAAGCAGACATTATGTTATTGAACCATTGTAGCATGAGAAGGCGGAAAAACCATTTTGGAAGATATTTCCTGTGATGAAGGTATAAAAATTGGGCGTGAAAAGCAGAATGTCAGTTCTTCTTGCGCAAAAAAGAACTCGGCTTTATATTCATCAATATGCCTCGATAAAGCCTAATTTTCTGAAGGATCTGTCTCTCTCCAATTGTTTGAGGGAACCTCAATATTTTGAAAATATTTCTGAATGTAAACCACAACATAAGCCACTGTCTTGTGTGTATATTCCTGTACGGTGTTAGTTTGGAATATCTGAACTCTAAATACCATTGATACATTCATTTTAATCTCTGTAAGCTCAAATATAATGCCACCTGCTGTTCAAGATGGTCATCATTAAATCATAATCGACCACTCCACTGAAGAAGAATTTCATTCAAAGTGCACTTGGTATTCAATTTTC
Organism: Gymnothorax javanicus; assembly: GCA_029692085.1. Taxonomy (NCBI): domain Eukaryota; kingdom Metazoa; phylum Chordata; class Actinopteri; order Anguilliformes; family Muraenidae; genus Gymnothorax; species Gymnothorax javanicus. The sequence continues at coordinate 92,242,929 of CM056199.1, read as the reverse complement.
TGTATCATACTCAAGAAAGGGTTTTCAAATGATTGTTGGTGAATTAATTGCTTGCACTTAATGGAAATGTGAATCATGGTTGGAAGGACTGTAATGGCTTCATTTTCATTCTCTTTATTGCAAAAAAAAAAAAATGAGGTAGTGGAAAAGTGATGGAAATGGCAGAAAACACTAAATTTTCATTTTAAATAGATTCTGTGTAATTATGCAAATCAAGGATAAATATTACGTACAGTATCTAATCTGTTATTACGTAATTTTGTTGTTCTAGCTGCTGTAGTTGTTGTCATGTCCCATTTCAGACCACTCTAAGCGCTATTTTAATTGATTCACTCAAAGGCGTTAACACGCGCACATACACAGATGCATACAAACAAAAATACAACTGTCTTGTGAAAATTTTCACAGGTGAGAATGCAGTCAGCCAAAAATCACACATTGGGCCCTTGTTAATAAAACTTCTATGATCTAGGATAACTTTTGTCTTTTCCACTTATAGTGGATGAGAGGATGTGCTGGGCAGGGGAGTACTGGTCTGAGATCAGTGCTTCTGCTTGTATGGATCCTCAGGAATATGGGCTATGCGGTTTAATGGACAGGGCTGATGATGACTCATTCTGGAGGTCAAAGGTGAGAGCTGATTAGACTTACTGGGGGATGGGCTGCTGTGAGTGTGGTGATGCTGACTGACAGACAGTAGCTTGGCCACGTTAGCATTATTTTCACAAATTATGTCTTTTTCGGCTGCATAAGAGATCATACTCAAATAAATGTACACATGAGTCAAGGGCAACCCATTTAAAAACTTCCCCGTGGAACTCAACACGGAGCTACATTAATTTGAAATGCTTACATACATTTTATTAGTGCAGTTATTCCGCTCGTGCTGCTGCTGGGCGGGGATATCAGCCATAATGAGAGCAGATGCATTTTTTTTTTTGTGATTTTCATTTAGAACAGGCCCTTTTTATACCTTTCCATTGGATTTTATTTTCCAAAAATGTGGTCAGCTGTTGTGCATCCAAGTGGTCAGAAGATCAAAGCCGGGGCCCGGTGGTAATTGTGCCTCGCCAAAGTGTGGCTCAGCCTGGGATCAGGGTCCCAGCAGGTGGGGGACAGGCATGAGAACAGGCCGAGAGAGGAGCAGGAGATGAGAGGCCCAGCCTGCCACAAATAAAGACTTCCTACCGGCTGCTTTCTGAAGTCACAAAGCTCAGTTTTGGAGGGAAAGGTTGAAGGCTTCACAGACTGACTTGGGCTGGCGAAGGGGCCACAGTGGGGAGCATGGTGAATGCATAAGAATGAGGGTTTTTGAAATGTGCGGCAGGAAAAGGGGCCAATATAGCGAGGTTTATATGGGATATTAATCAAAATTGATGGGAAGATAACTTTCATAATCTGTGGAAATATCTGAGTTGCCACACTTGTTGTCCCATAAAAACTATAAATTATGACGTTCTACCATCTAATACAAATGTCACCACCATACTCCATCACCACACACTCATGCTCACAAATGCATGCACACACATATGCACACACATACACACACATAACCACAGTAGCGGTTTGTTTATCTACTGTCCTAAGGAACCTGTGAAACTCCATAACTCGGAGCGCTTGGTATGTGCGTGCAAGAGCTCACTTTTCAATGCTGTCAGTCTGTTTGTCCAGTGCACGCTCCCCCCCCCGACGCCCCATATCACCCATCCACAACACTACACAACCTAAATTGCCCCCCCAAACAGATGGCTTTTTTAACTGCCCTTGGTCTTCAGCACCTCCGCACAGAAGTCACAGGCAGGAATGGGGAGGGTTGGGGAGACGAGGCAGCTCTGAGACTGTCACGACAAATGGTTCGGGGGTAGCTGAGCAACTTAAAAGGATTAAAGGGAATCTTTTCACAGATACTTCAAACTTGTTTAGACCCTGTCTGCAGTCCCTCCTGATAACAGAGTGCTCATATGAAAACACCTCATAAAGTTCACAACCCTGTCAGGGCAAACTGTAGCCCACTGCTGAGAAGATAATTAAAAACAGGGCAATTGGAATTAGTTTCTGAAATTGTGAATGCAGCAGACTGAATGAGTTATCTACAAACTGAATTCTACTTTGCATGTAATGGGTGTCTGTGAAAGGCTAATCTACATAATACAAGAAGTTATGAGAGAGAGCTAAAAATTAAAATGGGAAAATATTCCAACATTGAAGGATAGGAAACTTAAAGGTACGTGGGAATGACAAAAATGCACCCCTTTCAGAAATTTCCGAAGAGAACACAGGCTGTCGATAGGATTTTCCATTCCATGTGCTTGACATAGTGTTGAAAGTGTACTGCGGCGGCAGTGTCTTAAAGTACAATGGTAAACTGAAAAATTTGTCTAGTGAAGCTGAATTTGCCTCTTTTTCTAATACATTCTTTCAGGCTCTCCTCTCTGTGCCAGGCCAAGACTAAAGGCCGCCCTTCCTCAGCTCACCTGCTGGGCCCAGATCCTATGGCCAGAAAACCTCCGCTCCCCCATCCCATCTCTCTCTCTCCTCTGTTTCTTTCACTTTTACACTGAACGTAGACAGTCGCAAAATGTAAAGATATTATTTTACTTGACAGCTTACTTAATTTTATTGTTTTGCATATCATATTTATGTAGTTTTTATGGGATACTTCTTATTACTGAATAAATGTTAAAAGTAAAACTTTTAGCGCCAGGTGCCAGTCACAGAACCACAGATCAGCTCTTTGTTTATAAAAAAAAATTACACGATTTGTCTGTGTAGGTATCATACAAATATTTCGAAAATAGAATCGATTTGTCTGCGAATATATACGAAATGAGCAAGTGGTTGTGCCCACCACTGTTCAGTAATTCTTTGGCCTTTCTATGTTGGTCCCATTGGAAAGGTTAGCCTGATAAAATGACATTGTGCATGAGTACATTCACATCTCTCAAATAAGCTCTTGTGAACTTCCCGACTCTGTTCCTAGCATCCCTTGGAGGATTGACTGCAATGGACTAAACAAGGGTAGGACATCCTCTGGAAAGATTTTCATTCTTGGCAATGTGGAATCAGACCCTGAGGTAAGCTTAGTCACAAGAGAAATATACACTGTCAGAGGGAGGACTCAGAACACCCTGTAACCAATCAGCTGCCCTGATCATCAGTCCAGTTTGCAATATTAGTCAATCATGAGGGACAGATTTTTGAACAAGTGTAATGGTTTGTTGGTGGTGAGATTTTAAAGAGTGTTAGAGGGACCCATGGATCACTGCAACTTCCTTTGATGGAAAATTCTTGCATGACCAGGAAAAAATTTTGCAAAACAAGGGGATACTTCTATTTTTTTAATTAAATATATTTTTAGTTTTTACATTTATCTAGTAATCATTCACACAAAAAAGTATTAAGAAAAAGTTTCACATGTGCAAAAAGCAAAAAATAAAATAAAATTTAAAAAAGACAGCCTGATACACACAAAATGTAGTTGTTAACCCTCTGTTAACCAAGTACCTTTCCAACTGTGTAAAAATAATTTCCCTAGGCAAATATGTTGATTATGGGCCAATATTTGGAAAAATGGAAAAAAAAAAAAAAAAAAATTCGACCCTTTGGCCCATTTTTCCAAAATGTAGCAGATCTGCTACATTGGGTAATAATGCGAATGGAAAAATTAAAGTGACGGACCATTCAAGTTATTCTCAAATGTTTATTTGGCAATAAGAAACAAAACCAGCAGGGTGTCCAGGCTGTTAACCCTTTCACTTTATGTGGCAGATATGCCACGGTGGTTAATAGAGGGTTAATGATTAACTCTTTACCTTAAATAAATGAAACAATCAAAACCTATATTACCCATGTGAAAAATAATAGCCTGTGAGACCTAATGACTAGTTGTGCTACCCTTTGAGACAACAATTGCAATCAAACATTTTCTATAACTAGTAAAGAGTCTTTTGCATTGCTGTGGAAGAATTTTGGCCTCTTTACAAAACTTTGCAGAATTGAGACGCTGTGGCATGACCTCATCTAGGTTTTTGAGAATGAGCTGTCTTATGAACCCCTTAAACTCAAACTTTTCACCTAATTTTTCCCTTAAGGAAATTAAAAGTAAGAAAAAGCTTTTTTTTTCATATCATAGGATGATGTCACATGCATACTTTCTATCCGCTAGTTGCAGCGTTTCACTGAAGCTACTACAAACTTACACTAAAAGAAATATTCAAACCCAGTAACTCCATGTTTTTATGGCTACAGCATCACATCAAATGGAAAACATCTATATCTTGTACGTAAATCATTTTATACACATTCCCCTGCAATTCAGCAGGACATATTTGGGAACCTTGGGATCTCCACTGAAATTTAAAGTAGGACAGAAGTTCCACAAGTTTGAATACAGCATTTGAGGAACTTACATATGCGTCTGTAGGTTTATGGGGTTAAGGTCATGCCAAGGACGCTTCAAAACCTTCATTTTGTTTCTTTTGAGTCATCCAGAGGAGGAATTGCTTGTAAGCTTTGGATCATTCTCTGCTGCATAACTCAGCTCCCATGGATGCTTTTTTTGCAGTCTCTTTATTATTGCACATTTGTGAACACTGACCTTGACTTAGGCAAGTGAAGCCTGCAGTTCCTTAGATGTTAGTCTGAGTTCTGTTGTGACCTCCCAGATAAGTCATTGATGTGCTCTTGGAGGAATTTTGATTGGCCTGCAACTCTGGGGAAGCTTCCCCACTGTTCTGAGTTTTCTCTATATGTACATAATGGCTCTCACCATGATTTGCTGGAGTCCCAGAGCCTGAGAAATGGCTTTGAAACCCTTTACAGACTGATAGATGTCAATGACTTTGATTCTTATCTGTTCTCCAATTACTTTAGATTGCAGCATCTCGTTCTGCTTTTTGCCTAGTTCACACTGCCAGATAGGTCCTATTTAAGTGATGTTTAGATATAACAGGGCTGGCAGTATTAATGCTTGGGTGCGTCCCATGAAATTGAACCAATTGATCAGTTACATTTTTTAAAAATTGGATAATTTAGCAACTAAAAGGGCAATTACTTTTTCACATAGGGGCAGGTAAGGTTGGACAGTTTTTTCCGTCAATTAATGAAATTATCGTTTAAAAATTGCAGTTGGTTATGTTTGTTTAATATTAAAATTAGTTTGAAGATCTGAAACATTTAATATGGTGTCCGACAAGGGCAAACAAGCTATAACAGCCCGAAATATCTCGAGTGTTATGGAAAAACCTAGTAGGCGTAATTATGGTCAAAACTGAGTTAGGTCCATTTTTGTACTTACTAGGCTTTGCCTCATCACATATAGTAAGATGCATTTAAAAAAATCCCTGATTCCCTATGTTTTGCTATAGCAGAACCAAACAAGTCATCGGTTTTTAATAGTTTCTGAAGCAAAATCTAGTAAGTTCATCCTCCTGGGTTTTTCTCGCATTAAATTTTCTAATTTTTGTTATGGCAAAACCTAACACGTTGAATTAGCCAGTTATGAAGCAGTGTTCCTATTACATGATCTGTCAGGTCAGTGCCTGTGCAGGGCATTGGGTGTGCAGGACTTTCATAGTCTGAATTCATAATTCACATAATTCACGTGGTAATAACGACTGAAAAATTGCTTCAACAGGGAAACAGATGGTGGAGTTAACACTGAAAAACTGTCAAACACCACTGCAACTAAATAATTGCAAGGTTTTTGTCCATCATATTGGTAATTGATATTTCACATTTTTTGATGGAAAAAACTTGTCATCATATTGCCATGGATACTGACAAAAAAAGAAGAAAAAAAAATCTTCCTTAAATATTTCTTCTTATACAATGAACAATTAACTGCCACGTCAGTTTCGCTGTTGGACAAGAACTTAAATCCAGAGCTATACAGTATTCTGTCTTTTTCTCAAAATCTGCTTTTTGGTACTTGCTAGGTTTCTCCATAACACTCAAAATCTCCAGTTGGAGAAACGCGCTGCAGCTTCAGTAACAAAACAAATTCAACAACACATAAAAAAATCCAAAGCTGCCGGATAGCTCACTTGGTTAAAGCATCGCATTGCGAAGCAGAAGTGACTATCACGGCGCGGGTTCGAGCCCCGGTCGAACCAATCAGCAGTGGTCCGCAGCTTTTTCAGAAGTAGCGCACAATTGGCCATTGCGCTACAGGTATGCAAATTGGGAAGGGTCTGCCAGGAAGGGTAATATAAGTTGCTTTGTTTGTTGCTCAAGCGCCTCCTGTTGGCCAGACGGGCGCTCATCCGGAAGATTCTAAGCTTGTTCATGTTCGGGTATCCTCCGCCCTCGTTCTGAACTTGTGAGAATTCAACCAATGAGTGTATAAGAAGCAGTGGCTGACAGGTGCGTGCTTCGAAGGAGAGCCGTGAACTGTCTTCACTCTCCTGAATTGGCAACAGGTGGTCGCATATGCGAAAGCCTTGTACATAGTTCCCCAATTGGACATTCCTGATTCGGGTGGGATTGGAAATGCCAACTTAAAAAAAAAAAAAATCCAGAAGAAATGCAACAATGGGCACACGCTGCAGAAATGTGAAACAATTCCATTAAATGGAAATGGACTGCAAGTACAAAAACAATGAAAAATGCAACTCACGAAAACAAATTTCACAGGAAAACACTGCATATCCAGTCAACTCAATGGAAGTTCTCCAGACTTCTTGGAGGAGCAGTGAGTGGAAAAGTTTAATTTTAGACCTGAGAGAGTGCGTGTTTTTTAAATGAGAAAAAATATGGGTGACATAACATAACAAAAAAGTGAAGAGGTGACATAGCAGTGTTGTCTTTTTCATTAGAATGTTCATTTTGGTCAAAGGTGAAATATCACTGTTAAAAGCAAGCTGAATCAATATGAACCTTTGGATTAAATTGGTAGCTCGTAACATTGAAATCAGCTATACTGATTAACTTTAAAAAATGTTTGTTTTCTGCTCTTAATTTCCTCAAGTCTTCACACAGGTTGGTTCAATTAAGTATTATAACTCATGTGATCAAAGGTTGATGATCGATTTTGTAATAGTGTTATCAGATCTACGGCCATATGTTTTGGACACGGGTGAAGAGTGGGGCAGGGCTGCCAACTGATCACCACTTGGTGGTGAGTTGGATCAGGTGGCGGGGAAGACTGTCGGACAGACCTCTGAGGCCTAAACATGTTGTTAGAGTTGACTGGGAACGTTTGGTTGAGGACCCTGTCCGGACAATTTTCAACTCACACCTCCGGAAGAGCTTTTCCCATATCCTGGGGTAGGCTGGGGACATGGATGCAGAGTGGACCCTGTTCAAAGTCTCTATTGTGGAAGCACCTGCCACGAGCTGTGGCCTGAAGGTTGTTGAAGCCAGTCATGGTGGCAACCCAAGAACCTGTTGGTGGACCCCAGCGGTGAGGGAGGCCATCAAGCTGAAGAAGGTGGCCTCTCGGGCTTGGTTGGACCGAGGGACCACCGAGTCGGCAGACCGGTACTGGCTGACTCGAAGGACGGCAACCACTGTAGTCGCTGAAGCAAAAACTTGGGTTTGGAAGGAGTTTGGGGAGGCTATGGAGAAGGACTTTCGAGTGACCTCAAAGACGTTCTGGAAAACCGTCAGACGACTCAAGAAGGGGAGGCAGGGCTTCACCCAGGCTGTTTTCAGTACGGGTGGGGAACGGCTGACTGCCGGGGATATTGTTCTGTGGTGGAAGGAGCACTTTGAATGTACTCATGACCTAAGAGGCAGAATGTTGTTGTAAACTAGAAGGGTCAAATCAACTCGGAGTGAGCACTCCTTATCTGTGGCTGGAGTCAGTGCATGGAACATACTTGAAGACAATTTTAGAATGGCAGACAATCTGAAGGAATTTAAGTATCTTTTGAAATGTGCATGTTTGAATAATTATAAACTTATCCAACAAAATGGCATTGGATAACTTAAACGGAACCATAACGGGCATAAACAATAGGGGTTGTTTATGGACACTCAGCTATATTGTGATTAAAATTCTTCATGATGTTCATAAATCTCTATGATTTTATGTTGTGACGTTTAAATCGTAGTGTAAATGGACACTCAGCTCTGTTGTGATTTATTAATCTTTATGATATCTTAACCATAATCAAACTGTTTTTCTGGGAGTTGGGGGCGGGACTTTGACAAGCGATTTCGCTTCTCCCGCGACCCTTTTCGGTCATGATACATGTTGTGTTGAAATTGTCATGGAACGACTGTACAATCATGCCGAAATGAAAAAACAAAAAAATAAATAAAATAAATAAAAAAAATAAAATAAAATAAAACTTGTGAATCCAGGAGACATGACCTCCATTGAGGCGGCAGGGACGAACGACTCCGGCGAGTGATTGCCCATTTCCCTACCGGAAGTCACTGTGGTGGTCGAAAAGCTCCGCAGTGGCAAGTCACCGGAAATGGACGAGATTCGCTCTGAGATGCTGAAGGCCCTGGATGTTGTTGGGTTGTCATGGTTGACATGCTTGTTCAACATCACGTGGATGTCGGGTACAGTACCCTTAGCCTGGCAAACTGGGGTGGTGGTTCCCATTTTTAAAAAAGGGGACCGGAGGCTGTGCTCCAATTATAGGGGGATCACACTGCTTGGCCTCCCAGGGAATGTCTATGCCAGGGTGCTGGAAAGGAGACTCTGCCCAATTGCCAAACCTTGGATTCATGAGGAGCAATGCAGGTTCCGTTCTGGCCATGGAACAGTGGACTAACTTTTTACCCTCACGTGGATTCTGGAGGGGTCATGGGAGTTTTCCCATCTAGTCTACACGTGTTTTGTGAACTTGGAGAAGGCTTATGACCGCGTCCTACGAGGTCTCTAGTGGGGCGTGCGGCAGGAGTATGGGGCTCCAAGGCCGGTAATTCGAGCCATTCGATCCCTGTACAACCAAAGCCGGAGTTGTGTTCGCATTCTCGGCATTAAGTCGGACTCGTTTTCAGTTAGTGTTGGACTCCGCCAAGGGTGTGCCTTCTCACCTATTCATGGGCAGGATATCAAGGCACAGCTGAAGTTTGGAAGGTGTCCAGTTTGGTGGCCTAAGGATTGCATCTCTGCTGTTTGCAGATGATGTGGTCCTGCTGGCTTCATCATGCTGCGACCTCAAACGCGCACAGGAGCGGTTAGCAGCTGAGTGTGAAGCGGCCGGAATGAGGATCAGCACCTCTTAATCTGAGGTCATGGTTCTCTTCCAGAAAAAGGTGGATTGTCCCCTTCAAGTGGGGGGTGAGTTGTTACCGTAAGTGGAGGAGTTCAAGTATCTCGGTGTTGTGGGAATTTTGACATTGTATTCCTGAAAGAAATCACACTGAGACAAAGTGAGTAAATAGGATCCTTTACTGCTTGCAAGTAGGGTCTTCGTTAGAGAAAGAACAAAGACAAAGGAATCTCTCCTTTGCTTTGGATATATGTAAAAGCAGAACGTCATGATGTACGCCCTCTGCATCAGCTGCGTGCGCGCGCATCCCACGTGAGTCTGGCTCCAGTAATCCTAAAAAGTTTCTCTCCCCGCAGAAATTTATGTTTCCTTGGGTCTTATTCAGAACACTCCAGGCTTAGAAGGAACACACTGTTTCAGTAAACACACTTCATGACGCTTCTACATAGGAACAAGCTAGATTATAAAAGTTGCAATCACGCATGGCCTAGGTCATCTAGGCCACTCGAGAACAAGCGAGGATAAACACTTAATGACTGAATAAAGAAGTAAATCAATACTAAATCAAGAGCAAGCAAGGATAAACAATTAATAACCAAATAAGCAATAATAAGGAATTTATTACTGAGTTCCACCAACATTTCCCTCCTCTTTATAACTGATAATCCGCTAACAGGCCACTTCTCTCGATTTTCAGCATGTGCTTCATTCACAGGAAATGCTAGAAAAATCTTTACGCTTCTGTTCAAACAGGCCTTCTATTTCTATCACATCACTGTATGACTCCCCCAGCTCCTCCGGCAGAGAATGTCCTCTGTCGATGTCCTGTAACATAAACATCTGATACCGTGGGTTAGCATTCAACATTTTCTATATCAATCCTCTTATTATTGGGACCCCAAAGTGACTGCAAAAGAGTAGTATTGCAAATCCTGCTGCTATGAGGCTCAATACAGATGATATTGCTGCTTTCCACCCCCCTGACATGAGCCACTGCCACCAGGTACTGTCAGATACATAGTCACTCAGCTGTGCATCTTATAGATCTTTTAAACGTTGCAAGGCTTGATCTATTACTCCACCCTCCTCATTATTTGCTGGTATGTAGGTGCAACATGAAGGCCCTATAATTTGACAAACTCCACCCTGTGCCGCTGTCAATAAATTGAGTACCATTCGATTTTGCAGTGTCATTAATCATAAGGCAGTCAATTCTTGCTGTACACTCCTAGTGATATTACAGGTCTCATTTATAAGTGCACTTAGGCGATAGTTCACAGTTTTCATTCGCAACATTACCTTTCCAACTCCCAGATGCGGAAACAAGGAGAGGGCGATCTTCCCCCTCTGACCTTGCCTCTGCTGGAACATTGGATTCCCAAATTGGGTCACGTGGTGCTGCTGCATCTTGTCTCCGTCGCGTGGTCATAGTGTCCGCACTCACAATGTATGTGTGATCACTTAATTGTACATAAGCACATACCCCTCCCCAATTTGGTGGTAACGCTACAAATATTCGATGTCCACACAACCAATACTAACCATCCACAGCTCTCGTCCCATTCTAGTGTGGTGCCCACGGGTTACATATTGTCACTAGGACCGTCTTCTCTCCCAGTGAAAAAGGATGTTTCCGTTATTTGTGGATAGCCACAGAAAATCAGTAGTTCCCCTGACACCCCTGGGTTACTCCCACAAATTCTTTGCCATTCCTTTTGACACATCGCCAAAACTTCTGCCCCGAACTATAATGGACTACCATGAGTGGGACGTTAGAACTCGCATTTCCCAACTTCAGATATCCATCTCTGTCGGTGCAGTATTTTAACCCAAAGTTCATTATTAGGTCAAGCGGGGGTACCCTGGGGTCCGTTGAGGCTAATCCACTACGAGCAGTAGACACTGCCATAGCGCACTTAACTGTACTATTCAGACTCATTGTGGGCGCTGCAACTTGTAACAGCTCTACTCTGGGTGTAGATATGGAGGCTGGTAGGTGTGTGCACACATAACACTCAGTACGGTTAACAGAACGCTCCGTTCTATTTGCATATCTCTACCATTAATTAGTAGCATATATGTGTGTAGGGTTTCCTGGTTCAGGAAGGTGGTTATCCGCCCGCACATACGTTCTTGCTCTGGGAGAGATTGGCATGTGGACTGCACTTACCATGGATATTCCTAGGATCAACGAGCACAGGGAGAAGTGAGCCATATTGTGAACCAGTCTGGAGTCTCTACTGACTTGGAGCGTACATAAGTTCTTCACCAGGTTTGAGACGGGCGAGCTCTATATGCCACGCCCCCCTTTGTAGCTGGACTCTCTCCAAGTCTATCCTGACTTATTTCAATCGATCAATCAGATGCACCTACACACCAGTTGGAGGACATACTACCTTGCAGTGTGACTGATGTATCCACGCCTCTCTCTCCCATATCCTCACTGCAGTCAGTGTGGTCAGGAGCACTTGATATGGACCCTTCCACGTCTGTTCACTCCACTTCTGCTTTTTACCGACACTCCGCACCAGGATCCAATCTCCAGGCTTAATCTCCCCTGGAGGCAGCTCCGCTACTGATCTGGGGGGAAGCACATTTCGAATCTCACTCTTGTTAGTTAACATCCTATTCATATATTTTGTCAGAGTTGCTTCTTCCATTTGTGTTCTCTGCAATAAATGTGGTAATTCAAAAGGTTTCCCATGTACTACTTCATAAGGTGACAAACCCAATGACCATTGTGGTGTTATTCTTATACTGGTTAATGCCAATGGCAGACATGCAATCCAGTTCCACTTAGTTTCTGCCATGGCTTTGTGCAGTTTTGCTTTCAGGGTTCCATTAGTTCTCTCCACTAATCCTGCTGATTGCGGATGATATGCACAATGCTTTTTCAATCCTATTCCTAATTTTGCTCCTAGGCGGGTCAACACTTAATTTCTAAATTCTGGCCCATTGTCACTATACACACTTAGATCCTTTGAACCTCCCTTTCCAGGGTGCAGTCCCAGGCTAAATCCCTTTCCACAGAGATCTTCGCCCAGGCTCCCCCAGGTTGAGAACTCTGCCTTCTGCTTCGCGGTGTCTCCTTTTCAAAGCCCACCGATTACAGAGGCACCACTCGCTGACTGACGCATTTGCTTTTGGCTTGTGGTGGCCTGACTGTACATTGAGCCGAGCGCAGCGGCCACCTCAAGGTCTTACTGCCATCTGCGACCCGACCGGCCGGTGACCCAGTCAATAGCGATCCCCGAATCCCGTAGTGGTTACCAGCCGCCCAGGTGGGAACCAACGGTCTGATCCCTACCCCACTTTGCTATGGGAGTAGAAACTTTGACCGTTTTCACCAGCCTTGCATGTTCACAGAGGTCGTATCCAATGCCCCTTTGCTAGGTGTGGGCTGTCACCCACTACATGCGACGAGCACGCCGACTAGACGGTACCACGGCAGTATGTCAATTCATACTTCACCAAACACGGGGGACTTCAGTCCTCTCCACAGCACTATATTCCATCTTTGACGTGTCCTCGTAACTTTGCAGTCCCGCCGCCGCCTGTTATGCACTAGGTTCGGGGGGCCTAATCCCCTCCCTAACGCCTTTGGAATTCCCCACCTAAGAATTATTTCTCTACTCAAAATTTTTGCTACTGTGATTGCATCTATAGATGTTACTGGAAAGGCTTCTACCCATTTAGAGAAGGGACATACCAATACTAGCACATACCTTTTCCCTTCACATGATGGTAGGCGTATAAAATCCATCATCCATGTGTGAAATGGCTCAGGGGGCGTAGGAATTGCCCCTTTCTGTGTTACCACCCCTCCCCGTGTGTTGTAGCTTTGTCATGTTGGACATTTCTTAGAAAAATTGTTAAGATAAGTAGTGAGTCCAACGGCATAGTAACTCTGATTTATTAACCCCTCCATCCCTCCTCTTAGTACATAGCACTGCCCATGCACCAAATCAGCGGCAATGTGGAAAAGGGATTTGGGCAGTATAGGCTTACCATTGGGCCCCACCCACCCTGTCCATTGATGTTTTTCTTGTGGGGGAGCGGCCATGCTCCGCTCTCAACAGATCACTTGAAATTGACACTTCAGATTGGAGTGGTAGCCCCACAAGAGTGTGTTTGGCTGGCTCCTTTGCTTCTCTGTCTGCAAAGGCATCAGCCAAACTGATTGGATTTTTGGTGTGAGCTATCAGCTCTGCTGCTTCTGCAGAGTGAGTAGGTGGCAGAGGGCCAATATCAACACAGCTATCATGAGTACAGACAGCATATCCAACACATGGGTTGCCTTTATTAACTCTTGACGCCAAACTATCCACTAAGTATTCAATCTCAGGGTTTGATAGAGGGGTGTCCTTGAGTCCAGGACATGGAGCATTATTAGATAAGACTTCTTGTAAACAATAGGGACAAAATGTTTTTTTTTGGTTTTTTTTTTTTTCAATGAATTATGATTAAGCAATCCACCTCAGTCTAGGGTTCCGCTAAGAGCATGGAGGAAATGCACAGTCAGGGCTTATTAGACCCGACCATTGTGACAATTCCCCATGTCATCAGCAGAACCGGGTGGAGTTGCTTTAGACTATGTTACAATATGCAAATTTTTTATTCACAAAAATTGGTACATATTTAATATTCAACTAACAGTTTTCCCGTTGGGCTCCCAGCACATAAAGGTCAACTCAGTCAGTACCTTTTATTTGACTGTCCACTTAATCAAAAATAAATTTAGAAATGGCAAGAAAAGTAATATGTGATCACGTTACTAGTGGACTTTTTCAATTATACAGTGGTATCACCTTCTCAATTTAGTCTTGTTTAATACTCCGAATTGGATTTCCCCAAATCTATTTCAGAAGGTAAACTTTTAAGCTGAAAACCTGCAGTTGAATCCCCAGCTGGCCAGCTTATCACTTTCACTAAAGGTTATTTTCTTCAGCAGTGAGCTCTCTGTGGAAAAGTTCCAAGAGGAGTTAGAGACAAACAATAATGAACAAATACTTCATCAACATAATTTTGTTGTTTTTCCACTCGTTTGGATCCTTTCCTGTAAAAGTTGAATAAACAGATTAAGGTTATTGTGCCCCTCTTAGTTTTTTTTTTTTTTTGTGTGTAGAATCACTGGTTGACACTCAGTTCCTGTTTGAAATGGAGAAAAGATCTTTCATTAATTCATTTGCATTTCTTTGGTCAGGAAAGCTTCCAGTCACATTTGCTCAATCACAATGCATCATTCTCTGTTCTCTGACTTCTGCATGTTGACCTTTCACCTATCTGTGCTCCCTTATCTGCTTTGGTCAATAAGGCTCCATTTGCTGCATTGCTTGACTCTGTGCACCCCCGTCTAAAAACCCATCCAGTCTCTAGTCCTACATTAGTTCACTTGATTTTTTATTTTTATAAATAAAACTCAGCTAAATTTGGCACACAGTTTCTTACTGTATACAGTGTTAAACAGTACTTTGACAAATTTTGAACACGCTGTGTTATTCTTGTTTCTACTTTACCTTCATTCTCTTCTCAGAGATATGCCTCCAGCACACCAATCCCACACAGTCTAGCCATCTACAGAAAACTGCTTAGATTTTCCAGCTCTTTAGAATTTAACAAATTCAAATAGTGTTATTACTTTAAGCTCATAGACGATATCACTGATGGTTTTCTCAGCAATGCATTACTACCGCCAAATATTGGAGTATTTAAATATTGGTCTTTCTCCTGCATCAAATGGTGCATTTTTGTTTTATTCTCAATCTTATATTTAAATCTCACTTATGCCCATTCTGTGTTCTTTTTATGTGAAGCTCTCAATACATGTAATCACTTTGTTTTAAAGGACTCAGCAATGCATTTCTTTCTCGTACTTTAAACATTTTCCCCGATTTTCACTTTTTACTCGACGCAATTCAATTAGCCACAACATTAGAAACACTTGTCCATGTTTGTGTAATTGACATTCAATTGTTACTTCCTCTAAATTTCCCTCTGTTTATAGTTACTGATCGTTTGAGAGGGGTAAGCATTTATTTTGTCAAGAAATAGGGACTTTTGTTCGGTTTCATTGGAATAATTATTCTGCTCATTTCAGCAACTTTGTCCTTTTACAACTCCAGTCATTAAAATGGCTTAACTCCTGCAAATTTGCACTGCTAATATACCCATTTTTATTAGAAATTTCACTTTTTACCAATCCTGCAATTACAGTAAGAATTCCATAAAATACAATAAATATTAGGCTAATCAACGGGCACCTTAAATTATTCTTGAATAAATGCTCATTTTATTGTAGACATCTATATGAGCACTTCATGGAATACAATGACAACTGTATTCAATCTAACAAAGACAGAATGAATAAATATGCCAGCCATGCAGCTGTTTACAGACACTCACAAAGTTAGGTTTATTCACATTTATTTCCACACACACAATCTGAGCTCAGAATACATACACACACATACACACACCTCAGTGCACTTTCCTCTCTCACATTCATTCACATTGGAAAAGATCCAAGGCTCTAATTTTCTTATGGATCTGACACCATTGTTGCTTCGATAACATACGCAGACAACGCTCTATTTCAATAGCTTTCAATTGGTTCCCCCATGAGACGAACCCGTGTGCCGTGTAAATTCCATTGTAGCGTTATTGCAGTAATAAATTGGTGTGCCGTTTACTATCAGCATTTTCAAAGCACTCGTTGGTGCTGCCATTAATGCAAAAAAAATTTCGTTTCATCACAGGGTAATGGCTCCCCAGATGCTAACCCCTTCTCTGGGATGGTTAGTCATGCCAAATTATTTTCTTGATGTTGAGCCCGATTCGGGCAATTTCAAGCGATATGACTGTTTTTCCCACATACAACTTAGATCTCTGATACTCAGCTTCTTCATGCCAATGAAGTGCTGCTTCATAATCAAATTTTTTTAACAGCTTTCATCAACACCCGCCCGCTTCATTATATCTCTCACAAGTTTACTTGCATGTGCAGGCCTCAGCTGTTTACTAAACCCAAATTCCTTTACGCCATGCCTCTTTGCTAGAGTGTCTGTTTGTTGCTACGCACGATAGCCGAAGATATCTGAGGTCAGGATTTGTTTGACTGTCTATCTTCTCATCATTATTGCAGTTTCTTCTCCCTTTTTCCTATCTCGCTTTGCTTCCGTGTTTCCAGACTACTATTCGTCCTTTGGAAGCGCGAGCACTTTCCGGTGGTCTGTATTATTCTCTGTGTTTGTTTCGTGTCCGTGCTGCTCATTTCTCTCTTGTCGCTGCACCTGGCCTCCTACCTCTACCGGCCATTACACTAGTCCTTCCATTTTTTTAGTAGCCAAAATATTCATTTGTGTTATTTATTTTTGGGTGCCTTTATCTGAATGAGAGAAGCTGTAAAATACTGAAATGCATTGTAAGGTAAAAAGAATGCGTGCAGATCAATGGTACAAGTTAAGGGAGGCTAATGTGTAAATGAATACCGAAATAATTTTAATTACAATTGAGCTCAATTCATCATTACAATGCAAATGGTTTCTCTTGCTCATTTAAAGGAAGCACAATGACAGTCCGCCATTATATTTCACATGCTTGTTTTATCAAAGAAAAACAACAGTGGTGATTTCTTTTTTTATTGGTTATTTCAAAGAGAACTGGCATAATAGCACAATTAAATGATTTTTCAATACTGTGTCCCATGTTGCTGTGTTACTTTGATTAATCTCTCCCCCAAATACAAGGCATCACAATTAATTACATCATTTCTCACAATATTGTTTTCCAGATATTCAGCCAGAAATACATTTATGAACAAAATATTCAGTATTAAAGTCCAAATTCATATTCTATTGAAATAAGAAGCTGTAGAGTTTATGAGAGTCTCCTAACTTATTTCTTTCAGAGTGAAGTTAAACCTTTTTATTTCATGAATGTAGATGTCGTTATGTCGCTTAGCAACATGCCAAGAACTTCTTGTTTGAATGAAGGAGCACTATTCATTGGCTGTGATCGAGAAAAGAATTGGCTCTGGTTTGTTTTGTTCAAGTTTTTATTCAGTGAAACAAGAGCCAAATACTAAGTAGCTTGTAAAGGAAGACATACCCAAGTAACTCCTCGATTACCTCTGATGAATTCTGATTTATTTTAGCTGAAGAAGTATCATTAGGAACATCCCGCTGACAATTTATCATTTTAAAAAATGCAAGGGAAGAATTCTCAGGAAAGTACTCAGAAATGCTGAAAAAACTTTCTTTCAAATGAGGCTCTACAGTTCACTCTGCTTTTAACACACACACACACACACACACACAAGACCTGCAATGGTTTGTTTGTGTACTGCCTCGAGGGAGTTATGAATCTCCATATGTTTGACTACATGGGTCAGACCAAGGGACTGAGTATCTAAAAATCAGTCAAAGCCAGCATTTCCTTGATTAATGTGCAACCCCATCTCTGAAAAGACTTGGGACTCAGTGTAAAATATGAATATAAACAGAATGATTTGCAAATCACTTTAACTCTATATTTAATTAAAAAATGGTGCATAAACAGAATATCAAATGTTTAAACTCAGAAATCCTATTGTTTTTTGAAAAGTAGCTGCTCCTTTTGAATTTGATCTGTGGTCTTGGAGGAGTAATAATAACAGCCATGTCTGCTTACTTGGCTGTGTTATAAGCAGTCCAGAGACGCCTCTGCGTCAGAATCTGCTGCTGCCACCATTTTTCAACTGTCTAGTGGCGTGGCGAGCAAAAGTGACGTAGTTACTAAACATCATCATTTATTTACATAACTTGTTCGCTGACCCATTTCCACTGCACTAAAGCGCATTTATCTTTATCAATACGGCAAATTTTCCACCTCCTCTCAGCACAAAGAAAATGATGTGATATTTCAAGTTGTTACGCATTTTGGGCGTTTCCACTCAGGTTTTTTGAAGCACAAATTCAAAATGCGCATTAAAATGGGAGGATGGAAACACGACTAATGTTCCATAGTGACACAGCTCTGGTAAATCTCCCTTGAGCATACAAAACTAAACAAAGGGGCTATCAAAAGCTATCCTTGCTTGAGCATTGCTACCTTTTTTGTTCACCAAAAGTAACTCGAATCCACAGCATCCAATTCACATTTACAACCCTAATTCCAAAAAAGTTGAGATGCTGTGTAAATCGTAAATAAAAACAGAATGCAATGATTAGCAAAACTCATAAACACATATTTTATTCACAATAGAACATAGACAACATATCAGATGTTGAAAGTGAGACATTTAACGATTTCATGAAAAATACTAGCTCATTTTGAATTTGATGGCGGCAACTGCTAAAATGTCTCACTCTCAACATCTGACATGTTTGTGATCGTGAATAAAATGTCTGTTTATGAGATTTGCAAATTATTGCATTCTGTTTTGATTTACAGCATCCCAACTTTTTTGGAATTGGGGTTGTTCAACACTAATTCTTGAGACCCCAGCGCTAGGCTGCGCCCAGAGGGAATACTGTTGGACTTGTGAATTGTCTTTTGACACAGACTGTCAACGCCTACTTAGGAGCATGTGTACCTACCGAATGGAACCACAGGCGGCCAAATTGAAGGTATCAATTTTTAGCATTAGCATGTCTTTCACCTCCATTTGTCAAGCACCTGTTAAATGAATATAATCATTTTGGGTGATAAAATGGGACCTTTTATCGCTTTATCTCTCCCATGTGTGCTCACAAACACAGGCACACGTGCAAGCACAGACACAGACACATGCTTACGAACATGCACACACTCATACACACTGACACACAGTTTAGAGGAAAGTAGCATTGTCTCAGAAGACTGAGGTCACACCAGATTTTACAGAAAATGAAAAATTTCATTTTTTTTTCTAGCAGAGACATATCTCTGCTATGTGTGCTCCTTCAATTGAGTTTAAAGACGAGAGATTGATCTATCCTGTTGTCACCAAACAGTTCTTATTGCTCTGAGGTTTCAACCTCCGCAAACAGAATGTTTGTTCCTCAACCAGAATAGCGGAAAGCAAAAAAAAAAAAAAAAAATTGTTCACAAATGAAAAATCAAGAACAGCAAATCAGACAGGAATTGCTGCTGCCAGTTGCCATGGGATTAAGAATTGGCAATTGCACTAGCCCTGTCTCCCCGTGGCCATTCCCAAGCTGTTATACTCTGAGATTCTGATCTGTGCACCCATGACCTCAGACACAAATTCATTCCCTCCAAAAGACATCCAGCAGTCTCTCCAGCAGAGTATTTGCTCGCTAAAGCAAGTCTGATTGACACGTGTATTGATATATTTAAAAAAAATACTGACTGCAGAAAACTGCCCGATATTCTCAATCCAGAGCCATCTCTACTCTAAATTCCATTTCCTCCCAATAGTTTTTTTTTGCGTTCAATTCACAGTACATTAAAATTTGCACTCTAAACTCCCCCTCTAACATCCATCCCCTCCCCAAAATGCCACTGTGTGATAAACACTCCCTCCTTCCCAACCCCAGTCACACATACACTTCATTAATAGCTCCCTTTTGGTCACTGATAATTTGGCTATGATAACCTCTGCGTCCAAGCTGGCCAAACATTCGCACTTTGCTTTATGTTCCCACTCTCTTCACACCTGTCAAATGCACGCAAGCTGCAGTGCACTGGGCTCACCTCCATGACTCTGGGAACAATGAGCCAGTTGCTGAGACTGACACTGATATCTGGGTTAAGTATTAATCCAATTAATGACATCCATGTCCTCCAAAGTCAAAGTGTGAGCAGATGACTAACCTTAAGCATATTGGACACTGAAACATTAAATACTAACCGAGACACTAGACTGGATTTGTTTGATACCTCCTTCCGCTCATTTAAGCCTTATAGTTCTCCAAAGTTCTAAGTCATTAGCCCTTAAAGGGCTAATCATGGCTATAGTCACACAAGGCGCAAAATATATGGAGCAAAATTTCAGACTTCAGCCTTAAAAAGGTCAACAATTTTGTCAATTTTTAGTGAGCAAATTAGTTTGCACTGACCTTCAGAAGGGTTCGCAGGTGCCTATGAGTCCTTCTGAAGGTCATCTGTCAAATAAATAATGAATGATTAATGTTTGGAGGAGTAGGGTGAGTAAAAATTAAGCACTTTAAGGGTTAAGTTATGAACCTTCCTTGTGTGAATAATGCTCCAAGTACAGGTGTGTCTTCCACATGACAGTGTACACACTGCATGTGCACTGAAATTATGGTCTTATTAAAAGTGCTTGAGCCCCCAGTTGTCATTCTCAGCTAAATGAATGAAGTCAACGCAGGAAGGAGGAGGAAAGGAGAGCTATTTCCCAAACTTGCCAGAGGATGAGGGAAAACCATGGCAACAAAACCTACTCACATCATATCCAAATGGTAATTAATATATTTCATGTCAAATTGGAATGAAGCCAACACATTTTTTGGATTTCTCCATCAACATCTTATTATGAAAGCAAGATTAATTTCTTCAAATATCTGACTTTCCAATAATGAGCATAAAAATTGAACTATTCCAGGAACTGTGGTCAGTCCATGCTACATTACTTCGGTCAATCAGAGTGGGATAAATTAAAATGAAAACTGCTATTTTCAGAATATGTTCATCCAGTCACATTTTACTTTTGTCCAGGCTTAATTTCTCCTGCTTTTCATCTAAGGTTATTCCCCTCTGCATAGTCAGTGACTATTTAGACAGCAACACTGCATTAAAAGGGTCACGTTTTGATGGTAACTCCAGATTTGCAAAAGTCTTGCACTTGTTTACTTGATTCTACACAGACTTATGCTATACTTGACTCGCAAATGGCTTGCCATGGTTCCATTAATTGATTTCAAGAGTGAATGCGAATCTAGCTAATTGTTAGGGTGGTCGTGTATTGACAACAATTTAGCTACAGTCATGAGAAAAAGAAAGTACACCCTCTTACAGTTCTATGGTTTTATATACTTTGTATTAGGACATCATAAAAAAGCAGCTGGTCCTAATGAGGTTCTAAAATTTTGTAAATCTAACCTGAGGTATAAAACAACGCACAACAGATTCCACTGTGCCATTATTTATTTTACAAAAATTCAGCCAAAATGCAGAAGCCACGTGTGAACAACTAAGTATGCCGATACTGCTTCCTTGGGTATTAAGAAGGTAATTAACAGTCAGGTGGTGCTGATCAAACGCGCTTAATTAATTGATCATCAGCAAGTGTGGCCACCTGTATAAAGCAGAGGTTTTGGCACTTTGCTGGTCTGGAGCATTTAAGTGTGTGTTTACACAATGCCAAGAGGGAAAGACATCAGCAATCGTCTTAGAGTAGTGATTGTTGCTGCCCATCAATCTGGAAAGGGTTAAAAGACCATTTCCAAACAATTTGAATTCCATCATTCTACAGTGAGGAAGATTATTCACAAGTGGAAAACATTCACGACAGTTGCCAATCTTCCTAGGAGTGGATGTCCCAACAAATTCACCCCAATTTCAGACTGTGCAATGCTCAGAGAAATTGCACAAAACCCAAGAACTACATCTAGGACTCTAAAGGCCTCAGTTAGCTTGTTAAATGTTAAATTCATTGCTGTACAATTTGAAAAAGACAGACCAAGTATGGCTTGTTTGGAAGGGTTGTCGAGAGAAAGCCTTTTCTCTCCAAATAGGCTATGGTAGCACAGCTTAGGTTTCCAAAGTTGCTTCTGAATAAACCACAAGCCTTCTGGAACAATGTCCGTTCGACAGGTGAGACCAAAGTGGAGTTGTTTGACCATAATGCACAGTGCCATGTTTGGCACAAACCAAACACAGCATATCAGCACAAACACCTCATACAAACTGTCAAGCATGGTGGTGGAGGGGTGATGATTTGGGCTTGTTTTGCAGCAACAGGACCCGGGCACCTTGCCGTCACTGAGTCGACCATGAACTCCTCTGTGTACCAAAGTATTCAAGGGTCAAATGTGAAGCCATCTGTACGAGAGCTAAAGCTTGGCTGCAATTGGGTCAAGCAACAGGACAGTGATCCTCAGTGCACCAGGAAATCTATGACAGAATGACTGGAAAAGAAAAAAAATCAAGGTGTTGCAGTGGCCAAGTCAAAGTCCAGACCTCAACCCAATTGAAATGCTGTGGCGGGACCTTAGAGCTGTGCATGAATAAATGTCCTCAAACATCAATGAACTGAAGCAATATTGTAAAGAAAAGTGGGATGTGAGAGACTGATGAAATCGTATAGAAAACAATTAGTTCAAGTTATTGCTGCTAAAGGTGGTTCTAAAAGCTTTTGAATCATGGGGTGCACTAAATTTTTTACAGATAACTAGTGCATTTCGGCTGAATTTTGGTTTAATAAATAATGGCACCGTGGAATCTGTTGTGTTGTTTTAAACCTGAGGTTAGATTTATCTAATTTTAGGACCTGATAAGGATAAGCTGATCTTTTTAATGTCCTAATCGGCAAAACTATAGAATTGAAAGAGGGTGTACTTTCTTTTTCTCATGACTCTAACTTGTACAAGGTAGTTGATGACTGATTACATGTAGGCTAGCCCAGGGCCGGAGTGGGACTCATTTTCAGCCCTGGAGTTTCATGCCTCAGACCGGCGATCTTTTGCAAGCGGGTGCTGTACGTTAGTTTTGTTGAGTAGGGGGGGGGAGACAAAGTTCCGTTCAGCAGGGGTAACATGCCAGTACTCCAGTACTCTTTAAATTCCATTGCTTTAGTGCCTCTCTACGCGTAGCGCCCCTATGCACTGCATACACTGCATACCCGCTTTTTGCGCCACTGGATATTACTGAACCCCGGCCCTAGCAGCCCCAAACCCGACCGGCCCATCTGGAATTGTCCAGATTGTCCAGATCCTCCCGGTCTGGGCTAGCCCATCTAAATCCTTATTTTTTCTTCAGTTTTCAAATGGTCTTTTGTAGCACTGGCATTGACATAGCACTAGCAGGCAGACGCAATGCCTCTCAGAGCTCTATGGCAACATTCTGTGCTGACAACACGTAATAATAAAACTATTCTGAGAGTTCTACAAATCTGAGGTTACCATCCAGAAATAACCTGTAAAAAGAATTACCATTCCCCTGTGGTTGACATGATACAAGTGCATATACCTGCAGATTCTAGCCAGTTCTTTAACCTCATATTCTCTTCAATTCTAATGAGGTGGACTGCTGAGTCAACAAGCAAAAATTGTGTCCAAATACTCACAGACTGCTCTGCATCTCTAAGTATCAAATCCACTTGATTTTTATTTTGGCAATTTAACCCAACAAGATACAGTATGTTGTAACCCAACGCCAGTCTAGTATGACAATGTGAAGTGTTGTGGAACTTGGTTCCACATAGCACAATGCCGATTAGTGTTTCAAGATGTGGAGTGGCATATACAAACTATAGTGTAGACCTGGGTGGTGTTGTATTGTTTAGTGTGCAGCAAAGCATTCTATACGATGGTGTGACTAACCGCATCTCTGGCGGGGCAGTCTGCAGCTTGAGCAACAGTAGTCCCAGCTACCCTGTCCTCCTCACCTCACATCAATCTTGCATGCAAATTGCCAGTGATTTAATTGCCTGGCAAGGCACTCCCATTTTTTTGTCTCTGTATCTACTGGCATACGGAAAGTGGATTGATGGGGCGGGACAATTTAAGGGCCATCAAACTTTAAACCAGAAAGGCAGACCATTTTGAAGTCACCCCTCCCCCCACCTCCCATCCCCTGTTCCATTTGAAACAAAAAGTAAAAGCCCCCCATAAGTGCTGAACTACAAGGCCCTACCTATTCTGCTCTAGCTGCACAACTGAGATAGGACGAGCCACTTAAAGATCTTGAAGAAAATGACTAAACAGCTTGTACAGTCAAAAGTCTCAGAATTTGACAAACGGCTTGAGCAAAAGCTTGCTGATTATGTTCAGATATCTGTCGGTATCTTTGGTGGAATCCTACAGAGGTGGCAGTATATTTCTGGGCCACATATCACAGCCCACATTAAGCATTGGGGCACAGCACAGTAAAAATAATGCATTTGTTTGTTCATTGTGCATAATTGTCCATGGCACTGCTCATATTAAACATAAACACTTGGGTAATACATTAATGGAAAGTGCAGAATAGATATAAACCAATAGCACTGAGCACATTAAACGGGTGCTTGGCACATTGCACAACATGGTGTTGCACAGAGCACAGAAAACATTAGTACTCTGCACAGTGAACATTAAACATGAGTGGAAAGCAATTGCACATTAAATACGACTACACAGCACAGCGCACATCAATCATGAACACATAGCAAAGCGCATCATAAATCATTAACGCAAAGCACGGCATATCGTTATTCATTAACGCATAGCACTGCGCACATTAGACTGTAATACATAGGACAGCGCATGTAGGACTGCATCGCATGGCACAGTGCACACTAGACATTAGTACACTGCACAGTGAACATTAAACATGAGTGTAAAGCACATTGCACATCAAATGAGCGCATAGCACAGCGTACATTAATCATTAACACATAGCACAGTGCATCATTGATCATTTTTTAATTTTTTATTTATTTATTTATCCTTTATTTAGCTAGGAAGGTTCCTAATTGATGAAACTATACTGGACAAAGAAAATTAGGGATCACCCCAATTTTCGAATTTGAAATATTTGATAGTTCAAATTATGTTCCATATCATATTTCAATATTAAAAATCAGAGTGATCCCTAACTTTCTTTGTCCAGTATATGTACAAATGGTCATGAAAATTAACAATTTATTAGGGAATAAATGAATTTAACCTGTTTTGCGCCATGTTTATTTTATTAAGAACAGCAATTATTTGAAAAGAACACTAAACACCTATATTCAGCAATTTAATTTGGAGTTGACTGATTTTCTCAGAGTCCACTTCGATTTGTTAAAAATGTTGTTACCCAAAATTTCTTTCAATATACCTTGAAAAATCATTTTCCCAATTATTCTTCAGGGCACTCATGGATATTTCTGTCAAAATGTGGCTTAAGATGGTAAATAACTGCTTTAAATGTGAAATACACCTAATTAGGAAAACTAACAATTTATTAAAATCTTACGATTGCAATTGTGGATCGAACAAAAACCACAATATACAGAGGCCCAGGACTGAGTTTTGGAACTACTGTACTAGAGAAAGGAAGAAGCAGGAGAGTCACTCTCTGATTGACTTTTGAAGGTTGACCCCCTGTACTGCTGTGGAGCCTGTTTTTTCCCTCCTCAAGACAATCCGAAGACTTCTTTATTATACCTCTGTTCACAACATAAATGTTACACACAGTCCTCACAAAATACTAACATGCAGGGTAATATGCAGCTCACACAATATATTCAAGGTGATAAAAAAGCAGTGAATTCAGAAATTCAAATATTAGCTGAGAAACATAAGAAATACACAACAGGTCTCTTCACACCAGGCTGATCAGTAGCAGCCAAGCATGCCCAAGACAATAACATTCTCGCTTGTGATTAAAACGGCGCTAAGAGCAATTTTTATTTACATTTTCAAATATCAGCATCATAACTGGGGACGCCCACCATATCAGTCCAGGGAAATCAAAGGAGTGAGAGAGGGAGAGAGAGAGTTAGAGAGAGAGGGAGAGAGAGGAAGCAGATGAACGTGGTGCTGCAGCAGGGCCCTTGGCACCGACTGGTCCCCTGCCACACATCCTCACAGCGAACACAGAGGCAAGGTGCCAGGCGGGCATGGGCGACAAGGCTGCCGGCTCATCGCCGTGCGGTCTGTGCAAGACGGTGCCCGCTTTAGCTGCCATGTGTGCGCGGCGGTGCCGGTCTCTGGTTAGGGTGGGCGGGCTCACGGTAATTACCAACGTCTCCACTGATTATGTCCTGGTCTGTTGTGGAGGGGTAGCAGGGCAGCGCATTCTGCATCAGTTGTTTTAAGCAGCCACTTTTCAGGGCAAGGTGGTGAAGAGGGACCGAGGCAATTTGGGGAATGGGGGAGGGGACACTGGAGGAGGGAAACCAAACTATTGCTCACCCCCCCAACCCCCTCCTAACAGACAACCCCCACTCATTCTCTTCTCTATCTGAACGGCCCAGCCTCAGAGTACCCCTGCTGTGCACTGGGCTGATAGCTGCTGTGTGGAGCCAGTGTTTGGCTGGGGAACACAACCACACCTCCTGAATGAGGTTTTCTAGAGAAGCGGCACATGTGGGCCGATTGGGCTGTAATGAATGCAGCGGTTGTCTGAATGAGATTCAGCGCTCTTACACTTGTACTGAAAGCAAATCTAAGGATCACTCAAGCAGAATACAGTCCAGATTGCCAAACTGTTTGCCCTGAGCAAGGGGAGTGAATTCTGTCGCTCTTCCTATGTGCAGTTTCTTGTTAACCCCGCAATCTTTCAGGAACAAAGTAAGATATCAATCACCAAATAAAACAAAGAATTGAACATACCATAAATTGAGATGGCGAAGCCTTGAAGCATACCCACAAGTGTATTACAGTGAGGCACCGCGACAAATTAAACACACAGGCCTGCATCATCTAGCAAATTCCATCTATTTTTCTGAAATAATGGACCACTCTATTCTACCAGCTATCTCCTCCCCTTATTCATATTCCTTCTGGACTGGTCCAGTGGCCCAGGGGCAAGTGAGGAAAATGCAGCCAGAGTGGCTAAACCTACCACATTTGCATGATGGACTTAATTGGTCATGTTGATTAATGTGCACAGTCACCTCTTAAACAGAATGAACATAAAAATAAATAAACATACGACACTGTATTAGCAAGCTGTACGAATCAACTGTATATGCTGTCTTAGAAAAGAGTGGTTGCAATTCTTGTGCAGAATATGAATATTATATGTTATTAATTGCTGATTTTCTGTATTGCCTTGGTATTGGCCTGAGGGTCGCCGTATTGGCCCGAGGCCGCAGGCTAGGTCCGTGACTGTTGTCTGCTTCTTTGAAGAGAGCGAATGCCAGTTACTGCGACCGAAAGGCCAATACCAAGGCAATGCGAAAATAAGAAATTTATAATATTTTCATTAATTGGTTAAGTATGTTGTGCTATCATGACAATATTATGACTATGACTTCTGAAGTACGCGACTTCAAGACTCATTAAAGAGCTAAATGCTATGTCCGCGACTGTCGTCTGCTTCTCTGAGGAGAGCGAATGCCACAGTTACCGCGACCGAAAGGCCAATACCAAGGCAATGCAAAAATAAGCAATTTATAATATTTTTATTAATTGGTTAAGGATGTTTTGCTACCATGACAATATTATGACTATGACTTCTGAAGTACGCAACTTCAAGACTCATTAAAGAGCTAAATGCCAGGTCCGCGACTGTCGTCTGCCGCTCTGAAGAGAGCGAATGCCACAGTTGCCAATGGTTACTTGTGCACGTGCTGAACTCGCCCAATACAGGTCGGCCAAAATAAGATATATTGGCAGGCCGTTTACACAGTATGCGGGCAATAACATACATAACAATTAATAAATCTTAATATATTCAGTAATGTACAATCTTATGTAGACTATGGACTAATGATCCTGTGAAAAATGTTCCTTATACAAAGCAGTCACCCCTCTCTTCATGACTCTCCCAGGCACCCAGGAAATTTCAAAGCATTGTACATGTTATCCTGGAACTCCACTTGCTCTGCATGCACCCCATGACTGTGCACGAGGCCACTCGCAAAGAGAAGAAAAAACTAAAATGAAAACTTGCCAGTCCTGTCTCAGTGCTTGATCTTCTCCACAGATTGCTCAAAATTATCGAAGGTCCTGCAAATAAGGTGCTGCTCCGTTTTAATTTTCTGCCATTTAATTTCACCACCTGGCCTCAAGACATTTTCTCTGAAAGGGGGCAGGTTTTGTCTGAAAATGCCTTTGATGATTAATTTATTCCACAGATCACCACATAAAGTATCTGTGGCAAGCCCGTCAGCAACACAAATGACATTCGGATCAGGTTTTTTTTTTTTTTTTTTTTTTTCCTTTCATGATGTCATACCTTGTGCAGACTGTGCAGATGGATGTGTGAGTTCTAATCTGTACAAAAAACAGACAGGTACAGATAGAGCAGAGGGTCTCTTATGTTGTTTCCGAGGTTCCCTTAACCTGGATGGCTGATGCTCTGTTGCAGCAACAGTACCATTATGTGTCCATTCAACTCCTTTGACAAAAAAAAGGTGAAGATGACTTTCTCTGTGCTTGAAACGCTTTGATGATTTCTGTTAAAGATGCGTCCCTTAAATAATTTGATTCTGGCTTGCCATGTGTGCTATTTCTGTCATTAATATGAAGAAAAGAGTTATCAAAATAAACTTTGGTGGTTTTTCTCACGTTTTCAATCTGACAAAAAATACATATATAAAAATTGAAAATTAAAAATTAGGAGGAGTTCTCGGCAAAATGGAATGACAAACTGAGGCAAAAAGTGGCTATCCAACAATTCAGATTTTATCATTTAATGTAGCAGAATGTTCTAAACATAATGACCCCATTGAAACCTATTGAAGCCTTGCTTCATTTTCAATCACAGTTGCCCTTGTGCCGAAGTCCCAAGATTTCGGTCCTCAGGCCTATCGACTTAAAGTCTGCAAAGCTTTACAGTTTCAAAATAAATTTAGCTTTCATCAGTATATCATAATAACTGGAAGAGAGTGCACGGGGCAATACATACTATAGGTCTGAATTCTGGCTCAAAACTACCCCCTTTCCACTCCTGCTATATTTCAAGAAGGAAGACGGACACCAATAGGGCAGAGGGATCACTTATTTTGCTGTGAACTCCTCCCCTTATTTGGTCATCCTATTGACAAGGGAGTGGTGGGACTGCAAACCGACTACGCAAGATTGTCATGCCATTGCCATCAAGAATTCATTCACCCAGTCCAACAAGTGCACCCACTCTCATAATTGCTCAACATGCACATTACCCAAAAAGGCAGGGCCGCTAACCACTTTAGACAAGAGCCAGGGCTCTCCCAAGGACCTCACTCCCTTGGCTCTTTGTCCTTTTCTCTTCAAGTCTGTTTGTTTTGCCTTTCCCCAAATTAACTGGCACTTCTAATCAATTGCTATTCCATCCTATTTCAACTGAGAGGGTATTTCAGACACAGAATAC
Source organism: Gymnothorax javanicus (assembly GCA_029692085.1). Classification (NCBI taxonomy): domain Eukaryota; kingdom Metazoa; phylum Chordata; class Actinopteri; order Anguilliformes; family Muraenidae; genus Gymnothorax; species Gymnothorax javanicus. Next base: position 92,213,602 of record CM056199.1, on the reverse strand, counting down.
GAAGAGATTCCCTGCAGGGAATAATGCAAGGGTTGACTAGAACAATTTTTATCAAGACTAAAATCACAGAAATGTATGAATATCATGACAATGGCTCCCAACCACAGTCCTCCAGGGGAAAGGTATGTTGGTTTCTGTTCCAATTCCAACTGTAGGATTTTAATAAGCTATTAAAATTGGTCTTAAATTGTTGCATTTCATTTTTAGAGCAGTAATTTTTTTCCAAATAAGCCACATTTTGACAAATATTTATGCATGCAGTGAAAAATAAAAATTCCATATCCATATTGTGATATCATGCAGACAGCGCCATAAAACCAGGGAAAAATATTGACCAAATTACACAATCAAATTTGAGAATCAATAGGGTCCTAATTGGTGAAACCATGGACACCTGGCTGCATGAACTAATCATTTATTGACAAGCGAATGATCGTCAAACCTTTTTTGTATAATTCATTGCTTTCAAGAAAATTCTTTTGAAAGAACTCAAAACACTTGTGTTCATTAACATAATTTGAAGCTTTCTGATTTCTCAGTGTCTAAAATTGACTTGTTTAAAATGTTATTTCTTGATATTACCGGCAATATCGAAAAATAACACATCAGTGTCACATCCTGTTCCCCTTGTTAATTACTGTTTCCTCACAGTCTAACCATCTGCGTCAATTTCAGCTTTGTTTCGTTAATTGTTTCTAGTTATTCAATTATTGTTTCGTTTGTGACCCCTCCTCTCGTATTTTTTCCCCTCTGTGCTTCACATTCCCATTTCAACTTTGTTAATTGTTGTTTTTGTGTATTTAAGTTCCTGGATTTATCTTCCCTTACAAGACTATTAACCCCTGTTCTCACTATTACTCTCTTGCATCCTCAGTGTTAATTGTTATTCGCGATTCCGAACTCGTATCTGATACCTTTTGGGGTTTTCCTCTGTGATCTGCATTTGCTCCCGTGTTCTGATTTATGCCAGAACAGTCTAGTCGACTTATGGGGCAAGCAGATCGCCCTCCTCCTTCTGAAGCAATCCCTTTCCCGGGAATCCTCCTGAGTCAACAACAAGTGGAACTGCAACAGCTGCACCAATCTGTTGGCGAAAACTCCAGACAGGTCCTTCAATTCCACCCTAAGATTCCATGCAAAAAGACTGTGCCAGGCAGTCCCAGCTGAACCCTGCTGAGCGCCAGCTGCGCAGCAACTCAGCCCTTTGTTTGTACTGTGGCTGCACCAACCAATTCATTGCCATCGTCTAGTACGTCAACCTTGGCCAGCCCAGAAGGGGAGAGGTGCTCACTGCAGCTTTTGTTTTTGCTTCCTCTAAGCCTCTTTTATGTGTGCAACTCTTCTCCAGGGGTGATGGCAACTTTCTCTCCTTTCATCGCCAAACGGTTAGGGGTTCCTTCAGCTCCCTTATTCCTGCCCTTCTGCTCTGGCCCTTCTAGACATCCAGGAGACTGCCAGCTTGGTTCAAAAGCGAGTCACTGGCAACCATATTGAGACCCTTGTCCTCTACCTTATGGAGTCTCTTTATGCCCCTGTAGTGCAGGGAAGACCTTGATTGACGAAGCATAACCTGAATGTGAGCTAGAGCAAAGGAATCATCATGGAGTGGAGTCCTTCCTGTTTGAAGTCCTGCCTTCAGTCAGCCTCCAGTTTGATTCCCTGTCCTGTCGCCATCCTGATATCAGCCTGGTTGCAGGGTCTGCTGCCTACCCAGAGCAGGCTGAACTCCTGGGCCAGTTTCGAAATAGTCGTCGGGGCCTGGGGGGGTCTGTGCAGTGCCAGTTAGCTTATCCCTTAGGCAGAAGATCTAGGGGGTCACTGGGTTGGCTTGCGACGAGATCATCATTTGCTAGCTCAGTGGCATCCCGGTCTGTTGCCTTTCAACCCCTGGCTCCAGATCTTGCACTGCAGCCATCTCTAGCTCTGGAGCCCATACTGAAGCAGCTTCTGGCTCTAGCCTTGCAACTCAGGGGTTGGAATCTGCAAAAGAAAATGTGGTTCCCCAAAACTCAAGCTATCCAGCACTCCGGTGGTCCATAGCCAGCACTCCTGCCACCTCAGGCCCCTGGCTGAAATGGGCCGTCTGGCATGGCTCTCATTCCTGGCCCAGAGGGGTTGGCTGATCCTGTTCCTGTGGGCATCATGCCACCCGGTACCCCACACACACACACACTCTGCATGGGGAGAATAGAGACAGCCATATCCTGCACTGGCATAAGGGGCTTACTATTGGATGCCACACCTCCACTGGATCAAGGGTCTCCCGCCTGCCTCATGCCACCTTCCATTTTCCTCATCTCCTCACATCATTAAATTGCTGGTGACATTGAAGTGTGGGTCTCAAGAGGACCCAAAGGAGGCAGAGGTAAAGCAAGGTCGGTGCTTGTTCTTCACCTTATGAAACTGCCAGTTTGCTATGCTGTTAATGGACTGGTTTTAAATGAAATGAAAGAGACCTTAATGGAGCTGAATCTCCGCCACACCCATCGGTAATTAATTCATCAAAGACCAACCCTTTAGACAACATTGCCACAGTTGCACTATTACCTCCTGCCACAAAACTAAAGGAATGGAGTTAGACACACCCAGTTTTCATCTGTAATCTACATTTAGGTCATTATCTTAGGGCCCAGCATGTTCAAAAGTCTTTTGTTCCTCATGGAACATGGATATTTTCAGTAACACTTTACTTGAAGGTATCGTCATAAGAGTGACATAACACTGTCATAACTGTTACATGACACGGTCATGAACGTGTCATGAACATTATGTCAATGTCATAAACGTTTATGACTCAAGACAACCCAAACAATGTCAACTTCTCACTACAAAAACCGAATGACACCTAATGACAACAGTCATAAACGTTTATGACATTGACATAATGTTTATGACACATTCATGACTGTGTCATGTAACAGTTATGACAGTGTCGTGTCACTCTTATGACGATACCTTCAAGTAAAGTGTAACCATATTTTCTGTCATATTGAAGCTCAAGATGGACAAAATTTAAAAAAATGAAATGTGCATAATTACAAATAGCAGCTTATTCGATTCCTGCAATTTCAATGTTGATTGGAATAAAGAAGGGTGCCCCAGGACCAAGTTTGGTAAATACTGCAGCATGTGTGTCATGAGTAAAATGACAATTAATGAGAATCTGTGAACTTGACTTCATGAATCAAAACATTGTTTGATGTACATTTGAGTGACACTGCCTGAAATAAAAAATAATGAATCTAGTCACTCAAAATTAGAATGAGCCCTTTTACTATCAATACACAATGCAGTTGAATTGGTAAATTCAATAAAGGCCCAACTCCACACATTTTCAACATGGAGTTGGGCCCTTATTGAATTCACCAATTCAATAAAATGAGGGCTTCCTGATATGATAACATTATATAGGTCCTATGCCCCAACAACACATAATCTTTCTATTATATGTATAGTACGGTGCAAAAGCATTTGTTTTACTTATTATTTATTTCCATCAGCTGTTCTGCTGCTGAATAAAAATACATCAAATACTGTAGACACAAGAACAAAATTATACATATATACAAGGAACACAAATCATGCAGAGATCAAAGGAAAGAAATGTATATATATACACACACACACACACACACACACACACACACACACACACACATACAGTCGTGCCCAAAATTATTCATACCCCTACCAATTTACGCCAAACAAAAGCTCCATCTCTGTGCCTGAACAGCTCCATCTTTGTTTCATCCGTCCATAACATTGACAGGCAGAAGCTTATATCTTCATCCAGGTGAGCTTTTGCGAAGGCTTGACTAGTTCTTGTGTGTCTGGGTTGGGGAAGTCTAAGTGGTGTAAGAAAGGTGAAATGTTTAACCTGAAAAACTGTCCCAACGGTCAAACATGGTGGCAGGAGTATCATGCTCTGGGGTTGCTTTTCAGCGAATGGGCCCGGAAACCTTGTTAAAGTTAATGGCATCATGAAACAGGACCAGAATATCCAGATCCTCAATGAAAACATTAAGCAATCCGCCAAAAAACTTGGCCTTGGGCAGGAATGGATCTTCCAACAGGATAATGATCCTAAACACACGGCCAAATCAGTCAAGAAATGGTTAGTGGACAACAAAGTGAACGTTTTGGAGTGGCCAAGACAGAGCCCCGACCTCAATCCTATCAAAAATCTGTGGAGGGAACTGAAGACCAAGGTCATGGCAAGGAGACCCTCAAACCTTAAGGATCTGGAGAAGTTTGCCACAGAGGAGTGGGCCAAAATCCCCATGGAAACGTGTAGAAACCTTGTGATCAACCACAGGAAGTGTTTGGAGGCTGTAATCGTGAATAAAGGCTTTGCCATCATTTACTGAGAAAAGGGTATGAATAATTCTGGATGTGGCATTTTTGTAAATCTGTCAAATAAAATACCAAAAAGTATTGTATTTCTTGAAAAATTGTTTACTGTACTTCTTACAGCGTTATGTCAACTTACTGTGTCATTTGTGCAAGAATAAATTTGATTTGTCAAAAAATGTCTCAAAAAAAACAAAAATTGGTAGGGGTATGAATAATTTTGGGCACGACTGAATATATACATACACACATACATGTCTACTTTATATATGTGGGTATGTGGGTGTAGGTGTGTGTGTGAGGTGTGTGTGTGTGTGTGTGTGTATGCGCGTGCGTGCGTGTGTGCATGTTTTGATGGAAATAACCAAAATCATAAAAATCATTTGAGTAAATAAAAAATAATATTTCAACAAAACCAAGGTTTCATTATAATTGGTACCCTTCATTTAGCATTTGGTGCAACCACCTCTGGCAGGAATAATAGCATGGAGTCTTTTCCTGTAATTTTTGACAAGGTCAAGGCACACATTTGGGGGGATTTTTGACTGTTCCTCTGAGCAGATCATTTCAAGATCCTTCTCATTCTTGGGTTTGCGTTTATCAACTGACCTGTTCAACTCAGCCTACAGGTTTTCAGTTGGATTGAGGTCTGGCGACTGACATGGGTATTGCAGAATGTTGATTTTGTTGTCGCAGAACCATTTCTATGTGGATCCTGAGGTATGCTTTGGGTTATTGCCTTATTGGGAAGTTCATGTGCGGCCAAGTCCCAGCCCTCTGGCGGAGGCAACCAAAATATCCTGATACTTTATGGATTTTATTATGCCATTAATTTTAACCAGCGCCCCTGGACCTCTTGAATTAAAACAGACCCAAAGCGTGAATGACCCACCATCATATTTCGCCATGGGTATGAGGTGCTACTCCTTGTATGCATCTCTGTTTTGACTCCAAACATGTCAATACTGTATCTGACCAAAGCATGCAATTCTGGTCTCATCTGACCAGAGCACCTTGTTCCAGTCTTAATTTAAATGACGTTTGACAAACTCCAAGTGCTTGCTTCTGTGTCTTCTGGTCAGTAAAGACTTTCTTCTGGCAACCCTTCCAAAGAGCCTGTGGTTGTGGAGGTGGCGCCTGATGGTGCTTTTTGAATCCTGGTGACCCCAAGATGCCACCAAGGCCTGCAATTCCTTCGCAGTGATTCTTGGGGATTTTGTTGCATCTCTCATTATCCTCCATAGTATTCTGAGGGGCAAAATGCAGCTGCGTCCTCAACCCTTGAAATTTTCAACAGTTCTATAAGTTTGGAATTTTTAAATAATTGCCTTGACAGTGCTCAGTGGCATAGTCAATCGTTTGTGAATTACATTACACTAGTATTATATTTAGGAACCTCGTTTCCTGTTTTGTTTCTAATACTTAAGTGCTGTTACCACCGTTAATGTTCAGCGCATAACTATTATACTATTTGGGAACCTCGATTCCTATTTTGTTTGTATTCTTTGTCTACCTTTGCTGCGCTGCAGGCAAGTCTTAATAAAAACCCTGATTCATCTTCGCATCTGAATTCAGTTCCACATTTCTGTTTTTCAGTGCACTCTATTCGGTGCACAGAAAAAGCCCTTACGATGACCATCAGCCTCTTTTGAATTGACAGTTTTGTTTTCCTCATGGTGTTGGATGACTAAGGGATATTGCACGTGAATTACCTCATTTTTATACCGTAGTGATACAGGAAGAGATGCAATGGGTCAATATAGTTCCGTAACACTTAAATTCCACTTTTCTAAGTTTTATCTAAAACCTGGTTTAATTTTTTGGTGGATGTTATGTACAACAATCTTTAAGGGTGCTATTAATTGTGAAGCCTAGATCAGGAGGAAATAGGTTTTAATTAAGTCAGCAAATGATTTGGTTAGTTCAATTGGAATAATAATATCATTAAGTATTCCTCATGTTGTTATTTAGACATTGTCTATAAATATATTTTATAGAATTTTTTTAAGTATTGTTCTGTTGTTAAAGCATTGCCAGTCAAGGTACCAGTAATTTTTGGAGCCGCTGTATGTATAATGTAAACTGTATATTACGTGTATAAATATATCGCATAAATACAGACACATACACACACGAAAAAAATATCCCCTGATCCCTTCCCTCCCATCAAAAAAGTATCTTTTCCCTTTTGGACTCAGATTTATCATTTTTGCACTGTCTTAGCAGATTTGAAATGTCCAATTATTCATTTTCCAATAATAATAACTGCTACAGGGGTTGGTATTTTGTTAGTACAAAGTAACTTGAGGCAAAGCCTCCATAGAGCCCTGATCTCAACCTCATTAAAGCCTTCTGTTATTATCAGAAGTGATAATATGCTTGGAAAAACCCACCAGCCAATTTTCTAAGATTGCAGGACTACTTACCAAGAGAATAAATGCAATTTTGTTGATTTAATTTCATTTTTAAACATTTCCAATTGCTAATCTTTGGTTCACAGAATTTTACATATGTGGTCAATACTTCGACACAATACTGTATGTGTGAGCAGTAGTCGTGCCATTGACAGGAACAGTTTCAGTGAATCTCTCACTTGCTACTTGACAGAAAAATGTCTGCTGCATAGTACATTACATATTTTAACACTTTTTACAGATCTGATGAACGTAGAATGGATATGCACTTGGCAACTGCCTTTCATTTTAATAAATGTATTTTCCATTTGAACACTCAATTGTTACCTGTTAATTTGGTACTTATGCAAAAAGTACAGGATAAACGATCATCATCATCTGAAATTGGAAAAATTAAAAATTCAGAACCTGTCACTGTATTAATTCACTCAGTGATGCCGCAGGATATTTCATAATTGTCTGGACTAGAGAACCGAGCTGGAGTCAGAAATCTAAGCAATACTTCATTTACAGGACAGAATGAGGTTACATAACCTAGATAGAATAAATGTGTGTGTGTGTGAGTGTGTGTGTGTCTTTTCACAATGATAGAGAGATTTAAGGGATAGTTGTTGTTTGTCTTTTTATTATCAGCAAATAATGATTCATGCATTTCATTCATGTTCATTTTGTTTAGCACACATAAGAGATATAGTGGGGATAAAACCACCACTTAAACCCAAGTAGGTTTTTTAAATTAAATTCACTAAAATGATTTTTGGCTCAAATAAGGACACCAAAATATGACATCAAAAATAAGTTTTATCAAAAAGGATGCAGGAAATTAAAATGAGTAGATGCATGTGCATTTGCTTTTAAGTTACTCACTCACAGTCCAGTGAATAAACTCCCCTTCGTTACAAAACTTTTCTGGTGAGAACATGGGACGATATCAGGCTGAAATGACTGAGTTACGTTCGTTGCCTAATGTCTCTGCTGTGCTAACGATTGTTACTACGGCAGGCAGGCCTTGCGTCAGTGGCACTGCTCAAATGCACTGCTACCCCACAGAAGAACTGACTTTCCTTATGTCAATAAACCAACTTCTTGACCGCTAATTTCCGTCGATTTTGAAAAAGATGAATTCAAATTCTAAAATTCACGTTGTGTCCAGTAAAGCATGAACGTTACCAAAGACAAATTAAGATTTTTATTCTTTGATTATGCGCATCAATTTATTGATTTTTCATGTCCTATGGAATGACTTTGCGCACTCATTTTATCAACAACAAAAGTTCTCTCGTGTGCTGCTGTGAATCGGCTGATTTCCACAACCATACCTTTCATGTCTACAATTTTGTATGCAGCAACGACTGTTAAGTGAGAAGGGAATTATGATAAACATCGTCTGAATCCATCCTTACTCTTGATCATCATTCAGTAATTTTCCCTCCTCTCACAAGATAAGAAGTTTCTGACTGATATTTTCATGACTTTTCCATATAATTTGTGTTATTGATTTCATATTTTAGGATTAAAACGCGATTTCTTATCATGCGGTGACGGATTCATTCGTACCCATTTCTTTTCTACCCTAGTCCATCGAGATGAAAGTTATGCTTCAGAATAACGTTGTCCAATGAAATGAATAAATGAATAAATTGTACAGTTGACGTTACCTGTAAGCAGTGATGACAACTTACGAGAGTCAATATGAATCTGCGTTTTCCGGCTTGTTTGCTGTATTGTGAAAAGGCACGCACACACACACAAACACACACACACACACACACACACACACACACACACACACACACAAAACACATGCACACACACACACACACACACACACACACACACATTTTATATATATATATATATATGTGCGTATCAAAAAAAAAAGGTAATCCAACTTCACCGGGTTAATATACCACGTTTATATCGTTTCACCATTTCTATGCAATTTGCCAAGGAAGAGGACGTCCTAAACTCGTCATGGATACCACTCACTGCAACATTACTGTTGCGCATACCTGATTAAATGACCTTTGAAAATGGCAGATGTGAATTTCATTTTTCCAAGTTTTGTTTATCGATGGAAATCAGAAAAAAAGTCCATGAAAGTCAGTGAAAGTCAACACACTGCCCTCTGCCTGTGCACCGACACCTTCAACATGTCCACCTCCCCTTTCACGCAAAGCTGACAGCGACGGAGCATGTCCTCAACTGCACATCTCACCATAGCCGGATCACTTCGCAAAGCCTGAACTTCATTTCAAACGCGCTCTTGCAGTTTGTCAAGATCTCTGGGAGGAGTCACAAACACTTTGTTTTTCAAATGTCCCTAAAGGAAAAAAAAAAAAAAAAAAAATCACGTGTCGATTTCTGAATGTCTTTCATGCATTACCAAAACTTGGAAAAATTAATTTCCAATCTACCATTTTTAAAGGTCATTTAATCAGGCATGCGCAACAGTAATGTTGCAGTTAAGGGTATCCTTGAAGAGCTAAGGATGTCCTCTTCCTTGGCAAATTGCATAGAAATAGTGAAACTATATAAACTTGGTATATTAACCCTTTGAAATTTGATTACCTTTTTTTGATACACACTATGAATATATATATCTTCAGCATTTCATAGGGATATTGGATGTTTTGCCCAACTGGTCAGTGAATTATTCCATTTTGGGGAAACAAACTGGACTGTATGAATAATTCATGGTTGCTTTAAAAATCTTGATTATCACGTGCTTCGGAAATCACAGCTTGCATTTGCATGACGTGTACTTTGCTGTCCATTGATGTGCTTCAGGGGGTTTGCATTTATGACAATCAGAGCTAAAGGCCTATTTTATTGAAATTTTTGTTTTTTTTCTTGATTTAATGTGAGAAAGGTTGCAAAGGCATGTCCAAAGAAGCTGCTTGAGCAATGAAGACATGGCAAGGTGGGTGGGAATGCTGGAAGAAGGGGCTACGCAGGAACAGGTGGCAAGAACTTAAAACGTTTCACAGAGCGTGGTATCCCGCATGTGGAATCGCTATCAAAATACTGGAAGTGTTGCCCGGCAGCATAGAGGTCGGCGAAGGGCAACTGGGGCCGCTGATGATTGGTTTTTAGTCATTCAGGCAAGACATCATCCGATGCCAACTGCAATGCAGCAGCAAAATGATCTGCAGAATGCCCCTGGTTTGCATGTCTTTACACAAACTGTGCATCGTCCTCTTCATGAGGCAGGATTGTGGTCATGTAGACTAGTTCTGCGGGTGCCTTTGAAATAACATCATGCAGAAGAGCATTTGCAGTGGGCCCCAAACCATGTCAATTTGACCTTGGATAACTGGAGGCCAGTACTCTTCACTGACGAGTCTCGTTTCTGTTTGGACCATACTGACCGAAGAGCAATGACATGGAGACGTGTTGGAGAAGCATTCCTGAGGCAACAGGTCGCTCAGCATGACAGATATGGTGGGGGCTCGGTGATGGTCTAAGGTGGCATATCCATGGCTGGAAGAACACCTTTCTATGTCCTTAGGCATGGAATGCTGACTGCAGCTTGTTACAGGGATGAGATCCTCCATCCCATCATGAGACCATTTGCTGGTGCACTTAGCCCACAGTTTATTCTGATGGATGATAATGCTTGTCCACAACAGGCTAGGGTAGTGGCAGATTACCTGGAGCGGTAGACAGTTGTGAGAAAAATCTTCATTTTTCTCAAGTTAAAGAAAGAAAATTGGGATTAAAGGAGCACGGCCTCATAATTCAAGCTGCTATTTAATGTGTTCCTCGTTGACATAATTCTGGAGAATACGCATCAATTAACCAGATCCCTGGTTTTTCCAAGTTAACACTGTACCATATCACAAGTGAATGAAGCAATTCTAGGAGATACTAGACAATACAACGGCAGAAAAAGACACAATGATATTTGAGGCAAAAAGGGAGATGTCTAGCTAGCAAGAGCACGAAGGTCCACTGCAAATCTACCGCAGAAATGATATAACCAAGAAAAACAATGACAGTAAAGAACCAAGTTCTCAAAAGTGAAGAAATTCCACTGCAGGTAGTGAAGAACCAACTCTTTTGACGCTTACAAGTGCCCTAATGCCCTTCAAAGGGCCACACGCCAATCATAAGAGTCAACATTTTCCAGCCATCTTTAAAGACACCAAAAGAGATGTTGATGTGTTGAATGCCAGCTCTCTCTCAAATTAATGCCTTATTATCGCAACAAAAAAATCTACCAGGCCAAGACCACAATATCACTTTTGTAATGAAAGAATGAAATTTCAGTTCAAAAGTTTACAGCAAGAAAGCAAGCCTTTTCAGACACTTAGATTAAAATGTTCGAACATTTCTGGGCACTGTCATTCACATGCATACAGAAAAAAAATGGAATAAAGAAGAAACAAATATAGCAGCAAGAATTAGCCCTTATTTAAGTAATTATAAGCAAAGTTGAATAAGTTCATGGCATATTTTGAAAAGATGTATAATTCTATTTGCTGTCCATTGACCACTCTAAAATTCTATGCATACCATGCATTCCAATGCCAAAACGAGGCTTGACTTGCAAAACTAAGAATGGCCGTGTCCCAATCAGTGTTTCTCTGTTGTGTCCCGCAGTGTACTGGGGACACTAGATTGCATGCTTATTTTTTATCATTTTCCGAAAGATTATATTTGTATGGAGAGATGAAGGACTGGAACTACAGGGCTTTTATGATAGCGATACACGTTTTCAGTGGCGCTGTTTATCGAGCATTAGCGGTGACCTGATCAGGTCACGACTGAGAGTATAAGATGCAGTTTATCACATAACTGAATTGTGCAATTTCATGGTAAACCAATGTCATTTCCGTAAGGACCAGAATAGTAATGCAATCATTCTGCCAACTTACACTGCGGTCAAGCAATCACTTTCACATTTGAACAAGCAACGGTTTGTATTGATCACTTTCATGTCATGAGTTGGGCTTTGGGAAAAGTACTACAGTTACGTGCTAGAGAAAATTATAGAACAAATGCCAAATCACGCTTTTCTTCCACTGTCAACAGAGTGGCCAGCTAATGTTAGCTCGCTAACTAACAAACTGATGTTACATAATGGTTATGGAAAGGTACTGCAAGCACACCAGCTAAGTAACAGTAACTTAGTCATGAGAGTGGCAATTAGCTAGCCTGCTACAGTGCTAAGCCATACTGATTTAACCAACATTACACATCACGCTCTCAGACAATGAAAATTCACGTCCCTGCACTTGTGTCCTCCAGATCTACTCCTTGCCCTGGTGCCCATTTAACATCTGTGGGTGCCAGGGCGTGACAGGATTACTGTGCTTGAACTGACAACCAGATAGGCCAGTTACAATTAAGATGTGCAAAAGTAAACCAAAATATACTTCTACAGTATTTCCTTAGGCAAAATTTTCAGATATTACAATGTTTTACACTGATTAAGCTTGAATGTAAAGATAAGCACTTGTTTTTGGAAATGATTTTACATTTAAGCACGTGACCAAACAAGAATCACAGAAATATCAATTAAGTTGCATACTCATATCAACCTCTCCATGAATCAGTCCAGCAATTACACACACACACACACACACACACACACACACACACACATATATATATATATATATATATATATATACATACCCTTGCTCTGAACTGACAAGCTTGTGGCAACCATTTAGTTGAATTCAGAATGATTATACAAGTTTAGTGAGATGCCTCTCCCATCAGGCATTCCATTCCCCCGGCTACCTGCCCTTCATCAATTATAAAATTATCTTTAGTTCACTCTCCTGATAGTCCTCATCTGTTTCCTTCCAGTTTATCTCATTATTAAAGAGTATTTATGCCTTAGTTTTCCCTCACTTGGGGAGGTAGCCCTCTCATCTGGTTTCCCTGTTTGTGTTCAGTGCACTTCCCTTTATGTTCGTATTAGTTTAGTTTCTCCCTTACTTGAATAAATAACTCCCCAATCCTTGCCCTGGCACCCTCTTTTACATCTTGGGGTGTCAGGGTGTGACATTTAGGAAGTTAAATTAATAGATAAAAGGACATTAGGCCATAACAATTCAGGCCAAGATAAAATTCAACAGGTTGTCACATGTATGCAAAAATTACACTTTTAAATGAGCAATGTAGCACAACATAGAATTCAGAGCTAGCTATCATGGTCATCATAACTCAGTGGTTCCTAAACTCAGTCCTGAGGCTCCCGTGTGTATTCTGTTTTTTTGTTCCATCTACAATTGCCACAAATTGTAGGATTTTTATACGATGAAAATATGTCTTAATTAGGAGCATTTGTGTTTAAAGCAGTCATATATTGTCCTGCGCCACATTTTGACAGATAAATAAGCATGCTATGAAGAATAAGAATTCCATATGCACATTGTGATATATTAGAAACAGCAGCCTAAAAAGGAAAAAAAAAACTTATTAAGATAAACAATCAAAAGGTGCGTAAGTGGAGGAACAGTGGCTACATGGCTGCAAAACTAACAAATAATTGAGTCAAACCTGTTTTGCATCATGTTTATGTTTTTAAGCTCAAGCAAATTACTTAGAACAAATTCTAAACATTTGTGTTCAGCAACCTAATATGGAGCTTACTGATTTTCTCAGTGTTTAATTTTATCGGTTAAAATGTTTTGCCTAAAATTGCGTACAATATAGAAGAATAAACAGTTCTATTTCTGCCTAAATGCAGCACAAGACGGCAAATAATCATTTTAAAGATGAAATGCACCGAATTAAGACAAATTAAGACATTAAAATCCTACAATTGCGATTGTGGTTGGAATAAGAACCAGCACGCACAGTCCTATATTTTGCAGAAAGTCTGAGATATAAATAAATGCATGTTTATAAAGAAGAGAAAGAAAAAGAACCAGACAAGAAACAACGAGCACAAATACTGGAGGGGGAACCTCAACAGACTAGATCAGAGTAATGCTATCTTAAAAAGAAACTGTTTTTCTTGAAGGGACAATTATGAACAAGGACAAGACAACTGGATGAAAGACAATGGCAAACTAACACACCAAGGCAGGTTCAACTAATCATGTTCTTCCTTGGGTAGAGAAAGAGCAATATAGATTCATATGGCAGCAACACGTCAGTGAATGAAGATAAGTGGTTCATAATTAGAAGGAAAGCTCAAAGATTTTGGCATACAGTATCAATGCCTCATTATTAATTGTGCACTACTTTTCAGGTAAAAACCAAAGAAACAAATGTTCTAATTAGTGCAAGGTTTTCTACTATAATTCTGAAACATGTTAGATGAAGTAGTGCATATTATGGACGGTGGCAATAAAATTTATATCAAACACCAACTGGAGCCTGAATTCTTTCTTTTTTTTTTTTAACCAAGATTTCCAGAGGACAGCTGCTGCGAAGCCATCCAGGTCATTAGAAAAAATATGATTTCTGTCATATTTTTTGGCACCTCCAACCAAGCAAGAATTTGGAATGCCCAAATTATGTGCAAGTGGGCTCGAATACACCCCCTGCTGCCGGCTCAGCAGAACAAGGATTGCTTGGTTCTCCTCAGGAACAGGAGGTGCCAGCCTGCCAATTCTTTTCACACTGCGTGCGCAAGCTGTGCACATGGGGTTTGAGGAGACCCAATCTTACACATGCGTGGGGAGCAAGCCATTGGCATCCAGGTGGCCAGCAAGACTTGCATGTGCAATGAACGCTGCAACTCCCACCTACTGAATCCCACCCACATGATCACCCTTGGGTAACGCAAAGCCAACTGCGGCTTTGCCCCTAGAGGAATACAAGCAAGAGGCAGCACTGGTGTTGGATGGGATTCATCCAAGACTCTTAGACACAAAAATTACTTTTAATATCCAGAGCTCCGGACTCAGTTTTTTTAACAGGAAACATCACGGCAGATGAACATTTGCCTATAGCTTCAGATGTACATTACAAGCATGCTGGTGAGAAATGCCCATTTCTACTATTTTTTACCACTGAAAATCTATTATTTCACTGTTTTCTTTACTTATTTCAATTACATCCACCAGCCCCAGTCATTGTCTCCCAGCATTTATACTACTAATACTGTGCTCGTCCAATTACTGCTTGTGTGGTATGGTGCAGTGCCTGTTCAATTGCTGCTCAAGCAGTATTGGTGCGTGCAGTTTTCTCAATTTCCTGAGAACCACTAAGCCAAAGTACTTCAAACTTAAAAGCACACTTCCTCGAGTCTTCAGCAATACACCCACCAAGTTTGAGAAATATGAAGAACACTCATACATACAGACACACGCAGAGACAAAGATTCCTTGCTTTATGGTATTTTGATGTTACATAAGCCAGATTGAATGAAGAACTTCTTGACATAATGACATGGCATAAGTGTCTTCCTGACTGAAAGACAGTCCTGAAGTAGCTTATTAAGTGCATGATTTAACAAGGCTGAATCAAGAAAATAGAAATTTTAAATAAGCAAATGATTTGCGGAGTCCAAACCATAAAATAATGCAGATACACTAACATTATGGTGCTGAAGGCCGGTAAGCGGTTTTTTTTTTTTTTTTTTTTTTGTCTTTTTTTTACCCTCACCCCTGTTTCGGGATTTCTGTCCCTACTGGGAGTGCTTTACCTCATAAGCTATTTTGGGGTCTTAGACGGGGTGTCCATCCTATTCTGTAAAGTGTATTTGTGATGATTCTCTGTAAAAAAAAAAAATAAAAAAAAGGCTGCACAAATAAAACTGATAGCACTGATAAACTGATAAGCCATCTTTGGAGAAGTAGATTGAAAAATGCCAACTAAAGTCCAGTAATATTTTTTATGCATGTGTCTTTTTATGATGTAAACTGTGGAACATATCTTTTCATACTTTGCTTGAGTGAAATTCTCACTCTATTTTAAGTATACTTTTACATATTAGTGCTGATATCACTCCTCCTGCTACTCAAATACAAAATTTCTCATTGCACATTGACGTCTGCCAGCATGGTGCACCATCACTGAACACATGACAAATATGGCCTGCATGATTTTAAACTGTCATCTGTCTTTCTTCAATGATAATGAATTACCAAGAAAAAGAGTCTTCACATTGTATTAACAATAGAAAAGGAATTTGCATTGTAAATACACCATGCAAAATCCATTTTCAGGTACTGAAAAGCCATGACGTCGCCCTCAGGTTGTGTTTGGTTGGTTAACTAGGCCTGACTGATGTGGGTTCCCTGGTTCTGAGGATCCCACATTGACTGCCCACGGGATCGCAGGGGCCATTAACCCTCGACCTTCTGTACAGAGGGGTCAGAGGGAATTTTGCGCAAGGCTTCCACATTCCTCTGAGGTGATAATTACCACTGCCTCAGTAGGGGGCAGGCAGGATGCTGACACAAGGGAGAGGAGCGCCCGACACTATCACAGTAACGATTTACAGCATCATGCGTAAAACCAATGGCAAGCGTCATGTTTGCACCGATAAATGCTCGTTCCCTTCCAAGAGCCCGCAGCTGAATTCTCCGGACTGCTTACCATAGGGACACAGCTCAGGGCTTTAAAATAGGTGCTAAGTCAGCGATTACTGGTGGCCGTTTTCTACTGCAATTACCGTACCAGCTAATGGTGGAGTCAAAGCTGGCGCGGTCGCTTTGAAATGAAGCAGTTTCAGGATTTAACTGTCTGCAGTCAATATGCAGCATGATATCTCAGGTCTGAAAAAAGTCATCAAGAGGGGCTTTGCACACCACATTGCTGTTTACACATTTTTTCATACATCTTAGAACATTCACCATTGTATAAGGAATGTTTAACTCAGGTTTACCGTGTTTGAGAATATTTAAAAAGTTGGCTACATTTCATGGGTAAGCAAGATTAAGTAATTCAATGTATAAGACATGCAGTTAGGCTATGTATAATTAAAAATATGAAAAAAGGGTTCTTAATCAACTTTAGATCTTATTATTTGGAATCACATTTATCTGTACCCAGAATGTCTGGTGTTGAATCTGAAAATGTAAGTCCTGTTTTCCAGCCGTCACTGGAGAATGAAGATTTGCAAATAAATGTGTGCGGCTTGCATATTCCGGACAATAATTGATCTGCTGTCCCACGCATCATCTTATAATTTCATCAAACCACTCTGTTACTGAGGTAGTGCTCAAAGGAATAGCGCATTTTTTACAAGGATAATTACCAAAAATTTTTGCCAACAAGGGATTATATTTTAACAAGACAATACAGGCAGGCGCATTTGTAAATATGTATAATTGAACATGTCTAAGAACAGCCTCCAATATTTATTATAAGCCATTGGATTTCATATGACCTTTGAAGATAAATTAGCCAAAATAGCAAAATAAATACAAAGCATGCCTTTGACAGTGTTCTGTTATAGGTTTTTGGCATTACCATTTATTGAAACAATATTTTTAATAACCTTCTTTTACATGATTTCCTGTGGGTATCGTGTAATTTTGAACTCTATTCCACAGTAATATTTGAACTTAAGTGCAGGAACTATTGCAAATGGCCTATTGTTTATCTGGGGCACCAAATTAAAAACATTTAACTACTGTAATATGACCCCAAAAGTAATATTATTATATAATTTAACCCCTTTCTCCTGCTTGTTTTAAAGCTTACCTGTCCATCAGAAATGAACAACATTTGGCACAGCAAAACTGATGTACTATACTTGCATCTGATATCTACTGACAATAACTGCCTTTAAAATTAATATGGGACTCTACCGTATACTGCCTGTATCACTTCTACAGCAAGTCCATTCCTTGCATAATGCATGACATGCTGCTTTCTGATTTGTGCACTGCCAAGGTGGGAATCCATATGGCAACTTCACTGTTCTATATACTTGTACATCCAAAATGACTAAGTTCATTTACTTTCATACAGAAGGACAATGCTATGGTGATTAAATAAATGAAACACAATCACAACATGATTTAGGAAACGTGTAAAGCAAGATTTCACAGCTCACTGATTACACTCACGACTGAAGGCAAGTCAGGATTCAATTAACAATAAGAGATCCACAGAACAGCATAAGTCATAAAAACATCAGTTCTGACCTTTTCAGGAGAGCTGATATAGTTACCAGACCACTATAGAATAATGCATCATCAACAAGCAAACAACAGCCTCATCAGCACAACCTAAAAACACCCTATATAAAAAAAAGAGCTTTCTTGGTGGTCTATGGCATCACATATGGAAATACTCTTTCCTATTTAAAGTTTTACTTCAGTGACTAAAAGAAATTAACACATAACCACTTTTCCTTTTGAAAAACCGGCATAATACTGTAGTGCAGCATTAGTGTGGATGGGCGTCTCTTACTGACACTCATATTTTAAACAACTTAGAAAAGCTAAATGTTCTATCCCACAGATCAGAGGTATTTGTTTGAAGGTAAATTTACTGAAAGGCAGTCGTGTGTACAGCGCAACAAAAGAATATCCCCCCCAATTTCTTCTATTTCTGCAAATTTGTCACACAAAAATATTTCAGATCATCAAACTAATTTTAATGTTGGACAAAAAATAACCTGAGTAAACACAAAGCACAGTTTATAAATGATGATTTCATTTATTAAAGGAAAAAGCTATCCAACCCTACCTGGCCCTACATGAAAAGTAATTGCCCCCTTAGTTACTAAATCCATTAATTATACAAATTTAATTTACAGTTGTGTTCAATTACAACTGACACCCAGGCATGATTACTGCCAGCCCTTTTGAATCTAAGCATCACTTAAACAGAACCTGTCTGCCAATGTGAACTAGGCAAAAAGCAGCACATAATCCCACGATTTGCAGTAATTCAAGAACAGATCTGAGAAACAAAGTTGTTGACATCTATCAGTCTGGAAAGGGTTACAAAGCTATTTCTAAGGCTCTCGGACTCCAGTGAATCATGGTGAGGGCCATTATCAACAAATGGAAAAAATGTGGAGCAGTGATGAACCTTCCAAGGAGTGGTCTGCCTACCAATATTCCTCCAAGAGCTCATCAAAGACTCATTCAAGAGGTCTTAAAAGAACACAGACTAACATTGAAAGAACTGCAGGCCTCAATTGCCTCAGTTAAAGTTACAATTCCCCAATAAGAAAGAGACTGGGCAAAAATGGCATCCAAGAAAGAGCTGCAAGGCAAAAACCACTCAGACCAAAAAGAAGCGAAGGGTTATTTCTTATTTGCCAAACACCTGGAAGACCCTCGGGACTTTTATTATGATATTCTGAGGACTAATGAGTCAAAAGTGAGAATTTTTGGAAGACATGGGTCCCATTACATCTGGCGTGGAAACTAACACATCATTCCACAATGAGAACATCATACCAACAGTCAAACATGGTGGTGGTAGCATGATGTTCAGGAGCTGCTCTGCTACTTCAGGACATAAGCGACTTGAATCTGATTGGGATGTTGTGGCATGACCTCAAACATACTCAAAAGCCCTCCAATGTGGTTGAATTAAAACAATTCTGCAAAGAACAGAGGGCCAAAATTCATCTGCAGCGATGTACAGAATAAGACTTATTGCCAGTTATTGCCAACATTTGCAGTTGTTGCTGCTAAGGGTGTTAAAACCAGGTATAAGGTTTATTGTTTGGGTGATCTGAAACATGGAAATATGACAAATAAGCAAAAATAGAAAAAATTGGGAAGAGGACAAATACTTTTTCACTGCACTGTAAAAAAAAAAAAAAAAAAAATGTAGCCTTTTTTTTTTTTCCTGAGGGTCTGACAAATGTTTTCATTAATCTCACCTGAAGAGGTGATCATGAAGTGGGAAGGATAATGATGTTTATTAAATCTGGAATTGATTTAATATCAGCAGAAGCAAAATGATGACATTATTGGGTTTCTTTTCACTAGTTGAAGAGGTTTAGTGCTTTTTCACACATTTGGCTCTTCATTATCAATCCCTGAATTACAAAATGCAGAGTGTTTGCAAGTACAAAAAAATGTTGCATTAGTCAACTGTACAAGCAATTGAATTATTTGTAAATAAACTGCCTTGATAAATCTCACGCTTTCAAAACCACCACACTCATGCACGGCAAGTGTCATTTACATGAAGGAACACCATAAATAGCCATTTATGGTCACAATCCATCCCTTTAAGCACTCCAGGAGGGTGACTCCATGCAATGCCAATTAACCCTTACCACTCTTGGAAAGTTGATTTTTTAAAGTCATTTTTCAATACTGAAGCCAATAAAACATGTTTAAACATTAAAAATGTGTTATTCCATTTGTATGAAATGATTACAAGAGGTAGACTGGGTTTTAGCCGAGTATCAGAAAATAACTAACCAATTAACCAACTTTCAAGATGTAGTTTTGGCAACAAGGTTTAACTTTGAAAATGACCTAATATCGCTAAAGTCACTAATATCACAATGTTAATGAAAATGCATAAAAACAGAATAACAGGACGGACTATTCTTCTGCCTATGACCTTTAAGAAATTCATTTGATGTGACTTTGAATTGAATGGGTGAGTCATGAATTAAAATTGGAGAATAAAATGAGTATAATGTGACACAACTAAAAATATAAATGTGCTGTGGATTGGTTTAGTACAAGTTTTCAGCTATTTATGCAAAACTTGGATGATTGTTGTACAGGAAAGTGAAGTATTTTCCATTAACATGTAAAATGAGAAATTACTGCTTAAATTGCACACAAACATCATTTTTATATTTGTAGCATAATAATGTCAACTCTATTATAATTACTTTTTACATCACTATATGTTTATGTTACGTATATTACTCAATGAATAAACTATTATTAACCTAAAAGTTTATAAGTACACAAATAGATTATATATGTATTTTTATCTTCATTTTTTGCAATATGTTCCTCATTTTTTACCGTTTATTCATTTCTTCCAGTATAGCAGGCCTTTTCCCACTTACAATTCTTATTTCCTACCACAAGGTGCTATGCATAAACGTTGCCCAGCCTGTGCTTAAATTTAAGCAGATTCTCAATTATACGTAAGCCCTGGTTAATGAATCCCACGCTTTGCTTGGAAGTGATGTTTGGCATGGCTGTTGTTGTGCTTAAATTTAAGCACATTCTCAGGTATAAAAGCAGATTGATAAATCAAACCCTTTGCTTTGAAATGATTTAACATCGATAAACAAAGGCCCTTTCAATTGCTGAGTATTGAATAGTGGGGTGACACACAACATGGTGATAAAGGCACAACAAGAGTAGCATAGTAGATAGTGCAATAAATCACAGAGATTGTATGGATGTTCTGTTTGCAGAGCAATGACTTATGTCCCACATCGAAAGCGATGGTAAAAACAATAACATAATGATAGCATTCTGCTTACACCGCTGAACTGACTTGGTGGCACTGTGATTGGTAAGAACTTTCAAATCTAGGATTATTATAATTGACAGCTCACAAACATATACCACAAACACCAGACTGTTGAAGGCAAATCTATCATTTTTGCTCATTTCAGGCACTTCATGCCTGTTTAGGCCTTGGCTTAATCCGGGATTTGACACCTCCAAGAATGCCATTAGATATAGCTACTCCAGCTGACCGCAGGCAGACTGAGCAGAGGGTGGCTGCAGACCGAGTGCTGCCCCTTGGTTTATGCAGAGCACTACTGCGCACACAAAGCCAGTATAACTATACAGCAGATATATATGTGTGCATGTGTGTGTGTGTGTGTGTGTGTGTGTGTGTGTGTGTGAGATTGTGCGTCATATCAGAAACGCCATTAGGCATTGCAAAGGGCAATATCTGTCTCACAAAGTGACAAATAGGTGTTTATTCAGTTTGTTATATGAGGGTATGTAGGCGCTTGAGTGTGTTTGTCTGTTTGTGTTTTTGGGCATGCTTATTTAAAAGAGTATATGTGTGCATGTGGGTATATGCACATGTGCATGTTTGTGCATTTATAGACATACGTATGTGCATGCATGCTCAAAAAGCAGCCAAGAGACATTCTGCCCATAATGTGAAACAGTTGCTTGTTAATCGTTGAGAAATGCTAACGCGCTATGAAATTAAAAAAGTATATACAGAATATACCTGTCCAGGAATTGTAAAAGCCGTCGCTAAATGTGCTAATTGAGTGCAACAAGAACAGTTCTTGACTTTACTATGAATTTGCAAAACAAAGGTATATACACATGTACAGTCTGTCCCTCAAAGTCAAGATGAAATGAAAAATTCCTTTTTAAACCTTTTGGATCACGCCCTCAGTCATATTGTGCACATATTAAACATATATACAACCCCAATTCTGAAATAGTTGGGACAATGTGTAAAATGTGAATAAAATCAAAATGCAATGACTTTCAGATCACATGAGCCAATATGTTATTTATAATAGAACATAGATAACATTTCAAATGTTGAAACTGAGACATTTTACATTTTCATCCACAAAATGAGCTTATTTCAAACTTTCTGGCTGCATCAGGTCTCAAAAAAGTTGGGACAGAGGCAAAAAAGGGCTGAAAAAGCAATTAATATATAAGAGAATCAGCTGAAAGAACATTTAGCAAGTAATTACATTAACTGGCATCAGGTGTGTAACATGATTGGCTATAAAAGGGATGTCTTAGAGAGGCTGAGTCTCTCAGAGGTAAAGATGGCCAGAGGATCTCCAACCTGTGAAGACTTTGTAAAAAAAAATTGTGGAATACTTTAAAAACAATGTTCCTGAACGTCAAATTGCAAAGGCTTTGAAGGTCTCATCATCAATAGTGCATAACATCATCAAAAGATTCAGAGAAACTGGAAAAATCTCTGTGCGTAAGGGACAAGGCCAAAGACCTTTACTGGATGCCCGTGATCTTCGGGCCTTCAGACGCCACTGCATCACTCACCAGCTTGATTCTGTCATTGACATTACTAAATGGGCCCAGGAACACATCAAGAAACCACTGTCAGTAAACACAGTCCGTCGTGCCATCCACAGATGCCACCAAAAACTCTATCACGCAAAAAGGAAGCCATTGTTGAGCATGATCCAGAAGCACCGCAGTTTTCTGTGGGCCAAGGCTCATTTAAAAGTGGCAAAGTGTCCTGTGGTCAGACGAGTCCAAATTTGTCATTCTTGTTGGAAATCATGGGCGTTTTGTCCTCCAGGCTATAGAGGAGAAAGACCACCCCTCCTGTTATCAGCATTCAGTTCAAAAGCCAGCAGCTTTGATGGTATGTGGATGCATTAGTGCATATCGTGTGGTGCACTTGCATGTTTTAAAAAGCACCATGAATGCTGAAAGGTATATAAAGGTTTAAGAGCAACATATGCTCCCCTTCAGACGACATCTATTCCAGGGGAGGCCTTGTGTATTTCAGCAGGACAATGCAAAACCACATACTGCAGCTATTACAACAGCATGGCTTCATAGTAGAACAGTCCATGTGCTGAACTGGCCTGCCTGCAGTCCTGATCTTTCACTGATTGAGAACATTTGGCGCATAATTAAACAAAAAGTCTGTCAAAGGAGACCCAAAACTCTCCAGCAGCTGGAAGCCTGTATTAAACAAGAGTGAGATCAAATTCCAATGGCTAAACTCAAGAAACTTGTCTCCTCAATGCCCAGACGCCTCTCTGTGTTAAAAAGAAGAGGGGATGCTACACCATGGTAAACAGGCCTCTGTGCCAACTTTTTTGAGACCTGTAGCAGCCATCAAATTTGAAATGAGCTCATTATGTGCATAAAATTGTAAAATTTCTCAGCTTCAACATTTGCTATTTTATCTTTGTTCTATTCTGAATAAAATACTGGCTGGTGTGATCTGAAAGTCATTGCATTTTGATTTTATTCATAATTTACACTTTGTCCCAACTATTTTGGAATTGGGGTTGTATGTTTGCCTAATAATAATCATAATAATAATACAATGCATTTCTTTAATTCTTATATCAAAATTTAATCAGGTTTTTTTTCCTGTAAAACAAAACATGACGTGTGCTTACATAGACTTGAACTAACCAGAGCTGTTCAACAGCTCTGGGACCTACTAATTTCATCCAATAATATAACCAATAATAATAATTACTACATCCACCCGCATCAATCAATCTTCACATTTTAGCAGCACTGAGCTTAGATTTACTAGTCAGCTAACACTATACAGTGTTCAAATCAAATTCTTCCCAACGTTATGCCCTGCCTGCCAATTCTGTTTCACGAAGAAATACGTCACAACAGGAAAGCTAGATACCCTCGAAATGTTGTTTCTTCAAGACATTTACATAATACTTATCTCACCTTAAACAACACAAAGACAGAAACTGCCAATTAAGGCTGTATTTTATTAGACACTCAAGCCAGAAAACACTGGCAATATGTAGTCTATTTGGCTTAATAAGCTAAATGTCCAAGCATAGACATAAATAATTTGGTGTCATTCAAATTTACCCGACCTACATATAAAATTATTCAAACAGGTTTGTTTGCCACATGAAAAC